>VZDJ01000074.1:5097147-5505194 GCA_008694505.1 Cyanoderma ruficeps
AAAAAAAAAAAAAAAAAAAAAAAAAAAAAAAAAAAAAAAGCCAGGAAAGCACAAGAAAATATTGAGAACAGAGATAAGAACCAAATGATAAAGCAGAGTCAAAGGTGATCATCATTTGTCATTTCTATTGAAAAAAGTGATGAAATGTGATCATCATTTGTCTTTCTATTGAAAAAAGTGATGAAAAAGTGATGCACCAGTATTTTCATGCCCAAAGTGAGGTTTAGAGAGAGAAAAAGAGCCTCCCAAATGCTGTCCCTGCTCTGACTCTCCCTGACTCTCCTGTGACACCCAGCAAACACAGTAAAAATGAGGCAGCTGCAGCAGAAGAGGCTGAACAAGAGAAGGCAATTTCCTGATCCCAGGTTTTTACATCCCAATGGAGTGAGTAGCCATTTGTATCTTGTGGGGTTGGTCCAGTCATTCATTCTTCCATGGATTTTGCAGAAAATAAAAAGTCAAATCTCACATCTGTTTATATTCTGAGGGAACAGTTTTGTTCAGCCAATCACAATAAGCAACAGAGAGAAGCCTGAAGCAGGAGCTGAGCATTTAGCAAACATGTGTCACCTTTTTTTAAACTTTTCGCAAACCTTTGTCTAGGCCAGGTGAATTAGCACGTAACAGCACCCTCAGTTTAATAAGGTAAAGTTTCACTAACAATGTAAAATGTACATAAAATTTAGCTCAAACACTTAATTACTGATAAAGAGAATGAAATTATTCCCTTATAAAGGGCTCACTCAGTAATTTATCATCAAATATCTAGACTGTCCCCTTCCATTTGAATATACTGCCATGCTGGCAGAGAAATAGGCAGTAGTTATTAAAACTTAACTGAGTTTTCCAAAGGGAAACATTTATTTCACTCAAAGAATTTGTTACTACATTTACCATAAGAGGTTTCCATCTAGTTGGTATTTTGAACTAAGCAGCTTTGCAATATCTCATCAATTCAAACCACATTTTTTCAGAGAACCCACTGAATTAAAGAACATAGCACTTTTAGCCTTTATAAGGGAAATAAAATATCCAGTCAAGGGACTTCACAGAGATATAGAGTGGTTAGAGGGACAACTTAATTCAAATACATGAGGAAAACAGCTCTTTAGCCTAGAGATTCATTTTAAGGAAGATTTCATGTTTTACATCATACTAAATGCAGTTCATTGCACTAGAGAAAATGGTATTTCTAAATGAAGTATCTGCATAGATTAAAGACTGCTAGTTTACTATTTGTATCCATCAAAACTACAAAAACATGATAGCTCCTTTGGATGACAGTTTTAGCCATTAACTTGTGCAGAACACTTTCAATAAAAAAGGGATCTAAGACTCTAGCTTAAAACCAGCTGACATGGCTGTGGTATAAAATTCAGGAGTAGGGAAGCAGGAAACAGAGAGAAACAATTCAGCAGACACCGGGCTCAGTGCAGAGGGAGGGGGAGGAGGTACTCCAGGCTTTGGAGCAGAGAGTTCCCTTGCAGCCCGTGGTGCAGATCATGGTAAGGCTCAGGTTGGACAAGTTAATGAAGGACTATCTGCAGTGGGAGGAAGCCCACACTGGAGCAGGGCAAAACTGTGAGAAGTCCTTCCCCTGAGGCAGAAGGAACAGCAGAGACAATGTGTGATGGACTGACCACAGCTCCCACTCCCTGTCCCTGTGTGCCTCTGTGGGGAAAGAGGTAGAGAAAATCTTGACTTGAAGTTGAACCTGGGGAGAAAGAAGGAGTGAGGCGAAGGTGTTTCAAGATTTGTGTTTATTTCTCATTATCCTACTTTGCTTTGATTGATATAAATTAAACTATTTCCCCAAAGTTGACTACCTATGATGATAGTAATTGGTGAGTGATTTTTCCATGTCCTTGAGTCTTTATTTTCTCTCCCCTATTTGTTGGAAGAGGAGACTGATAAAGGGGTTTTGGTGGGCACCTGGCATCCAGCCAGGGTCAGCCCACCACAAAGTGATAAATGCCAAGTATTTATTTCAATCCTTCCAGGATCTTTCCACTTTAGTGCTAAGACTGCACCAACAATAAAATAAAAAGGATTGGATCTACATTGTTGTGACATCCCCCCAGACTAACTTTAGAAAATGGAAGTCACCCAAGCCTTTCTTCAGTTCGCAGATTAAAGGTACAGAAAAGTTTAATAAATACAGTTAAATTATCTTACTAATGTCAATGATATTTTTCACATCTGAGAAGATGAAATTGGCTTGACGGGCTATCTCAGAGCTTGTGTTTTCTGAGGCTGTTATTGTTTAATTGGCTTCATACCAGCATGTTACTACAAGCACAGACATATTGCCTCCTCAGAACAAGGCATGGAAGAGAAAAAAAAGGCAGTTCATCAGGTGGAACAATGGTCAAGGGACACACTGCTCTGCTTGCTGGGAATCACACCCACCATGAGGCTGGGGATAGTGCACAGCAAACAGAGGCTATTTCAGTCCCAGGACAAAATATAAGCTAAAGACAGTGGAAAGACCTCACAGGCTCTCACTGAATCTGGACTATAGACTGCAAAATCTGTTCCTTATCTACCAGACAGAATACTGCTTTTATGCCTGACAGAGCTTCAGGCATTAATGCACAGCAATCATCAGTCATCACCATCAATCAGTCATTTAAATGGTATACAAGAATTTGGTTAATACTTTTGTACTTGAGTGATTTTATTCATACACAAGTGCCCTTGCAATCAGGTCTGAGGGATCTTTTGTGACAGCAAGTATGACACTTCTTTTCAGACCGATGTTCCCTATCTTGAACAGAAGAAGTGGATTTCTCAGTCTGAGGGGGAAAGGGAGCTATTCAATGGTTACAAGAAAATAAAATATCAAGGGGTGTTGTCATATCTTCATAAGGCTCAGTGGAACAGATGGAACTCAGGAGAAAGCTAACCATTCATCAAGAATTTCAGTGTGAAACTGGAGGAAGTAGTTTGAGACATCTAGACTTTCTTTACTATTCTGAATACTCAATATTCCAAGGTTTTGTACTACTCTGCTTCTAGCAGTGCAGGAAATTATTTGTACTTGTTGGATGGTTTTCTCTTCCCTCTTGGTAGGAGCCAGGACAGCATCAAGAGCAGAAGCAAGAGAACTTTCCTATTTTTTATGATTTATACCAATTACCTGGGGAAAGGCAGAATTACAAGGAAATCCCCCATCTACTCAGTAGCCTTTACCTTAGAGGTGTTTCATGCAGAGGTGGGCAGATTCTTTGCCAGAATCAAAAATATCTTCAGTGAGCAATTAGGAACAGTTTAAACAGCCAAACATCAGCATCCCAACAAGACATCCAGAAAAGATCATGCTCCCTGCTTACTCGACCATGTCAAATTTCACCTCTGAATCTGAGGTCACTGCTTGCTTTTCCAGCAAAGGGCATCACAAGCACCCATTTTAGAGGACAAGTCCTGCAGATTCCAGGAGAAGGTGAGATCTCTACCTGTAGGCTGAAATCAAACAGAAGAAGCATGACAGCAGCTATCTATAATAAGAGAGAGAATTTGCTGACTTTCAGTTTATTTTCAGGACTGTTCTCCTACACAAAGATAAGAGTTTAGGCTGTGCCTAAATTTGTAGACTTCTGGCTGTGCCAAAGGAAGAGAAGTGCTGATTTAGCTTTCTGCAAAAGGAAAGTAGCTCTCAGTCTGGCCCAAGTGAGACCATATCCAGAGACTCGGGCACTGTGACCTTCCTCACATCACAGGGGAATGCAGGAATATAATATATAGCAATATCCTAATTACATACTATTCTACTTTAGAGCAGAACTACTGTATGCATATACTCCTTTGTGACTTTCAACTGTTCCTCAAAGCAGTCAAAGCTCCTTTTAACCTTGTTTTTTTCCTCAGATAGGAAGACTTGCAGAGATGAAGACACAGAATCAATGTTATGAATTGAAGACCAAGTTAGTTTCTGGTAAGCTGTTTTTGGCCCAGGATTTTAGCAGTGTAGTAGGAAATATGGAAAGGGAAAGACTGGATGCATTACCTAGACCTCATATGTTCAGGAAGGAGCTGGAGTTTCCCTCTCACTCTGAAGTTAAAGCAAATTTCTGCAGCAGAGTCCTTGCCTTGCACCACATGCACACATCTTACCTCTTGTCTGAGGTGGAGAAGAGACCAAAGCCTCCGTGTGCCATATGTGTCAAAATCTCATCATTCTGAGTGCAGTAAATTATTTCTGTGGTTCATACTCATGAGGCAAAGAAGAGCAAAATGCAGAAGGTTTCCTTGGTAAACAAGGACAAGTAGAAAAGGGAAAACAAGGTAAACAAGGGAAAGTAGAAAAGCCTGAGAATTTGCCTAAAGTAACAGGTAATTTGGAAAAACTTGATTTACATCACCAAAAGATGTTAGATTTGGGGTATCATCAGTCTTGTGCAGAAAGGTGTGGGAGACATTTCTAGCTTTTGAAAGAATTCAAAAGATGTAACTGAAATGCATAAAAACAGAATTATTGAACAAAGATTTTTGTACTTAACCTATTATTTTGTTTATATGTAGAAATATATTCTCTATGTATAGCATACATACCTATCACCTGAAATATTTAATTTTATAAAAGTGCCGTAAAGCACAAAGTAATTCCTATCCTGCATTTAATATTTTAGGGGAAAAAATAAAAATTGATACTGGAACAAGTAGCATCTTTTTAATGTTTTTATGTTACCTATCCATAAATAAAACCAGTAAGTTTTACCTATAACCATTATTGCATCTTCTCCATATAATTAACTAGAGATTTGATATAATTTTGAGACTAAAATTGACTTGCTCACTGTTATTTATTACCACTATTCATACCTTTATTATATTCATCTTCTAAGTTTTTGCGAACAGCAAGTGAATATCTGAATATCAGACAACAGAAATTGATTTCTCTTTATCTCTAAAAATGACAATAAAATCTAGCATAATAAATGGCATATATAGAGTTGATATTTTAGACTTCGGATGGTTGCATGATTTTAATCATCAACAAGATAACTTCAGAGTATTTTACAGTGATTAGAAATACTGATACAATGGAAAAGGAGATGAAATCTAGTTATTTTCGAAATAACCCTCCAGCAATACTAAACAGAGGGTAGAGGAGGTTCCAAAGATTTCTGCAGAAATGAATTTATGAAAAAAAATTTATAAATTATTTTCTCAAATAATCTAAGAGCTGAGTATATACAATGATCTGTCTTTCTACCCAGAAAATAGGAAGCAAAAGACAGTTGGAAATGGCCAGAACATTAGGACTTTGGAAAAAAAATAACTTTCAAGAGATGATTCATGTCCTGTTTCTCCTGCAGCCTCAGAGGAAGTGTGCCCACTCCTTTTCTTTTTAATTTTTTTTTTTCAGATACAAGAAGCATACACCAAACAAGATGTGGAGAACAGTAGGAGAGATTTCAGGACCAAAATGTCATCTGGTTATATGGGCAGAGTTCTAGTGTTTCAAGAAAGAAAAAGAGCAATTTTAATCCAATAATGACAAAACTATTTAATTTTAATCTCATTCACTGAGATTATAACACAAGCGAGTTAAAACATTTGGTGCAATTTATTTTCACTTTGTCAAGCCAGACCCTGCTAATTGAGCTATTACAAGTAGTCAAGCTGAAAATCCAAAACTTCTCTATGTGAGCCCAGAGCAGTGAATGGGCAGTCGTTGTGGGGAAAGGGAACATGATTTCTCATGAAAGTGGAGAGATCAATTCACAGCTTTCACAAGGATGCTGTCTCCTCTGTGAATTGGCACAAGATATGCCTTGTGGAGTGACTTCTCAAGGCCTTCCAAATGTAGCTAAGACTTTATAAAAACCAAAACTGAACTAATCTTTCTACTTTAAAGAAAGTTGTTAGCAAGACCAACCAAAAGGTCAAACTCAGAACAAGCCACTGGAGAATCCACATGTGTGAGAGCTCCTGGAATTTTGCTGCTCAGTTTGCTTGCTTATCTTTTTTTATTAAGTTTCTTTTGTAGTTACTGCTTTAAGTACTGGACTCTTGTTTGTCTCAGACTAGATAACTTGTTGTCTACCTATTTTTTCCAAAATGAACACAGTTCCAAGTTCTCTACATCTCTCCTCACAGTTCTCAAACCCTTATACCCAGACAAATGCATTTTTTCCAATTGTCTATCTTAAAATATTCTCCCACAGTCAAAGCCTGCTTCTCATGCTCACATAAAATAGCTTTCATTGATTCTGAAGTTTTGCATGTACTTCTAAGCTTACCTTGTGTTTTACTGCATCAGATAAAAAACTTTCAGCATGTAGGAATTCTAAAAAGCCAGTGTTTAAAAAAATAGGTTTGCAAGATCACCAATGGTACTTAGTTAAAAATAACCTAAAGTGTAGTGGTGTGTTTTGGGGTTTTACCAGTTTTCTATATGTATCTCTTTGTTTTATACTGTTTCACAATGGTTTTCCCCATATACCCCAGGTTTTACCCCATTCTGGTTTATCCCAGTTATTGTTATTAATCAATCGTCATTTATGTGATACCTGGGTCCTGTCTGTCACTTCGGGGCCTCACCCAGATGTCTAGAAAATTCTAGTGAGGATCCAAGTGATTGGCAAGGTCTAGGTTCCCCTTCCCCCTTTGCTCCTTGATTTGTTTTATGGGTTGTCATTTAGGTTCGGGGTCTCTCCTTTCCCATTCTGGATTGGTTCCAAGCTGTAACCTCCCTACTCCCCCACCCCCATATTTAAGGTGAAACCCAGTGAGTTTACTGGGCTTCGGCAGGCTGACTCCTGGCTAGAAGGAACTCGTGTGAATCCAATAAAACCCAGTTGAAGTTCCCCACTGGAGTTCTATCCCTTTATTTCTCGCATTGTTCACACTTCTGCAGAGGCAAAGACCCACAGGATCAGAACTGTATTCCAGAATACAGGCCTGTACCTTTTTTGTGACGCCGGTGCCAGAGTTGGCCGGGAAGCACGGGCAAAAACCCCGAGAGAAGCACTGCACCATCACACTAAGGAATATTCTATGCAGTTTAGATATCTGTAGGACAAAACCTCTACAGATTCACCTAATTTTATATTTGACTCAAAGTTCTATAAAAATGTCTATGAGATACAAGCTCAAGCTTGTGTATTCAGTTGTATCTAACTTAAATAAGCGCATTTGAAATTTGAACATGTAGCTTGCTATGATTTTGCTTCAATACTTGAAAATGTCTGAAAAACTGGATTTGCTTTAATTTTGTAACAATATCATCCTGAACGTCAACTGAAACTCCTTCATGATATTTAAAACTTCTTTGTGGAGTTTTTATGAGGTAGGTAAGATCTTTCAGACTAGAGGTGGAGATCTCATAACCAAAGGTTTACTCTGTTTCTAGCTAAGCCCAGGGCAGACTCTGCTGCTATCCTCATGGTTCATGAAACTGTTGTTTCTACTTGGGCAGATCCAGTGCACAAAGGTCTGCCTCACATGTTGCTGCTGAGGGACACTAATGTGTTTCTAATGTATGAATATGGTATCCATTGCATGGATAAAGCATGTGGCAGGGCTATTGTAACACAAAACCATGTGCACAGGTGAAATAGGACATTTCCTGTCCGAGCACACTCACCTTCCCAGAAGAAGACGAGGCACAGAAAACCAGTACTAGCCAACCTTCTTTACCAGCAGCATAACAGTATTTGAGAGTGCCAAAAGCCCTGAGGAACAAACTGTTTGGGAGCAGAGGGAGCCAGTAGTGCCTCAAAAAGGATAACTCTTACACAGTCCTACCCTTCCACTGCAGGAAGCTCTGGGAAAGGGTACCTCTAGATACTGCTGCCAGCCTCAGCAAGAGGTGTGTATTACCCACACAGGCACTGCAGCCAGTCATATGCTATGACTGTTATATTTGGACACTTCTAGAGCCAAATATTAACCATCTTGGATGTGCAGAGATGGGGCAGTGCAATTAATGTTTCTGTCCAGAGAGAGATCAGTGTGTTCCATTATCCTGCACCCAGCAGTGTCTACAAAATGAATGCTGAGAGAGGAATATGAAAAGGACACAGGTATCTGGTCATTTTTCACTAGTGTGTTCATACATTTGATGACCCATGCTGCAGGGGTTCCCTGTGAGTCCTCTATAGGGTAAGATCCCCCTCACCTCTTCACAGAGTTGTCTACCTCAGGTACTCGCCCCAGGTTGTCTTTGCACGCCACATCTCTCCTGACCTATTTCAGAAACTTATTTTAGGAGGAGATAAATTGAGCCCTCACTGCCCTATTTCTCTCCATCAGTTGTGATGGGTATTAAGATGACTGGCTCAGATGTCATTTGATTAGATGTCACAAGCCATTGTGCTTAATAACCCTACGGTTACGAGGTTATGTCTTTCTCAATTCAGGAAAAACTATAGTTTCCACAATTTCCATAGCAAAAATTTTCACAGTTTAATGAAAGACTGTGTAATAAGGGACTTCCTTTTACTTGTTTATGAGTTTGCCTCAGGTAGAGGAGAACAGGAAGAAAATTAGATAATATTAAATTATAATGACTTCAGCGTACCAATAATCAGCTCATCAAGGATTTTAGTCATCCTAGAAAAAAGTTTGAAGTTTCTTGTAATAAGCCAGTGACATAAACTGAAGAGCCATAGGAGAGATCAAACGGAAAGATAAATGCTAATTGAATGCTAATTATCGATGTTATTTTTATTCTATACATTATTAATTATTATCGTGCAAAAATTTAATTTTAACCATTTCTACCTAGACAGAACATCTGGTTCAAGGATATCATCTTTAAATGCAAAATAAGAATTTTTAAAATTTTAACCAGTGGGTTTCTCTTTTCTCATCTCTTCCTTAATTGTGGAAGGAAAAAAATTTCTTAATACCTCTAGAAACTCATAAACAAATACCCAATGCACATAGTGGACATAAAGAAAAGAGAATGCCAGGGAAATAGGATAAGTGTGACCAGTATGCTTCCACATCATCTTTATTAGATAATGATACCACTTATTGGAATGACTGTAAAAAATGGATTAAACAAGGGAGGATTTTGAGCACTGTAAATGTCTATAGGCAGATTGTACCATAATCAGGGAGCCATTTAATAATGAGGATGTGAAGATCTGAAATTGAGATTTAGAAGAATTAAGCTCCTCATATTTATTTTTTTGTCTCTGGGTGGTAGAAGGAGATGTTATTGCACTGTTTTATTTTTTTTCACATCCTATTCTGTGTGATTTATTTAGTTGAATGCACTAATTGTCATATTGACCTGCATAATTTCAGTTTCTTGAGACATGAGCTGTTGCCACATGAGTTAATATTGACATAGACTCAGGCCTATGGCTCGACTGATTTTACCAATAGAAATGTCATGTAAAATTCAACAAATTTTGTTATATTCAATACTGCAAATATTAATCAGTTTTTATTATAACATCATAGTCTTCACCCATTTGGGTCATAGTAGACTAATTAGTTTACTTGGTACACAGAATGTAGAGTGACAATGATAGCCTTGTGTTGTGACACACTGCCAGTCCTGTCATCTACATTAAACATTACCCACAAAAAAAGCCTCTTTTCCTTTACTGTTTGAAGTATCTTTCACACCTCATGCTTTAATATGTGTCTTCTTTACCCAGCTTGCCAGCTGTCTCATCTATCTCAAGTGCTCACCCACTTCACTGCAGCCCTGGAATCAGCTGGGATAAATAACAACTGTTTGGGGACAATGGGAATTGCCTGTATGGTTTGTTCTTTGGTTTGTTCTTTAACATCTTCATATCTGACAGCAAGTTCCCAGGCTTGTTGCTAGTGTATCTGCAAGGAAATGCCCGCAAGCAAAGCTTTCAAGGAGGTGGTGTAGACTCTGGATATAGGATTGCTGATCCCAGAGAACGTCTTTCCTAAATATATCAAGGGCCACCTTAAATCTTACTACGTTCCCAGAATTTCAATTAGGTTTTTCCAGGCCTTCCTGACTTTGCAATAACAAAGCTTCTCGTTTTCAAGCTAATATTAAAATCAGCCAATTAACACCCATTTGTTCTTCTGCTACACTCTCTGTTGCTTTAAATCCTCACATCTCCTCCTGGGAGAATTCTAATTGTTTTTGCTTTTTGTTCTCTTTTGCTATGAAATTAATGCCTTCTGATCCAGAAGAAGAAATGTCATTGATAAACACACCAAATTTATTTCCATGAACCCAAAATATAACTGAAAATCACTGAATGCACCGGACAGCTGCTTCTGCATTGGTGATGCACTGATAAACAGAGATGGGTCCCACTACTGACTAAAGTGCAGACTCAGGTTGCAATAACACAGATTTAACTGTGCAGTGCCTCAATTCCTTGATTCAGCTGTTTACCAGACATAGATGATCTGTGGCATCTACAATGCCTGAGGGAGATGGGGACGGGAGGTACCATTGCAGATTTCTGTAGTGTGACATGAAATACAGCTCACGTGGCACCAGGAAGATACAAGGTTCTGGTCAGCACAATCAGAGAGTTGTTCAGTAAGCAGATAAAAGCACATATTTTAGGATAAGCTAATTGCTTTCTAATCTGTGTTGCCTGATCTCCATACATGGGCTTACAGACAGATGCCTAATCTTAAGCAAAGAGCTTCTTCTAATACTTCTAATTCAAAGTGACTCTGTGTGATTTGGACCAACCTCTATGTGCTACCAAAAGTCAAGCAGGCGAGAAATTGATAAGCTTAGCCCTATTTTCTTAATTACATATCTACACTGAATTTTACTAATTGCAAATGAGTTTTCTGCTTATAAGCTTAATCACACTCTCTTTTCAGGAGCGGGTACTTTCCCCTTTGAAGGGCTTAGAAAGGTCACAGTGATACAAGCAAGCATCCTAAGGGACTAAAGCAAGTTAGCAAGCTCCATCTTTTCTATAATATATTGCCTCCAACCAAAAATGCCTAAGTTTCCAAGAAACTGTCATCGCATAGGTATACATGAAATAGGAGAAGATCCAGTGGCTCTGGAACCAAATATGTTTAAATTGTGCTTGGAGCCATGTGGAAAGTGGAGTAGAATTTCGACAGTTAAGTGGAACACCTCTGGGAAATACAGGGTGAGGTTTTTGATTACAAGAGCTGAGATGAGAACGGTATCAGCATACTATGGGTAAACTGGGTATGTAATTTAAAAGAGAACATTTTTTCAACCTTTTCTCCTATCCTTTTTCAGTAGTAATTTAAGTCAAAATTAACCACCATCATCTAAGTTACAGAGGGTAGAATTCAAACACATGGTTCCAAGGGCATGGTTAGTTTACAGAAGTTTTAGTTAGATAACACTGAGAATAGCAATTTATTTTCTTTGCATCTTTAGTGAATTTAAGGACTAATAACTTAGTAGTTTCTAGCTGACTGTAACCAACACCCCTTTTCTTGAGGAGTTGTACTCTCCACACCTCCTCACAACTGTGAAAAGCTCCCCAGTCAGCTGGAGCACCTCTGTTCATGTACAGCCTTCTTAAACTCATCAGTGAAATGTTCAGAACATAGTAAGTTTTTGGTTAATGCTTGTAGTAGTGGTTAGACATTTATCTTACTTGCAATTCAGCAAGCTGCTCCAGATCTGATTATCAGCCTTCACGTCCTTCTCTCAACAGCTATTCATACTGCTTTTTCTAATGTGTATAGTTATGGGAGTCTGTAATAAAACCTGAGATACTGCATATTTATTTCTATTTTTCATGGTTTATTATCCTGACATTTCAAATTGCTCTGCTTAAACTTTAATAAGGATCTTATGATGGAGAAATCAAACTTTTACATAAGAAATTGCTTCAATTAAATGTCAAAAGAGACATAAAAATTAGTTTTAAAGCCATCTATGCTTCTTTCTAAATACCCTGAGGGAAAGTTCTGCTCAACATCTCCTCCTCACATTTGAAAATATTTTCTAACATGAATCTTCACTGCAGTATTTCAACACTTACTATATGTTGAATTTTATTTTTAAGACCTACAAATTACTGTTGCCTTTTTTATTCTGATGTCAAAGGCCATTTAAATATGTAATGGAGTGTGTAAAGTCGAGTCTTTCAGTGTGTCTACTGTAAATATAATTGTTTTATCTGATTCTTTTTTCCTTCCTCTTTTGTAACACCATTCTTTTTCCCTCACATTCCCTGTTATGTATCCACATATAAACTGTCTGCTTCACTGTATAGTTATACTAAATATTTATTACCTGTGTAGTCTTTCTCACTTCTGTATCTTTGTTTTGATCTGCATATTTGAACTATTCATATAATCATTCCTGTTGCTACTATATGTTTCCTTTTACCATATTTGTATTTCCTATCAAACTGCTTTGATCTTCTTTATTTTCATACATTTTTTCCTGAATTTGTATCCTCTGGCTAATGCCACCTTCCCTCACAACACAGCAGTCCTCTGGCTGATTTCTTTCCCCTGAAGCTCATTCCCAGTGTTTTTCTCCTTTTCGAACTCCTTTGTTCCTATTCACTGCTAATCCCCCGATTCCCCACTTAAACTCACCACCACATATTCTTCAATCCCTTGCTGTTTTACCACATCCCCTTCAGCAGACCGATAATGCAATTTTAAGAGAAACTGAGAAACTTTAATACTGTTCTGATCTTTCTTGGATTTAGGCTTGTGGATAGAGCCAGAAGCAAGATGGGAAGGGGAGCGGTGGTGAGGAGAGGTGGGAGGGAAACAGCTGAGAAGAGACAGAAATGCAAACTTGATAGCACTTCACAGGATGTTTATTTCCCAAAGACTGCCCGCTCAGCTGGGTGGCAGAGCAATGTGAGCCACCAGATGTGCAATTTTAACACCAGCGTCAGCAAGAGCTGCTCAAGCAGCTTCTGGCCAACAAATGAAGTGGGACATCATTGCCTTTCTCTGCAGCCAGGATGCACCCCAGTAACTTAGCAAGGCAAGGAACTAGGAAACAGAGCAGGAGAAGCAAACAAAGAGTTTTTCCTCAGAACGATCTTTTCTGAGGACAAGCGAACTGAGGAAAAATCCACAAAGCCAATATGGTGGCAGAACGGTGGTTGTTGAAAGGTGCATTTATTGGAGATTAAGGCAGAGCCAGACTGCAATCAGCTGAACTCAGCTGGCAGACACTCCTTACCTAAGCCCAGTCCTGAATGGCCCTACTGCTGCAGTGCCCTGACTCCAAAATGCCATGCAGTTCAGTACCAGCATCCCAATTTTCTGCCTTTCTAAACTTGAATTTATCATGAGTATCACCTCAGGTATTCCTTGCTCATGTTCTAAAACACAAATGGCATTGAATTGTAGATTTGCATTTCTGAATTTCTAGATCTTGAGCATGTACAAGTGGTACGGACATTTTCAATAATCCATAGGATGAAAAATAAGTTTTTTATTGTATAAAATGCTGTTCAGTACTGGTAGGAAGTTGTTCTCTGTGAAAATAAAGTGCATAGCAAGAAAGGAAGAATATATTTATTTCTTTTATGCTGGTGAGCACCACAGAGAGTGTGGCCCATAGAGAGGCTTAACCCCTGTGCAACATAGTAAGATTTAGGGATTACATTTATTTAGCAGAACTCAGACAGAGTGATTACCCACCTGTTATTCCTTTCAAAAAATTGGCCTGCTGTGTTATGTGTGACACAATTAGCAAAACATTACAGCCTGTTTCAATGAATCCAGGCATGTGCAATTTTCTCTAAAGTTTGATTAAAAAAATGATTGGAGGGCAAATGGAACAGCTTTTACTGAGACAGATAACAATAAGACATATTGGGCTCTTATTATCTGCTATTAGCTTTGGCTTTCAGGTAGGAGAAAAGTACATTTTAGGAACCATTCAGTGCCCTATTATAATAATTTCTGAAACATGCCAGTTGGTAAGAAAGTTGACTTTTTGTTTTATCTTACTTAATATTTTCAAAAAAAAAGGAACCTTTGGAAATCTGTGCCAAAAGAGTTGTTTAGGAGTTCAGCTTCAGAGAAATCTTTGCATATTCCACCAAGGAGCATGTATTAGCAATACATGGAGCTGGATTTAATGCTCCAATTTAGGCCTTGAAAGCTGGTCTTCAACATAAGAGTGAGACACTTAGAAAATCTTTGGTAAGTCTTACACACCTTTAAATTCCTTGGCAGCTGGGCACCTGCTTCCTTTGTAGTTCTTGGCCTTTGTTTCTTTCTTTCTGCATTGTTTTTCTGTGTCCATTTTGAATGACATGTGAGTTTATCACTGTGCTGAGGGCACCGATGCCCCAGCCAGTATTGTTCACTGCAGATTAGATGCCAAATTTTCCCTGTGGAAGTTTACCTGATGTTTTATGACAACCAGCAATCTATTACCATTTCCAGGTGGCATTCAAGGCTGTCTTTCTTTCTCAAATATGAGCCTGTTGGAAGGAAGTCATTAGGAACAAGAAAACACTGGCTCTTAAAGAAGCAAGCCTCTGTTGAGCAGCCATGTCACATTTCTGCTGAACTTGGACCTTGAGGAGAAAACCCCTGTCTCCTTAACTTTCACAAGAGCTTGTGTCCCCCAGCTCCCAGCTCTGGGCTGACCTAACCTTACACCATGTAAAATGAACCAGCCTGTGGCACCACATACCAGAAAAAACCTATCCCTGCTCTGGATCCAATCATAACATAAATCATGGGAAGTGTGCAGTGCAAGCTGCAATGTGATCTCTCCCTGGAGTGCCAAAAGCCTTTGCTTCCCCACATTTTTCTTGGAGGTGAGTATGTCCAAAGTACAATTCTAGACAATTGGCTCTCCATTTCACTTCTTTTTCATGAGAACACTTGTCTCTCTGCTTTCACAACTCAGCTTTCTATTTTCCCTTCCACTTACTGACTGTACAGTACTTTCTGCTTAACTGAAAGCTTTTGTAGCTGACTGAGTAAAGCTATTGGTGATAGGCCTCCAGGGTTAAGGACACTTTCCTCAGGAAAGAACTTAATAATATCTCCTCCCTCAAGAGAACTTGAAATCTTCTCTAGGAAATTAAAACAATTTATTTTGTGGCACTGAAAAATCTGTTTTCTGATGACAGTCAAGAGCCAGAAAGAGAACAACTTTCCTCTATCTAAAATCTCAGCCCTTCTCTTGGAAAACAAATCAGTCCTGTATTCCCCTGACCCATTAAAGAGACTACCCTCAGTCTATATCAGCTTCTTCTGAGCTTCTTCTTAGAACATTTTTTAGCCTTTGTTTGGTTTTTCACTACAGTTTTCAGTATTATAAATAGTATGCAGATTCCCCACAGAAATCCAGAGGGTTTTAGCAAAGTTCTACAAGAATGAGTCAGATGTAGGTGTGTCAACTTCCACAGAGTGTGTCAGCTTTCACCTGCTGAGTCCAGCAGCTATTAATAGTAGCAAAGAATTTGCTTAGGAAGAAGAGTCTGCAGCAGACAGTGTGTCTTACAGACAGGATTAGGAACACAAGATTACTGATGCATAAGGTTACAAGGAAAGCATATTTTCTTGGTTTCATAGCAGCTAATTTCACCACTCTGCACCTATGGCTCTCTCCAAACCTACCTGCATTTGTGATTTCAGTTTTATTTGCATTACCCTTGCTATTTCCCTACAGTTAAAGATCCCTAAGAAAATAACAGGAAAAAAAAAAAAGACACATTCCCATACAGGTCAAACTCATTGCCTGACTCCTGGGTCAGAAATTATATTTTCTACGAAGCTGGTTCACTACCACTTATACCACCATTTCCATGCCTACTGATCATTTTTAAAGCTGCCTGCTTTTTGTTGGAATAGCCAGCAGTGGTAGAGCCACTGGGCTTTGATTTCCTCTTGCAGGGAAGGCTCAGGTCTCAGTTACCACCTTTGATGTTTCCTGTACTACTAATGACTGCTGTGGAGCTCCTCTCTGTGGGAGATATGACACAGAGAGCCATTTCACTACTGCTGTGAGACACATTCAGTAGAGTTCCTTGAGTGTATATATATTTATATATATATCGCACAGAAAGAGTAAGCCCAGATAGAGCAAGGCACTTATTTCTACACAGATCTCAGAAAACATTTTCTATTAACCTGAGTAAAAAAATGCATCTGAAAAAGCTGCTGGTTTAAGGAGGGAAAGTAGCAGGAGCCATTTTATGTACCAGCTTACCACCAAGAGAGCCACAGAGTACTGCAGAGATACTCTCTCAGACTCATGTATAAATTAAAACAAGTGAAGACACTTATTACAGCGCCTAACACAGATTCATATTCCCAATAGTCAGTTATGAAAGGTTTTTTGAAACATTTCCTTTCCTTTTTTATATAGGTAATATTAATAGTTATCAAATTTTTGTAAACTCCTATTGTTGAGAAAAACTTACAAGAGTACTATGAGAAAACATTCAATATCCCCAGGCTGGAGCTCATATACTTCTAAATGCATTACAAAGCCAAAAGTTTTACTTCCTGGCAAAACCTTCACTATCACTGAAATCCTCTTTTAATATCAGAATAGCACTAGAGGTGCTGAGTAGTCACAAAGCAGCAGGAACTAGACATTCCTTTCATGAGCTTTTGAAGCTGGATTTAGGTGCCCAACTGTAGACACATGTGACAGCTTTAACCATCACTTCAAACTGGTTATTTTAGACCTATCATCTCTCTTGGATACTGTAGACCATGTGGTTCTGCTGACACATTGTGAGAATGTTCTTGAAATAGATAGATACACTCTTAAATCATTATTTTCCTTTCATTCCATATGGTCTAGGTGCCCTTGACATAATTTAAAAATACAGTGCAGCAGCACAATTTAAGATAAACCACTACCAATAAGCCAAGCAATTTAAAATCTCATATCCCCTTCACCTTCGAACAAATCCCCCCAACTTACCATTCTTCTCAACCTTCCTGGAGAAAAATAAATAAATAAATAAAATGAACTCAGCAATATATCTTAAAAAACCATTTGAAATTATACTGTCATTCAGTAGTAAAACGGCAACTGAGATACCAGATCTATAACATCCCTGTATCATAGCAAAGGAGTTGGAGAGACCACAATCTTTTAAATGCAGGTGATGAATTAACAATATAATTTTGGATAAATACACAGTTATGCCATTCTGGTGTGTAGTCTGTTCCTGCTGCCTCACAATTCCCCTCTCCAATTTCCTCTGCTATGGGCCCTATATACCAATCCCTAAACCCCAGAATCATTCCCACACAAAGTTCCCTAGGAGGATACTTTTTTTTAATCTTCAAATTTATGTGAATTGTGTCCTTATCAAAAGTCACTTGAGCAGCTAAGAGTCTGTGCACGGGATGGGCTGAAACCAGGCCCTTCATGGGGAGTTACACACTGCAGCGCCTGCATCCCCCCGACAGCAGCTCTACATCACTGCTTCAAATGACCAAACTGCAGCAGTCAATCTGGGAGCATTTTACACTTACTTTTCCTAGGTGCAAACAGCAAAGAATTGGGCCTTCCATCACTTCCAGTTTTTATAAGGCTTCAGCAAACCGGGCAACATTTCGCCCCTTGTTTCACCCCTGAAACTACATCCCTGCCACAGGTTCACAGCAGCGTAACTGAGCACAGCACCTGGCAGAAAGCCCAGAATTTGACCCAGCAGGTTTATGGTGTATGGAGATGATATTAACACACATTATGAGCCAAATCTGCACTCTGGGCTGCTTAATAAAAACCCTACCACCTCCATCATTGCTTTTAGCCTCTTATATTAACAAGAAAGCAGGCCAAACTGATCACTAAGAACAAGTTAGCCTAGAAAATTTACAATTTTTCAATCACAAGCATTTGCATTTTGTAACCTTTTTTCACTGTTAATAGCTTTTTGAGTAACAGGAACTGAACAGTGACAGGTGGATTAACAACATTTCACTAATCATCTTGAGTATTTATTAATTTTACCATGTGATTGCAGATGCACTTGAAAAATATGATCACAGAGTAAAATTTTCATTCTAAGTTAATACAAGGAGTTTATTTAAATATAGGCATCTTAGTAAACAACTGGTTTTCAGTGTCATGACTAACACATATTTTTTCTGCACAGCGATATTTATGACTGATCTTTTTTTTCTCACCTGAAAGATTAAAATAAAATAAGGAAAAAATTAAAGAGCATTCTATTAAGATTGAAAGAAAAGATTTCACCTTCTTTGAGACTTCTTAGCTGTTTCTGTCATTAAGCCTAAGCATTTTCATAAAGAACATCAAGATCTTTTGAGACACAGAATGATTTCAGGCAATGTAAAAGATGGAAAATGTCATTCATTAAATGAGTGGTCAGCATGCAGTGGCAGAATGATCACAATTCATTTTCTTCCCTGTATTCAGCTAGTTGTAATTACACATATAATAACAAATGAAGTGAAACCAATGTACCATACATTGAATTGATTCCTTAGTTTGTCTATACTACCCTGCCAAGTCCCCTCCTGCTATTCCTTCAGCCAGGTTACCGTATATGACTTAACAGCTGAACACTAGTGCTGGGCTGAATTAACATCAATTAGCATTTAAATTGCATGTTTAAATGAGTGCATTAATGGGTGCATGCAATTTATAATTCTCTCCCCTCCACCTCCAGTCTTATCTAGTGCTAGAGATTTGTCAGACAGCTGGTATCAATCTGCCTAATCTCAGACTTAGAATGGACTGCTTGCCTGCATACATTCAGCTGGCACGCACTGATTAGAGGAAAATTCTCCTAGGTTGGCTTTAAATTTACAGTGTGGTGTGACTTACATCTTATCATCTGCATCTGATTTTACAACCAGCTTTCAGGGGCCAAATATTACCTGCTTTACAATCACTTCCCAGTGCCTTCAGATGTACTGCACTTCATGTTAGGCTGGAGCAAATCTGGACCTGTGTCTCACTCTCTATCCATAAGGATATTGAAAAATTGCCAACTGTGCCATGACGTCTCTGCCATCCCATGAGGTGAAGCTCTGAATATCAAACCATGGTTCTTCAAGGGTGGTAAGAGTGAATAACAAGTGAAAATTGCCTACCACTAACTGCTAATGCCATGAATGAGTTCATTCTGTACACCAAAACTTTTAGTGAGAGATATTCTGGAAGTTTAAATTGTACAGAATTTCTCCTCCCAGAAATGAATTGGTAATATCACCATAATATGAGAAATAGCTAGCGTGATTTATGGCATCCATTAGTATTAGTATTAGTGTTAGTGTTAGTGTTAGTGTTAGTATTAGTATCTGCAGGATTTCTGCACAGCAACTCTGGGAATCAAAGGCTACCATAAAGTTTAGACCAAAGTAGGACTACTTCCATGTAATGCTATCAATATCAGACAGAAGGTTCAATTGCATAAAGATATGGATCCAGCTCTGGACCATAGCAATACTGAAAATGTAACACCAATATCATATCAGAATAAAGTTTCAAAAGTAACTTTTCATATCCACATTGAAATATAAAGCATCAAAGACAGTAAAAGCCATTTCAGACAGATTTTATGGGAATCACCTTAACTACACTTAGCTGAGAAACACCACTTACCACAAGAAATTTACAGTAGGTAGAGACTTGTAGGTATAGAACAGCAGCAATTGTGTGATAATTTCATTTGGTTCTGATATATGTCCTCAGATGTTATGCTATGCTTTAAATATTTCATGTCTATGTACTGTCCTGAGATTTATTATTTATGCAATAGATGAAAGATCCTAAACTTTTACTTGAATAGCACACTACTGTGGCAAAACGACTCATCAAGGTTAACCATCCTTCTTGCTTACTACCTTCAAAAATTACATCCTCAAGAGGGATTGCACAACCAAGTCAGATAGTGTGGGCAAATTTAATTAACTAAATGTCAGAGTCCACAGTTGTTACAGATGACATAAAGAGAAAAAAAAGATAGGGCATAACCTTGAGGTACTTGTTATTGCTGCCAAATGCTTCAAAGAATTGTTCACTTGGACATGAAGCCTTCAGTCTGTGGCACAATTAATATATATGTGGATCACATTGTGTCACTCAAAATAAAATTCCAATATGATGTTTCTCAGCCTCATTGAAGAAAGTCCAGGGTGTAAGGGAATAAAATACAAAGGCTTCTGCCAGAGCAGATCTGACACCCACATGCTTGTTAGACAGGAGAGATCTGGACCCAGTGCTGCTCTTTAATTGCAACCACAGCAGGGAAGCCCAAGATTCTCCCAGCTCAGGCCTGCACTGGCAAATGGCCAGTGACCTTGGGCTGGCCACGTTTGCTCCCCCAACCAGGAGGAGCTGGGCAGCAGGACCCCAGGCATTGCTTGGAAGACCTTTTTTTATGTCACAGCAATGCTAACTTTACAAAATAGCTGTATAGTCTAAATACTGAATAAATCTATTATTCTCTATTATTATCTATTATACTCCTCCATCTATACTGGTTTGGAGGAAGAAATTTTACTTGGAAATATTTGTTCTTTTTTTTTTTTTTAATCCAAAAAAGTGATTAAAAACAAAATCTGCCACTGCCTGAGCTGTCATATCCTGTCACTGTTCTTATGGGACAATGAAAGTTTGAGGTGTGAACATCAAGTTTAGCCCCTTGATTTGGGAGAGACAAAGGAGACAAGTAACTTCAGGCTTGCCTAATTTCAGCAAGAGGGGGACTTCCTGGTCCCTGCTGGGAGCCCTTGGTGCCCATCCACTGCCATCCAATGGAAAGGACAGAACAAGTCCAGAACTTGCTTTCCTTCATCTGAGCACACACAAGGAGGTGAAAAGATTTTGCAGGACTGTCAGAGAAAAGAGTAAAACCTTCTTTCCCCATGATGGCGTTAAATGACCCAACAACTGAAATAACCCAATGACTTAGCATTGTGAAGAAGAAATTTATATAAAATTCCCAACAAACCTGTTACAGTGCACCCATATTCATTTTAAACTGGCCTGTGAATGGCAGAAGGAAGCAGAACAAGAATTACAGAGCTAGTTAAGTTTCAGAAGCTAAGAAATGAATGAGGAGTCACATAGAGAAATAAACATTTAACAGAACTTCTAAAAAGATCTGCAATAAGTATCTCACAATAAACTCAAGAATAAGATGGAGGAAGGGGAAATTAGATACAGTGGCTTATAAAAATAAATCTGCCCTAGAAAAATGATTGCAATAAATTAGACTAAAGTATCAATTCTCAAGTTTGAGTTATCATAAATAAACAGGAAAACACCCTTCTGGATATTAGAACAACAACAACATATAGCAATTTTCTCTTAAGAGAATACTGGATATTTATAGAGTAACAATGATTACAAGACAGTTATTATTTAGGCTTAGTAGACTGTACTCTATATTTTATATTTCACTAAGATACAGTGGGTGGAGGGATTTTTATTATTATTTGTTGAGTAGTCCATAGAGCCATCTTTAAGCATTGATGGGGAATATAGGTGTTATTCCCAGCAGAAACAACCTTCAAAATTTTCCAGGCAGCCTCACAATGAGAGAAATTTTCCCATACTGTAATCACTGCTGGGAAATTGCCCTTTCTACACATCCTTTCTTAGGCTTTGTTCTGATAGGAATGAGCTAAAATAAAAGCACAAGAAATGAATGCGCACAAATAGAATTTGTTGTTTGATTCACACTCCCCAAAGAGTGTTAATGCCTTCAGATATCATAAAGGCAAATCATAAAGGCTATACTGCACAGAAGCACTGTGTGAAAGAAGAGATGAACATCGTTAGAATTCAGAAATAATAAAATAACATGGCTGGCTGGTAAAAGTGACACTTGTGATTTACACCAGCTTAGGGTCTCTCTCACTGCTGACGCTTTGATACATTCCTTGAAACACACTCTGGTTAAGTACCTTTTTAAGGCAATTTTTATGTGCACATGTCTTTTTTAAAGTGTAGAGTTCTCATATAGTTGACCAATGGGTTATCCAAAAAAATTCTTTTCCTGACAATTTGGGCTCTATATTAATGAGGAGAATTAGGTACTGCAGAGTTAGTTCTCCAGTGGGCCCTGCCTCTGTTCTCTGGTAGTTTCTTCTCCCTAGAATTCTCACTACTTCCCTGATTTCTGCAACTCCCTTTTCACCTCACCTAGAAAGACAGAAAGGAAGAAGAAAGGGATGACCTTTATCCCCATCTGCCTCACTTGGATTTAAAGTATCCTGCTGCATTGTACATTGCAGGGGGAAGCATTGGGCTCTACAAGGATGTGGATGTTTGAGTAGTACTTCACAAAAATACAGTCATTTGCTCGTGAAACTTTTCTTTTGTCAAATATTCTTAGAGAAAATTGTAAAGGATCAGAAGGTTGTTCCTCTTCCTGACAGGAAATCCTTTTGTTTGCCATCAGACTAAGGCACCAATCCTCATACAATGATGAGATGCCAGATGTGGTGCTGCAGTGTTGATGTGTAGGGAAATTCTTTTTATCAGCTGCCAAAGTGGTTTTGAGCAGGGCATGATGCAGCCTGAGCACACAGGAGAGGGGCTATTTAGGAGAAGGGTCATTAGACCAAAAAAAATCATACCAACACCATGTTAAGATTTAATGTGGACAGTCAGTTCCACGTGCCCAGGAGCATCATATGGCACTTTTTCAGCTACTACACCTCCTGCGCCAGGATCCTGTTCCCTGTGGTACCCATGAGAGTGACACTATGACCATTGTGTACAAGCCATCATTTTACTACTGATGCTGTGTCCAAGCAGCCATGTTTTGAGGGAGAGGGTTGAGAATTTTTTTTTCAATTAAAACAGCTCCCGTTGGGATCACAGCACAGCAAAGTTATCCCACTCTCAGCTTGTTGAGAATGAAAGTGAGGAGTGGGCACACTGCCTTGTTAGACATCCCATCAGTCAGGTAATTAAAGACAAGATGCCAGGTGACTCTGTCTGTGGATCTTGCACAGCAAACCAAAGGACAGCCAATGCTTGATGAATGTTCCCAGTTAGGGATGCACCCATCCTCTCTAGGATGGAGAACAAGATAATAATTATATTATCTTATGGCTGTTTGCCACAGAACTCTGCAGTTCAACCATGCTGGGTTAGGGTAAGCCTGGTGAACAGCACTGCAAATGGATTTTAAGACTACATACTGAATGTAACAAAAAATCAAATTGAGATAGAACCTCAGGTCTGAAAGGGCTGAGTACTGAGCACCTTCATTACCCATACAGTCATTTAAAATAGAATAGGCAATTAACCTGCAGTCACTGATAGGGAGTGGCAAGCACTTAAGCACTCTCACAGACACTTTTCATCTTCTTTTTAAGGGAAAAAAAAGAAGTAAACCGTTAAAACAAGATGTACATATTGCATTTTGCAGGAAAAATCCGCCTTCGTTGAACTTGGATATGGCAATCTCATTTCCTACAATGTTTCTCTGTGCTAAGGCAAAATCATTCACTACTATATCCTGAATCCTCAAAGTATAATAGGAACAAAAAAAACCCCTTCCTATTACTGCATATTGAAAAAGAGAAAATTCCTGAAAGATAAAACCTGAATAAAAAGGAAAGGAAGGAAGGAAGGAAGGNTCATAGCTCAAGCACAGTACATTCAGACAGACTTTGTTTCTATTGATATTTTTGTGTGAATTCAAGTACCTTAAAAAAAATTATTTTTTAATGCATCTCTGCTGTTGAAATTAACCCTTCAAGGAGCAAAGAGACTGATGGATATTCCTGCATGCACTCAATGCCAATTGTGCTACTTACACCTTTAGATCAGCTTCAAATCCAATTGTACCAGGCAAGCAATTGCTCACTCTTAAGTGCTTGTGTGGTTCTGCTGTTTAGATCTCGTGAGACTGCTAAAGCCATCACTTCAGGCTCACTGGTAAGAGCTATGTCAAATTATTTTGTAACAATTTGAGTTCTTACATATCTATTATTTAGCACTTTAACACAGTGGAAATTTCTATGGGTTTTGCCGCTGAACTGAGCTAGATTGACTGGAGAGGGGGGGAGAGAGAATGATGTGAGCAAACAGTGCCACTATACCAGTTAAATGATGCTGCTGATTATTTTTGTGTTGGACAAGTCTGCCCCAAAAGGAATTACTCTTCGTGAACTTTGCAATATTGGCATGTGCTGCTTCAATTATTTTTTCCTCTTAATCCTCCTCCTATATATTAATCCTTTTCCTATATATTCCTTCTCTTTTTTGTGATTGCTGTTTTGTAAGTCTTTTAAAGGACATAAAGTAATGCATTGCAGAAGTAAAAACTCAAGCCCTTTCCAGAAAGGACTGTGGAATATGTCTGTAACTGTGCAAGTCAGAGATGGTCTTGGATCATGCAGTCCTCTTAGCCTCTGCCCAGAACAAGACTTTCCTTCACTGTAGGCCCACCCATTTTTGGAGATCTCAAAAGATGGAGATTCCCCCTTATCTTCTGTCACAACCTCATCTTCTGCACTGAACGGCCGTTGTCCCAAAAAGCTGCTGAGTCTTAACCTGATTTTTATGGAATATAACCACCTTTCCATTACAGCTGTGCATAACCTCAGGGTAGTCTGGGAGCAATCAGTGACTATTACATATAAATACCGCTTTGTAGGAGGAGGTGCATGTGCTGCTAAAGTACATAACTGGGGCCCTGCACTGCCCTTACCTGGCACCCAGGTGTATTCCTGGATATGCTGTAATAAGCACTTCAGGAGGTATTCATACCATGTAACCTCAGCTGGTCTGTATTGTCACTGGCAAAAGGTGGCCCCCTGACTCAAGTGCTTCAGGTTGCTACTCTTCTCGTGAACTGTGGGAGGTGTTCAGGTGGTTCATTTCAGTGTTTCGACTAGATGCCTACAGTTTGAAGTTGTGAATACCCTACTTTGTGACTTTACTATTTTAGATCTCTGCTGGCTGTGCTATATACCATACTACTTGACAAATTTGGGCTTAAAAGATGGTCATGGTAATTACTAAGCTCACCTCCTTTCTTTTCAGACGTTCTCACCTAAATTGTACTTTTACAGCAAAGGGCTGGGACTTATTTCTTGTGAGCAGAATTGCCCTTCCCTACTGCTTTATCTCTGTTCTCCATGCTTCTGCTGTTTCTCTCAGCCTATAGTAATTGTTTCTATTTCCACTCAGTCTGATATTTGTTCAATTTGCATAATAACATCTTCATTCCCAACCTGAAACTAACAGTTATGATCTATGAGATTTGAGGAAAGTCAAAAAGAAAAATATTTCTTTACCTGACAGAATATTAATATGCTGTCTCATTTAAAATATCATATATAATAACATACATTTTTCTCCAGATCATGTAATTGTCATAAGAAGGCAATATTCTATGCTTAAACACATTTATTGCCTCTGTTACTTTCCCTTCACTGTTAAATACTTTTATTACATTGGCTAACTGAAAACTTATGATTTGTTACAGATCTTACAGAGCTGCTGACAGAGGCAATTGCTAAATTGCCACTGATCTTACTCTGGGTAACTTTATTACCAGGTTTGATGTCACCTCCAATCCTTTTGCCCAGAAGCTTTTAAGACTCTAACATTTATTAAATTTGACCAAACAAATTGGCCATCCTGCTTCATGTGAGAACAAGGTTTAGTAATTTGACTGTATCTTTTACCTGGAAAATTTCAAACCAGCACATCAATTTTCAAAGGTCACTCACTTTGCTCTGTTTCGTTCCACTCTCCTTACCCCAATCTGTTTGCTTTCCGGAAAGTCATTCCTGCTTTTCAGTTCATTCAGGGATGACAGAGCTCATCATCTCTCCAGAATTCACGAGAAGAATGCATTGTCACGTCGGGATCCAGAATCACTAATGATATTCCCCAGCATTTCCATGTGCAGTAGAGGATCTTGACAAAACAGAGTATTCCTGAAGGCCACTTCCATTCTTCACTGCAGGTACCATGCAGTCAGAAATAATGATTGTAATGCAGGCACATGGAGAAACTCAACAGAGCAAAAGATGGGGTCCAAATAACTAATTATTTAACTCCAGATAAAAAAAAAAAAGAGAATTTATATGGGCACATGTCCTAAAATGATATTACTTTTTAAAGGCTGGGTTACACACTTTCTTTCTCTTCAGTAAAGTTATTTTTTGTCTGGATTTTCCCCCTACTTTCTGCTTTTTCCTGAGCTCTTCAAGTGATATTAAGTTTGTTATGTCAGCATGTTAGTCAATCCTATTGCGGCTTTTATCAAAGTGGCAGACTCTGGCTCTGTGGTGTTTTTATGACATGGTTGCTCTGACGGATTGCTCCCACACGACACTGGAAAATACAGTGACTCAAAGGAGCAGCTAGGAGCACGCACTTTCAGCCAGCTGCTTTGATGGATTAGAAACTCTCCCAGAGCCTGTCCTAGGGAGAGGTTATAATGCTGTTTTCCAAACACATCTGCTTACATCACACCTGTACTGAGTGACTGTGCAAATTGTTGCCATACTAATTTCAGAGATAAATAGGAAAAGCATAAACCCCAGGTTCCTCTGTTTCAGTGTCTCATGTAAGCACATACAGGAAATTTTGTGATCGGTTCTCCCACAGTCCATTACCCTGTCTTTTGATAATAGGCATTGGATATTTCAGATGACATGCACAAGGCAGTCCCAAAATAATGGGTCTTTAAAATTACTGGAGTAAGTTTATTGCAGCCCTCGCTGCCTAAAGGCAGGTTTATGCCTTGAAGTAAGTGAGATTGCAATCAATGAAAACCTCTGTTAAAGTTTACTGTTCTTCCTATTGTAGATCTTGGTCATTTTGTTAGCTATTGAAAAGACGTATTTAAGAGTTCAGCTAAAATCCAAAGTGACAGTAGTAGCATGCAGGAATTAGATCAATGGACTGCTCTTTGTGTGAAAAAAAACCCCAGTTTTTTCCATCCAGCCACTTTGAGTTTGCCAGTTTCTAAGCTTGTTTTGTGCTTTTCTGACCACTTTTATTCACTTGGGTAAAAACAAACTAATGGTTTGCCTCCTGTANTTTCCCATTGTTTGTCTTCATGTTTCTTGTTTGCTGCCAGTGATTTTTTCAGCCTTTGGCCACAAATTATAAAATCATTTATGACTGAAAGTCATAAATCTCCATATAGACACACATAACACATATTTAGGCAGTGTCCATACTCATACAGGAACTATTTATGCTGCTTCTAAGGAGGTGGCAGAGTGCGAAGGTGCAAGTAGGAGAGAGAATGAAACCAAGTGAAGTTCTGTGGTGATTGAGGATAAAATGAGTACTAGAGATTTCCAAACTCTCTAGAGGCTGCAGGAAGTCCAGGTGAGTCCTCACAGGTTCCATCCACCTTGCTACCTGTGCGTTATTAGCAATCTCCAAGGGCGGGTTTGAATTATGGTTAAGTTCCACCCCAGTGAAATTTGGTATTAAATTTGAACGTAAAACTAAATATAAGTTCTGGTTTTCCTTTTCTCATCCAAATTCCTTCCTTATTTTTTTTTCATGTCTATGCTATTTTTTACGCAGTGTTTGATGCCTCAGAGTTCAACATGAATATTTGGTTTGTGGGAAAATTATCTCTATATTCCAGGTTGTTATTAACATCAATAGTGTATTTTTGTATGTTACTGTTTGATCATCTTTACCATGCAAATACAGATAACCATTTACATTACCTTCACTTCAGAACCCAAATCTTTTTTATTCATGAACTCAGGCAGAGTAATACAGAGCATATTGTATTTTTCCAGTGAAGAACCCATTCATTAACAAGTTACCCCATTAATGATTAAATATTAGTTAGCATGGCTTACACCTTGCTGTATTTAATTGCTAGAATTTAAAAAATCAATATGAATAACTTCGAGATTTTAATCTCCTTTATATTCTTATATGTACACATAGAATCTATGATCAATTTTCTGTCATATTGAAAAGGTACTTTACAAGTTTGGCATGATCCTTGGGCCAAAATGCTCTAGACTAAATTTTCTGAAATCATTTTGATGATATTGAAGGAATTTTCCTCCTTAATACAGGAATTTTTGCTGTTGAATGCGAAGATATCAAACATTTTTTCTAAGTA
This sequence comes from Cyanoderma ruficeps, assembly GCA_008694505.1. NCBI lineage: Eukaryota > Metazoa > Chordata > Aves > Passeriformes > Timaliidae > Cyanoderma > Cyanoderma ruficeps. The sequence continues at coordinate 5,125,128 of VZDJ01000074.1, forward strand.
TTTGTCCAAATCAGAGTGTTAACCCTTTCAAAGATAGAATTTTGTGCATATTTGTGACCACTTTAAAGTATTTAGGCATCTCTAATTGTAACCTGAAAATGTGGTTCAGAATTTTTTGTTGTTGTTGCTTCCTTTTTTTCTCCTTCCCTCTTCAGTGTCTATCATGGCAAATGCAAGGCAAAGAGATAAAAAGCAGGTTTCCCATTATAGGTCTTATGGCTTTGGGACTGCAAGGTGCACCAAGAGATAAGAATTCAGAATTTAAAAGAGCATGATAAGGCTCTCTAAGACCATTTCACTCTCTGAAACTACCTGTTCTAGGAGACCTTTTCTGGGTGTGCATTTTATTTATCAGAGAGCTGTGGTCACTGAAACAGTGGCAATTGGCTACTGCAACTGGACTGGAACCAGCAAATAATACATCAGCAAAGAGCTGTTCCCTGTGAGTCAGACTCTGCTGAACAAACTGTTATAAGTACTCCTCAAATATGTGGACTGTGAGAGGGAAGGAGAGAATCAGAGGATTTTAGATAGCAGTGCTTTTTCAGACTTAGGAATGCCTTCTGACAGTTCAGCTGTACACCAAATTACTTGCATGCTAAGTGAAGGCTGGTGTTACCACAGTGCATCGTTTGTAAAATGTTTAAATATGGATCAGAGTATGAATGTAAAAACCACGTACAATCCAGGATGCTTCCAACACATACACCAGAGCAAATAATGATGAGATTTGAGAGACATAATGACAATATTGTGCCTATAATGCGTTTGCCCAAAGGTACCCTTGTGAATATGTTTTCTATTCATTTCTCTTCTCCATTGCACATTTCCCTCAACTTAATTATTCCATTGATTGTAATTAAGCTCCCTCTAAGTCTGTAAGTGTGGAGTGCATTTTCAAAATAAATGTGAGAAAGCTGACTTGCTCCTGAAGCTTTTTTAAACTCTCTCAGCTCTATAAAAAGCCTAACAGGCACTTTATATCCGAGAACACAATTTCATTTTAGAGACTTTCTATTACTTACCCATTTTAAGAACAGAGAGAGAAAATCCAATGATTCACAAACAATTGAAATCAAACCTATGGCAAATTTTTAATTCATCATTCTCATTATTGGTATAATATTAGCACCTATTAAAATGTAAGCACGCCTACAGAGATTAATATTGCTTCACAGTAGTGGCTGAGCAAGCATGCATTAAGGAACACTCACTGCCCAAAAACGAGGCTTGTACATGGATACCCTGGACGGGCTGAGAAGAGCAGAAAAGCATGACAGTAACTAGACAGTAGCAGAACTAACAGTGTAACTAGATATATTTTGGCATAAAACTGTAGTCTCAGTTTGCCACCTGTCTAACCATCTCAACATTGCAACCTTTTTTCATAACCTGAAGAAATTCCTTGGATTCTCAAATGTTTATATAATACTGATCTGCCTTGACTGCACTGTAGTACCCGATATCTGTTTCTTCCTCTCTCTGCCTCTCTCTACTTCCCCAATGCCACGATCTGTCCCCAAAGAGCAAATGGTGCTGCAGGAGCTTTATAATAGAAATGATAAATTATATGTATGTTTATTTGCTCCTGAGGTGAAAGTGCTGTAAGAAGCTTGCATATTGTTTATTTTCATCTAGCTTAATTAATGACCACTAGGATTCCTTAATACCTCAGCATTACCATGTCCAGTATAGTGCATCAGTATTACCCAACAGTAAAATGTTCTAAAATAGGATAATTTGAAATCCATAGGTATTTAAAGATTTCTGGTTAAAANAAAAAAAAAAAAAAAAAAAAAAAAAAAACCAGCTAGCAAAATCTCATATACACAATAGGGTATAGATTTGGATACAGTATACCTTCAGAGGAAACATAACATATGCAAGACCATATTGTAGCAGGATGGTCACTTTCTTACATTTTTGTGTTTTCTTAATATATCCAAAATAGAATGGTTATCCAAAACCATATTATTATAAACAACTGATATTTTTGATAACTTTTAATAAATATTGGTTGAAACTAGTAATGATTTTTTGCTACACTCTATAATATTTTGGCGAGTGTTGCAAAGGTGCAACATACAGGTGGTATGGTAAAGGTGTCACTCTGAGTTCCCAGTTTAAGTTCCCAAGTTTCATAAGTTCAGTGTTTAATTTCATAAAAACTGGTGTCTAAAATAGATCAGGTGAACTGCACCATGAGCATATTTCTTCATCAGCTCTCAAGGGAACGTAGAGCAGCTGTCGAAACCCAGACTGTACAGATCTAAAATAAGGCAAGATGGTTCCCATCCTTTACATCATTTGACTTGATCTTTTCTGGTCAATCAAAATGGTAACTATGAGAATTTATCTCTGCATTAAAGCACATAAAGTAGTGCAGAAAGAGGGATTTAGGAAAAAAATACTAAGAAATATGTCTCATCATTTCATGTTTGCAAGAGTAGATTAGATAATCAGACCATGCATTTCATTGCATCTCTGGTAAGACACATCAACTTGCAGCTGCCTGTGGATCTCTTCACTGTTCTCCAGCTGTTTGTTTATTTCTGTTTATATTTTAAGTGTGAGTGGAGGAGGATATGATGCAGTATTAGAGTCCTGCTCACTCACTACTCCCCTCATACACTGAAGCTTCTGAAAGAGGGAAAGTAATAGTTTGCTCCTCAAGTGGTGATATTTTCACTGACTTTTTAGCTTTAGTATTCCCAGAAAAAAGCTCAACTTCTCTTTCTGTTGCAGCCAGAAAGAGTGAAGTATCACTGTTATCTGGTACACTGCCTTGCACAAGTGGATCTTGTAGCAGATGTAAGAGGAGCAAGGGATCATCAACCTGCAGTGACTTTGTGTCAAGATGGAACAGAAAATAAGCTGCATTTCTGGGATGATGCAAGAAAGGTAATCAAATTTATGGTGGCAGATGTAGCACACATATTAAGTATTTTGCAGACCATATGGTAAGTAATGCAGCAGTTTAGATGAGCTGATGTTGATGCCTTTCATTTGCCACACCACGGTGTCTTCCAGACTTACTCGTGTTGCTGCTGAGCTTGGATCAGTTGGTGGGTAGATGTAGGGAACAAGGCCGTGATAACTCTAAGGTGTTTCATTTCTGTACTGCCTTTGGCTGGGATGGAGGTAGGTTTCTTCTCAGCAGCATGTGCAGTGCTGTGTTTCAGATCTGTGGCTAAAACAGTGCTGATAGCACATGGGTGTTTTGGCTGCTGCTGAACAGTGCTTGTTGTTCATTGCTGACATGTTCTCTTTTTTCCCACTCTGCCTCCCAGCAAGTAAACTGGGGGAAGGCAAGGAGTTATGAGGATACAGAGCTGTGACAGCAAATGTAAACTGTGCAGAGAGGTATCCCATACCTTATGACATCAGAAATAAAGGACTGAATTAGAGGGAGAAGAAATGAGGAACTTAGGTTTTCAGGGTGGCCGTTGCTCAAGGTCTGGCATCAGTCCTTTTGAGGCAGGTGGTGAGAGATTTCTTTGTCAACTGGCTTTTTTGCTCTCTGTTTGGCCTATTGAACTGGTTTATCTTAGCCTACAAGCCTTCTCCCTTTTTGTTCTTGCTGTTCTCTCCTCTGTCCCGTGAACCTGCTATGGGTATGCCATGCTTTCTTTTATTTGGACAATTACTTCAGAAGTCTCAGGTGACCAACTTGGGTAACTACAGCATGATGCCATGGAAACCAGGAGCAATCAGAATCCCTGTAGGGACACTCAAAACAGTGGGGCAGGATTCTGCTCCAAATGCCATCAGTGGTGATGCTCCTTTTTGCTTTGGTTCTCAGTAGGTTTCAGACACAAAAGTGGATCATGTCCTAACGCTAGGAAACACTGGCTAGAGTCCAAAGTGAATATCAAGAAGGTGGTCTTGCAAACCTGTGTCTTTGTCCAGGTGTAATCATTTCACAGTTGTGCCCACACTGGTTGAAATGACGAATAGGATTCAGCCACAAACAGGATCTCTGCAGATTTTTTTACTAGAGCCTGTCCTCTAACAATATGTTACATTTTTCTGTGGGGTTTATCAGTTTGTCACTTTTTAATCCCTTCAATATGGAATACACTGATTGAGTACAGTACTAATTTTCATCACGTTTAATTAAACCAAATATTTTAGAACAGTAGATTCACTATGTCAATATGGTTACTTTAATCAGCTTTACATGTAATCTCATCAAAAGCAATACCAAATTCATTCAAAAATAGCTGGTTTTATTAAAACAATATTCCCTGGTGTTAAATGTATTAACCTCTTCAATTCTTTATTGATCATATCAATGTCAACTCCTTTATGATTTTTCAAATGATAATTTTTTGCTGACCATTTTAACACTTCCCCAGAAATCCCATTTTCTATATTGTTCAATTACTGATAAGTAATTTTGGGGGGTTTTTTTTGGTTTTTTTTTTGTCTTGGATTATTCTGTCTTTTAATATTTGTCACAAATCAATGCCAAGACTTTAACTCCACTGATCTTTTCAAAATAATTGAGGCGCAAGTTATTTCATCCTGAGCCTTTAAATAGGACAGTTTTGGCCTGATATTATTCTAAACATTGGCAATATAAAAATTAAATATTACATTAGCATCATTTGTCAGATGTCAACATGAGATGGGTAAGTCTGTTAAGTATTAGGCATATAAGTCTATTTTATCAGGACATTTCTCAGTTTTTCCAGTACATATCTTGCCTTGTTTTCTCTAAAAAAACACACTGTAGAGAAGTAGCTGATGAATATTTGAGAGTTTCTTCTACAGTGACACATAAGTTAACATCTTTTTCTTGGGCTCACACCTGTATAAGACATCTCATGCTCTCTTGATATATTTAAACATTCTTTCTCATTCTATTTGTGAAGAAGTCAGTGAGAAGAGTGTAAGGGCAGAAAACACTCCGAATTATTAAAGATAAAGGTCTAAAAATCAGCAGATGGCACCTTGTTTTTATGAGCCCTGGGCATGCTACTGCTTCTTCCTCTGCTTCTTCATCAGATCATATCCTGATCCATTTACATCGTGAGGCTTTCATGCTGAATGTTTCCTATGCTCATCCATGGTCTGCATTCTAACCTACTGATCTATTCTATTGTTTTCACAAATTCTCTGTTTTCATTCTAAAAGCAATTCAAATGGCTTTTTCACCTTTTTTGTCAGGCTTGATTTTTTTTTGCAAAAAATAGCTTTTATGATTGCTGAATTGTGCTCTGCAGCAAAAGTTCATAATCAATTGCTTCTGCATGCAATGCCCAATTAGTATTGACATGAGTATATACCATTATTTTTTTTCTTTTCAAACTCTGTTTGTTCTTTTCATTTTGTGGAACTGACCATTCAAAAGAACAAACTATCAGTATTACTGGCCAGAAGTAGCATTTTGTTTAACAATACCAAAATAAGTCCATAAGAACCAACAGACTTTTGAGAAAGGATCAAATCCTGCTCACAGATCTACTGTAGAATTACTCTGACCTTGTTTCATCAGTTTTTCTATTAGAAAGTTTGTAATTTCATTGATTAGAAATATATTTTTTCTAACAAATAAAAAACCCCAAACCAATAAAACCCTAAAATTATCAGTGACCTGGGATTAACATCTCCTCCCCTGGATCAAATTCGCCTATGACCAAGCAGTTTCTCTGCACAGGCATCACATGAAAGGTGTTTATGCTCTCTAAGGTATGAATTTGCTCCCTAAAATTAATTTTAATGAATATGTTCCTTTTTGATTTATCTGTCTTAATACTACTCCATACATTTTCTGCCTCCTGTCCTTTTAAACTTTGGATTACTTTGAAGTTGAGAATACCCATACACATTTCATTAATACCCACCCACTCAGATATTATTTTAACAATTAATACTTACTATTCTCATTTATTAGTACTCCTAGCTAGTAATAATTTAGAGACCACAATGTGAAAGATCTTATCTCTCCATATCATGATGCCTAGATTCTTTTTATCAACCTAATTTATAGACCCAAGGGCAGAAAATTGCATATTATTTCACAGTTCTTTGAAAGTCAAGCTTTCATAAAATGAATTTTGATTTGATAGGAATTGTTTTAGATTAAAACCTTCAATATTGTTGTATATTAAAAAAAAAAAGGAAAAGTGAACAAATTAATTCATGTTCTGCAACAAAAGAAAAATCATAGTGGTATTAATATTGATAATCAGAACTACTGTAATGCATTGCAGTTATAGCAATCAAATTGCCAGTCTGGAATAGCTATTACATTTTTAACATTCATGAACAATGATGTAGATGATGGTTCCTTAGTTATTAACTCTTCAGAACAACTAACCCCCCTTCAGAAGTCAGCATATTTTTTCAGCTGCAAATTAAGGGAGAAAACAACATAGCAACAGTTTTTACAATGCAGAATTTTAATGCTTGAATAGTCTCGTAGGAAGAAGAAATCAAATCAAAATTTAAGTGAACACTTTGCTGTGATAAATCTACTCACCAGTACACATCTCCCAGGGGATCACTTTAACATCTTTTTTTTTCAAATGGATTGCTGCAATGATAAATATTTTCAAAACATTTTAAAACTTTTGCATGGTAGGTCTTCACAAGACTGAGAGTCTGGATACTTCCAATTGCAATTATTCTTTCTGAATATAGGCCAGTGCATTATTTAAACATACAATTTTAATAGTACGTGTTTAAGTAGCTTATTTCCTCTTGAACCATAGAAGCAAGTCTTAACAGTATATTATTTTTATAAGGATTTTGTTTCATCAGTTTCAGTCTTGCTGCCTGTTAGTTTTCCTTGTTTAATTATAAAGGGAAGCAGGAAAAATGCTGATCTAAATGCTAAAAAAAAAATTGCATGCAGAAATTAAAAAGGACCTGACAAGGAGGTTAATATTTAGAGTAAGTCTTCTTTCACCTGACACCTTCCTCTTAAATCTCAACTTAAACGACAGGAACAAGGGTCAGTCAATGATGTGTATTTCATAGCAGAATAAAATTAAGAAGTCATTAAGACTCCACCTACCTTTACAATCAGCTAAAAAGTAAAAAATATTAATTTGAATTCTGAATGTGCTTCAAAAGTCAATTATCTCCAACAGTGTTGAGTCTAAATGACTTTTAATAGGTGTGGACTTCTAAAACTCCAGCTATTATGGCCTTTTATGGTACTTTACACTGAATCTCTAGAGGTTATTTGACTTATATTCACCCAATTTGCTACACAGACAGAAAAATTCCTGTCTTTCCACACCCATTCACTTGCACATCTTCCCTTTAGAGATGAGAAGATAAAGGAAACTCTCAGAGTGTGTAAAGACTCAGAACTTGTACGCTGACAATAGCCCTGCTGTGGGATCACAGACTCTGGCATTTCCCCTATGTATCATCCTAAATAAGCTCTTCTGAAATTCTGAAGGAGCTAACAGATGTTATGGCAGGATCCCTTCCTGTCATCTGGTGAGGCTGGGGAAGTCCCTGCTGGCTGGGAGCCAGCCAGTGTTATTCCCATCTACAGGAAGAGTGTGAGAGAAGACCCAGGGGCAGTCTGGTCTGATCTGGTCTGTCCTGTTCTATTCTAGCTTGGGAAGAATTGCAATAATTCAGATCTAAACACTGCTTAAAGACAGAGAGTGGGGCAAAAGGGGGAGGTGGCTGGAGACAGAAAGAAAAAAAGAGCTTGAAATAAGTGTATGACTGGCTTGCTATGAAGTCAAGATTGGATAATTAAATTGCCTTTCAACCTTCCATTGATATGCGTCTCAGTGCTAATGAGATCAATTTCTGCAAAATGTTCTTATGACGGGTCTGAGGTAAAATGTTACTTTTTTTCCTCAGAACTTTCTTCAGTACATTTGTAATCTCATAAACTTGATTTAAGGACTGATGTGTATGACAGTAGCTGTGGCCAAGATGGCCAAGGACTGTTCACTTCGAGGAACAGAAGCAGCTTTCTGTGAAGCTGAGCACCCAGTGCAGGGTTATGATCAAGAACTCCACCAAGGAATTCTCCCACTTGTAGGCACAACAATAAACAGGATCAAAATGTGAAAAAATATGATATCATGGTTACTGTCAATATTTAGAAAAGATTTAGAACTCAAATCTTCTGCCTTGCTGAACTTCTAGCAAAGTTGGCATTCATACTTCGTAGGGGGAAAATTTTCACAAATTGCAATTCAAACATAAGAAAGTTTGATTTCAAAGAACTTAGATTCTCACTCCCTTTCCTTCTACTTCTTACTCTTTCTTAATGCTCTTAATAAAAAGGTAAAAACCAGCCATGTCCATATACAAAGATAAATTTATTTTTGTCCTGTTTAAACTTATATCTCCAAAAATATTCATGCATCCTCCTATCACTTAGAGATTTTTATACAAAATGTAAATCAGCTGACTACACATAGGTACTATTGCCTATTTCTATATGTATAAATGAGATAAAAATCAGGGTCATATTTTCCTACAATGGCATGCCATGCTCCATGTGTGTGAATGGGAGACTGAAAAAATCAGAGACAATATTTTTCATTTTAAAGTATGCTTTTTTAAATGGTAAAGAATATTTACACATACAAATATACATTCAGGAAACATATTGTAGTAGTCATAAAATAGCAGTAATAAAAAAATCTTGTTGAATTATCGCATATAGGTATATATATCATATATATATAGTTTAGGTTTTAATCAGATTGGGAGACTTCTGGTTTTTTCTAACCTTGCAAAAGTAGCATCATGCGTTCCTTGTATCAGATGTGAGTGAAGTTTAACATGAAACATACCACTTTAAAGAAATAAGCATCAATATCCACTAGCTATAATTTCAAATTACTGACTATAATGAGGTGATTACTATCCAGGTTTAGAAGCAAAACTGTTTACAACAAAGCTCTCTTTTCAGTACTTTATTCACAAAAGGGGATGACAGGAAAAAAAAAAAGATAAAAGTCTAATTTTCTGGTGAGGTGTTATGATTTAATAGATCCACAGTAAATAAGTTGGAGTTTCATTGCTAACTCTTCTCCTGTCGTCCTGATACTGAGCAATTCAATTTCGTGATTTTTTTTTCCAGCTAAAAATCTTCACTGTCATATGGATTTAAACTTTTGCATAGTAGGACTTGTCCTTTACCTATCACTGACCTCTGCTCATCTGCTGTAGTAGCAGCAGTAACAGCAATAGTTAATTTGGGTTTAGTGACTCAAATATAATGCCAGTGTTGCAATCTACTTCAGTGCAGTCAGCAACGTTTGTCCAAACAAATGAATCTCCAGGTTTGAAGCATTTCTCATTATTCATGCACACTGCCATTAATTTGTTATGCAGCAGATTCCGAATGAGGGAATGAGCTGTGTTGCTGGTTTTTATATGATTTGTTTTTTATTACAGTAACAGTGACTGATAGAATTATTCCCTTATCTACAAAAACACGGGCAGATTTATGCAATATTAATATCTACAGCTAAGTCCAGGCAGGTAGCTCAGCAGAGGAGTCCAAACATTCTCATGCAGCTCTAGTTATCCAGAGGTTTAGAACATCCCTTCACTGTCAACAGCAACCATAAAGGTAACATAAAATGTTTAAATTATGTTTAAACATTTACAGAAAATAAGAACCAGCTTTCCTGACCAATGTACACCAAGCAAGGTAATAAATTCCTGACAATTCAAGCTAATCCTTTGGGTTTGCTCCTGCTGCTTTGTATTATCCCCTCACTGTAAGCCAGCCAGGTAACCTGCTTACTCAAACTGATGCTTTATCTTGACCCCCTGCATTTTTCACCAAGACCCATAACTCTCTGGCAATAGGAATCAGCTGCAACTGTGCTCTCCACAGAGTGCTGCCATCACAGTACTTTTCCAGTGATGCAAGGAAAATTCCATGAAGACCTCAATATCTTTTCTGAGTTCATCCACCTACTTTTGATTTCTCAGCTCTCCTTGGTGTTAAATTTGTCTTTCTTAATGTCTTCCTTCTACCATCCCATTCCTTCCTATTCCATAGCACAAAATCAGTTTTCTAAATGCTTACATGATGTCTGCAATAGCTCTGCTTTTCCTTACTCACAGCTCCAGCCAACACCATGAACATAGCAGCATTTACATAATTGTACCTTACATACTGCAAAAACAAATGTTTTAAATAATTGTGAGTAAGATTGATTGGATCAGGAAAAAAAAAGAAAAAGCCAAAATTCTCATGATAGGTTTGAGAGAAGTGGGGAAAACATCATTTTTATAGCAGTTTTGGATGTTATACTGAAGAATTATATAAAAAGTAATAAAACATACTTATCTACTTGTGAATCTGGATGCTCCCAATGTTCTCAAATACTTTTTCTATCTGTGTCTCTTAAACTTTCACAGTACATCAGAAACAATTTTTTGTACGACATGTAACTGCAATATAGGGAATGGTCTTTTGTGCATCTTTTACCTTTACAAGGTGATTGCCATTTTGGGGGGAGTGTCAAATCATAACTAAATACTTTTTTTTTGTTAGTATAACCCTAATAGCTATTAAATTATACTGTTCTTGTTGTGTATGCTGGTCTTCTCCTGAGTGTCTTTTGTGCTGTGTGCAAACTCATAGACAAATTTATGAAAAACTCTGTCATGATTTGACACTGGACAAATGCCAGTGCACCCATGAGGATGTAGTTTTTAATAAACTACTGTGAGATGTAGCCGGAACAGAGCAGAAGCAGGCCTATCACTTAGAATAGGAAAAAACATTTATTAAACTACTTGACAATAGACGACAAACACAAGAAAAGAACCCAATCACCCAAAGACAGAATAAGAAACCTCTCACAACACTTTTCCTCCTCCCCCCAATTTCCATCCTTTACAATGCTCAACAGTTGACACCAGCACATACCCTCATATCTACTTGCTTAAACCTTCCACAACCCTGGGTACCTAACAAGCCATTATCCTTTAAAAAAAAACAATCCTCAATCCATCCAGAGAACGAGAGAGTCTCTCTTGCAACCGCAGAACATCCCCCCCACAGGAAAACACAGGTCCATTTTCCCGTGCTCCCATGTCACTCATGGCACCACCCGGAAAACTCTACCATGGTGACTCTCTTCTTCCCTGTCACAGTGCTCTCACCACCGTACAGGGACTAAGACTAGATAGGTCTCCCTTTAAGGATGTTTGGCTCAGTACCAAAAACCAGCCAACTCTTCCATCGGGACAAGCAGTCCCCCCCCAATTCACCCCTGGGGCGGAGGGCTCCAAAAACAGGCCACAGAGTCTTTAGCTTGAACCAAAAAGCATCCACCCAAAATACAGTCTCATTTATACTCAGAAGAGTCGGGGTCTGTCTATGGCTCCCATTACGCAAGAGACGTCAAACCCAAGGCCACTCGTCTTCATCTCTGGCAATCGAGGGAAATCCTTTTCATCTTCCTTTATCATCTTGGCCCCCAGGCTATTTTCTCTCGTCTAAAACCTCCAGCCATGAGGAACAGTGTGTGAGACAGTCCTCTTCTGCCTTAGAAAGAGTTAAAAGCTTTCATTCTCCCGGCGAGATCAGGCACGGCAACTCCCACACGGCTTGGCTCGCAACTCCGCTCGGCACCTGCTCTCTGGGGGAAAGAGAGATGGGCCGGGGAGGGGGGGGGTAGGGGACAGGGACGGGGGACGGAAGGCACCCAAGGGTCTCCACCCCTCCATCCTGACCCAGCTCCTGTCCCGTTCCTACTCTTTCCCCCCACTGGGGCCTGGGCCTACCTGGCTTCCCTCCCCCCGCCCAGCCTGCCACACTGAGCGGGGGAAGAGGAGTATGCTCCTCTGCCGAAGCAGGGCCAGGAAAAAGAGGAAGTGCCTCGGGAGACCTGGCTTTTAACCCCTTGTGTCCTCAGAGGCGTGTCCAAACTCTCAGTGGCCACCACAGATGCCAATATCCAACCTGGCCACTGATTGGTCTGACCTGGGTTTCCTTAAAAAAACTTCACTTCCACCTCAAACCACGACAACTCGCTTAAAATTTCTCAAGAACTTCACCAGAAAAAAGTATGACAGTTTCCACTTTGTCTAACAGGGCCAGAGATATCTGGTCTCATTTTAGATTTTCAGTAGATAGCCAGTAGCTGTCTAGGACAAAAGTTATTCTGGAACTCCAGCTAATGGAGAGAGATAAAGAAATTCACTTTGGTTTATGCTTTCTAATGAATTAAGTACCAGTGCCTATCATGACTGATAAATCTGGTGGAATGCTATGGTATATGTCCTATCAAACAAAGGTTTCTCTTCCCCATTCCTCCACACATGTATAAACAGTTGCTCTTTATTAAATCAAATGGTGAATATTTTATGCAAAAATAGTATTTTCTTTCATAGATCACTTCTTGATGATATACCATATTTATTTATTTCCCTAGATAAATCTTCTAATCTCAAAGAATTGTTTGAGATTAGTACTTAGTTATTAATCATCAGTACTTTCAGTAATTTCATACATTTTTGCTAAACAACTGTGATTTCAAATCTTGCTTACATCTATTCCTATCTTATTTATCCTTTGTCATAAATAGCCTAGCAGTCACAAAAAAAACCCAAAAAAGTCAAAGCATTAATAGAAGCTAAAGAAAAATAGTCTAATATTTCACTTCACCAACTTTTTGGTAATGATAATGTCTGTTCTATAGGATTAGGTTTTGGTTTTTTTCCAGTACTCTATATGAGTATTATTTAGCATATTCTTCAAGTATTTTTTAGCTTTTCATCGAGGCCTTTTATCTATTCTTTTGCCAAGGAACAAGGAAAGAAGCAGTCAGAGTGTTTAAAACTGGAGAAAATGAAAATATCTCCACAAGGATGTTTTATCTTACTAGACATATGTAGTTCCACAAAATAGATATATTTTCTTAAGGAAAGTAATTTTTTGTCAGAAAAAAGTTACAGTTTCAAGACAAAAGTTGTGTGCCACATAGTGAGGTTTTTGAAGATGAGAGAATTAATACTTTTTGCAAGTCGTGGTGTAGCTTTAACTATTGGTTAGCGCTTATTTTGACATTGAATAATGTTTATTAAAAAAAAGCACAAAATTTTCCTTTCAATATATTGCATGATTACTGCACCCTCTGATGTAATTTCTGCTGTGAGGGAGAACATTGAACCAGTCTGCATTCATATACTGCCAAAATACACAGTAATACCCTGAATTTTGTCCTTTTATTTACTAATGGACAACATCTGCATTGATAGGAACTTGCTGTGATTCGTTCAACTGAATTGATCAATTCTCCCATTAGCTTGGCATTTAACATCAAGCCATTCTGGTTTGAAATAAGAAGGGGAAAGACATTATGCCACATATGTGAACAGGTTGAAAAAAAAACCCAAACAAACAAACAAAAAACCACCATAAAATCAGCTCTCATTCTGCCTATAGTCAAGAAGTGATCTGAAAATCAAGATGTTTAAAAAACATCTTAACACTAGTGTTTTGCCTTAACACTATCTGACTGATCTTTTAAAATAATCTCTGAAAACAGATGAGAGCCAGTTCTCTTCAGATATGTTACTAACTTTTACTATTTGGTCTTCCTAATACAGTGAGGCACCAGTAAACTGCAAACTGCACCTGTGGATGTTTCAGAGCTTTGTGGCTGTCATAATATCATATGCAGAAAGGATAACACAGAGCTCTTCTATTTGGCACTGACACAGATAGGAAAGCTATCTTCATAAATAAAGTGTGCCAATATCCGAAATGATAACAAAAATTTGTCAACTGACAGGAACAGGAAGTTTTGAAGAATAATCTGCACATCTGCTAGCATCCTTTAAAATAAATGCTGGCTTCTATTAGAAAGAGAAAGAACATGCTCAAATAAAAGGATAAAGAGTGTGTGAAAAAATCAGTGAAAACTAGCTTCTCAGTTTTCTAATTGCAGTTGGAAATATTTATATTCTTTTTGGGGTAAGAAATAAGAAGACTAATTATACCATAATATGGATAAGCCACTTCACAAAACAGAAATGTTGTCCTGAAATAAAGTCCTTGTGCTTCTCTTATAAGCATGAGAAAATCAAGGAGGGAAGAAGATATTGAATTGACCAGTCTGATATGTAATAAAGACTTCTCCTTGTTCATAATTAGTGCCAATTGTATTATTACTGTGATTAAATAAAACAAAATGGAATTTTATTTATCAATTATTTCTTCACCATCATCATCATCATCATCATATTTTAACCCTACATTTCCATTGAACAGTCAAAAAGATTAAATTATTATGAATATTATTAATATTATGAGGTAATCGAGCCTCATATTTTATATGGAAAGGATTTGTTCTATTTTCAGAAATAGTCCTAGGAACTTTCAAAGAAGCTGGAGGTGTTCACAGACTCCTCTTTTAGTTTGGGATGATGCCGACACAACTTCTAGAAGAGCTACTCCAGAACTGAGAAAAGCCACTCCATACTTACACAGATTTTACATTCTTTCCCTGCACACAGTCATCACTGGCACACACAGAGCCAAGCATGGCTGGAGAAAGGATACTGACATTTGGTTGGACTTAAAAAAGCTGTTCTTATCTTCTTCTGTGATAGCTATTGTTTAATAGAAAAAATTGAATTTTAACTTCTCTTCCAAAGACCCCAGTGTTAAAGGAAAGATAAATTTTCATATAAATACTCTTTGGAAGGTTCAATAATGAACTTATAAAGAATTCCAGTTCTACATATATGTGAACAAAAGTCATTAACCACTATGTTAATGGACTTTTCATGTGAGAATTCAAATTCTTTATAACTATTCCTTAATCAATCCTCATGTCTAACCTAAACCACCTGATTCTTGGATTTCTTTGTGGTTTATGTGAAAACTTGAATATAACCAGAAAATTGCTCATGAAGATTCATTTGTTTCAAAAGGATATTTCCATCAACATAGATTTAATATTGGTCTGTGCTCTTCAACAACAGCTGTATTTTTGACCCAGTCAAAAGAAATACTGCAAGCAAACGGTTTAGTACAACCTTACATTCTTCAATTTAGTAACAAAATCCAAGGATAAAATTGCAATGAATTTTTGGACCTTGAATATGTGCTTTATCACAATATACTGTCATTAGAGTCCCAGTTTTCTCCCTTAAAGGCACTGAAAATATGACTTTGAAGAACAGCCTAAGTATGCACAAAAATGTGAATAAGAAGGATCCTCTCAAAGGCATTTTTAATGTGTGATGAAAGAAACACAAATCAAAAAGAGTCACAGAAGACAAAGGAGAATGCAATTTTAGACCAAGATTATAGTCAACTTTAATAAGCATAATTGATTTTTTAGGATTGTGAGACTGGAGGAAGAAAACTAAAAAAAGGTTTTCATTACACCGAATCAAACAGAAGAGTAACTCCTCAGAGAAATTCAAGGTGACTGTTCTAAATGCCTCCACTGTCAGAGAGCAAAAAGTGAGAATGAGACACCATCACTTGTGATACACT
Organism: Cyanoderma ruficeps; assembly: GCA_008694505.1. Classification (NCBI taxonomy): domain Eukaryota; kingdom Metazoa; phylum Chordata; class Aves; order Passeriformes; family Timaliidae; genus Cyanoderma; species Cyanoderma ruficeps. The sequence goes on from VZDJ01000074.1 coordinate 5,140,597, forward strand.
GGAAACCACACAAATATGGAACATGACATTTATCTCACCTTATTTAGATATCTCAAAATTATTTACCAAGTCTAAATCACCTGATCACAAGAGAATGACTCTCACTAGCAAGTCGTCTCCAAAGACAGATTTATATCCTGAAGGGGCCCAAGAGTTTTTACAGCTTGTAGAGCCTAGACTTAGCATTTTACTTCTAATATAGTTCTGTTTAAGTGAAGAATTAAAGAGTGGTGCAGTAAGAGAAGACACAATAATCAGATAAGTATCCGAGCATTATTGGTTCCTTCAAGGCCAGCTGCCGTATGTCTCTCCTGCTGTGAAAACTGACACTTCAAAGACCACCCAGTTTTTTGAAGACTAGCATTCTCCCAACCAGGCAGGCCACTCCAGAGCCTGTTTCTCCCATTAACAGCATCTCCCAAATAGTTCAATCTTTTTTATATCCTGGTTTATCTAAAAATCAGGTTTGCAGCTTAAGGTTCCTTGATTCCAAATTTCAGTAAGGGTCAAACAAAAAACATCTTTAGAAGATTCAAAATTGAATCAATATGTTCAGCAGCCCAGTTCCAGAGTCCTTAAAAGTTACCAACTTTCAATCTTAACTCAGTTCTGTGATTAGCTATTATTTGCCTTTTAGTTATTAGCAGTCTACTGTGCCTTTACTTAACCGTATCCTAAACAAGCTGGAAATTAAAAAAAAAAAAAATCATTAAATTAAATCATTGTGATATACCAGTTCACCTGTAAGGCATTTTGTAGTACACACATTTACATCATAAATGACACCACACAGCTGCAGACTTTCAATAGCCTTTTGGAGGATTGCAGACATCCAGCTTATTAAGATGTGTCCAGCTGTTTAGCAGTCCCATTTTCAGCGTTCCAGCACTCCATTTGCACAGTCAATTAGTTTCAGGGGCAACAGTGGTATTTCAGAGATTATTCATAACAAATACATCTGAGTGTGTTACAGTGTACACTAAAAAACAAATCAAGTGAAAAGGTCCTTCATGACTGGTGAAGATTAATCAATAAATCAGGACCAAAGAACTCAGAAAATTAAATACAAGATTTTTGCATCTACAGACCTTCAGCATTGGTGCTGAGATCAACACACAGGAAGGAAAACTCAAATATGGGCATCCTAGAGAAGGAGTAGAGCAAAAGAAAATATTGCTGGAAAATCACAATGATAGCAGAATTGAAGAGATGTGTCAAAGGCAAATCAATGTCCAAATTAGGAGAAAGCATAAATAAGTATGACACAGACTAGGGAGATTTAATCCTGGTATTCAATGTCAGTACACGATTGTGTATCTGAACATTCTTTTGAAGATTTGTAAAAAGATGTACTTTTATATTTGTTCATTTCCAGAGCATTACATTTGAAAGATATTTTGTTTACTATAGGTTTGAATAAGGACTTGACCTTTGAGCTTTGTGTCATACACAAGCACTCAATAGAGCTTTTCCTTGAAGCATCTATCACATGGAAGAAGAGGTTTCAATCAAAACATCTGTTCAGTTTGGGTACTTAACCCAAAATAAGGCCTGTTATAGATGACAGCTGAGCGAAGCATTTCACAATATAGACAATTGACAAGGTCTCTGGAATATTCTTCTATAAATTAGAACTAATCAATACAATCTATTGTGCAGAATTAAAAGACAACTTTTCAGCAAGAGCATAGAAATGTGATAGTGAGTCTAAAAATTCCAAGCAAGAAAAATTAGTGTGTCACAAAACTCCCTGCTTTTCTAATTTCTAAACTCTAAGTTCCTAATTTCTAATTTCAGATGTTGCAAATATAAAAGAAAGAAAAAGATCTCTTTGAAAAATTTCTTATATTTTTATCAGCTCTTCTGCAGTTGAAACAGCTTTGGAGGGAGCAGCTGTGACTGTCAGAGCCTATGTTAAACAAGAAACAATCAAATAAATGTGCTTTGGTCTGCTTGTATGGGTCCTTAAGAACTGGAAATTATTTGAATGTCATAGAATAATAGGTTCTACCTAGATAGAACTTGACATATTAGAATAAAGGAATCACAGATTATGCTGAGTTGGAAGGGACCCATCAGAATCATTGAGTCCAACCCCCAGCCCTGTGCAGGACACCCCACGAGTCACACCAGGTGCCTGAGAACATTGTCCAAATGCTTCTCAAATTCTGCCAGGCCTGGGGCTCTGACTACTTCCCTGGGCAGACTGTTCTAGTGCCCAGCCACCCTCTGGAGGTTTCCCTGATATCCAGTCTAAACCTCCCAGACTCAGTTTTGAGCCATTTTCTTGACTTCTGTCACTGGTTATGAGAGTGAAGAGCTCAGTACCTGTGCCTCCACCTCTGCTCTTGAGATGCTGAAGAGTGTAATAAGGTCTCCCCTCAACCTCCTCTTCTCCAGGCTGAACAAAACAAGTCTTAAAATATGTATCAGATTATGAACTAAGAGGGTTTTCATAAACTTTTGTTTCTTTCTGTGAGGTCTTAAGATAGCTAATTGCTGAAATCTATCAGAGATCAAAGGTGAAAATATGTCCATTTTTTGAGAATGTGGTCAATAATTTTTGAAGGGGAAATTTAATATTACTGGTTCAGTGGAATCAGTAAGCCAAAGGAATGTTATTATTGAAGCAAGTATACAGAAAAAAATATAAACCATTTTAAAAAATTGACGTTTGCAATATTTCATTAAAAACTCTTTATTTTTCCTTCCTTTATAAATTAAAAAACAAACTGTAATAAAAGCCAAAATCAAACTGCTTCTATTTTATAAAAATAATCCTCTTATATTGACGCAAGCTGAATTATTTCTGAATATCTTGTTTCATAACAGACTTCATTTATAATTACATTGTTATGATGTAAGGGGGAAAAAACGATCAAAGTGAAGAAATTAACTGTGTGATGGGAACTCAGTTACAGCCAGCTCTACTGCTCACCTTCTTCTCCACCTGGGCAAGCTCCTGATTGGCCTCAAATTAAAAGCTTTCTCTCACTACACCCCACTACACAACACTTAAAATACTCCAGCTCTGGGTAAAGAATTAATGCTTCCTGGAGGCAGGTCTTCAAGGTTCCCTTTTAGAGTCTGTGGGCCACCATTTCTTACTTTGCCAGAAAAGACAAGTATTTAAGTGTTGCTTCAATTCTCTGAGAATCCAATAATGGCAAAAGAGTTCCTTCTGAGGTAAACATCAATATCTAAATGTTTTGGCTAGTCATTTTGTTCATGGACACTTGATTCATTTCAGGTCCCAGTCCAAAAGAACTGCCTCAGAAGTGGCTGCAATAGGAAGCGGATGATGTTCTCTCTTTCAGTTGAACCACTGGGTGAATGTATAGACTGAGAAGCAGAAAAGGAATAAACGGAGAAGCAGAAAAGAGATAAATGATCCTATTGCTAGTCACCCTTTATTTCTGAAGGCACTTGTGACATTCAATGCACCTTGAGGTCTAATGGCAGTGGATGGACGGGAGTTAGGGGCAGTTACTCTCTGGCATATTTACAAAGAATCTCTGTTTGACCAAGCTGTGTTCATTCCTTTTTGTAGATATTTTCATTAATAACTTGGATACCCCAGTTGCAGTAAATAGTGTGAGGTGCTGCTCCAACTGTTTAGTATGTGTTGGATTTGTTCAGGTCCATGTTCTTTACTGACCTGCAGTGCACCTGGCTGTTGCTTGCTTGATTAGCCATGCTTATTATGCAAATGAGAAGCATGGTCTGAAAAATCAGAAGACAGCAAAATACAAAATGCCATAGAAAAAACAACACAGAAGAAAAGTGGTGCTCCAGAATCTAGCAATTCCAAACCAAGAGGCTGACTGCAATTAGAAGCAAAAGTACCAGAACCTGGGGGTCCTTGCGAACACCAAGCTGAACATAAGACAGCAATGTAGCAATGTACCCTCCCCACAAAGAAGGCTAAACATAGCCTGGGTTAAATTAGGCAAAATATTGCCAGCAGATTGAGGGAGATGGTCCTTTTCCTCTACTCTGGACTAGTTCTGGGAGAGAGGCATAGATATCCTGATGCACAAAGATGATCAAAGGAGGGAGGGAGGAAGGACCTTGAGTGCCATCTAAATTCACTCTCCTTTTTTATCATAATATTCCTTTTGCACCAATAATTTTCCTGCTGAGCAGGTCCAGATATGTCCTGGACTAGACAATTTTGCTCCTTGCACATGACCCTGGATCTCAGAAGCCAGACATCTCTCTCTTAAACTCACAGCAAGAGTTTAATCTTCTGCACGTGCCTAAAAAATCCGCACAGGATTGGATTTCTCACAAACACAGTTACAAGTTCAGGCAATAGAGCTCAGCTTTTGCATAATTTCTGTTGTACCTTACATCATAAGGGGGAATTGCTGGTTGCCACTGTATGCTGAATTAATTTTATAATAAATTACACTGGCCAAACTGAAAAACATTTCTGAGATTAGGGGATCAAACTGAGGGTATCTCCAGCCAAGGGTATTGAATTAACCTCTTGTGTACTCCCCCATGGCCTTAGACATGAACTCCAATAAAGGGCTGAAGATCTACACTCTGAGTAAATCACTGAAGCCAAGTCTCTGAACTTTGACTGGTCTTTAAGCATGAAACTGCTGTGCAAATTGTGAGCACTGACAGCACTTTTCAAAATCATGCCCATGCTCAATATTTCCCACTGTCTTCTGACTTGGTTGCTATATCTCTCATGGGAGGTCAAACAATATACAAAAAAGTGAATTTTATCCTAAGATTTTATTAAAATTTTGTTAAGAACACCATTATTTACAGAAATAGGTATATTTTTTTTAAATTACATGACCTACCAATCCTTTGCAAGTGTGTGTTAATTATAATGAATTTAATTTTTTTTTTATTTCAGTGTAGGTGCACTGCTAAAACAGTCCGTAGAAATATTAAGGTGTCATGGGTTGACTCTGGTTGAATGCCAATGCACTTATGAGTGTATGTTTTTCTTAATCAACTACTGTGAGATGTGGTTAAAAACTCNAATTTCTACCAGCATGAAGGATAGATGAAGCAATTGCATGGAGGCAGAATCTAGCTGTGCTTTATTCATGACCCCACATCATCCACACCCAACAGTGGAACCAGAATCCTTCAAGTCCCCAAACCTACTTGTGCAGGACAGAAATCTTCAGATTTTCTGTTATCTGTGTTGAAAAGAACACTTTCAAACCCTGTATTAATGATTTGAGAAATTAAGACTATAATTTACTGTAGGTTTGATTATAGACTCACTTTGCTGATTGATGGAGAATGAATCCTTTCAGGTAAAGTACAAAACTCAATAAAATTAGGGAAAAATCAGTCATAAGGAAGGCATACCAAAATATTCTTAGTCAAAAATATGTTTGGTCATAAAATAATAATTTTTTAATTTCAAAACACCTGAGATGAATATTTTTACTTTTGAAGACAATGTCAGGAAACATAAAGGAAAAATTGTCTTTAGTTTTAATTTTTGTTTTCAAAAATTGAACCATTTTTATTTCAATTTTTTATCTTTTAGTCACAAATAAAATTACATACATTTAGTTGGTTCCTCCCATTTTTCTTTATACTGTCTTCCACAGTAACTTCTCAACATATTTCTCTTTTGCTAAAATCTAAATGGTAAAAATAGGCACAAAAAATTTCCAGACATCTCAGATTCTAATGCAGCTACATATAATGAGGAAAATACATTTTTGAGACAGTGATCAAAATTACGATTTTTTTTTAATTAGAAACATTAAAATGTGTTGGAAAATCCTAAAAGGAAATAAGTATGAAAGGAAAATTGGAACAATTTTCTAAAAGAATGTCCTTTCTCCAGAGCTTTTTCAGTAAGTTGTTAATTATTCTTTGCAGCCTGAAAGTCACATATTTTTCAAGCGTTTAAGTGTGAAAGGGTACAGATAAATCAGCAGGTGCTCTTTGCTTTTCCAATAATATAAATAGCTTTGGAAATCCACCTATGTATCCCAGGGACCTTCTCAATTTTTTGAACATTCAGACGGTATCAGTTTTGACGTATGTTTGAAGAATGAGCAAAGGTTAGGGCTTGTTCCTATTTCATCTGAGTTAGTTTGGCCATGATGATTCAGAAGGAACTCATTCGTTCCCATGGCAATACGGTGAATTCTGTAAAACTCTGCTTCTGTCATTGCAAATAAAGCTCTTTTTTTTGGTGAAAACATACCAGTTGAAAGGAATTATCAGGTAACAGACAAACCTAAGGTCCTTGAAGATAAATAATTAATTTCAAAGGGATTTGCAAGTAAGTCATAAACTGAAAATAGGTCAGTAGAAATCTGAGAGGACTCCAGTATGAAAAAGTGTAGAGGAATTCCAGATAGGAATTCTTAATAAAATAAGTATTTGAAAACTTCTCTTCTGGGATAGATTCTGTCATGTGGCCACCCTTGGGCATCATGAAGGGTTCTTAAAGCCAAACCCAAACAGCTACCAAGGAAACAGCAAGTAATGTCTTTGCATCTCCATCTCCTCAGAGTTCACCTTGGCAGGGCTTTAGAGAAAAGAGGACACATCCCTAAAAGGGTGGCCTGTCAGAGTGTGTGAATCTTCTCAAGGAAGGCAGGAATAGGCTTTTTGGTGGAAGCATTAGATAGGAGGGCATTTCTGTCTTGGGTTATGTAACCCGAAAGTGTTTATTCTATTCCATCTGTTGAAAGCAGTTGGGGAGATGTTTTTCCTTATCTCTTGTAACTCCGGGGAGAGGGGGTGGGTGCCTTTTGTTAATGGGCCAGCTGTTAAAACCAGGTAGAGCAATGTTCTTTATCTCTTCCACAACTCATCCTCCCTCCAGGGGGATATCTTCTGGCAATGGGCCATTAAGGCTCACATTACATCATCCCATTGTGAGATGCTCCACCCAGTGGGGAGAGCCAAACCATTCCTACCTAGATAAAAACTGAGACATAGGAACACCAGGTATTCTGGCTTTCCACTGCACTCCCAAAGGAAGACTGGACCCATCTCACCATTACTGGACCCTTTCTACAGGACCATCTCTACTCCAACAGAACCACGTCTGTCACTCCAGGAGGGCTTACTTTAGACTGCTTCCAACACCCTGACCAACATGGTGTCAGGTTGTATTTCTGACTCTGTCAGGGTTTCTAGAATTTTCTGTTTGTTTTGTTTGCTTGTTTTTTTGTACTACTATATTTGTATTCTTAATATTTCTAATAAAGAACTGTTATTCCTATTCCCAAATCTTTGCCTGAAAAGCCTTTAATTCCAAAATTATAATAATTTGGAAGGTGGTGGAGGTTTACATTCTCCATTCCAAGGGAAACTCCAGCTTTCTGTGGCAGATAACTTTCTTCTCAAACCAAGACAATTTCTCTCCCTGTAGTTTTTCCTGACAGCATCACAGGGCATTATCCAGGTCATTACCAGGAATTAATGCACTGCAGATCAAATATTTTTTAATTTTATTTTTTTTTTTAGAAAACCATGAGCTATTCTTTACAATATTTCATTTTGGCTAAGTTGCCATGACCCTTCAAGATGTTAGAACAGGGATGAATGTAGTTCTCTGTTATCTCTTTATTCATACCCCCCAGGAAGAAAAAACAACTCCAAACAAACAAACAAACAAACAAAGGCAGATNACTAAATCCTAAATTATCATACATCATATCAAAACAAAACAGTCAAGCCTTAATTGTGAAAATCAGCAGGTCTACTGGTTAACACTGATAGACCGTATTTCATAGGAGTAAAATGAATTTTCACTGTATAAAGTGTGGAATTATTAGCACAGTCTTTCCTAGTCTAGAACAAATAAAAATAATTGCATTAATTAAAATAAAACTGCAGAATATTTTTTCTTCCAGTACAGCCATAGCATGTTAGCAGAAAAGAGAGATATAGGGTTGTGTTTTGGGGGAATGTCTTTTGCACCCCCAAGCAAAAATTGGATTAAGTTTATTTCACTGAAAGTGATTTAAGATGGATGTTAGCCCATTATCTGCTTTGTATCTTAGAATAGGTGGCTCACTACACACACAAAATATGCCTTCATTATTTTCTTAATAACTAACTAATAGCATAATCAAAACAGTTACCATCTCTCTCATTAATTCTATGTGAATATTTATGTTTCAGTCACTAATGCTTGATTTCTGTTTACCATTTCAAGCATATATAGAACCATAAAATCATAGAGTCACTGAGCCATAGAATGGTTTGGGTTGGAAGGAACTTTGAAGATAATCTTGTTTGAGCTCCCCTGCCATGTACAGGGATGCCCTTCACTAGACCAGGTTGTTCCAAGCCCCATCCAACCTGACCTTGAAGACTGACAGAAATGAGGTATCCACAGCTTCTCTTGGCAATCTCAGAGTCACCATTAGATGATCAGGATTTTAGTTTGCTAAAACATAGCAAACATAGACTAGCACATGACAGGAAGACATCCTTCAAATCAAATAGATTGCAATCTAGATAATTCCTGCTCTCAGACTCACACCCTGCTTTTAATTTTAGTGGTGAAAATGAGAGAAAAAGTGTGCAAACTCACTCATTTTAGTTTTGGTTCTGGATGTGAGATATAGGTGAGTTCTCTTCTGTTTAAATAAGAAGTGAGTTAATCCAGATAACTTCTTGGATCTTCAGTTATACTCCTGTTCATTCAGGATATGCACATATGTGACTGGGCCAAAATGATCATCAATAAAATGCATAAATTCCTTCTCCACCTCTATAGTCTGTGTATTGATATGATGGACAGTTTATTTCTTACATACTTATGAAATAATCCAGGGAAAATCTACTTTCTTGATTGTCCTCCACAGTTTTCCTCATGCTTTTGAAGCTCTGCTTTAAGACTTTGGGTTTTATGCCTCTGCAAGGGTGTTTTATCACTGTAGACAGACAAAACTGATAAGATCTCTGAGCATGCTGTGTCTCAATTTCTGGATCATCTTTCCTGACCCAGTTCTCCTCTGTTCTCAGAGTTGTAGCACCTTTGGAAAGCAGCAGAGTTTTGCTCCTGTAGCTCTTCTGCCTCAGCTCATCTTGTGGTGAGTTAGATTCTGTTGTTGAATAAATTGGATCTCCAGCTGCTGCAGACTGACTTTTTGTCTGTGCAGAGCCACAGATTCATTTTACCGTCCTTGTTTAGAGGACTGTAGCTTTGGGCAGAGAGAGGTAGAGGCACCTTGTGGCAGGTGTATGTGAACCACCTCAGTGATGTATGTGAACCACATCAGTGAGCTCAGCCAGCTGTCCAAAAATTGAGTTATTTCATTTTTTTTAACCACTTCAACAAATTGCAGTGTCTTAAGGCACAGCCCTGAGAGTCAAGCTGCAGCTGGGGAAACCAACACAGACAATCCTTAGGCAGGTCAAAGTAAGCTTTGCTTTACCAAGGTGTGACTCAACACAGCCCTGCCAGTACATGCACACAGTAATGATGAACTGAGGGTTATGTCACTCTCAAATGAAAAGACTCTGTGTGAACCCTACAACTAAAAGTACAGCCAGAAGGAATTAAGCTCCTCAGCAATGACAGAAACAGCCAACTCTTATTTTCAGGTAGCAAACAAATGGCAACAAATTCTATAGGCCATGCGTGCAACTGCAATGTTCATTTATTATCAAAAAAATCTATTTTAACACTGTTTATATCCTACCGTAGCCCTCATAAACCAAAAAGACTGGAGAGGTTATTCAGACAGAAACTACACAAAGGTGTATAAGGCATACAGCATCTCCACTGTTCCTTAACTCCACTAGTGAGACCAAAAGCCCTCATGATTTGGTGATTATTTGAAATTAACTATAACATCTGGTGTTGACCTTGTCCCCAAAAGGAGCACAGATTAACCATAAATGTCACAACAGTTTCTCAGAGGAAGAAACCATCTCACATGAAGATTTATGAATCTGTCAGTGTTTTGTATGTAATGTCAGAAACCGGGGTCCAGTTAATGGCCACTCAGGTAGAAGAGTTCTTTGGGACAGTTCCCATGACATTTAAGAGAAATGCTGCTCTTAAACTGGGAGCCTTGAATCAGTAGAACATTTTCAACAGATTTTTTATTTTAAGCATAACAATGACCACAACACTTCTAACCTTGACTTGACTCTTGCCAGCACAAGAAACAGAGTGCTCAGGCATACCATTAACCTCGGTCCCTTACACCACCTTGCCATAGCACTGCTGTGTGACATAGTGAGAGTGGGAAAAACCATGCCAGAAGGTGAACAAATCTTAACACCTGCAGGTGGAATAAGCACGTTTTATCACACTGTTCCAAATTTTATCACTAAAGGTATCGCCCTTGTTGCAATGTCCTCTGCCTTTTAAACAGTTTGTCCAGTATAGACCATACATGTATTTATATGCCCTAACAAATAGGCCAAGTTAACATTGCACCATCCAACTGTTAGGAGGCAGTTTATATAGAAATAAAACTAATCTTATCAAATAGCAATATCTGCTTGGGGGAACATGATTTAGTTTGTCAAAGGGAGCTTGGAAAAGGATTTGAGAAAAAAGATTTTACATAGTTGTGCCATAGTTGTGCAAAACTGTTTCCCATTAGATTTTCATGTTTAGTATAAAGTTGTCTCATGATAGCATCCATCTTCCTACGCAACAATATCTGTTCAACAAAAAGTGTTTTCCTAATAAATGTAATGATAACTCATTTGAAGGTGATTTGTATTGTTTTTTCATCACTGGATTAACTGAAGTTAAGATTGCATTAGACTTTCAGTTAAGATTTATACTGCTTATTTAAATAAACAGTATGAAGAGAGGGTCAATACAACATACAAAGATTTACAAAGTTGGTATTTAGTTTCACTTCAGTTTGAAGCAACACCTTCTCACCTCTGCCACATTTGTAATGAAAAATTAAAAACAGCAGAATACAGTTCCAGGCAACTCCAGACCTAGAGGTTCAGGGTAAGCAGCTGAACTCCAAACATAGAAATTTAGAAATGCTTATGTCCATGATTTCTGACTCAACATGACAGAGAAGTGATAGCCCAAAGACCTGACATTTTTTGTCAAGTGAGCTCCAGAAGACCTGAGTCTGACAATTTGAAAGTTGCATCTTTGTCCATCGAGAAGATTGGTAAAACTGGGCTATACAACTTTGCAAAAAAAACAAACATTACAAATGGAACCCACAACACCAGTAGAGTTCAGCCAGAACAATTCTTAATGACACCCAGAGATTCAACAATACTAAAATACTACCATGTAGTTTTTCATATACCATGAATTAAAGTCTTTCAGTGAAAACATTAAGTCAATAAATTTTCCTTAATATCTGTCTCCAAGTCAGTGATGTCCTGGGGGAAAAAAAAAAAAAAGGGAGGGAGAGAGAAGCAGTTGGGATCATTCATTGATTTCAAAGCAGGTATGAACCTAAAGTGAAAACCTTCCAAAGTCAGGTTGCTGGTAGGAAGGTAATGATTCATACTGCTTCTATTATAGGTAGGGAAAAATGAACCTATCTGGATATGAAACAGAAATAAAACATCAAGGCATGTGGGTTCTACCAGTGAACTATTAAATTGAAGTTAAAAAGTTGGAAACACAGCAAGTAAAAATCTGGAATTGTTACATCTGCTGCCTGATTCTGAAACCAAATCATTTTAGCTTAAAGAAAAAAAAAAAAAAAAGGCAAGGAGGGGAGAAAGAAAAAACAGGAGGGGTTGAAGAGGGAGAGACATTTTAGCTGAACCACCTTCAAATCTATCTGCATTTACCCAGATGAAACCGCAAAACCTTTTGAGGTCTGTTAATTGTTACCCCTGCTGCTCAAGCTCCCCTGTGTCATCTAGCAGAGATTTTAACCTTAGTAAGTATAGGATAATGAGTGCTTATATGGCACAAAGGAACTACAGTGCACACAAAAAATAATGATTCTGTCAGTTATGAAAAAAGTATTTAGTACCACAAAGTGATTTTTCCAGTGTTGCAGTCAACTGCCTTCAATGTCTGTTGTCTCCAAGGCTGAGTGAATCACCTTTTAAATATATATAAAGATCTCCTGTGAAATCACTTTGTCAGTAGCTCAGCTACACAAGGTAAAGATAACCTATATCAAAAATTCCTGACAGGGACTGTGCTTCCTTACCAGGTCTTTGAAACCTTCCCACTCAGTGACCTCAGGCTCCAATGAGTCATGGTAAAAAAGTCAAGCTGCTCTATGTAGGTAATGAATGCACAGATTCATACTGCTGCTATTGCAGCTATGAAAAAAAAATGAACACTTCTGAAAACGAAAATCTGTGGAGTTTATATTTGGAAAAGAAATGTAACAAAATCTCACTGATTTCACAGTGTGCATCTATACTGTCAGATGGGTTCAGCACCTCTTTCACTCTGTGACACCAATCTCCAAATCATCTGCACTGCATATATGTTGCAAACCAAATTCTCTTCTTAGCAAAAGGAGCCAGAGGAGATTCCTGGTCAGGAAGTTGTGTTGCCCAAGCAATGTGGATGTGGTGAGCCTTGCCCATTGCATGAGGCTCTACACTTGAGTGGGACAGATATGTGCTTGCTTGTCTGGAGAAACAAAGCCAGGGTGAGTGCATTCGTCCTGGAATGCAGCACCAAGAAGAAAGGTTCTTTCCTTTCCACTCTAGTCAGTCTTTGTGGCATCATTCCATTATGACACATACATGGAATTGCCCTTTCTACCAAGACCTAGCATGGAGCTTTGCCAAGACACACTGTGGCCAGCTAAAGGAAGGGGTAAAATGAGGTAGTCTCCCATTGCCTTCCTATTTTTTTTTCTTTTCCAATATAAAACCTTTATAGATTAGATTGTAGACTAAATGTAGTCTTAGGTGCCAAACAGTACCTGGCATTCATTGCAATGCATATGCTCTTATACAAACTCAGCCTACTATACAATTCATTTTATAGTCTTTCATTTCAAAAATCGCTAAAACCAGTGTATTAGAAATGACGTCTTTCACTCCAGTCTTTTTATAGGTTTTCATAAGGAGAAAAAGTTGCAGATGCATTTCTTAAATTTCAGCCAGTGGCCAAATTGCAGGACTGCTTCAGTGAGAGCTGAATGAGTTCTCTATCTTACTAAATTAATTTGAGCCCAAACTCACCTCACCCAATAATGCCTACCAAATGGCCTTAAGTCAGGAGCACAATCTCCCTAAATTTTCCCTTTAGTTTGTCTTAAAACCCAAGCATTCCAAGGAATGATTCACTCCCCATAATTTCCTATAACTGATCAGTCTGAGGATCAGCTATCTGAATTCAGCAGCTGCACAGAAGGGACACGGCCAACAAGGCAGCAGCGTGGCTCCCTGGAGTTGTTTTCAGTATCTTATAAGGGTTTTAATTGGCTTCGTCTCTTGTGAGTAAGGTTGAGGACACACATCCATGTTGCTCCCTCACACTACTTTTGAGCAGATTCCCACATTCAGACCTAGCTGTGCTGAAACCATAGCTATTACCCCGCCTACCTATATAAATACACAACTTGCTCAGAGTTGTGCAAATTCACCCCAGAAGCATATGAAACAGAACCCATGTTCCCTGTGTCCCCTTTTTGTCTAATTAATCCTCCATATGATCTCTCAAGGAGGGAACAAGAAATCATGAGAGATCTTTTTATAAACACTCCATGGAACTTCAGAAATGGTCCCATCTCCTAATAATCATTATTATTTGTATACATCTAGATAGGTACTTGCACACATGCATAAATTTGTATTATCAGTCACACCTTGGAAATGCACAAATACAAGGATTTGCAGTTAATTACAAGTCCATCTGGTCTCTGTGGGTTATTTGCAGGGTAGTTAGTTTTATAGTTGCAAACTCAGGAGCTCAAATTCAAATCCAGCTCGTGGGCTGTGGATCGTACTCCAATCTGTTGTCATTTACAGCTCCCAGCCTGAGGGCCATCCTCTATCTCCAGGGCAATTTTGAAGCACAGCTCTCCAGTTTTGGGGTGTGGTTTCCCTACCTTTTATTTTTCCAGGCATGTGTATAGGATTTATTTTCCTTTCACACCTGTTTAATATGAAAACTGCATACAATACACAAGGACGAATAGTTGATGTATTACCATATTTCATGACAGGACTTGTAGTCAATCAGATGAAATGGAGGGGGTGAACAACCTTATTCTAAAGTTTTAAATATAAAAAAGAGAGAACTGACCAAGTAGGATAAAGTCTGCCTTTGCCCTTTGAGAAATTGGGAATTTTTACTAAAAATGGATGAAAATTGTGTGAATAACTTAGTTATTTTCCTAATAAACTAGGCTGTGAGGTCATCTGTTTTGAGAAATAGACATATGTCCCAATATAAAATAGTTGACAGTATTTCTGACTAAATTAATTAAAAGCCATAGTAAGTGATATCATAAACAATGAAGCTACTTCCCATTGCCCATATTTCCCATAGCAATTGGTTCTCTGTGTGGCCCGGGTGACATGGCCATCGAAACCTGAAAATTGTATCAAACTAATTTTTCTACCAGAGGTTTTACTGATATTCTAACCATTAAAATAGGCAAGGACATAAGCAGGTCAATTTGAGGGAATGCATTCCTTTTAGAATCATAATTTCTAGGATTTTTAGGGCCAGCCCATAATTCCCTACTTCTGTTTTGTAAATTGACAGATTAGAGTGTGACCTGGCTGCTTTTTAATAAAAAGTTATAGTTATTTCCTCATTGTTCTGTAACCAGCTTCTAAGGTTCTGGACAAAAAAGACAAGGGAGGAATTATCTGAACCTATAATTTCCTTGCAAACTGCTTCACATTTGTAATTCCACTGACATTGCTATGCCAGATTATCGCATCTGTCAAAGAATATTGATTTGCATGAGCACAGGAGTTTAATTTCCAGGAATACAGTCCTGGGGAAGGGAGAGCAACATGCAGAGGTTTGTTTGTTAGTTTATTTTCTCCAGTGCAATGCAAGCAGGTCTGCTTGTTTTATTCTGAGATCAGTCATTTCCATTTTTCTGGCCTTGTATTTTCGTTTAATTTGACCAATGTGTTTTGCCATACAATGAGGTTTAACTTTGCCTTCAATGCTGTTATTCACTTGAGGTCAGTATAAATCATTTCTGTGCTTTCTCATATTTTGTAGTCCTTATACAATGTGTGTATTTTTCCTGTTAATCCCTTTGGAATGACTTTTACATATCCCTTTGGAATTATATTTTTTTAAGTCCTGCATAATATTTAAATACAATTCAGACTGAAAACATGGCCTTGAAACATCTTGTCCCAGCAATACTCTGTTAGTAGATCTATTCTGCGTAAAATGTTGTCTTCAGCCATTTCAGTTCAGCTTAGAAAGGTGAACATTTTCTTTTTTGAGAAGGCAGGTAGATACCTCAGCTCTGGAACTGACTATAGCATGCTTTAGCAAAATTATATAGAGTGTGAATTTTAAAAGAAAAAAAAATCTGTCTGTTTTGTCTTCAATTGGGAAAACATTTACAGTAAGTATAAAAGTGATACCTGTGTGTTTGTAAAAGGCACAGGGAGTTTTAACAGTAAAATTAGACCTCTGTAGTCTATTTTAGATATTCTTGAAGCAAAAAAATTAGTTTTTCTGACCAGCATAGAGCCTCAATCTTGGATGGCAGCAGATATAAGAAGCATAAAAAAATGTTCTGGTATCAACCATAACTCAAAAAAACTTCTGTCCTTTCTGAGGGAAGAGCATTTCCATTTTGGATAATTTAACTCTACAACTCTGCTTAAGATGTGCCACCTTTTCTGACCAATGGGGTTTTTTTCATTCTAATTTTACTTTTTCTCCAACCTTCAGAAAAATATATCCATTCAAGATTCAAATTTAGAAAGATGGATAGCTTCTGAAGTTCTGTTGATGATTTTCCTACAACCAAAGGGCATCTTATAGTCTTCTTTAATGATTTGGGGTTTCCATCTGATTGAACCTTGCCTTTTTCTCACCTGCACTGGATTTTCTTTTCTTAATAGCGAAGAAGAAAGTAAATATATCTTTTTCAGTCTATTGTTTTCCACATTTTTCTGTACCCAGATTAATTGCATGTCATTACACTTCCAAAACTTCAACGAATGATCTGTGTAAAGAGTCTAGCCACCTAAAGCTACCTTCACAGACAAAGCAAGTAAGACAGAGCAGGAGATCCCCAATATCTGACCTTACATGAGTCTACAGATCAGGAAAGCCTTTTACAGAGAAAAAACATTTGCACTACATTTAGACTTTGATTATTTATCTAAATTTAGATGGATTCAGTACTAAAAACCGAACTCCATCCATTTACCTTCAGGTGCTTAGTATGACTTTGTTTCTTTCATTGCATTGACTTGCAACCTTCTGTTAGAATGTAAATCTATATATCTTCCATATTAATTTGAATTTATAGTGCATTTACCTCACTCTGTTCCAGTGTTGATTTTTGTTGGAAAGGGTTCTTCAGAACTGATAGTTTTTACCATTATCTTCTTTGTTTAAGCTGTGCTTCTCCTGTTGGCAGTTAAAAAACTCTTACACACTGAGGTAATTCACCAAAGTAATTTCGGGAGTTTTCCATCTCCTGTGAGCTACCATTTTGCTCTTAATTGTGAACTGCTCCACATGTCTTCATGCCTGAGGTATCCATCCTTGCAGTGCTTCAGATCTTCCATCACCTCAAACATGTGCAAACACCATGGCTCAGGGGCTTTAGCAAACAATTTCTTTGGCCTGAAAAATTTTATTTTGTCAGTGGTGAGTTCTGAAAGTTTTAGTAGCCTCTTTCTTAGTGCTTTGCACTAGATGGTCTCATAATTTAGTCAGATTTTAAGGACCAAGTTATGTCCAAAACTGAAAGATACTTTTATATAGGTTGAAATTGTACAAATTCCTCTACAATTCTTGCAAACCTCTTTTTTCTGTGTCCGTCTAACAATTGTTCTGATGATTCATTTTTATGTGAAGTGTGAAGTACTCCTTGAATTTTTACTTCACTTTCAGAGTTGGCCTCTCTGCTTGAGTTACTGAAAACCATTTAAAAATCAAGTAGTTCAAAACCACCTACTGTCAGCAACCAGGCTGCCTTCTGTCTTCCCTTTTAGCTGCTGCCCATTCCTTTTAGTTCCTTTTAAACTTCCTCCAGTTGTTCTCCAGGTTTTCCAAGGGGTTTAACTCTGCTGGGGTCTTGAACAGCTCCTTTTTTCTATTCAGACATAGCTCAGTTGATTTTATTCCTGTCCCACTGTTTGGCTCAGCAGCCGGAGAGAACAGGGCAGAGACCAGCTCCTCTTCACGAAGGCATTCTTAAAAGGCAGAAAAAATTAAGTTAGCTTTCCTTCACAGCATGTCACTTTCTTTATATTGTCCCAGACAAACACAGCTTAAAGGGGGAGTTTCCCAAGAAATGAGGGGGTAGACAGAGACAGGACATAGTGAAGATGGGATGAGAACCTCTGTGGAGAGCTCAAAATTGGTGTGGCCTACTGAGAAATATGAGACTTCTTATCAGGCACTGATGAGCCTAAATAATACACACTACCTTTGCCTTTGTGTTCTTCCTCTTGTGTCTTCCTAGCTGCCTGGGCAAATAATATCCTTTGAGGCAGAAAAGAGCAATGGCATCTCAAGGGAGCTGGCTACCTGATCTGGAACTGTGGCTCTATTCAGGTTTGTTCTGCCACCTTAGAAGACCAGCACTAGAGGAAATGGACATATCACAAAGAGAGGAAATTGTATCATTTTTAGCAAGAGTATAAAAAAAAGTTGGTGATGCTATTCTCAGCTTCACCTTTTTAATCTTTTGAGAGTTTAGAAATAGCTTCATTATCTATATAAAAGCAACTCCACTCAACTGAAAAATTTTCTTTTCATAACATTTGGTTTTGTACAATATTGGCATAAAACCAGAATACTCTGGAGTTTTTCAATAAGGAAAAAAAAAAACCAAAACCAAGAAGCAAAGAGAGATGGAATACAGCCAACAGTCCAGCTAACTAGGTCACTTAGTAGGGGTAGGAATTCTCCTTGCATCTCTTTGTATATTTCTCTCTGTATAAATAACTAAACACTCATTGAGTTACAAAAGGGTGGATTTGCTATCTATGGCCTGATACAAAGTGCCATGGCTATGCTACAGAACACTAATGGAAAAGCCTCTTTTCTTAATTATATAGCTCAGAGATTTGATCTGTCTATAAAATCCAACTAAATCTTGTATTTGCTGGCATATGGTTGTCCTGTAATGAAGGTCACACTTTTTGTGTCCCCAAAAATCCTTCCCTGATGCCAAAATATTATATACATTACCTAGAAGACACTAGAATACTTTGAAGACATTTTTTCTCTAGAGGTTTTAATGGCAAGGGTCTTCATTGAAAAATTTGTAACAGTTTTGGAAAAAGCCAGGATTTATGTGCAGATAACTGATGAAAACAGACAAGCGTTTTATGAGAGGAACACTTCTGCAACATGTATAATTTCTTCAAATGTAAATATAATAAAAAATAATCACCTTCAACAAAATTAGAAAACTAAAACTATTTTAGTAAAATAGATTTATATTTTTTTAATTGAGATTTGTGAAAAAAGTATTTGCAATATTTCACTGAAAATATTTCTTTAATATTTCCATCTCATTCTGATTACAAAGTGTACAGCACTTTTATCTGAACATTTGCTAGTTTTTCTCATTGATGGCAATAGAGCTACTTCACCATTACAATATTTCTCATATTCTCCGTTGTCTGCTGACATGGTAGGATGGAAATAACATAGGTGGGCATTGGTAAAAACTGAATTCTGCAGGAATAATCAAGCTTCCATAAATGGAGGAAACTTGTTTGCATGCAAAACATTTTTTAAAGGGCCATGTGAAAGAAGATTATATTTTCTTGCACGGAATTGGCACATAAAATCACTCCAGAGGGTTCAGTGCTCGCTTTTCATTGCAGTGCAGGGCTGAGTTCCATGCAAACACCTGACCCGTGTGCTTTGGATTCCAGCACATCACAGTAGCCTGTGGTTGTTTTGATGGGAAAGAAGGAGTGATGAAACAAACTGGGCATTTCAGCCTCTGCTCTACCTCAGCTTAAAACACAAGATGCTGTGAGTGTTGCTCTGTTGTACGCTGATCAATGTGATTGCACCTTTGAAGCTGACTGTACATCACGCAGCAAAGATACCTTTGATTAATCCCCTCCTGGTTAGTTTAAGTGATAGAAAGCCCCCTGAGGACTTAAACTTGCTCTCCTTCTTTTCAGAGATCAGAGACAAATAGTTTCTTCCTGTGTTATTCTTGTCTTGTGTAAAGAGGATTTGTACAAGGAAATCCCTGGTGTAAACAGTATTGAAAAATTGCTCTAAAGGATTAAAGCTTCTCTAACGATCTGTCCCAGGGAGTGTGTCTTCCAGCAGCTGCTCTCATGTAGAGAGGTTTGGGCTTCAAGTAATGAGGCAGTGCACTATACATAATGTTTTAACAAGATGTGAAAGACAGAAGCCTCACCCTATCCTATTTATTAGAACTAAAAATAATGACAATTCTTGCGGCTTAAAGTGAGGTAATTTTTCTCAATAAATTATACACTCAAGAGCACACTAGTGTAGCATCAATTTTTGCCTCTTTCTATGCCTTGAGAAAAAAAGCAGGCAAGTACTAAGGAAGTAGGATAAGGATGAAATCCAACAGATCCTCTGAATTCTCAGATTTCCCCTGTACTGCTACTTCAAGATGAAAAGGACACTTTTTTTTTCCCCAAAGTCAGAATGTCTGATGTCACTTCTAATTCAATAAGGAGAAATGCTTGTATGACTGTCAAAAAAATCCCTACAGCTCACTATCCTTTCAACAATTTTATCCAATATTAATTTCTCTTCTCTTTAGACCCTGTCAAAAAGACCAAATTTTGTACCTGAAGTAGAACTTTAATTAGGAGTTAATGCTTTGAGTATCCTTCAAATTCATTGGCTTTCTCTTTACTAAATGGGCATTTATTAGTTTTTCTGTTAGACCAAAGTTTTTCTGTTTACCCTCAGAAAAGGTAGAATAATTCCATTTCATGGGTAGAATTGTATAAAAATCCTGGCCATTACTTATATTTGGAAATAGAGAAGCCAATGGAGCCACAGAGCTAGAAGGTCATACTTGCTTAAAACAAAATCTGTGTCAAAGATTTCAGTCTGCCTATAGTTATTTCCTTACAGCAGGGAGACCACAGAGGAAAGGGAGGTGTAGACTGAATGCCAAAACAACACTATAAAGAATTCTCTTTGTTCCACAAAACAACCCAGAGATGAGACATAAAAGGAGAAGTAAAACAGTTGATGCTTCTCTATATGTTGTGACTCTGGAAAAAACTACTGTTTGCACACTGAGATCAAATTAAAATGGCCTGACACACTCGATTCTTATTTTTTTCGATCTTCCTGAACTTTGACTGAGCAATTTGAATGTTCTTATTTGTTCATGTGTGAATGGGAAATTCTCATTTTTCACAAAAAAAAGTCTATATGTGAAATATTTAAGATGTTATGAACCAAAAGTTGATGCAATTTTAAAATTTACTACCATCTGTCATATAAGTCAGTGGAAGAATACATAATGTCAGTTATCTTCTCAATGGAATACCTTTTTTAGTCTGTTTTAGAATCAAAGTTACAGAAAGGAATCCAGATACTTGGGTGCACATCTGCCCCAGCTCCAGGGAGCATGGCCTTGGTCACAGATCACTTGTCCCTCTCCTGGCATCATTCACTTCCCATCTCTATATGCTGAATCTGTTGCCCTCACACCTTCCAACTTCCCTCTCCCCTTGCATGGTCTCACCTCTCTGCTGCTCTCTGCCTCAGTCCATTGCTCAGGAGACCTGAGCTCTCACATGGATATCCTCTTTGAATACAGTGTAGCAAAAACTGATAAATTCTTAAAGATGGCACTGAAAGAATTAATTCCGCCTTTCTACCCTTCCTATTTATCTTACTCCCATTTAATGTCTTGCCAGACCTAGAGCCTGGATCTGCCTCAAAGCAGTCCTGCTTGCAGCCTGCCCACGCATCTTTGGAATCTCCAGCACTTGCACTCCTTATCCAGGTTTTGCGTCCTCTCCTCCCCTCACCTGGCATCCTTCTCATGGAGCAGCTGTTGTTTCACAACTCTTCTCCCAGCCCATTCACAGCTCTTGTTCTCCCTGCTGACCACATTATCTCCATTTCCATTCTCTACCCTACTTTCACTGCTGGCTGGGAACAAAAGTAAGTGACCTGCTGCTGGTATGAGGGGCTGCCAGGTTCCTGCCCAGATATGAGCACCAAATTATTCCAGCAGAGTGAATCAGATGTGCCTGCAGTGTATTAATATGGAGAAATGCAAAAGTTCTTTAGTGGAAGCAGAGGTGAAACCAAGCAGACTAGACAGGATCTTTAGTTAATAAAAATCAGCATAAATCCATTATTTTATATTTGCAAACTCCCCATCCTTGTGTATGATATGAGAACATTGCTAACACAGCCCCCATTTCATTAGGGCACTTAAGCATATATTAATCATCTATATTTGTTCAGCAAAGTATTAAGCAGATGTTTTACTTTAATTCTCACAGAGGTCAGCATATAAGAACACATTTAAATGCTTACTATAATAGAATTAGGATGAAGCATCTGGGCCTAAGAATAAAAGCACTTTGCTGCACAAAAAGTAACAGAAATCTGAATAGATAAAAATATCAGATTCATTCTTCTTTCACACAACACCAGCTTATCAGACACATCATCTAACTTCAGTTCACTTCAGTAAATTTGGTGCCTTCCATAAATGTATTTCATTAGATGCATTTCTTGGTCAGCTAAAACTGTCCATATAAAGATTTCAGTTACTTTTCCAATCTGTACTTCCTTCCCCCCTTCCTTTTTTTTTTTTTTTTTTTTCCATGCTTAATATATGATCAAGAGAAAATGAAAAAGAGAGGACTAAGGAAAGCAATCCCAGATTTTCTAGTTAGTGCTGAAATAACTCCCTGAAGATGATGTGCTCTGCTTCCTTTCCATTTTTAGTTGGCAATCCTCAAAAGCACATCAGATTAGTGACCTGTTTTGTCCTATCCTTGTCCTCAAACATTAATTAGTTTATGCTTTGTGACTGACTCCTGCTGACTGGTATCTCTGAAGTTAATCATGTCACTAGGGACATTTGTGTAAGCTTAGGTTCTGTGTAATAGCACTAATTATAAAAGGAGATGTAAGGTTATTTGGCTACAGAAGTGGTTTTTTTCATAAGCTTACAGAAAAACAAGAAACACTTGCAGATATAACTAGTGAGAGGAACCAAATATGAGCCATCTTCATGTTGGTCACCAGTTCATTAACACCTTGATTTGTCTTTCTTCACTCTCCCTCACCCATAGCAATGTTCTATAGCAATGGAACATTGTTGGGGGAAAAGGAGTAATGCTCTAGTGCAAATTTCTGCAGAAAAGCTCAGTGCAAGGCACAAGGTGAGATGGAGGACAGGATGCTTGAAATAATTTTTATAGGAATAGAGGAATGTATCTACCTATTTTTATTTATCCTTTGATAGGTCCATCATATCACTATGAGGATGCTCAGTATCCTGCTCTTAAGTGAAATTATACTCTGAAAAGCTTCTGGAAATGTAGTTTTGTACATGGGTTTTATTTTGGAATGGAGAGTTCTGGCTTTTAAAATGTTGGTTTCCATTGCCCCGACCCTGAATGACAGAGTGAGGTCATCTTTTGCCAGAAAGCTGCAATTTTGACCAGTAAAGGCATCAGGAATTCTTACAAAGTTAACACTTGTTGTTCTAGCAGTAAATCACATTGTTTGTTCCTGTTGTCTGGCTCTGAAGGGATCTTCATTTAGGACACTGGTACAAATACAGATGACCTGAGAAGCAGTTTGAAACTTTATCTATGACATTCACTAAATTTGTTCCACACTGTGCATACCGCAAGAAACTGAAAAATAAACCCACTAGATAGCAAAAATATTAACCACTGGTATGAAAGGAGTAATGTCATAAAATTTTACCAGTATCCAGTGGATTTAAACTAGAATTTCTGTTGTTTGTAGTTAAGTAAAGGGGATAAAATTAACTAATGTACAAGCTGAAATTATGGCTAAAATTAATGGATGATTCTATAATATTTCAGATAGGATGGGTTAGGACAGGACAGGACAGGATAGGACAGGACCAGATGTCTGCATTTTATGTTATATAATATGCCACTGGAAGCATGAGAGTGCCAGAAAATATGTCCTGACTATAAAAAGATTGCCAAGGAGGATAAAGATACCTATTGAAATCAGAATAATTCTGACCCTCGTAGAACACCTCCTGCAGTAAATGTGGATAACAGAACAGATGTTTCAATAGCTAACACTCCCCACAAATGACAGCTTGAAGACTTATGCCAATGTCAATCATTCCTCCTGATGCTAGATCTTAAGTGCAAATGAGATAACCTCACTTATCCTGCCCTATCAAGAACAGGAACCAAAATGTCTTCATTTGCAAAGCGCTGGTGGCGCGATCCAAGCCCAGCAGAGACCCTTTTGCAGAGTGGCAGCCAGTGACAGGCTGCGAGACTGAAATGTTCTTCAAAGTTTCAATCATCCAAGGTGAGAAAAGACAGCATTTCATCCATATGTTCCCGTTGCACACATTTTAAAGGGGCAGTTAAGTAATTTAAATCAGGGACAGTACTGATCACATAATTATACCTAAATATTTTCTGTATACATGCAATGAAAATGTAAGTTCTGCCTAAGACACTGGTTGGCCTATTACTTCCTCCAGCTATTTGTTTGGCTGCAGAGCAGACTGAATTCCTGGGGAAATATTGTGCTTCAGTACACTGTTATTTATTTTAAGTAAAATATATAAAAAACTTTATGCCAATGTGGTCCAAAACTATCATCACAACTAGGACTCAAAGAGGCCCAGCTCCATGAGGCCTTTCCTCATAAGAGAGATGTTCCAGTCCCATAATCATCCTCATAGCCCTGTACTGGACCTTCTCCAGGAGCTCCACATATCTCCTATACTGAGGAGCCCAGAATAGGACACAGCACTCCAGAGTGGCCTCACCAGGGCAAAGGAAAGGGGTGAACCTTCCTCGCCCTCCTCCCAATGCACCCCAGTGTCGCCCTGATTTTCAGCTTTCTGATCATTGTTTACATGTTTTCTACTGGAGTTTCTCATGCATTTAACATAAACAAAAGTAGAATGTTTTCATTCCTCTCTGTGATGGACTTCTGAGTTGACCACTGGGGTCAGAGAAGTGGTCCTCTCATCCCCCAATCTTTGATCAAATCCCATACCCTATTTAAACCTCGAATCATAGTAAACTTTCTCTTTCTCTGTTCACCTCTCAACGTGAGGTGAGTGTGGTTCTTTCGTGTCATGCTTGTGACATCCCAGGATCCCTTTGGCCTCATCGGCACTACGGGCTCATGGGCAGCTCATCATCCACCAGGACCCCCAGGTCCTTATCCTCAGAGCTGCTTTCCTGTAGGTCAGTCCCCAACCTGTACTGGCATTCTTCCCCAAGACCCATTTGCTTTTGTTGAGCTTCCGACTGTTCTGTTCTTCTCTTGACCTGTTAAGCTCCTTCTGAAGGGCTGGCCAGCACTCTGGGGGACCATTCCCAGCTTTGTGTCATTAGTGAACCTGCTGAGGAGGCACCTGCCCCTTCATCCAAGTCATGAATGAAAAGGTTAAACAACACTGGACCCAATATTAAATCTTAAATCACTAATGACAGGGCTCCAACTAGACCCTGTGCCATGACCTCTCAATGCACCTCACTGCCCACTCACCCAGTTCACACTTTCTGAGCTTGTCTATAAGCATGTTGTGAGAGATAGTGTCAAAAGTATTGCGAAAATCAAGAAAGACAATATCTACTGCTTTCACCTCTTCCATACAGGAAGTTCCATACATTAGTTTCATCACAGAAGGCATTGAGGTTTTTTGTCATTCAATACTTCACTTGATCCTACAAATCCTAAAATCAGTTGCCTTTCACCAAACTGTGTGTGAGAAAGATGATGTCTGACATCCTGGAAATGGAAAACTCTCAGTCAGGTAGAAATGGTGTTTTGAGGTGGGTTTTATCTTACTCAGCTTTAGCTATGTAAAGGCTAAGCTTCTGTATTTTCTGTGGTGCAAACTGGCAATGGACAGCTATCCTAAAACAAATATTCCTGAAGGTTTCTGTCACTCTTTATTGACTATTGGGAAAGCCTGTGAAGAGCCTTGGCCCAGACACCAGTGGTTTTATGTCTAAAGCTTGGATAGATTAATTCTCTCCATGGCCATCATAATAACTGTCACAATAATCTTTAGTTATTACAATAAGTCCTTCAGCACAGGAAATATCTTTGTGGATCAGTTTTCCTGCATTTGATTAATTGCCCTTTCCTCGGTGCTGTGCCCTGTCTAGAGCACTGAATAATCTCCAACAACATAAATCACTGTAAAACTTCTAATGCAC
Organism: Cyanoderma ruficeps; assembly: GCA_008694505.1. Lineage (NCBI taxonomy): Eukaryota > Metazoa > Chordata > Aves > Passeriformes > Timaliidae > Cyanoderma > Cyanoderma ruficeps. The sequence continues at coordinate 5,166,094 of VZDJ01000074.1, forward strand.
CTCAGTGTTAGAAATCCTTGTATTTCAAATCCCCTACATTTTATATGAGATATTAAATTCATCCCATCAAAAACCAAGCTGCTTCTGCAAGGGCACTGTACTGATTCAAATAGAAATGTTCAGAAAAAAAAAAAAAGAGTGACACTAGGTACCTAATAGGGTTAAACAGAAAATTAGATTTAAAATATTCATGATACTAAAAACAATTAATAACAGGAAATATCCATTTGCAAGCAAGCCCAATCTACAAATATCTTTCATAGAACATCATTCCTCGTAGTATAATAACAAAGTGATTTCTACCTTAAGATAGGACAGCAACACTCCCCAGGGGCATTAGGGTTGTTTTGTCTGCATGTCTTCTGGGTTTTGAATTGGAATGAAAAACTTCATTTACTCTTCTTATTGGAATAAGGAAGGCAGGAGAGGTCTCCATTTTCTTGAATAAATCCTTGCTCCAGATAAAAACAGGGGTATGCTATAGACCCACAAATTTGAAAAATAGCAATGCTGGCTTTTCAAAATATTTGTGAGCTGGGATGATGCAAACAGGGTTACAGTTAGATGTAAACTAAAAGAATTTGCAAAACTGTGGCCACTCAATCTGTACCTCACAAAAAGCATCAGCTTCTGAGGGATTATACTTGTTAAAAATATGATGAGATTCATGCTTTTTAAATACAATCTAGCTTCATCTAAACTGAAGAGACTCTAAGGGAACCGTCCTATTTCTTACTGACTAGAGTAGAGTCAGTTCATGTGCTATGATGGCAAAAAATGTCTTTAAAAAGACAAACACCTTGAGGCAAAGGGTGATAGTAAGTCTTCATCCCCATTTACAGGATTTATTAAAATAATATAAAAAGGCAATAATAGAAACCATCATTTTATCAAGGTGACTTTCAGAAAGGACATTTCAAAAGAATCTGCAATTCTTTACACATAATACACAATGCATACAGTCTGCAGCCACCTGACTCTGAACAGACTGCACTTAAAGCTTTCAGCATGTTGGTGAAAAGATTAGGTATGTTAATTGAATAATTGAAGCTTTATATAGTGATATTTATTCTAGATGAATTTATAATTTACTATTACAGAATGTTGTAACAGATTAATATCCACTTATCAGTCTGTGAACAACCCTGTATCCATTGCAAGGAAACTCACTATAAGATGGAATAATCACAGTAATAGAATAAATGTACTGTTCACAGGGCAGTCTTTTTATTTAAAAGAACATGTGAGGCATCAGCAAGGACAGAAAGTCCTTGGAAGGGGCATCTGTCCAGTATTAGCCTAAAGGACATATCTGGACATGCTCTAGGCTTCTACTGAAAGTCAGTATTAGCATAAACTTCAGCAATGGGGAAAAAACAACCAATATAACTTGGTCCTTTGCATTGCTGAGTGTCAGGAGTAAATCCTTTCAGTTTCATAGTACATCTGAATAATGAATGTGAATAGTCAATTAAGTTAGTTAAGATACAGGACATCAGTACATTCACATCAAAGTGATGTGTAAACTGCTATCTAATGAATGTCTGATAGGTATATCTGAACTTAATTAATCCATATCCTGTTCAAAATGAGAGTTTTAAGCACCTTACAGCTAGATTGCCTGTATTTGTAGCAAATTGCCCGTTATCAACACCTACCTCTCCTTCTAACAAAGCTTAAAATGCAGACAATGCAAGAAGAGTACTGAAGCAGAATATCGGGAGGAAGTAGCTTAAATTTATTATTTAAAAAAAAAAAAGTGCCAAAACCTGGTGCATAATTTTACTGGGTTATTATTGTACAGAAAAGCTCATAATTTTCAAAGGCAGGTTTGCACACTGCACCATCCCAGAAACCAGGGTGGCATGCCATGGTTTAAGTCCCCAGTCTGTTTCAGTGGCACACTGCTACAGGCACATGAACAGATTGGTATCATTTGTTAGGGAGAGACAGGGAGTGCACAGAGGTTCTTTTGTAGTTTGTTTGCAAGGATTTAATTCAGCACTTTGACTTACTTCAAATATGTAAAGTCTAACACCATGGTGCAAATTCTGTGCAGGACTAATGTTTGAGATCTGTGCCTGAGGTAGCTGTATCTTTCCCTAGTGTATTGAGTGGGCAAAAATAGGCACTGCTAGGTTGCAATTAATTTTCTTCTAAAATTGATGTCTAAAATACGTCACATCTGTAACATTTATAACATGTATAACACCCAAGAATTGTCTATGCTCCACTGACAAAAAAGGTAGCCTAAAGCTAGATCAAGAATACACATTGCAGGCATTTTTGGTTTTATTGAAACAATTGGAACTTTGATGACTGTTAGATATCCAAGCAGTGTTGAGGTTTTTTGTTCTGCTGTCTTTGGTTACAGGTAAAATTTCTTTTTCGGTCAACCCTGAAAAGAAAGAGCTATTCACAGGCAAGGTACAGTAAATAAGCTTACAGCTATACTGATGAAGAATAGGGGCCATAAGAAGTACAAGTCACACTTACAGTGCATGAAGATCACAGAAAGCATCAGCAGGATAATCCAGAGAGCATCAAAAATGTATTTAGGATCCAGCCCCCAGTGCCTTTCTGCTGTGTGTAAGGGATTTACTACTGAGATGACAATTTGGTTTGTACCAGAGCAGAGCCCTGGTTTAAAAAAAAAAAGAGTTGCATTTCTAAATAAAAGATATTTCTATGTCTTAGAAGACAAGGTTTAATAACACCTCTTTGAAATATTAGCAGCAAATATTGACACTACAAAGAATAACACTGTCACTATCTAATGGTGTCCTAAGATAAAGACTTACCACATTTCAGTGGCACTGCCTACTGATGTGGCTTTTGGTTCTATATGCAGATATGAAGACACAGGGGTAATGATCAGTATATGCTTTTTTAGTTAAGGAACATGTTTTATGAAAGATTATATAAGTGACAGCTCCTCTGTTTTTACCTTTATATGTATTTGAGACAGGCATAATCTATTTATTTTGATAACATAAATATGGTTTTATGAACATACCTTCTCAGTAAAAGCAGTAAAGCAGAGACCACATCTCCTGGCAAATTTGTGCATATAAATAGAAACATTTTGTAATTTTTTAAGATTGTATTGATGTTCTGATGTGTAGTCCAGGGGTGTAAGACATGGAAAAATACAATTCTTTTAACATAGGGCATCATATTTTGATATCTACAAAATCATGATTTTTTCCACTGAAAACATACCAGTTTTCTTCATGATGCATCAAAATATTTCATCTGTGCAGAATGCATGAGTTCTTCAGAGTAACTTGAATAGACAAGGTACTAGACTTAGTCACACAGTGTTATTTTCACATCTCATTTCTATTATTAAGCAAAATTGCAGCAGCAGTTCAAAGTTCAGACATATCTAGGTAAGTAGATAAGAGAAAAAATAATAATGAAAAAAGAAATGCATTTTCAAAGTGCAAAAGACACAAAGCATTGATCAAGAAAATAGTGACTGAATGACAGTAGCTATACTGAAAGCGCTCTGCCAGAGTAGCTAAAAGCCATTTATGCAGGAAAATAAAATTTCTGTATGCACACAGAGATGTCACACACAACTGTAAATGTGAAGAAATTCTTCAAACAGCACAATGTGACCACAAACAAAACATTTCCATGTCTGGTCACTGTATTTTAAAAGTAAAATGACATAAATAAGGACTGAGAAGAGGACAAGCTACAACAACAGAGATTCAAAAACTCCTTTGGCAGCTCAAAATGTTTAGAGAAATTGCTACGTAGGCTTTTAAGGGAGAGAAAACTGCACTGAGTCTAAGAAATAACTCTGCAGGAAATTAAAGTGTTTGAATGGAAATTGCAGTCATACCAACAATGAAAGTAAAACCTACAGTATTAAACTGGTCTGGAGATTTATGGCTTTTTATTTTTAAGCAGAGAGATCTTCTTCCATACCTCCTTCCTACTCCATCTCCTGCACACACCGAACTCTTCTTAGCAAAGACAAATACCCAGAGACTTAAAGAACCCCAAAACCTAACAAAGTCTTTGTCCATATAATTCAAAGTTAGGTTAGACAACTGAAGTTAAGCTGTTATGATTTCCAGAGAGAGTAGCAAACCATACTTGACAGCCATGTGTCCTGAGCACATGTCCATACACATGCCTTAAACAAGACTGCAACTTGCACCTCTGGTTTACAGCAAGATACTTTAAATGTGCTACAGGCATATTCCCACAGTGGGGCAAAGTGCAGTGACAAGCTGCCCAAATGCCCAAGTAAATGGCAGGCAGGCAATGCCTGGACATAGCTCAAGCTCCACAGGGGCCATATGAGGTGTTTTCTCACGCACTGAGACCAAATGACTTCTTACAGTGGTCTCCAATATCTGTTTTGTGCTTAAAAAATGAGTTATTTGTGTTCTTTCTCTCACTTTAGTCCAACACCAGAGGCATTTACTCTTTTTAGAGTATCACATATCTGAACTAGGATAAATGGGTAAATTTACCTGAACTAGAGCACGTGATATGGGTAAGTGATGCCTGTGAGCTACTTCCATGGAAAATAAGGATTTACAAACTAGAAGTTCTTTCAGAGGTGGTGGTATGTTGATACCAGAGGACAATTTCCATCTCGAGTTCAAGGAATGAAAAATAGAGTAATCCTCTGGATCAGCTGAAGGTCCAAAGGATCGAGATATACCAGGGGAGGGGTGAAACTGGAAAAAACTCCAAAAATGCCGAAGAAAATATCTATGCAATCATTATTTATAATTTTTCTTAAAAGTAAAATCATTGCAGTGTTTCCCTAAATTAAGAACACTATCAAAAAAAAGTATGTCTCCAGCCTTCATTTTAAATCAAGTTTCAAAATCTCATCTCATTGTAAATTTGTGTTCCATCAAAGAAGCATGTTCATGACTAGGCCAATCTCAAGTCCTTAAAATTTTTTAGCATCAAAATAATTTTTTTACATGTTATTCAGAAAGTGTGAAATAACCCAAGGATCATGTGAAAACCTCACGCACTGTGTCCCATCTCCATCTCTTTAACAGAGGTGAAGGAAGGACATTAACCATCCATCTCAGAATGTGTACTAACTTACCTAACTATCTAGCTTTCTGAATTCATACAGACATCTCCAAAGGACCATATATCCCACCTGGAGACAGGCCTGCAAGGTCTGGAGGTTGAATTGCTCTTCTGAGTTGTATCTGACCTCTCACCACGATTACTTTGACCTAGCCAGTGAACTACCAAATGACTCTCTTGAAGGCAGGGAGGCCCTGAAGTGTTGGAGGGCTGGGCAATCACCAGCCATATGAAATTCACCAAGGGAAAGTGACGGGCTCTGGAACTGAGATGGGGCTACCCTGGATGTACGGACAGACTGGGGAATGAGAGGCTGCAAAGCAGCACCATGGAAAGGGATCTGGGCCTCCTGGATGAAGGCAAGCTGAACATGAGTCAGCAGTGCCCTGGCAGGAGGAGGACCAACCCTGTCCAGGGGGCATCGGGGACAGCCGGGCAAGGGAGGGGATTGTCCTGCTCTGCTCTGAGCTGGGACAGCCTCACCTCCAGTGCTGGGGGAAGTTTTGGGTGCCACAATATATAAAAAAAAAATTATACTATAAGAGGGCATCCCAAGGAGGCCATAACGATGGTGAAGGGCCTGGAAGAGAAGCTGTGTGAGGAGTAGCTGAGGTCACTTGGTCTGTTCAGGCTGGAGAAGAAAAGACTGAGAGCAGAACTCACTGCAGTAACAGCTTCCTGTGGGGGAAGAGGAGGGGGAGACACTGATCTCTGGTCTGTGGTGACAGGGACAGGAGCCAAGGGAATGGCCTGAAGTTGTCCCAGGGGAGGTTTAGGTTGGATATTAGAAAAAGGGCTTTGTGGCTGGGCACTGGAACAGGCTACCCAGGGAAATGGTCACAGCACCATTCTGGCAGAGTTCCAGAAATATTTGGACAATACAGTCAGGCACATGGTGTGCTTCTTGGGGTTGTCCTGTGCACAGGCAGGATCTGGACTTGATGATCTTTGTGGGACCCTTCCAACTCAGCATATTCTCTGATTCTGTGACTAATTAAGTCAGGTCACCATATCTATGATACACACTTCCTACCTTTCTACACATGCAGAAAATAAAGGCAGCTAAAGATTCCAGGTCTAAATCATAACTTGTTAATGAAGGTGTAGGAAAAGATGCAAAGCCTTCATTTTTCCTGTTACTAGAAAGAAATAAAAAAATTACAATACGTTCAGCGCTAAAAATAATGAAGTTATAGCAGCCAAGTCAATACTTTGGTTACCAGCAAATACCAAGTAAATGCTAAACAGAGCTCCATGTGTGGGTCTTAGAGGGAGTGTGAAAGAGGCAGGATTATCCTCAACCTTCATATTGTGCTTGCATCTGTACTGTCTGCTCACTTTTACCTTATTTTTATTATTACCAGATTAGAAACCCAAACAAATGAAGAGCAACTATTTTAATTTATTCTTCCAATTTAGGGTTATTTAGGGTCTTGATGCAAGACATCCCTGAACAGTTTGGTAAATTGACTTAGGAATGAGGACATATTTTTAACAGGTTTACTCAGCATTTAGTTATGTAGATCAAGAGAAGAAAAATATAAGTGGAAGTAGTATGAGGAACATATTGTTTCTTTCAGATAAGAAATGTTTTATGAATTCCTATGAAGTGTAGGAAAATGCATAATGAAAAATTATTCCATCAATAATATAAAATGGAAGGAGAGAAGCAGAACAAGTTAGGCCTGCAGCACTTTATTTATGTAAAATGTATATGTATAGCTCTTTTATAACCTTGTCCTTATAAACAAAGAAAAAATATTTAAATCTTTTTTTATATAAATCTTTATGGTGTTTCTCTACTGTTGAAATAAGATAGACAGTAATTAGTAACAGATACTGAGTGCAGCAGCATGTCTTTAAAAGCAGCATATATGAAATATTTACTTTGACAGTGTTTAATTCAAGGGTGTAAAAGGAAAAGCCCTACAACTTATTGCTCATTCCATTATAATATTTCCTATCAGTAGAAGCACAGTAGGAGATACTTACCTTTACTTATCTTTGGCAGTAATGCTGTTTGCACAGGTGACATAACAAATTTTATGCTCAAAGGCACACTTAGTGATACAAATAATTGTCTTAGTACTATGCATGAACTTCCCTGTAAAAATTGTACTCAGTACAAGTGCAGGAAAAAAGAAAGGGATAGACAAAAAGTATGATGTGGTCAACTTCTCCACAAGAGTGCAGATGTTCTGTCATAGTTATTAGGGAATCCAGTCTTAGCATTGTCCTGCCAGAGTAGACCACATTCATCTATGAGATGGGAGGCAGTTCCCTGGATGTCAAAGCTGTTGTCCTCAGAGTGGGATCATTTGAAAGGAAGGACAAAACCTAATCCAGTGTCATCAGCTCAGAAAGGATGAACAGAGCTCTGACAGCTTGTAATATCAGAGGATCAAATTAGAGGGAACCCCAATTATCTGCTGTGGCTCTGTTTGTGCAATGGCAAGCTACAATAAAAGTAAAAATGAAGAAACATAGGCAGAAGTATTCAGAGGAGACAAAAGCTTTCACAAAGTTAAAAAAAAAAAAAAGTACTGGCCTTTACATTTTAAGACTGTTTTAAGAGGATGTTATGCTAAAGGACACATTGGAGTTATTAATAATATAGTAAAATTCATGGTAGAGGTAGGATCTGGCAGTAAAGATTGGACCTTTCTTGAAGTTAAGAGTCACGAAGATGTCAATATCTCAGAATTCTGTAGTTATTTATATATTGCATTTTGAATATGACTTTCTGTCTACAGGAGCAGAGAGTGAGGCAGTCTGTATGCTGGATGGGCCTCCAGAGATCAGTGGGAATGTCTGGAAGCTGTAGATTTGTAAAATTTGCTTTGAACCTTTTGCTTCCTGTATAAGATGGGAGTGATCCCTGTGAGCTTAGGAAGCTGTTCTGTGCACTGCAGCATTGCTGTGCTCAGGTCAGGGGTTATGACTAACACTGCTATTGAACTCTCTGCATTGGAGCCTTCACGAGGGGCAAAAGGCATTTTCAAGTCCAGTGGAGCAACCATTTTACAAATGTAACATCTTTACAAATATATAAACCAACCAGATTTAAAGTATTGTCTAAAAAATTAGATGAATGGAAAGGTGTCTCGGTATTAGCTGGACTGCTGTGAGTTTATACAAAGGAAGAAAACATTGCTTGGAACTGCAAGGATGCAGTTAACAATGTTAAAAATGGTCAGTCTGGATGTGAACTCCAGATAAGTGCCCAAGGACAAAAAAACTGCATCACGGTTCCAATACTAGTGTTTAATGTGAAATTATATATTTGGCTGGAAAAGAGCTCTTTGTCTGACACTGAGCATGGAGCTTTTGTTTATGATGTTTATTAGGGCTTACCAGGAAAGGTAGCTAATGTAGGGTGATAAGAGCATTACTAATTTTCTTTGACAAATGGCTCTCAGATATTTTCCATTGTACATTGGTACATTAGACTGCAATTTCTTTCATGAATTTTCTTTCCTTACAGCTATGCAATACTGATTCCATGGTAATTCTAATGCTCACACACAATGAAGTAGTATAAAGAGTGCTAAGAAAACAAGATTATAATAAATAAACATAAGGCTAAATATTTTTGCAGTCATGCTTCTTCAAACAAGCCATAGTTATATGAAGCCTGGAGTAATTCAAAAAATGCATACCTAATACTGATACTTTAAAAGAAATTATTGTCTTACCTTACCAGTCTAATTTTCAGTTTCCCTTGATTCTAAGATCTACCAGTATTAAAAATACTGCTTTCAGCTAAGTTAAAGCTGAAGGACCTGCTTTTCTACATAAGAGGTGAGACGGACAAGTAAGTACTGAGATGAAATACTCTTGTTAGAGAATTTATCCCCTCTCATTAGAAAGTCTCTAAAACATGAAAAACTCTCTGGTTTTAATTGACTAAACAAAAAATATTCGAAACAACACAACCAAATCATGGAAGCTGTACAGGCAAAATAGATGAAAATTGAAAGCTTTAGAAATGTGGAGTAACAGTTCTTTTTCAACTTTCACCAGAAAATATTATGCAATTAATATTTCCTTTTTTTTTTTTTTTTACTCGGACAAATGGAGAGTATCTGAACTTGGTCTGAGAGGTTCTGGCATCTTTCAGTGATCCCTTTCACCCAGAAAGCCTCTTGACAATTTTTTAAAACCTCAAGGAGATCACATAACTGGATATGAAGCTCTGTGTCTATACCATGTTCTCCCTGAAAAACAACAGCTTTCCCATGTAAGTGCTATATCCAGCTGACAATTTCATTACTTTGGAAAGAGAGGCTGAGAGTAAGGAATAATATTGTGTACCCCTTGAACATCCAGCTCTAATCCCCAGAGCACAGCTCTTCATTATTAGGTTTGGTTTAATGGTACAAGCACTTTGAGGTGAAGGTCTTCATTGTTGTGTTCAGTGCTGCAGGACATTTTAAGAAAATCAAATTCATTCAGCTCCTTACTACCATAAATTATTTAAGCCATGTGTAATAGTAACTGCAGTAACTTAGTCCTGCAGGAAACAATTCACGTGGATGGCATATTGAGTGCTTGTGAGACAGGTATTACTTGTGTTGTAAGGCAGGGCAAAGAAAATGCCCAATAACTTTGTTATTTGATATGAAGGAAAAGGCCTTTTCCCCAGCTCCAGAGAGCTGAGGCACTGAAATAGTCTTGGGGTCTGGCAAACCTCTGTGTTTCTGAAGGCAAAGATAACCTCATCTTTCACTTACCAGCCCTGCCATTGTCCCCAGGCAAGGGTTTCCTGCTGCTGGCATGGCAGAAAAACTTTCTTGGGCTTTTGATTCCTGAAAGTAATGACAAGTACATGTCCAAATCCTTTTTGTTCCACAAAAAGCATAGTAAAGGAAGTGAGCTTCCAAGGATTCAGGACAGCGGAAGCAAGTCTTTGCCTTGGAGAATGTGCTGAGATGGAGTAATTCTTGGTAATTAAAGTCACACAATCTGCCTTCAAGAGAAAGAAATGGGAATCATCTGCTGTGGACTCTATTCATTCCTGCCTAAGAGCTTGTTATTTCTCACTGTCTGTGAGTCTGGGGATTTATTCCCATCAACTAAGGCTTTTTTTTTACAATTTGAGTTGATTCATCACTTAAGGATTCAGTACCTTTTAGCAATCAATACAGGAGCGTATATACTCTTGAGCACTTAACCCCTGCATGGTTTTCATCTCCCTCATGACTTCTTTGATTTTTTGGCACTTCTCTTCAATATCTTTTACTTTTGACTGTAAGAGAGATGATTGCTCGAGGTGGAACAGAAAGTTTTTCAGTATTTGTCTTTTCTGCTGTTCTAATGTAAGTATAAAGCTTATCTTCACTTGTGACACTTTACAACTATGATCTTCTATCTTTTGCTACTTGTAATTCAGGAACACTACTGGGAATACCAAAATACTGAGTGCAGAGCACTGAACAGTCATCCAAGAACCACAGTGTTCATGAAATTCTGAAGTTGGCAATAGTTTAATGAGCAAATTCTGGAAAGCTCCAGCCATTTACATCAGCCTGTCAAGTCACTATTTATGTCCCTACATAAATAATCATAATTCATGGATGAAAGAGGGTGGCTTGACCATGGCTGGAGACCAAACACCCACCACGGACCTCCATGGGCTGCAGGGGCACAACTACCTCACCACGGTCTTCACCATGGGCTGCGAAGCAATCTCAGTTCTGCCACTTGGAGCACCTCCTGCACCTCCTTCTGTACTGACCCTGGTGCTGATTCTTTACTGTATTGTCATTCTAATCACTACAGCTCCATCTGCACAGAGATATTTTTCCCCCTGTTTAAATGTTATCCCAGAGGTGTTACCACTGTCATTGATGGGCTCAGCCTTGGCCAGCAGCTGGTTCACCTGGGAGGCATTGGCTCTGTTGGACATGAGGGGAGCTTCTAGCAACTTCTCAAAGTAGACACCTTGTTAGCCCCCTGCTACTGAACCCTGGACACACAACCCAATTCCCACTTTTTTAACCTATTTTTTGCTTTAGTATTAAATACAGCATCAATAAATCGATCAGAAACTGAGCTGCAGCCACAAGGGCATTAATAATAGAGACAGAGCTGTCATCATTCCAATCAGGCAACACCTGGAGTGATGTGTGCAGTTCCAGTCCCCAGACATCAAGAAAGACATGGACAGACTGTCAAAGAAACAAAGGAGGGTCAAAATGATTAACAGAAATCTGAAGAGTCTGTTCTACAAGGCAAGACTGAAGGGGACAGATTTTTTTCTCCCTGCAGAAGAGAAGGCTTGTGGGCACCTCATCAAAGTGTTCCAGTACTCAAAAGGAAGCTACAAAGAGGATGGAGTTTCTCTCTCCACAAGTACCCACATGGAGAAGACAAGTTACACCAGGAGAGATTTCAACTCAAAATAAGATTTTTTTGTTCATTTTTTTTTTCAGTGAGAACAATCATTCCCTGGAACCTCTCCAAGGATACAGTAGAGTCCCTGTAAACAGAGGTTTTCAATGTGCAATTGGAGAGGGTGCCAGATAATCTCACATAGTCTCTCTTTCCTACAAACCACCAGGTGTCCCTTCCAACCCGGCTGATTGTATGATATGGCAATGATATGGCATTCCTATGGCAATGATTCCATGGTTTTACCATGCACAGTGAAAAAAGTACTTCTTCTTGTTTGCTTCAAGGTTACTACCTGCTCATTTCACTTGAACCTCCTTTGGATTTTTCCTGAAGCAATGAGTAAATGTTTCCTGTTAATGTAGCTTATGAATAATTCATGACTTTGTTGATCTCTGTCTTAATCATCTTTTTCCTATACAGAGAGCTCTAATCAACATAAGCCATTCCTTACCTTTGATCTCATCAGTTGCCTTTCTATCTACTCTTTATAGTTTCCTATATGTTTTTACTGATAAGGGACACCAGAACTGTACCCAGATACAGAGTGGGCAAGTCTTTGAGCTGCATGTGACGTAATGATGTTTTACGGTTTGTGTGGTGGTCATGTTTGTTCGGTGCCTCTTAACAATTCCCAACATTTGTTTTGCTCTTAACAATTCCCAACATTTGTTTTGCTCTTTTGACTGCCTGTTCAGAATGGAGCTGTTATTTTCATAAAACTGTCAGCTACTTCCCTGACATTTTTTTACCACATTGCAATCTGCAATACAGAAACTGTGTTTATTTATAATGCTGGGGGTTTTTTTTTCTCCACATGTACTACTTTGAATTAATGAACACAGGATTTCATCTGCCATTTTGTTACGTTTTATGCATTTACTCACATAAGCAGTCAAATTCCTTTCAACCAATCTGTTCTCATAAAACACACATTTTGATAACATAAAAAAACCTGTTTGCCCTCTACACCCAGTATGTCCTCTCCTTGGGGGATAAGAGCAAATTGAGAAGACTGTAGGAAAAAAAATCTTAAAAGAAAAATATCTATGTCTAGGTTTTTCCAAAGTTTCTCTTCATAGAAAATCTATTTGAGTCTTCCAAGTTGGCATAAAGATAACCTGTCAGTCTCCCTTGTGACAGCGAAGATGGCACTATTGAAAAGTACAGATTCCTTCCATTAGGACCATCCTATATCTGAAAGGCATTTTTGATACAATTTTATATATAATCCAAGTATGAGAAACTATATAGATAATTTTAAGACTTTGGATCACCCAATTTTACAACACACATTACACCATTGCCTGTCAGACCTCCAAAATTCTAGATTTATTAGGCAAATTGGATATCTGTGGTGAGGTCACTCAAATTTCTTATCATCATTAGGAATATCACAAAGAAAGTGCTAAATTTTGCATTTTGAGAAAAATTCCTCATATGTGTTGAAATACATAATTTGTGCTAAGAATTCTGTTTTCTGAATTAATTCACCATGTAAATGGATTATTCTAACCCATTCAAGGCATTCTTAGAGTTTCCTAAGATGGTAGAATTCCTCTCACATAATTTTAGATAATTGCATTAAAGATGCAAATTTTAAAAATCACCATCGAATGTTATTGTCATGAAACAGACAAACTTTTAAGATATGAATCATCTGACCTACTTTAGCAGAGGGTGAATCACCCTTACCTTCCTTTAACTCTATTGACCAGTCCTTCAGTGACCATAAGGGCATTTAGGTGATCAGTTCTGTTGGAGCACATCCCAGGGTAAAATGAAGCCAATACTCTGCATCAGGTATTCTAGGCTTTAAAGTAAACTAAAGTGAATTCAAAAATACCATATTTTTCTACCAAAATAAACAAGAGAGTTAAGAAAGGAAGAAGATAATGGTCACTGAAGTGAGAGGAAAAGCTGTCAAAAAATTAAACACTGAGAATGCCACTCCATTTTGCATTCAGGCAGAAATCTGAAATGCAGGCAGTCCTGGGCTGGAGTTTAAGATGTATTCATTTCTTGATAGTTCTAATGTGCTTGTCTTCCCTCTCCATAGGAAATACATTAGTGAAAAAATGTCAGATGTGGTCTCACTAGAGAATTATTAAAATTAATTTACACAAAGATCAAATAATACTGAGGGAGTAACAAAGACAAAACCACTATTGGAATAAATTTTCCTTTGGTAGGCTGGACAAATTACAGGAGCAATTTACCCCTTTATTTCTGTTGCATAGATTCTGCAACTTTGATTTTGTGTTACAGTTTTGCCTCTGGATTTTCTGTTTGACTGATTTTGTTTTTAGCCTGGTTTCTGAGAAAATAAAGACTACTTGATTTTGTTGACAGTTTGTCTGCACTTTCTTCCCAAATTTTTTACACAAATATGATTGAATGTAATGAAAATGTTGGTGAAGTTAAGTTCCTAAAATCTCTGTGCAATCAGAGATAGAAAAGAGAAACCTTCAATGCTTGAAAGCCTGCAGTAAGATTGAGAAATATGACAAAATTAAATATGAGAAAATTAAATATGGGATAATTTATACAGAAAATTAAGTACAAAAAGTGTCATAAGACCTTTTTTTTTTGTGTAACCACTAATATGTATTTAATTATTTCGCTTTTTTTTTTAATCTATTGCTTTTATGCTTGGTGTAACTGATATGAAATGTCTATGGATTTTCTGTATCCAAAGTAAAATATTTTTTACAAAAAGATAACGCTTGATGTGACGACAATTTTTAATCCTGTAAAAAAATACCTGGTTTCTGGTTTCTATTTGAAACATTTTACCAGCAGTCCAAGATAATAGTTAGAATGCTGAGAATGATGAGCTGACAACACATTTCCCAATTTCTTGGGAAATTAATTATAAACATGTACACACAACAAACAAATCTCCTGCTCGTTCTATAAGACCAATACATGTGTTACTGTAAATGTTCAAAAGCTGAAAGTAGTACACTACAAATCACAGCTGGAGAAAAATTAGAGCAATGAGACTTCCACAAGTTCCTCCATAGTAAATTTGCTACATGGCTTTGTTTTAGGCCTTTTTATTGCCTATATTGTTTAATTGCTTCCAAAAATTGAAGTGACAGTTTAAAATTCTCTGGATTTGCAAAAATCTCTTATAACTCTTCAGATGGGCTTCAGTGTCTCTTGTCAGATTAAAAGTTCTTAAAGCTTGAAAACCATGAAATAAAACTGAGTGACTCTGTCACTGTGAAGACTTACCACTGTCACTAACACCAGTCTTCATCTGACAAAAATTCAGACAGGCAAGGACACTGAAATATCACCAGTTGTTAATTTTTAGTCATTATAAAAAGGTTTACATTTTCAATTTTCGTTTTTTTGTAAGTATAACATGGCAAAGCTGATCCAGAAATATGGAAGAGGTCTCTTGAATTCTGATGTATTTTTTGAGTAGGGAGAAGATCTACTGAAACCATCTCAACAAGAAATGCTTTCCCAGACTGAAGAACATCTGTTCACATCCCCAGTGCCTTGGGAAAGTGCAGGACTTCACCAGTGTTCAGTGTTATCAGTGCAGCTCAAAGTATCTGAACCTGTCCAAATTGCATCTCCATTCTCTAAAGAATAGAAATTTGGGTGGACTAAGATGCAGAAGCAGAATTTTAGGATTTTATGATAATAACTTAATACTAGTTTTCCACTGCAAGTGCATCTACAGGCTTAACAAGCTCTTAAGATGCCATCACATAGTCACTGGAAGTTTGCATTTTACTGAAATCTTCAGTGAAAAGATTATAAAAATGGAAATTTCATGTGTCTGTGTTTCTTCTTCTCTCCAGATGAGAACAGCAACCAAATATATAATCTGTAGTTCAGTAGAGGTTGATAAAGTTGCTCCATGAGCTCCATGGGAGATGGAGAAACTTTTACCAGCTAAAGATCTGAATGTCAGATGATATGATGAAAGTAACAGAATTTGAAGGCAGTTGAGTTTGACAGGTCCTGTTACCACAGAAGGTTTGTGTATCTTGTGGGCCCTGCTCCGCCGTGAAGCCAAACCCATCAGGTGCTTTATATTTGACTTTGTGCCAGCCCAGGTTTACATCATGCTTGCTTAGCTTTAAGCTTGTTTTTTCCTCTAGCATTTTGCAAAATTCCCACCAAAGTGCCTGCAGGATTGATCCCTTTTTCTACCTGAAATGCAAAATTCAAGGTAAGAACAAAATTAAACAGGTCATGGCAGCTGACAGAAAGGTAAAACCACTGTCACACCACCAAACATCTTGTAAAGCTTTCAGGCTTTCACAGTGAGCAGCACTATCTGATGCCAGATAGATTCCTGGGACTGCTCTTCTGTTTTCTGCTGTAATTCAGAGGCAAGTTAGGCATTGCTCAAAATATTCCAATTTGCTTTATAATTAATTGCCTTTCTCCAGCCAGTTTCAATTCACAGAAGACAAGGGCCTCATTCTTAACGATGTTGCACATTTTATCCTCTCAGTTTTTAGAAAATCCCTTATTCTGTCATAAGTTTTTCATTTCCCCCTTGACATTTCACCCACTATATTATGGGCATCATCTGAGGATTTAAATCCAAAAGTAATGCTGTGGTTCCAAAGCTTCGAATCGACATTGAAAGATGTAGTTCAGCTGTTCTTCTATAAATATGCAATTATAAAGAAATAAGGGTCAATATAGACTCCCAGAGAGCTCCGCATTAACCTGCACTCACTATATTTAACTAGAGACATGAAAGCTACTTAGTTTCAAGGAAGCATTTAAGTATTACAAATTCATGAATTTACAAATTCATGAATTATTGATGAAATAGAAACCTCTCTGGAATTTGAGCAATTTTTACTTGAACATATTCCCCATATTTATGTACAGGCATCTTAACAGTGTTTTTCAATTTCAGTTTTGGGTTTTGAATATACAGCAGGAGGCTCTCATTTTTTAAGCATCTGGTGTATTTGCATTACAAGTATGGTTTGCACCAAGGGTTGTGAGCTTGTCACCACCACAGCCTAAAATTCAGCTCACAACCACATCCAGTTTCCCTCTGTACTTCCCGCTCTGCTGAAGAAGCTGACATTTGGGATACAGAGGAGTCCCAGAGGTGTGCTGGCATGGGATGCAGGCAGGTGAGACAGGCATCATTTGGGAAGGATTATGTGGCTTATTGTCAGTTTGTCTTTCCTCTGTTTAATTCCAGAAAACACTTCTGTTACAATTTCCATCTCCAGGATTGACTGAAGCAAATCAGGCAGCTCAGAAACTGCTGGTGCAATTGACAAAGTAGCAGGCCTAATTAGCAAGAATCAGCAAACACTTAGAAATTTGCAAATGAAAAATTAGTCACTTTGCAGCACCTACTTAAAATATATAGTGCATTCAAAACTCTCAGAAAAGAAAGATACCTCCTGTGACTGCACTTCTTTCGCTAGTGGAATTTGGAAAGAGATAAATGACCCTGAGATGAAGTCAG
Organism: Cyanoderma ruficeps; assembly: GCA_008694505.1. Taxonomy (NCBI): domain Eukaryota; kingdom Metazoa; phylum Chordata; class Aves; order Passeriformes; family Timaliidae; genus Cyanoderma; species Cyanoderma ruficeps. Next base: position 5,183,033 of record VZDJ01000074.1, read on the forward strand.
TTGATTAGAGGATGGTGCTAATAACACCAAGATTGTAGATTCAATGACTGCATGGGCATTTAAAAGTTGGACTCTGTCATGGGTTAGCACTAGTCAAAAGCCAGTGCACCCATGAGTGTATAGTTTTTTAATAAACTACTGTGAGATGTGGTCAGTCAGGAACAGAGCAGAGCAGGCCTGTCACTTGAAATAGGAAACATTTATTAACCTACATAACAATAACAATAGACAATACAAAACAACAGACAATAGACACAGAAAGAAAACCCAATTACCCAAAGGCAGAAAAAGAAAACTCCCCAGGACACTCTTCCTCCTCCCCCCAATTTCCATCTTTTACATGCTCAACAGTTGTCACCAGCACATACTTTCATCTACTTGCTTGAACCTTCCACAACCCTGGGTTCCCAATCCAAGCCATTATCCTTTAAAAACACAATCCTCAATCCATCCAGAGAGAGAGAGAGGAGTCTCTCTCACACCACAGACCGCCCCCACAGGAAACACAGGGCCATCCTCCCGTGCTCCCACATCACCCATGGCACCACTCGAAGAACTCCACCACGGTGACACCCTCCTTCCATGTCCGGTGCTCTCACCACCGTCCATGGGACAACTAGATAGGGCTCTTTTAAGGATGTTTGGCCCAGTACCAAAAACCAGCCATCTCTTCTATTGGGACTAGCAGTTCCCCCCAAATTCACCCCTGGGGCCGAGGGTCTCAGAAACAAGCCACAAAGTCTTTGGCTTTGAACCAAACAGCATCCACCCAATTCAGTCTCATTTATATTTAGGAGAGTCAGGGTTTGTCTATGGCTAAATTACGCAAGAAAGGTCCAGCACAAAGCCACTCCTCTTCATCTCTCGCAATCGAGGGGGTTCTTTTTATCTTCCATTATCATCCTGGTCCCAGGCTGTTCTCTTTCTTCTATAACCACCATCCATGAGGAATAAAGTGCATTGGAACAGTTCTCCTCTGCCTTAGAAAGAGTTAAAAGCTTCTGCCTTTCAGCAAGGCCACAGGCTCAGGCAGTCCGAAACTCCCACACACCGCTCGCAGCTCGGCACCTTCTCCCCGGGGGGAAAGAGAGACGGGCCGGGGGAGGCGGGGTGGGGGGGGGAGCGAGGGGGACAGGGACGGGGGACAGAAGGCACCTCCGAAGTTCTCCACTCCTCCATCCTAAATGGGGCTGACCCAGCTCCCGTCCTGTTCTCCCTCTTTTCCCCACCCTGGGGCCTGGGCCTACCTGGCTCCCCTCCCCCCGCCCAGCCTGCCACACTGAGCGGGGGAAGAGGAGTATGCTCCTCTGCTGAAAGCAGAGCCCGGAAGGAGAGAGGATGTCCGGGAGTCCTTGCTTTTAACCCCCTGTGTCCTCAGAGGCGTGTCCAACCTCTCAATGGCCACCAAAAGTGCCAACATCCAAACCTGATCACTGATTGGTTTGACCTCACCTTCCTGAAAAAAACTCATTTCCCCTCAAACCACGACAGACTCGATGATCCTTATGGGTCCCTTCCAACTCAGAATATTCTGTTAATCGGTGAAAATCTGTCCTTTGTTAAATTATGAAAAGAATTCTGGTTTTGGCCTCCTGCACAAAAAATCTCAGAGTGAGATTTGGAATTCCATATCTTGGGAGGTGTGAGGTCAAGATTTCCTCTGCTAAAACAACTTCTGCAGCTGCAATTTCATACAGATGCAAGGTGAAGTCAGTCCTGCACCAGAGACAATGCATTTTGCAGCTCAGTGACACAACCACAAAACCTGGACAAAAACAAGTGGTCCATAAGGAAGTCATAGATCCTAGAAAAAAGTCATATTCAGGACCAACACACTCTGATTTGTGCTGGTCCCAAATCACCCTTCCTTGATGATTTTCTGTAAAAAACTCCCTCTGGAGAACATATGACCTCTTCTTCTGTTGGAGGAAGTGACCTGAAAGGAAAGTGAGAGGAGACAGAAGTCTCCCATCCCGTGTTTTAAATAATTATGGTTTGAACCGCATGAAATCAGACAACTTTATCTGCTCTGATTTTCTACTATTTATCTTCATCCCCGGTCATGTAATAATGCTTCTTCCCAAATGTAATTTGGAGCTTTAGCCATTAAAATGCAAGACTCACACTGTCCTTAACAATTTGAACATATCAGTCATATAGCCCAGATTTGTATGTTTGTCCTGGCAGACCAAACACAGACAGACTCTGATTGATTGGTGATAATTATCATGAGTCTGCAAAGCTACCATCATTGTCAATATAGGGGCATCACATGGAGAGATATCAGTTGGATTTCCCATCGCAGCCTGCTGTACACCCCTCGGGTTGATCTTTGACAGTCCTGAAGAGTCTGCATCTCTTTCCTTCTCACTAGCTTGATATCATTCCATGGAGATTGTTTTCCATTATTTCTTCTTCATAGGATGGGTTCCCCACTGATTTTCTTTCTGTTGAACTTCACTGCATTCTTTTATTCAGGACTGATGTTTTCATCTAGCATTCTCACTGCTGAGTTTCTGAACTATGTTTCTTTCCCAAGAGAGAAAGAAGCTGGGACAGGAAGACCAGGACTGCCAGTCCAGACAATGGTGGTTTGGCACCTTTTCACATCTACAATCTTTATAATTTTATGAACCCCATGGCACCTCAGACTCTGCTAACCAGATGTAATATGACTGCCCAAAGCTGCAAGGACAGTCAAGGCTACAAATGAGTTGTGCACACCAAGGGAAGAAACTGCCTCTTCAATGCCAGGGCCAGTAGCACTGGGACATATTTAATAAAATGTGCAGTGCTAGGCTGTAAAATCCAGTCCTAACATGGTTTCCAGCACAAAGGTCTGCTTAAAAATCCTACCTGTTGTTTCTGGTCCCTTCCACTCTCCATAAAAAAACTCTTGTGAAGTGGAGGATTGTCCTCTGTGTCCAGAGAAAAGCTGTAAAGATACAACCTCACTGATTGTAGCAAGGGACCTCTTGTATTGTAACATAAAGACAGAAAGGAAAAAGATGCTTTTTGTGTCTGGCTTCACATAATAATTCTAACTTGAGGCTTAGCAGGAGTCTTAGTGAATACTTGCCATAAAATGTGAACAACCTCTGCATTAATTCTGAGATAACTCTCTCCCTTGTGTCTTTTCATCCTCACTGATGAATGGACTGGTAAAATTTCCCAATTTTCTCTAGCATTACATGTTTCAGCTAGCATGTGATGTATTTCTGTTCCTCTGGGGCAGCCTGAGGATTTGACAGCTTCCTAAACCATGAAGGAAGACCAAGGTTTTTCACGATTCCTTTTGTAGTCCCTCAGTCCACCCTTGCCAGACACTGTGAGCAAAAGTGATGCTGTTCTTTTGCTGAGTCTATTGATACATACAACAAAAATTGAGGAAACATACCCAAAATAAAAATGTAGTGTTTTTGGAACATAACAGCAAAGTTTTCTTGGCAGGACGGAATGAAGACAACAGGAGATGTAAGAGGAGGTGCTGTAAGGAGGGGAGCAGAACACTGATTTGGCATCTCATTTCTGTGTCCCAAGAACTAGAACAGCAGTTTAACATTTCCATCTGGTGACTACCTGACCACCAGCAGACCTCAGTGATCTCAGGACTGGCTCAGACTGGCTGCAGAGTTGTGCCAGCCATTCTATAAGGCTGACTGCAAGCTGCAGAGCATACGTAGGGCAGTAGTGGCAGGCACGGTGCTGGCAGAATCTATTACCTGAAATGGGAGTCCTTCAACTGTCCCTGTTCTGTTCCATGTTTTTCAATTATTTACTCTGCTTTTAACGTTATAAGAATTAAACCTTACAGGAAAGTGACCCGATTTCAAATAATTAAGAAGAATGAATGGAAGAAGAAAACAAGGTGCATAAACAAGGGTTAACTTCTTGAAAACATGATGGCTGCTGGACCATTCATTCTTTGGTCTAATGCTGTATGGTTTATGCTTTTGTCCCTCATCCCTTTGCAAGATGATTCCCATGCTGTGTATACAGAGGAAAACAAGACTGCACTGCATCACTCAGTCCAGAATGAAAAATTTCCAAGCATTCAACTTTAAAACCCTTCTTATTAAATGAAAATTTGCACTGAATAAGTACTATTTATTCCATAATGTTTGCTTAATTTCTGTTTTTATCGTATGAAGAGGAATTCTGTAGTTCTGTTTATGACATCAAATGCTCTGATTTTTCATAATTAAGAGCTTTGTTTGTCAAATTGTTGATGTTTGCACATCACAGCAATGGAGAGAGCAGTGTTGTGTACACAGGGAAGATGTTCACAGAGAATGCAACTGCAGGCTGTTGGTGTTTGTACAAGCTGTAGCTCTCAGCAAAATCTGATGTTGTGTGTTGGGACAGCATTGTATAACACACACTCATCCCAGAATTTCTTCTCTACTTGGGGAAATCTTTCATTCAAGCAACGACCTCAAAACTATAAATCCATTTCCTGCTTGACTTAACACTCTGGCCTTGTTAATCTGGTGTCTAGGATTATCCAATTTGCTTGTGAAGCAGGAGTATTTTCATTCTGGGACCTGGATGAAAAGTTTTGCCCATGAAGTGAAAATTACCTTTTCACTAAAAAAAACCCAAAACAACTGATGTTTTTTAGTCTGTTATCACTCTATAATCAGACAAAAGGCTTACATACTTTGCATGATTCTTAGGTCTTTAAAGGAAAGGGTGGTTGAAGCCTTTCTGCTCTATGCTGTTAGAAAGAGAAGTTGCTTAGCCTGATGTTTTTGTTTTAGCTTCTGCACGCAGAACTCCTGAATTAACACTCTTTTCCTACTGGTTTCTAATATAGAGAGAGTTTTATATGTGTATAAAGATGAGTTGGTTACAGTTAGTGAACAGCACAGGATGTTCCTGTTGGTTTTCTTGAAATGTGGCAAAAGTCTGCCTAAAACTTTTAAATGTCTAAAGGAAATTACTGTTCCTTCCTGCTACTATGGAAGAGATGTGGTGAAAAGTACAGTTGGTGACAGTCTCCCATGCATATGTGACTGCCTTCAGAACTGTCCATAACAAAAATCTTCCTTTCTATTAAAGTTTTGAAGAATGCCTAATCTCTTCTAGATTCTGTTCTGGCAACCACCCTTCACAAAATTAAACAGCTTTGATCATTTTCTCCAACGTCTCTTTGTAATTCTTATCAGTGCTTATTGTGAAGACAGCATTCTAAAACAGAAGTCAAAGCTGATCAATCTAATCCATCCCACATTTTTCATGCTAACAAAAACCAATCCTTTTTTCTTTTTGCATATTTCTTTCATGTAGTTTTGAAATATATTGGTGCATAGATGTTTCACTGCTCATGGAAGACACATCTGTGGTACAAGACCTCGAAAAATTGGAAGGCTGGGCAATCACCAACCATATGAAATTCAAAAAGGGGATGGGGTGACCCTGGATGACTGGACAGTCTGGGGAATGAGAGGCTGGAAACCAGTGGCATGGAAAGGGAACTGGGGGCCCTGGTTGAAGTTGAACACGAGCCAGCAGTGCCCTGGCAGCCAGGAGGGCCAACCCCATCCTGGGGGCATCAGGCCCAGCATGGCCAGTCAGGCAAGGGAGGGGATTGTCCCGCTCTGCTCTGGGCTGGGACAGCCTCACCTCCAGTGCTGGGGGAAGTTTTGGGTACCACAATATAAAAAATATTTTAAACTATGAGAGAGTGTCCTGAGGAAAGCAAGGTGAAAGGCCTTGAGGGGAAGCCACATGAGGAATGGGAAGTGAAGTGGTCACAGCACCAGCCTGACAGAGTTCCAGAAGGGTTTGGACAATGGTGTGATTCTTGGGGATGATGCTGAGTAGGGTCAGGAGTTGAACTCGAAGATCTTTGTGGGTTCCTTCCAACTCAGCTCATTCTATGATTTTGTGATTTCTGAATAGCCAAAATTTACTAAATTTCTGTTTTTATAGCTATGACTCAGTGAACAAGCTTTAAAGTTCCTCATTCTTCACTGGAGCATTAAAATTCTGATCCTCTACTTTATCTGATGAAAACTTCACATAGTATGAATTTAATTTCTTTTGGTTAAAGTAATAATAATTAGGCTATAGACAGAATTAGTTAAGCCTACTAAGATGTTGATGTGGCATACTTGTCCTTATTCCTTTGTTGTTGTGTTTAATGCTTTATAGTATTAAATATTTGTATTTCAGAGGGCTGAAAACTCTATAAAGTTTTCATATCAGTACAAAAAGCTGAACTCAATGTAGGGCAACTTTAAGCTGGAGATGTTTCCTGGGTTGCAGTTCCCACCTCCAATAAGAAACTGTTGTGTCCCTGATTGACTATACAAATGTATTTGTTATGCTAAACTACTATTGAAGTTTTGTTTATTGGAGATAACATTCTGCACGGATGTGTGAATAGTGGTGCCACAGACATGGTATAACAGATATGTTGAATTTGGAGTAAAGATTTTCTGCTACAATTACTCTAACAGTCTTGTCATGGTATTATTTTGTAATAAAATGCATTTTCATAGATGCATTTCAAAAAAACACTTCATTCTTTTTTTTATTTCGCATTCCATCCTACATGTTACCTGAGATAGTAAGATAAATTTATAATAAAAATTTAAATCAATTCTATAATTATAATTTTAATGGTAAATTGTTGCATTTTGCAGAATTATTGTATTATAAAATGTGTATGGATATATTAAAATGTCAGCATAGCTCTTCTGGAAAACACTCTGACGTTTTCTTCTTCAATGCATTCCCTATGTCCTTCTTTTCTGTTCCTGTAATCTACTATTAGAACAATACCTTAAAGAGCTGTTTTTATCTCTGATAATCACTAAAGCATCACTCTTCAGGAAATTATTGTTTAATAAGCTTGTCAGAAGGACAAGTGTGAGGAAGTTTAATTAGTCAATATACAGGTATTGATATTCAGTGGTGCAGAAATCACAGATAAGAGTTTTACCTTCACATACCAGAATTTAAGGTTGATGGTTCTGAAAAATATGATGCAGTTGTGTTATGTTCTGCTCTACACAGGGAAGACAATTTTTGCAAGAAATTTTTTTATTTTTTTTTATTCTTCAACGCTCTTCCCTTTTTTCATTAGTTAATACACAAGTGAGTGCTTGACTGAAAGCTGAGCTATTTGAGCTGCTTCTGAAATGGCTGGCACAGTTGTGCTACTTTGTGCATCATGAGTGATCAGCGACGTTACCGGAGAACGGGTTGTCACAGGGGAGGAATCTGCTCAGTGATTGCCAGTTCTCTGGGTGAATTACACTAACTGCTGGCTTTTGCATTCCTGTGTAAAGTGAACCCTAATTAATCCAGCCGTGAAAGTCCTGCTTCATCTTCTGAACCTAGCTCATTATGAAAAATGTAAACAGCTCTCTTAAAGCACTCTGCATGCACATTAATTTCTGCTCTAATGATGCTTATTGTCTGATTGACTTAGCTTTGTCTTATTTTTTACCATAAATGCACTATTTCTTGTTTTTGTTCCATCTTTGCCTTTAGCATTCAGATTGGTGTTTCCCAATAACCTGCCTTAAAGTAAATCTTCATTTTAGTACTTCAACCAATTGCCATCTCTCTGGTAGGCTCCAAAATGACTACTTTAATACTGGCATGGAGTGATCCTCCCATGGGCATGCAGTATAGCAAGGATGTGGCAGCAGCTCCCAGGGCTGGGAATCAATAGCCTTGGGGAAGACTCAAAGAGTAATTTACTTCTTCAGTCATGTATCCTTAGATTAAGTCATTTTTCTAATAGAAACTATGCCTCAGAAGCAACTTTAATTTAATCAATACCAAATTGTCCTTGATGCCTCCAAACTCCTAGAGGATGTAGAAGCCATGTCACCAGGAGAATTAAAGCCCATTAGAAAAACTGGGGGCTTTTACCCCTTTTGCCTGTAAAGGGCTGAGAAGACAAGGAATTTATCAGTGCAAATCAGGATACTCCATCCTTTGACACACATTTGGTGGATCTCCTTTCTACCCCATGAAGTAGGTCCATTCTACTGCACAGTCATATAAAACACAATTCATGAATGGAAGGCATGGGAACAGGTACGTCCTCTTTTCCAAAGGAATAAGTCCAATGTTTTGACTCATTCATTCTGTGATTATTCAGGGAAAAAAAAAATAAGAGAAAGATCAAGGATGTTGGAGAAAAGAAAATTCAGATGAGAGAAGGGAGCAGGATGCACAAGGGAAAGCAGTCCCTAGTTTGAGAGTGAGCACTTGCCACAGCTTTCATTTTGAGCCCATCCATTTGCCTTTTCCACACTCAAGGATTGAAGCCACTTTCACCTTCCTTGTCTGTTACCCATCTTTTCAAGAACTTGTTTGTCCTAAAAACATGAAGGCTCTTGATTCAGAGTGTTGCCAAGAATATGCTGCATTATGGATCATTTTGATCTTCATTTAGCTGTATCTCATTAGAGAGCATGTTTTGTTTAAGTAGTGATGAGGCTATTCATAAGTAATTCAACACCACTTAGAGAAAAATCAATTGTAGGAACATTAAATTTTCATTAAACACGTTAAATACAACCTGACAGCCCGATGGTCTCCAGTCTTATATGTTTTACTGCAATATTACTGTAAGTAACAGGGTGAATGCAGGATTAGGTGGTAAAGAATACTTTGCATGCTTCAAGATGAAGGAAAAAAGTGGGGTATTTTTCCATTAGCATTCACTCTGTAGGGATCCTCACTTACAGGACCATCTGCACTTCTGGAGATTGAAGTGAGTCGTGTGTGCAAGATGAGCAGATTGGAGCTGTCTGGGCGAAGAAAAATCAGACACACTGGTTTTTTGTGGGAATATGACACATTTTGTAGCTCCTGTAGGCCTGGGAACATCGCAAACTGCAACTTCTTGCACTTCATTCTCTCTGATCCTCACCTTTTTTTGATGATTTTGACATGACTTTCATGTCTTCCTGCCCCATAACATTGATCTTGTCCCCCTCAACACAGAAAATTCTATTTGTTCTATCCCAAACCTCTGACATTTCACACCAGCGTTTTACCTCCCCTCTCCCATTTGCTACTGCTGACTCTCAGCTAACATCCCCTTGTCATCTAGTCCACAGTCCATCCTTCCCCCACAGCTGTTACACAGCTCACAGTCCTGTGAGAGAGCCATCCTTAGCCCACATGTACCTTCCCCCTGACCCCACTCCTGCAATCTGACTTACCCTGTCTTGCTCTCCTCCCAGCCTTTTCCTCCCTCCCATGCAATTGCCTGTTCTTCCTTCTTCCTTTTTCCATTCCTTGCATTTCTCCCTGAATTCCTGGCTTCTCCTCCCACTTCCCTCCCCACTTCTTTCCTTTGCTGTTCTTGGTCTCCAGTTTAACCAAGTCTTTTATTTTTTTGCCAAAGAGCAAGCTGCAGGAAATCCCTCCTGCTAGGAAGTTAGGATGAAGCTGTTACTGGTTGCACATCCCTTGGCTGTAGCAGGGGGGAGTAAAACTTCTCCTCAGACTACAGCATAGAGGGCTGTGACAAAGTCACACTAAGAGAGTCTTTCAGAGCTTCATGGATGGAGCACCACCATCATTCAGCTTGTGACATTGTGAGAATCTCACAGCTGGCCTTTCCAGTTTTAGCATGTAACAACAGCATGGCACGATCCTATTAATTTGAGTGCAAGGTTTACCTCAGCTCTTTCTGGCAATGTTTCATTTCTGTTTATCTATCACAACTAACTGACTGCTGCTCGGAATGGGATGTACATATGTGACACATCTTTATCTGGTTCCGCTGATAAGTCAGTGTGTAGCAGTCAGTCGGGCACTGGTATGAGAAGAACCTGAATTTTATTTTACAGTTGCTGTCGGTCTCTTTTGTTCTGCTACATCTGTCTAAGCATAGAAAATTATACTGTAGAAGTACAGAAAATCTGATTAGATATATGACTGCTTTTTCTGGTGTCACAGATAACTACAGCAATGCAGCTATACCATATGATAGTATTTTTACCTGTTCCAGCCTTTGGAAGGCATCAGCTACTGCTCTTCAGAAAAATTCTATGCTGAAGTTTGCTCTTGAATTCTATAGGAGACAAAGCAAATGCATATGTTTTGCTGTTAGTACCTTGAGAGTCTTGTCTGCCTGAATAGTGCCTGGAAAAAATATTTGATCTTGATCTTGATCCACCAAAACTAAAGAGAAAATCCTAATGTTATACAAAAGACCTCCACTGGGTTGTACAGAGATGGGCTCTGATAAATGCATCTCTTTGCTTCAGAATTCTGTGTATTTAACACCACTACCACTTTAAAATAAAGATGGCAAAATGACAAAACTGGTTGGATTCGCAGACAAGTCATCTTCAATTAACTTTGAAATATAAAAAGCTGTGGTTCAAATACAACAGCAATGCAATAAAAGATGTTGATCATTGTATTTTCCAAGGTTTCACCTATAAAAATACAAAAGTAATTTTCAAAAGAATGGTCTCTTGCACTGATACTTAAAACTTTTATGGAACAAAAGAACTGCATTTGTATGTGAATACTGGCATATTATCAAGATAAGTGGTCTGAGGAATTCAAACTAGATTATTGTCGTTATCATGGTGTTTACATCTACCTACCAGGCTGTTTCTCTTTGAGAAATTTTGAGTCCTGGTGAATGATATATAAATTTTTCTATGCATTTCTATGTTCCAAGGGTTCCTTAGAATTAACTGTTTCCACTGAGTAACAAACCATTGAGTTTCAGAGGATCACTACAAGTTAACACTTAAAACCTGAGTGTTGACTATTGCACTTGAAACCCTTTTCCCAACGACTTCCCAGGGATGAGGGGAGACTGTGGACTCATGTCCTTTCCCTACTAAACACACTCTCAGCTGACAAACTGAGTATCACTATTAATACACTATTGCTAAAATGATTGCTTTTACACATTAAAAATAACTATTTCATGCAGTCACAAGTTTGAACAGATTTTTCATTTCAAGAATATGCTACTTTGGCTCCTTCCAGCCTGTTTTAATGCTGACCCCCCTGGACAGTTTCTAACTAGTTTTATGATTTGGCAATTTAGGAAAGTAACAGAATTTCTGGGGTTCTAGAGCCAAGGAAGATATCACAGCAACTTCTAATCATTATTAATTCAAAAAATGTTGCCAACTTTCGATGGATGACATTTCAGAGCATGGGGTCATGTCATTTCAATTTGTTTTTAAGGGTAAAGGAAGGTGGGCTTGGTTCTTGCCCCCTTTTTGTTTTTGTTTAACAAGTAAGCTTCTGGTCACACGCCCTAGTTTTCAGCATATTTCTCTTTGTCTTGGTTAAGTGATGCATAGATAAAAGATGATTTCTTGCTTGTATTCAGAAAAATGACTCCGTGCACGCAGTCCCCAGCAGAGAGGAACATCTCAGGACAGAGGAGAGAACAGTAGTGCTCTTCAGTGCCCTCCAATCAGCAGAGCCTTTGTAAGGGTATTCCTTTCTCTGCTACAATCTAGATGTGTAGATTAGTTTACAATAAACTGAGGCTGCTTTTTTCTGTGTGATGAGAGGAACAGAAAGGTGCATTGCATCCATCTTCTGTTAACAGCATTTAACTGCTCTTAGTCAACTCTTCTGGACATTTCTTTTTCAATATTTCAGAAAACATTTTCTTGAATTTCTATGGGCAGTGAGTAAAAACTGGGTGAAGGTTGTGAGATCTGGCTTACTGTGGAAAATTTATTATTCTACTTCCAAAGATATATGTAAACTTTGCATGTTTTGAAATGCCAGACCAGATGTTTTGATAATAAGAATGTTGGGGTGTTTGTTTTCCTTAAGACTAGACAGGCATGAAGAGGGGCATTTTAGGCTGCTGGACCAGGTGAAATGACTTTATTACAGCTGACAAAGCCAAACAGCAGAACAGCTGAATACAGAACATGATTTTAGAATATGCAAAATATGCTGCAGCAAATATCTTTCTGCATTGGTATTACATCAAATAAAAGTATAGTAACATTTCTTCAGATTTATTTATGATTTGAGTATATCCCAACTCATAAAATCATACATGGTACCTAGATATTTTTAACTAAGTCTTTTTGGCAGTAGCTCTAACTTAAGTACAATTGAAATGGGATTTTATTTGCTGCTTGCTAAATTCTGAACTATTTCAAGCTTTAGAGTGAGAGATATGTTCAAAAGAATATCTATGGTATAATTTCTCTGTTACCGTTAGTTTATATTTACCACATAATGCTTAGGACAAACTCACAAATCCTTGGAAATGCATGGCTGTGGGAGCTCGATGCTAATCCTTCATGTTAAAGACCACTCTCAAAGAAAGCCAGTTATTACTACCAGGCTCATATTTGTCTATAGTGAGGGTGAGGATATTTACCAGCTTATGTGAAGCCTGTTGCAAGATTTTGCTCCAAACTAACAATGCAGGCACAATGGAACCCCATACGAACATTATCAGGGAGTAACTCAGGATAGCAAAGGATTTGAATTTAGTCTATTACTTTGTATTTCCCTGTCATGTGGATTTATAATCCATCCTTACCGTATGTTTTAGTTAGATCCATTGCAAACACATAGCTTTAATTTTTATATTAAATTGCTATAAATTCCTATGGAAAAAAGATGGACTAAGCTTTAGAGAGGTGATCTGTATTTAAGAGTTTGAAACTTCTTACAATGGCCATTTTAAAAATTGATACCCTAAATTAAAAATTCATTGTAGAAGGTAAACTTAAGATTTGCTCCAATACAGGAAACTGCAAGAATGTTTTGTTTTTATTATGTGTATTATGTATTATTATGTGTATTTATAAATATATCTGTCAAGTCAGATCTCACACTAGCAACACTTTGCATTTTATGGTGCAGATTTGTGAGACTTTTTCGTGTTAAACTTTTGTGAAGCCCTAAATGATTTGGAATTTAAGTTCCAGTGTTTCAGAAGTGTCTTTGTCATCTTCAGAGACTTCCAAATTGGAATATTTCCCATGAGAAAGTTGGAGGGTGGAATAAAGAGTGGTTTTGGGGTCTTCTAATTCCACTTACTTTCCTTTCATTATATTGGTCTCCTTAGTTTTTGATTTCATTTTCCATTTGAAGATATGTGAAAATGAGGTTGACTCCTTGGGATGAGAACTCAACAAGATATTTTTGTGATTGTTTATATTCTAACCATGGAAGATAGAGGGATCAATAGGAATCTGAACCCTGTAGACCTTAAAATCCATCTCTTTCACTGCCATGAAAACTGCCTTTACTGTTTATTCTGACCCGTCCTATTGAAACAAAGATGCTGAGGAAAATTCAGGAAGAACCCTTAAGAGGAAAGGAAGTCTACATCCCAGCAGATAAGATAGTTCTGAGGGAACTGTGGGCTTGATTTTTTGTGTCCAGCACTATTTTCTCTTGGGTAAAAACCTCTGTCCATAAAATCAAGGGTGTAACTCAGTCTCTGGAGCTCTGTGAAGGACTTTTGGTGAAGACCCTTATCTAGTAGGTCTAAACTTCTGTCTTCCAGCTGCCTTTTCTACAGCAGTTATGATGAGGTGTGACCCTGCTAGTGTGTAACAGACTGAGCCTGAAAGTATGGATATCCCTTCACACTTCTTATCTTCACCTTAATGAGGAACAAAGGCATCCAGAGCCCATCACTTGGGTGTAAGCTTAAAGGTCCTGAACAAAAAACGTAGATGTTGAGGGAACTTTGGGATCAGGAAGTCTGATGTACTTAATACCACCTGATCAGTCTATGTGACACTGCTCCTGAATATTTGGGGGTTTTGGAGATGGTGGAGTTTTTTTCCTATATGTCAATTCCTGTTTAGAAGCTCAGACCAAACAGAAACTGGATAGCAAGAAGAAAACATTTTTGAGGAGTAAAACACCGTCAAAAGAATATTTTTCTTAATTACATTAGAATATAAAGTGCAATTACTGGAAATTTCTCAGCTTACCTTATTTGCCTGTGGATTTCCTTGCATTCGGAAGGGCTGTTCTGACATTACAGGCTGGCTCTAGCACACAAAAATCCTTCTAATAAATTTCAGTCTTGTTTCAGATATTGCTACTGTGCTGGAACTGCTCTTGAGAGAGTTTGTAATGAGGATCTGTTGCTTCAAGCTAACTGAGAAGCTCCTTTCACTGTCTTGATTTATCAGCAGCCTTTGATGCTGTTGACGATGGGGCCCTATTACACTGCCTTCAGCACCTCCTGGGTTTTCCAGGCTCCACGCTGCCCTGTTTCACATCTTATTTAATGGAACCCTGTCTCTATAGTTATATACTGCAGTTCTCTTGTCATACTGATGCCTTAAGCTGGGTTGTGCAATTGGATTTTGATGGTGCAATTTGCCATGACAGCACGGCAGTATAGTAAAATTCTCACTTTTGTCTGCTAATTTTTTAGCTATAACACACACCAGGTGTGCAAGAGTGATAATCATTTGAGAAATTATGCAGCTGCTTGTTTATGGATCTGTATGATAATGTCACCTCTAACAATACTTGACACTTCCATGTAACTGACTTAGGTTCTAAGACCATATGGTGTTAAATTTGCAGGTCTTGTGCTGAGAAAAAGCTATTTTAAAACAATTTTAAAAGGTTGATTATATTACTACATGGGGTTTTTTCCTTCTCATTACCATGCCTTGAAAGAAAGGTGTTCTTCCTGTTAACAAGCAGTGTCTGTTACACACAGACTTTCCTATTTGCACCATTCATTGATTTTAATGTGGAGCCAGTAACTGGGCAATGGAGCTTGGACATCAGAAAGGTAAATGTGGAAAATATCATGAGGTGAAAGTTTGCTCTCTGCCTCTGCTTCTTACATTCATAGGCCAGAGACACCTTTCTTTCTATCCTGGATTTCCTGCCATTCATCCATTTCTTGCTGTCCTGTGCAGCAGAGCAGATATAGCTCCTCTCTGCTGCAGGACTTTTTCCAAAATGACCAAAAAATGCATGTGGAATCCTCCTCATGCTTGATATGGAAGTTTCTCTGGTGTGTGAAGAACAGCCTTCATTTGTAATGCCAGCTTCAAACCTTCTTTATTATTTTTTTTTCCATATGAAGTCAAATCTCTAACCTAATGGGGTATTATGTCCAGGAAGCAAGATGCCTACTTTTAACGACATGATAAAATTTCCTGCTGCATGGTTTTCTGATGGATTCCTACAATTTTTCTTTGCTAGTTTAAAAGACAGTGCTTGTGGCTGTGGAAGGCTGCTTTCAGTGGACCAATAGTTATGCCTCCACTGCTGAATAAAAGTGCCAGCTAATAAACCTGATTTCTGCATCCCAGACCACTTACTGCCTAAGTGTTAGCATTTCTGAGCTGGAGCTTGGCTGTCCACTCCTAAGCAGCTGGGAGGATTGCACCAACACAGGACACTGAGCTCTGAAGGGATGGACACAGGGGCAGGTCCTGCAGACCCCAGTGCCAGCCAGCCTCAGGGCCAGTGCATGGCCATCATTTATGCTTTGTTCATTTTAGACACAACTAATGAATCTGCATCTTACTTAAAAAAGCCTGAGGGGACAGCTGGTAGCTGCTACCAGAGAAAGCCGAAGGCAGTTTAGGGTTAATAACTGGAAACTTGCTGAGTCAGACCCATTAATGGGTCTCTGTTAGAAAAATAAATCGAGCGGATTAGGGTGTATTTCTGCAGCACTGGCAACTGCATTTGGTTTTCTCTGAGCTGGCGAAGGTGTAAATAAATGACACCTACCAGCCCTCTCTGTAATGACCTTTGCATCCCTGTGGGCAGAGCTTCCACCTGGTTCCTCACCTTCAGCTGGGCTAACTAAGCAACTGCTTAGCTTATTGCAAATTAGCGCAGATCTCTGTTTCTTTGGGATCCTTCTTATATCAGCCTGACCTTCAGAATTTGAGGACATTATCAACATCAGGTTTTTTTCCATATTAGAGATGTACTTACAGGATAAAATTCAGTGAGGTTTGTTAAGGTATGTAGCTCCAATGTTTTGGTTCAGCCTCATTTCTGCTGGATTATACTTTGCACTTTCCATTAGGTGAAGTGTAATTTAAAAATGTGGGAAGAAGCCCCTTTTTGAAAGCACTTGCTATCATCTTTGCATGGCCTTCACTTCCAAATGTGGCAAAGTAAGGCAATGTGGAATCCATTCATTAAATGACACATTAAGCAGCCAATGCCTTTTTTCTATATTGCCTGCAATAAAATATATTCAAAGCACTTCATATTTCATTAAAATTATCAGTGAAATGATTTTCATCTAATGTTATTTCTGCTTTTAATAAAAAGGCCCTGCAAAATGAGTAACTGAACATTTTTCCTTCCCTTCTTTCTCTTTTCACAATTATGATATTGAAAATATCCCACAAGTGAGGGAATGACCCATAAATTGAGTTATGAAGGTCATATTCTACAAAGAGCAGATACTTTCCATATATCTTTAAAGGCATAATCATTGGGTATAAGCTGGTTTATTCACAGTGAGTCTTTAACTGTGCTCTGAACATGATATGACTGTTTACAGTAGACCATGCTGACTTTGAAGTGTGTTTCAAATACCCGTATGTACTCTATTGTTGCTCTTTTTGCATGCACTGTGGCCATTTAACATTGTAACAATAGGTTTTGCCAAAATTGTCAAGTTTAAAGCAGTCTTGAAAGCATTTTCTGAAAGTCAGAGCTGTGACAATTAGATTATTTCACTGTGATGCTGTTCATTGTTTACTGATTAGAGACTTTGAAATCAGAGAAATTATTAAATCTGAAATGGTCATGTAGGAAAGAAAGGCTTCACAGATAGAATAATTATATTTCTTTTGATCTTAGACTTATTGTGAATATAGATAAATGTAAGCTTTGCTGCAAGTATCTCAGATGGATGTCAGATGCCCTGGAAATCTTGAAAGTGGCAGCATAGCTCACCCAGGAGTTACAAAGCATAACAAATCTATGGGGTTAGTGGAAATAATCTGTACTTCTAGAAACAAAGATAATTCTTAGAACTGTGTTTAAAATAATCATACAACAAATAAAAACAATGGTTTCCATTTAAGCAGTTCAATGATGTTTTTATGGTTACAAAAGACGTTCTTTGGAAGTTCTTAAGCTTTCAATAAGGCAGTTAGTTGTCATTCTTTCTAATTTAGAATGTTAATGTAATAAGAACAGGTCATATCATAGAAAGGAAGTTATGAGAAACTGTTTGCCCTGAAGCAGATCAACAAGGATTAATATAAAGCATGCAGGTTTATCACATAATAATGTGCTATTTTTTAACCACTTTAATATTACCTGTAATTATAAGTATCCCATCTGCAGAATTAGGAAAGAATACTCAGATAAAGACAGAAAAGAAATTAAAGTTGGGTCAAAGAATTAAAAAAGAAGCAAAGAACAGGCAATTACTTCTTTGCACTGCAATTTGGAAAGTCACAGCTCTATTCCCTTCTAGACTCCTGTGAGGAAAAGCAGACAAGGAAGTACAAAGCTGAAGTAGTACAGAGGAATCCATGCACTGGAGAAAACTGTACAATGAGATAAATTATTTGTTGGCTTCTTTTTTTGATGACCAGAAACTAAATCTTCTGTGTTGAATGGTCTTCCTGAGCTAAAAGATGATCTTCTCCATGTGTTAGGATTTAGAACAGCAGCACTCCAGGGCCAGTGAGGTTGATGAGCCCCAAACTTAAGCTGCCTGGTTTGTTCTGTTTGAATGCCGTTTATCAGATTTTTTGCAGCCACCTTAATTCCATTCCCTTAGATCAGCCTGCTTAGCTTCTGCACCTCACATGCTGCAGGTGTCCCCTTAGAGATACCAGGGCTCCAGCCTCATCAGTGCCCTGCCGAGACCTTTATCAGCTGCAGGCAGAGAGATTTCTGATTGGATTAAAGATTGATTGTAGACTAATCACAACACCTAGACAGGCAAACAGGCAGCTTGTGGTCAATGGAATCTTGCAATCAGTGCTGGGATAATAACATGCATGCAGCTCGGATTGTTTGAATGGCAAGTTTCAACACACGACCTCCATACTCAGTAAAAAGGACCATTTACATCTTAGACATCTTGAAGAAGAAATGGATAGTCAATTTGCCAAAGGGAACATTAGTTAAAAGTATTTCTCAAACCATTAAACCTGCTATTCTAATAGTGTAAGGACCTTCATTTCCAAAAGCTACCTGTAAAAGTCTTCACAAAATGTCCACAAAAATAGCAGCAGCCCACTGGCTGCCTCAGAAGTGTTCAAAATTTGCCAGTTTCCAACTATATCAGCCAAACAATACAATGAAGTTTTCCTTACCTTGGATCATCTCAATCTTCACTTTTGAGAACAGCAAATCTCTTTGAGGTGAATTTGCCCCTGATGCCTCAGCTCATTGTGGAATGCAGCCCTTGTGTAAGTGTGCAGGTGAGATAAACACAACAGCAGAGCAAATGGTCTCTGGGATTGATTTAAGCAGACGTGCTCATATGCCTCTGAAAAAGAAATCACCACACACATAAACACATCCCTCCAGAAAATAGATGGTTCTGCAGCTGAGAAAGTGTGCTGGCGGCTCGCTGTTTGAGTGTGGGGAGCAGTGATGGATGAGTAGCCACTGGAATTGTCTTTTTATGCCATTAAAATCAGAGGTCTAAACATGTTTTGACACTACTGACTGCTACTTTTCACACAGATGTTCTGTTTTGGAGGATAAAGGCATTCTTGCTTTTTGAATGGGACAGGGGTGAGAAGGAAGGGATCACCTAGTTTTGTTCCTGACTGGATTTTTCACATAACAATTGTAGGTATTCACCAAATGTGAGAATTAGGAGCCACTTTGGGAAGAGTCTGCTCTGCTCACACATATTTTGCAAATGCACTGGTAAACAAAACAAAATGAAACAAAACAACAAAAAAAACCCAAACAAACAAAAAAAAACCCCACAAAACAAAAAAACCCCACCTTTCTTTCTTTCTTTTCCGCCAAAGATTAGAAAAATTACATCTTTAGGGATTCTGGCAGCATTAACCAACACATAGGCTCAAACATAGGAGGTGTTTTAGGATTTTGTCAGCAAACAGTAATAGGGACATGGGCAACTGGATGGCATTTGAAGAGATCACTGTTTTCTTTCAGCTGCTGTGTGTTAAACAAAGCTATACTTCAAATTATATGCACTTGAAAACACCAGCTAGATTTGCCTCTGTTTCAAAACCAAAGAGAACTGCATGTTGAAAAATTCATAACAATTCCATAGCATGGCTTTTTCTTACCTGCATATTTAGGAGTATCATCTGATTTTCCAAGGAATTGCACAAGAATAAGTTTGAATAGGAAGTTGTGCAGCCACACCAAGTATCTCTCTACTACAGTAGGATAGCAAATGTGTGAGAACATTCACAGTTTCAGTGAGGAGTGGTAAAATATATTTCAGCATTTTCTTTAACATGTAAACATGTGCAGATAATCATTATCTTGTGCTCTCAGTTTGCAAGGTATAATTACAATACCTGAAGAAAGGCAACAGTGAATAGAATCCTAATTACAGAGGATGGCTGTTACCTAGCAGAAATTCAAGATTTTTTTTTTATTATTGATAATTTCCTTAAATTTCACAGTATGGATAAAATTCATAGCTAAGGGATACTCTATTTTCAGTATCTCATTATGGATTAGAAAGCTTTTTAAAATTTGTCAAAACCTTTAACATTTATGTTAAACAAAAGAACCATTGATTTTTCCTTTTCTTTTACACCTGCTTTTTCTAGCCAGTAAATTATGAGGATTTTTCTAAAATTAAAGAAAAAAGACAACAAAAAAAACAAAACAAAGCAAGAAACAAACACCAATCCATCCTGTAGGCTTCAGTAATTCTTTTGAGTAAAAATTGTGGACTTCAGGCTTGACAGTAGGTTTTGTCACAATAAGATTTTCTTTACTAGACGAAGACTGCATGCAGTCCCACCATAAATGTTTTACCATTTAAAGCCTCGGGATTTTACTTTCTGTAGGTAATGATGGGTGAATTAGCCAAGGTTTGGAAATCTTAAAAAAACTGAACAGTTCTAGCCATTAGTGTCTACACGTAAACACTGTTGTCAAACCAGAAAATAAAAGATTTATAAAAGAAAGGCCTCATAAAATCAGGCCTGCTCTGCTAAATTGCCAAAGTTATGTTGTCACTTCTAAGTAATTTACAAGTTCCCATGCAAAAACAATCTTGGTAAGAAAACTGGTTAGCATAATAACCTGTACCTGGGTTTAAAAACAACTTCACCTGCAATAACAAGGGATCTGCCCCATGAGAATCAGTAAAGAAAATATGTAAACAATCCAAGAATAGAGAGATTTGATGGACAAATAGAATACTTTCTATTAACCAATAGAGTAATTGGCAAGAGAGCTATTAACCAATTAAAGTTACACACAAGGTCTGTAAAAACTGTATAAAATGAGTTGTGATAATAAAGAATGGACTTTTCCTGCATAAAGAATGGAGTCTTGGCTAACTTATTATAATACACTATCTATAAAATTTTCCATTTTCTCTTCACTTAGAGCATTAATAAACAACTGCAAACTAACATCTTCTTTCCTGTGCAGAATAACTTCTGAAGTAGAATACTTTGCATTTTATTTTGCAAGGGGAAATGTTACTGACCAGGGGGAACCTTCTTTCCACTATCTTGATGAACAAGTGGCAACCCTGGTTAAAGCATAGTTGCTACATCAGCTGTTCCTGAGAGTGGACTGTGGCTCAGTGTTATCAAAGGCAACTTAATGAACTTGATGACTGAATGACATCATCGTTCTAACTGTAACCAACAGTACTTCTATATTTATACTGTGATCTTGGATTTTTGAGTCCAAGATTCCCCTAATTAGGGTTTTTTTTTCCTTTTCAAAGTCCTGTGTCAGAGTTAGAAAGAAGAGTGGATCTCACAGCTCAGTCTTGAAAGGTGTTTATTAAGTTTTTTATCTGAAAGTCAGCGCACCGCCTAACACCAGGCTTAATGCACTGAGAAACACTGCTGCCAAGAGCACGAGACCTGGCAGCCAAGGTCTCTTAAGGACTTCAAACCCAATTAACTCTTGAAACGTACTATATTTACAATTTTGTACCAATAATTACTACTAATTCTAGACACGTGGTTTTCTACATCACCTACATTCTACCAATGTCTTTGTGCCACCGTCACAGCAGAAGATGGAGTCAAAGGAGACGAAGTTAAGACACCACTCAAAATTCTCCATCTTGTCTCTATTTCCATTCTAAAAACCCAAAACTACAAATTTCCACCCTGTGACAAACTAAACTACTATCTAATTCAAATTTTTGTTGTTCTCTTTTCATCCATAAGTGTTGGCAATTTTTCCCATGGGCTAAGGTCAAAGGCAATGCTTTCCTGGGGTCCCGGCAGGGGTCCCAGACCCCTCAGAGCAGGTGAGGGATTTTCCCCATGCCTTGGACTCCAGCACTGTGACTGTGAGAAAACTGTAGTTTTTATAATGTCTGTCCATTGGGAGTGCAAGTTTTATTCCTTCCTTCTTCCACTTTCTGTGCTCAGTGCAGAAGGGTTGGATTTAATGATCACTTCCCACCCTGAACATTCTATAAATCCTTCCAAAATGGGAGGGAAGGCTGTTCCTCTGAAATGCAAAATTTCTTTCGTCCAGTTCCCTGTAAGGAGCTCTTCAAGGGCAAATACAACTTCCATTGGGACTAAAGGCAGACACAGGTGACATCTCCTCCTCCCACATGGTGTACCAGGTATATATGAGGACAAGGTCTTCCTTCCTCAGGACCATGGAGACAGAGGCAGAGAGTGCAATGGGGAGATGACAGAGCACCAGGAAACTTCTGAAGAGGCAGAAAAAAGACTGATGTTAATCACATCCTCTACTTCATGAATGATGACAGAACTGAAAATCCAGGTGTTACCAGTGACATTAAATCTCTGCTGAAATATTCAATGTCATATGTGGATGCTATATAGAGGAGAATATATCCAATAGGAACATCTAGAACTGCAAAAGCTTGTAATTTCACTTTTTTAATTTTTGCTTTTGGAAAAAAAAATCCTTGGCAGTTGTTTCACATCTAGAAGTAATCTCCAAAGTGCAAAGAGGCATTGGTTTTGTAAATTATTTTTTTTTCTTTCAGCATGTTGAAAAGCCTGCATAAGTTCATTCATATTCTTATTATCTTATCCATTTTTGTTTCCCTTGAATTAGCTATACTTATATTATATTGTTCTATTGTCTTAAATCCCAAATCCAAGCTTGAAATTAAGTTAAAATTATTCATCTTCCTTGTGATTCAAAATCAGTGAAAATCAAACTTGTTGACCAGTTTGCATTCTACCCAAAAGCCATAATATGCATGACCTTCCAAACATCTCTAGATAAGGACAGTTTCACTCTAAACTATGCAATAGCATACTTGTTTGCCCACATTGCTCATACAAATATTAAGTTCTAATCAAACCCATTGGGTAATTTCAAAAAAAAATCTAATGAAATCCTATATAGAAAATTTACATTAAAATCTTGTCTCCTGAACAGAAACAGCTCTGATTGAAATCTACATGAAATTCCTTTACACAGGGAAGGTACTGATTTAAAACACGACCTGTCTATTTACCCTCATTTAGTTTCAGATTGCCATAAAGTAATTCATATTTAGCACTTTAACTCAAAATAAGGGGTAGAGGGAAAGTTGGAAGTCGGCATAAGATATGAGTATATGTGATAAAAATTCTGTGGCAATGATCATTGCCTTCTAATAGAGTCATTGAAGGTTAAGGTAAAGGTTGTCAAAAAGAAAAAAGTTCCCCATCATTTAATGTTCTGCTGATAAAATGACAAAGCAATAATTTCACTCAGTATTGTGAAATTGGTATGAAGTTGGGGAAAGAAGGGAAGATCTTCTTCAAAAGAATAAAATAAACATTTCACTGCTAAAGATGGAAGAGCAAAGGCTTTAGACTCGGTGGATGCTGAAAGTAAAGTGGCCTGTAAGCATGAACCCAGCAAGGAATAAAATTGAAGCAAATAAGGAAGTGTGCTACAAGTCCTGAGAAATTAGGGGAAATTCCTGAAGTGATGCTGAGGGCTGGACACAATGAGTAAGTGAGCCAAGAGCTCCATCAAATATAAGTGGAAAAAGTCTGAGCTAGGAAAGACAGTATTTATGAAGGGAAAAAAGGGGAAATTTCAAGGGTGAAATGAGATTTGGGCCTACGGTGATATCCTACAAAACGAAGTCATAATATCTGCAGGTTTGGATTTGAAGTGGGCTAACTGAATAAAACTCTGAGTGCACTTCTGTTAAAAAAGTAGATCTACTCTGCCCTCAGATTAATATGTCTATGTAGCACAATATACTAAGTAAATACAATGGTGAATAATTTATAGTTTCATTTGTTTCTTTTATATCTGAATACAGTTTTCCTAAGCAAATCACCGACTGTCATGGCTTTTTTAATAAAGAAATTGCTAGCTTGTACACCTTGAGGAGTTTAATAATGGTTTTGTTCCTTAGCAAAAAAAAAAAAAAAGGCAAGTCCAGTTGCAAGATGTTGTACATCTTATTTCAGACAGTTAATGTTGCTTGATTATTCCCCACAGACCTGACAGGAGAATAGAGTTTGGTCCAAAGGAGGCTGAACGCAACTGGGAAAATATCTTTTGTTATTCTTAAGGAGAATTTTCACTGGAAACAGAGTGCTTAGTGTAGGCAGAATAGAAAAAAGTACAGAATGCTGTTTCAAAACAAAATCAAAATATGTTGTAAAGTGAAGAAACAGTAATGCCATAGGGATTTTCTGGCTCTCTACAACTGCTGGGGGTGTTGCAGACAAGAGGATCTAGCATATGGATTTGTTTCTTAGTATATTTGTTTGTTGTTTTGTTTTTAAGCTGAAAAATCTATTTACATCCCTTAAGTCTTCAAAGAAAACCTTTCTTCCAAAATTTTTAGAGAATGTCACAAATGGAGCTCTATTGCAGAGTACAGGGATTGTAGCAGTCAAATAAATCTCTTTCCAATCTCTAAACATAAATGACATTACCTTTCTATGCTTTTATTTTTCTCCTGTTTTTTATTGAATGTTGCTCTGTGTTACCTGTAGTATTCCCAGCTGTTTTGTAATAAGACACGTGAGATACTAGCTCACCAGTTGGGTGATCTCAGTGAGGTGGAGCTGCTACATTATGAAAGACTTCTCTCAGCCAGAATACCAAAACAAACTTTGTTCTTCTTGGATAAAGTCCATTCCCACACTAGATAAACCACTTTGAGGAATAAGTAGTTTATTTTATAGTTTAGTGATAAAATTGAGATAAGCTTATGTTGTTTACTTAAAAAAAAAGACTATAAATGTTCAATGTTTTAATTTTCAGCATTGTCTCTTGCATTTGGAAATAAGAATAGATGACTAGAGGATTTTTAAAGAATAAGATCATTTCCTATTGCAGTCTGCTGTGATTCTAACTTGAGAATCCACAATGGCCATTAATAAATATGTGGAACAATTAAATGCAATAGAAAAATTTAATTAGAGAGACCCAGACCATGAACTATGGAGTGCTTACTGGGTTTGGACCATGATGCTTACTCAGCACGCATAGCTGACTAATTAATCTAGGGTTTTCCTCCTTGCTTTTTTAAAAGTAGATTTGACAGTTAATTATGTAGCATTTCCTCTCTTCACTGCTGTCATAAATATTTGTACTTGTCCTACTGGATAGCATGGTTGTGCCTTACTAAGCAATGTCTGACATTAATGGAGGGAATCTTGACAAATACATAGGTTGCATGCAAAAAGATGTGTATATAATCATGCAGCAAATGACAATCTTCCTTATCAACAGCATCTTGAGATTATTGCTGTGTTTCAATGAAAGAGCAAGCTTCTACTAATTTGGCATCCTATTTTGCAGTTATTCCCATTTGCCTGTATGTTTTGGTTCAAAGAAACACACTGAGGTCAGAAATTTTTTTATATATAAAAAGATATATTAAAGGACTGGGATCCTTTAATCTATATTATACAGAGTGTATTTTAAAGGACTGGAATCTTGTAGAACTATTGCACCTGTTCCTGTGGAAAATGATGCCTCAGTTCCTGTAATGTAGGAACAAACCCTTCAGCAAAAGTATCTGCTTGTGCATAAATGTAGATAATGTTATTTATGTCTGTAGCTGACTCAGGTGATGATCCTGTGTAACATACAACAAGCTTCTGCCCGTTCAGTCCCTGATAGGTTCGTGATAGTTGATTGCTCAATTCCCATCAGATCTTGACAAAGCCTGCTCCCTTCCTGTGCCTTTCAAGTGCTCAGCAGCAGGCACAAGATGAAACCCTGACTCCACTTCTGCACACAGGTCACAAAACAGAGCTCACACATTGAGCCACAAGGCTCCAACTGATGAGCTGTGTGAATTCCTATGTCTCCTACATGAATTCCCCTTTCTGTTTCCCTTGAGACAGGAGCAATAGCCCAGCAGTAAATAGTGCTCCACATATGACCTTAATCTAACCAAATGCTAGAGGAAGTAAGGGGCCTCCAGTGGACTGTGATTCAGGATTGTGCCTTTTCTGTAAATGAGCCATCTTGAGCTCCAGAACTGGTTTTGTGTAAAAAATCTCAAGATATTAAGCCTCTCAGCTCCTTTCCCCTGAGACAGATCTCTAATGCTGAAGTATTAACTGGTAGAAAAGATGCATTTACTGCTCTTCTCTCAGCCTGCTCCTTCAATAAAAGTTTTGCCCAATGAAATGTATCTGGAAACGCTTCAAACGTTATATTATATAATGTATCAGATCATCAGATCTAGATCTGATTCTTTCTCTGCATTAAATCACTGCTAATACTTCTATTCTTTCAATGTCAGGAAATATATATATTTGGAAATAGAACTATATGATGTTGTAATCCCATCTCCAAACAATAAGATCACTACGTAAGACTTAAAACCACTCATCAAGAAGTCTTTAGTGTTGTACAACCATGAAAAGGCAGAAAACTCATGGGGAGCCATGAGTGAAATTAACAAAGTGATTCCTTAGATCATTACACTCTTTGACTACTGTATTAATTGATTATTTTTCAACTGGACGAATTTCCTCTCTAGAAGAAAATTGCATGGGCCATAAATAAGAATGATTTCTTCCTAAAATCTGGACATCTGTATATCAGAACAAACACAAACCTGTAATCATGCAGACCGCCAAAATCAGTTAAATGCACTTTATTTGACTTTGGACATCTCAGACTCCAATGAACTGATCCCTAATATCAATGGATTTTATAAACAACTGAATACATAGGATTTATAATGTTGCCTTAAAAAAACAAGATAATTTGCATGAATCCTTTTCCTTAGAAAAATTTTGATGTGTTTCCCTAAAATCAAAACTTGGCCTTTATATTTTCTGCCTTACCATGTATTATCCCTACTTAAAAATGACTGAGAAAGACACATACAGAAATAAGCCTGTAAGCAGCAGAACAAATTGTATTGGCCTGGTTGCTTTAATGAAAAGGTATTTCAAAAACAGGCATTCAATATTATCATTTTCAGCTGGATACATGAATAGACATTTAACAAGATAATCAGATTTTATTAAAGAATAAAAGTAGTGTTATAACACAGGCACCTAATTTTTTTTAATGTGATAATTATAAATGAAGATTCTATAACAACCACCAGTAAAGACATGGAAAATTAAAGTGTGACGGTGGAACTTCAATATAGGAGCCCACTGTGTGACACAGGTAATCCTTACTGATATTAATGCATGGTGCAAACATCAAACATAGCAAAAATTTGATTTCCTCTGGGTCTGTGAGTCATGGTCAAAAATATACTCTGCTGTGCAATAAAGGGCTCAAATTGCTGCCATTTTGCTTGCTAGCACAGAAGTAAGGTCTTTGAGCAGTCGTGGCCACCTTTTTCTATAAAATATGTAGGCATAGAATATCTTTGAAATCTCTGACTATTGACTTAGGCTGAAATTGGCCAAAGAATCCCAGAAGTTTTAAAGGTGACACTTACAGGAGTAAATACATACATAATTCTCAGGAAAGTGAGTGGAAGACATGACTGCCCAAAATAGACTGGGTCATACAAGAACGAGATGAAGTTTGTGCCAGTGTCAATTACTACATAAATTTAGTGATATGATTCACACTGACACATTTTATATTTGTGCTGGTGATTTTCGCTGACATTTAACTCAAATATGTAGCTCCACAGAAGCAAAGAAAACTTGCACATGAAGAATAGTGAAATCCAGATTATTTTTTAATACTGAGTGATAAGTCTGAACTACTTATTTTACTGTTAAGGATTTGGCATGATCAAATTCTATGTGATAAATCTATCTCCCAGACAAAATCCGTCACTGGCTCAAATTCCTCTTTACTTTGAACTCATAGTTTTATTTATGGCTATAATTTGATCAATGTTTTGAATAGGAGGCTTTATACTCTATGTTACGCCAAAAAAAAATAGGACATGATTTTCTCTGTGTGATGCATGTGAAGAGCTAATACCAAATGCTGCCCTCTATTACTGAAACACAGCTCTGCTCACTGAAATGCATATGCGTAAATTTAGTGTGTAGTTCCATTTCACATCTGAGATATACTGCTGCCAAAAGGGGCTGCTGATCCACTCTCTGCTAGTCCCACACTCTTCTTGTCCTTGTACTTGATGCAGGAATTGCAAGACAACAGGATGGATCTGAAATAGATGTGTCACAGGTTACTTTTATGTCGTGTAAGCCAGTCAGCCTCTCATACAACATACTAAATGTTGCTTTCTGGCAAAACTCCTCAATGCTTCACTGAAAGTAACATGTAACTGGAAGCTAAAAAAAAAATAAATAAATCCTTTCTGTTCTTGTTTTCAGAAGATAAAGGAAAGGGAAGTGTCTTAAACTGCCCAAACATGAGCCAATTGCAGTTCCTGTGTCTGAGCTCTGACATATTTCCAGCTTGTCCTATCAGACTTTTTGACTTTGCAGAGTCACACCTATCTTGGTGTGACTCTGTCCATATGGAAAAAACCCTACCATGACAGGTCTGGAGATGTGGCTGGGTCTACACATAAGCAAAGCAAGTAATTGTGTACCGCAGCAGACAGTTTGGAAGAAAGGGATAAGTTGTGTCTTCAAAGAAAGAATTTCCCAGACATCTTTTTACTGGAATTTGATCCCCACAAGTTTTAATGAGGTCAGTAACAGAAATTGAGGACTATCATGTGCCATTGATTTTTAAAGAAATGTAGAAGTATCTACATGGTGATACATCAAAGCACGTTAAATTCACCACGTGGCTGAGTTTTTTGTGTTTGTTTGCTTGGGGTTTATTCCCCTGGAATTCAAAGGCAGACTGTGTATTGTTCACTTTTGTAACTGAGATGAAAGAATATGAAATGTAATATTGGCTTATGATCTAACCAAGGCTCAGTGTGGTGGGAGCAGAATTGAGAAGGTGTTGCTGTGTGGCTGCCCAGTTTTGATATTCTTCTTCTAAGTGTCTTTATTGGAGAATATATTAGAAAGAGTTGGAGTAAATCCATATCGAATAACGAAGAGCCCTTGAAAAGGAAGTGGGTGTCAGAACTAAGAATTGATACAAAAATGCACAACAACAAATGGAGAAAAGGACAGAAGGGACGTTCAAAAGAAGGAATCAACAGAGTATCCCCAGCTACACGGCACTTCCTGAGAGCATCTGAGGATCCTGTGGGTGCCACCCAACACAGCTATGCAAAGAGAGATGATATCACTGAGGACCAGAATTAGACTGAAACCTCCCTATTAAGTTCCCTCCGCATGGCTACAGATGGAAGGAGATAAAAGAGAGAAGTCCTTTGCTTTTCTGGGAGAATCTGTAAGCAGAAAGCTGCAGCAATAATTTCCTCCAGAATAACAGAACATCCAGAGAAGATGGGAAAGGGCAGAAGTCTGCTCCAGGGAACCTAAGTAAGTAAACTTTCCTCTTGCTACAAGATGGAGCAGAAAAGTACAATGAATTTAAACTGACCCACGGGTGAATTTTCCAGTGGAAGACTTCAGAATTAAAACAGAATGAAATCTATCCAAGGAGAACCTTTTTGAGCATTTTTGGTGATAAGACACCTTGCTTTTTGATGTCTAGATTGGGCCAAAAGCTGTGGAAATTGAGAGTGTGAATGATGCATTCAACATACAGTCTGGAGTTATCTGGCTGGGCAGTGTTTCTCTGCTAATGGCCGGTGTGACCTTATGGGATCATTTTAGAGTGATCTCTGTTGGACTGGGAATTAGCAGCAAATAAGGGCTTCTCTTTCACAGAAGAGAATCATTTGCCAGTCATGGTCAGAAACAGGACATAGAGGTGTATTTTGCAGGTGGCACACTATGGCAGTTCCCCTTCTAAGCAAGAGAAAAACCCAGAATGCATCTGACTTGTTGCCTCCTGGGCTACTCATATCACAGCACAAATCATGGGAGCATTCAACGTGCATTAGGGCTCTCTAAATGCAACTTAAGTAAGACATCACAGTGTTGCTACATCTCTTACTAAAAGCAAGCCTTGGGTTAAAATGATTGTTCCTAGCAAGTTCTCATTTTCTGACATCGGATAGAAAGTGGAGTATGTGATGATGCTTATTTCTTTTTAAGACAAATCCATTGCAGAGACTTGGGTGGTTGAAGTCGCAAATCCCCAAGGAAATAAGTCCGGAGAATGTCAAGTGTACAGAGGCAAAGCCATATATGTAGGCTGCCATTAGCTTTATCGTTACTTTGAGATTTATCAGAAGTCAAAGAAACCTTGATTACAAACACAGTAGTGTTTAAGTAGCCAATAAAGCACAAGTACACTTGTCAGTAAACGTACAGACTTTTCACTCTTTGAAACATTAGCTGAATGTAAAAAACATTTTTTAAAATTCCCATGAAACTCTTTTCACACAGTCTCAGGATAAACTATAATTGCCTTATTGTTATAAAATTCCTCATTAGCTTACTTAATAATAATTTCCATAGACATTTCAACAATGGGTTATGTCCCTGTTGAACCTTGGAGTAAATGACCTTGGAGTGTAAACTGTCAATAATAACTTCACGTACAATTTTTTTCCTCCTCGTTCTGAATTAGAGCAATGATCTGAGAATGAGAACCATCCTGCTGAAGTGCACTGACATTGAGGATCTGTTGTTGAGGAATGCACTGGGCGCAGGTACCTCAATGTGCAGCTGCTGTGGAGCTGCAGGCTGAGCTCTGGGTGGCTGACCCCAAGGCAAGAGGCCGTGAACTGCTGTCCCTTGTACCACAAAGCACAGGGATCTGTGGCAGGAGCTGAGGAACCCAGAGCTTCACATATTTAGACTGTAAGGATATAAAACCCCAGGGGTTCCTTTGTTCAGGTTCCTCCTCAGAAGCACCAGCTTGAGCTGTTATTCAGTTGATGTACCATGATTAAATTATTTTAAAGATCCAGACATCTAAAACTCTGCTATGGGAAACCTGGAGTTGAGCCAGTAAGAAAACCTTGTCAAGCTGCAAGAGAGTGCAGGTATGGCTGCAAAGGGACCTCAGTCTTAGCTTGAGGGGGTGAGAGTGTGACTGTCAGAACTGCTCCCAGATGGTCAGACAGGACACTTTCCTTAACATTTACTCTTGGCCATGCATGTAAAATAAACATGCTATTCAATATTTTGATCCCAGTTTTAAAGCAACTGTTTGGTGCACCTTCTGCAGCTTTTTTTATTTCCTTTTCAAGATTTCTTCTATAACTTCTAAAGGAAGATTACTTAGAGAATGAATTTTCTTTAAATAAAGCCACCTTTTGTTAGACATGAAGTGAATTTAGACCCTGTGTGCATCCACACTGCTAAGCATGTGTTGTGAAAAGAGCCCTCAGCAGTGTACCAGATTTCTGGGTCTTGTCATCTGTGTGATACACCATCACACTCTGGGAAAAACAGTTGTATAATTTTGCTCAGAAAAAGTCTTCAGAGATACTTCATATAAAGGGATTTTATTCACTGACTATGATATGAGTCAAAATCTCTTAGACTTGTTACCATAGCTATTCTTGACTGCTACTGCTGGTATTTTCTATACATATAAAATGTACTTTCGTTCAGAATTCAGGGATGAATTCTTGTAAAAGTTTCAATAAATCATAGAAATACATTTCCTGCCTTTACATACAATTATGCAAAATAAGGATCTTCAATTTTAAACTTACTCTTCATTCTAGCACAGAAAATATGCTCTAAGAAAGGGTAGATTATATCATCAGTTGGAGTACTGCTGTATAACTAAGGATAAAAATTGGGGTTTGAAAAGATGTCTATCATTTATTGAAAAAGCAGGGATGAACAGGGACTCAGTCTATTAAAAATTTCTGTAGATAGTGTTATTCTATGCTTGTAGCAAACTCAAGTTTTTGCTGCCACTCCCACATCTCTAACCCAGGAACAAGCAGAATATTGAGAGATTCCACTGATTGGCTGGCAAAAGGAAGCAGAACTGCCCTGACATTCTGCAGCTTCATGAACAGTTTGCAGGGGAAGCTGCTCCATCAGGTATTACTTATTGAGGTCTTAAGATGAGCAGATATCAGGATAAAATACTTGCAATATGAACAAGAGAGAAAACTTAAACTTTAAAAATAGAGTTTCAGTTTAATTTAGACAAGAGTGAAAGTGGGTTAGAAGAGCATATATGTTAAAACAAATGCAAGGATACATTAAGTCAGCTAATGTTGTCCTTCAGGTTGCCACTACTGAGACTCAGCCTGAAAGATTGCAGTGCTTATTGTTCAACAAAATTGGAAAGAAGCTTCTCCAGATACTTGTAATCAAATCTGAGCATCAAGGTGTGTTTTAGATTGAGCGCTGATGTCTTTCTCCTGGTCTCTGATGGGACTGGTGCTGTTTAACATCTTTGTCAGCAACATGGACAGTGGGATTAAGTTCAACCCCAGCAAGTTTGACAAGGACACCAAGCTGGGAGGTTCAGCCAACACTCTGGATGGTAGGGATTCCATCCAGAGGGACCTGGACAGGCTGGAAAGGTGGGCACATGTGAACCTCTTGAAATTCAACATGGCCAAGTGCAAGGTCCTGTACCTGCATTGGGGTGATCTCAAGAGAAAATACAGGCTGGGCAGAGAATGGATTGAGGGCAGCCTTCCCTCAGAGGAGAAGGACTTGGGGGAATTGACGGACAGGAAGCTCAACACGTCTCAGCCATGTGCACTTACAGATAGAAAGCCAAATGTGTTCAGGACTACATCCAAAGCACTGTGGGCAGCAGGATGAGGGAGGGGATTCTCTCCCTCTGCTCCAGTGTGGTTAGACCCCACCTACAGTTCTGTGTACAGACATGGAGAAACCCAGCATAAGAAGAATGTTGAACTTGAGTGAGTTCAGAGAGGGCCACAAAGATATCAGAGGGACGCAACACCTTTCCTATGAAGACAGGCTGGGAGAGTTGGGGCTGTTCAGCCTGGAGAAGAGAAGGCTCTGAGGAGAATTTATACAGCCTTCAGGTACTTAAAGGAAGCTGCAAGAAAGCTAGAGAGAGACTTCTGGCAAGGGCAAGTAATAGTCAGCTAAGGGTAGGCAGTTTTTAAAGTGAAAGAGTAGGTTTAAATAAGATTTTAGAAAGAACTCTTGTACTGTGAGGGAGTTGGGGCACCAGCACAAGTTTGCCCAGAGAAGTTGTGGCTGCCCTATCCCTGGCAGTGTTCAAGGCCAGGCTGGATGGGGCTCTGAGCAACCTGGTCTAGTGGAAGGTGTCCCTGCACATGGCAGGGAAGTTGGAAGGAGATGATATCTAGGGTCCCTTCCAACCCAAATCATTTTATGATTCTGCAACACTAAGATTTGGGTTTCAGTCAATGCTACCAAAACATTTCTTGTGGCTTAAATCATAGCAGTTTTGTCACTCTCTAAATAAAAAAATGTGAAGAGGAAAAAAGGAAAAACCTTGACAAAAAATGTGCTGGTACAATTGTTAGGAGGAGAGCAGTGGCTGAGTTCATGAAACTTCAGGAAAAGCTGATACTGTATGCTAAAGGGGAACTGTTATCTTTGGTGGAGCTTCTCCTTTGACTGTTACGTACATTTGACAAAAATCTGTCCCTGATGTGGCTGCTGAGACTTTTATAACTAAGCCAAGTGTGCAGTTTTCTGAACTGTTTTGAGCATCAAAGTGAGCTCCCCACCATTAAACTCATTCCTCTGCTCACCTTCCACCTTTCCCTGTATTCCTGACCTGTCCAATAATTTCTTAGCCTTCTGGCCAGTTTCAGACAACTTGGAGATAGTAGCTGGGGAAAATTAAGTTCCTACAAGTACTGTGAAAAGCAATGGCAATAGGACACTTTTATGAAACTACTGCCACACACTTCTGAGAATGTCCTGCTTTCTAGGAAGCTTTATCTGATGATGTGCTAGACAAAATAATAGGCAAAAAAACCCTAACTGTTTAAGACTCAGATTTGTAAATTGTAGTGGTTTAAAAGGAAACCAAGTGAGAGACTCCAAGTCAGAAATACAATTTAATACGAGAAAGAAAAAAGGTAAGATAAAATAAACACAATAATACAAAAGACCAATGACAGAGTCAGAATACAACCTGAGCAGGGTGACGGAAGCAGTCCAGATGAGGTGGTCTTCCTGAAGCAGTGATTCTGTAGAAAGGTCTGGTAGCTCTTGTCCGGGAATCCAGTGGGTAAGGGCTCCCTGTACTGTCCCAAATCCCAGATTATATCCAGGTGTGAATGTTTGGCTCCTCCCCTTGGGTGGAGCATCTCACAATGGGATGATGAGTCATGCAGTGGGTCCTTGATGGCCCATTAAACAGAGATAGCTCCCGGAGGGAGTTACCTGTGAGTCATGTGGCAAGGCATTGATGGGCCATTAGCAGAAGATAGGCCAGAGGGAGGGGGCCTGGGAAGAACACTGCCCCACCTGGTTTCAACAGTTCATGAAGATGGTGATAGAATAAATACTTTGTGCACATTCTACCCTACAACCCAGGACACTGTTGAAGAAAATATCTCTACACATCTCTGTACACATCTGTGCTGTTGTGCTGTCTGCTCCTCTTCATATTCTCATGTTAGAGATTGTAATCTCCCTGGATGGAGCTGTGCTGCTAACATAATCAGAATGAGGACCACAATTTGCTTTGATCCAAAGTGAAAAACTCCATTACACAAAGGCAAGAAAGCAGCTCAGAAACAAGAGGGCTCAGGACCATTTTAAGTAACTCTAAAAAAATCATGATGAGTATCCAGCAGCCTTCTAAGTAATGTGACCATTTATTTCCAACTTCATAAAGCAAAAGAAAGCCTGTTAATATCAGCAGCTAATTACAGCGCCTCCTTCTCTCTCCAGACACATAAAAGAGGCTGTGAAGTGCAGGAGGCAGTGCATCTGCAGCAGTGGCAGATTGAAGCTCCTCTTGCTAAATTAAATCTGGCTGAAGATGGAATGTATTAGAGTGGACAGCAGTGATAATGGGTACTGTTTCTTCAGTGTGTCTGTGTATAAATTAACTACCTTTCAGTGCTATCTGGACAATAAAGCTTCAGCAGTTTTCCTCCTAGTTCCACATATGCTGCAATAATTACAAGCATAACTTTATTTACTCCTGGCAGTAAAAGTATGAATAAATGATGTCTCATTGCTGTGGTCATGTTCTCTTTGGCCTCCTCTCGATCTGCTC
This sequence comes from Cyanoderma ruficeps, assembly GCA_008694505.1. Taxonomy (NCBI): domain Eukaryota; kingdom Metazoa; phylum Chordata; class Aves; order Passeriformes; family Timaliidae; genus Cyanoderma; species Cyanoderma ruficeps. The sequence goes on from VZDJ01000074.1 coordinate 5,217,746, forward strand.
TATCACAAATCATGTCCTCTATTCTGGTAATGCTAAGAAACACAAAGTTGGCAGATGTCTTGCTGTGTGACATATTTCCCTTGCACTTAGGTCTTTAAACATTCAGTCTACCTATTTTCTGACAGGAATGTGAAGCTGTGATAGAAAAAGAGAGTGCCTGTAGTGCTCATGCAATGCACTGGTGCTGTGTCGTGGCCCATGTTATTTCCAGATGATTTAAAACATTGCTGACTATTAGCTTTTTCTTACTTTATTTGGCTTCCCTTTCAAATCATAGTATCTTGCCATCAGTGCTGAAACTAATTTGGCTGTGACCCTTATGTCTGGTGGCTAAATTGATTTTTCTCTTCCTGATTCTTGTTTTCCCTCCCATTACAAAGCACCACCAGGATTCCCACATGGGTAATGCATCAGAGCTTTTGGACAATTGGGTTAAAAAATCCAGTATTCTCATGACTTGCAAAAAAGTAGTTGAAAAATAACAACAAAAAGCAGAAAAAAAGCCAGCCTGGGAGTAAAATTAAAGAGATTATGTCTTGCTAATTCTGCACAGGGAAATTCAGAGAGCTGGTTGCATTTGTGTTTTATTCCTGAAATGCCTCCAATCAGGTTTTCAGTTTGTTTATAAGATTCACATTATTTAAGAAGCATTTTAGGCCAGCATTTGCAAATAAATGAATTTGGACCTGAATAGACAGAATATTGTGGGGGAAAAAAGATACTATAATGCCAGTAAAGTTGTAAAGCCATCTTTATCTGGAATACTCAGGTGCTATAAAATTAGATAAAGGTATTTCAATCAAGGCCAGGGTTGAGGTTCTGGGTTCTGCAAGACTCTGTGTGTGTGTGTGTGTGTGTGTGTGTGTGTGTTGCACTTACTGCTTTTAATTCAGGGCTTCATAAAAAAGCACTGATATATTTTGACACCAGCAAAGGCTTGATTTTCAGACATCCTTCATATTCTCAGCCTGCAGTAAATTTGTTTTTCTCAAAAAATCAAAGTTTCCCAAACATGAGGATTTACTCCTAATTTTAGACCTCGAAGCAGTAGTTAATTGGAGCTTAGGGTTGCCTTGACATGAAGTTTCACTGTACAGGCTTGCTGGTTTACCCCTCCTCGTAAACCAATTCCTGAACATCTCCCCACCTCTTATGTTAAACACTCTTTAACACAGCTAGGTGCATTCAGGAATGTTGCAAAAGCAAGACAGATTTTGGACTTGTTTCAAGCTACCATTCATCAAAAGAAATCTCTGTTTTAAATAAAAGCCAAGTTGTCCTTTTTCTCTGCTTTGGAAGACTTGGTAACTGGACACATTTCATATGACACAAGAGGAGTTCTATCCCCAGAGCCTTGCAAGATGTCTCACCGTTCCCGACTGCTGGACCTTGCTACAGGAAAGCAGCCTGGGATCATGTCCTGTGCTGCCTCAGTGGGCTGGGAGCTCTCCCCTGTGCTCCAGAGTGCTGTTAATCCATCAAGGAGTAAATGTGAGGGTTTTCAGTTTGATCTCCCATCTGGAGGTGTCCTTAGTGACACTGTGCATCTTGCACCTGAGCAGCAGCTTTTCCTTTGTTTCCCAGGTGCTTTGTGGCAGTTGGCTGGAGGCCCATGACTTGTGCCTGGGCCAAGGGGAGGGTTGTGGTGCTGGTCAGAGGGAGCCAGACCTGCCAGAGATCACCCACACTGAGAGTATAATGTCCTGTCCACCCATGCAAAGCACCAGAAAGAAGGTAAAGCCTGCCATTTCCTGACAATGTAAAGAGAGTCCACCTCTGCCATCCTGTCAGAGAATAGCATCATATCTATCACAGCAACATTTGGACCTAAACCTCTTTGTATCTTAATTTCTTCCAAGTCAAAATAAGTTTACTGCCAGCCATATAGCACATTCTGTAATTCTTTGATGAAAGACATTTCACCAGTGTAAATTATTATTTTATTACTTTTGGCAGACAGAATGTTTAGCAAGTCATTTGAAATGTATGCTTCTTCAAAACCCGCTAAATGCAGTGGGAATCTTTACACAGAATCTTAATTTATCCCTTTATACTTCAGTTGTTTTTTTAATCTTTCTTTTGAACCACTGAGCAATTTTCAATCTGAAAAGAGAATCTGAGGAATGATATGCAATTGTCACACACATCAGTCTTTTAAAAATTGGGTTTATGGCTTTGATGGAGTCTAGACAAATGAACATATTTCAGAAAATTCTGAAGCTCCTGACTGACTCATGGAAGTACTGCTTAATATTTTAATAATTGGCTCTTCTAGCTTTTGAGATATGAACATCTGCAAATGAGAACTTTACACAGGAAGTCAAGTCAGCTTCTACATTCCCCTGCAAGGGAAGAGAGCAGATGCTGCTCACCAACCCCTGCTCTGCAGTTTGGAATATCTCAGCCAAACACTGCAGTCCCTTGCCATTGATCAGTAAAGGTGGGCAAACCATGGGGCATAATAGGGAGAAACAAAATGCTGTGTGAATGGAGATCTTGTTACTAAATCTCTTCTTAATATCATGAATATACTCATGTGTTTATAATATATATTTATTTGGATGCAAATGCATTTTATATTGCAATGATCTTTTGGCAGCTAGAGATTACTTTTTATCCTTTCCTGTATCATAAGGCTAATGAAACAGTCAATTAAATTAATCCTCTGCAAATTTAAAGTGGCTGAGAAATGAACACAGCTATAAGCTGTAGACTTTGTAGCCATAGGATATTGACAGGGAAACAGGTTAGTGCTGCTTTATAAAGAATTAGATACTTAGTCCAAATTGCAGAGGCTCTCTGCATCAAGATCCTCTGCAGTCTGGGTAGTCTTGCAATGGCTGCAATTCTTTACAAACCTTTATATATCTCTTGTTTACTTTCCTATTGACTCTTACTCTACAGAAATCACTTTTTCCTTAAATTAAAAAGGATTCTTTCTAGCCCAGAGAAGAGTGAAAGTAAGGCTTTCTGTCTTCTCCACATCCACACCTTTCCATTCCCAAATTTTGTGATTCTAAAATTATCCTTGCCCCTAAGATGTAGTGCCTTTTGGGAAAAAAACCATTGTACTGGAACCAGGATAAGCATGTGGAATTTCCAGTACAGATTTTATTAATCCTTTTAACAGAATAACCTTCCTCACTGGATTCTTAAATAGGAAATTCAATGGTTCCTCCTATATTAATTAGTTGGTGAAATTAATTAACTGCTAACTAAAAAAAACCTAAATAGCTAACCCTGCAAACATTTGAGCATCTGCATATCTTTAGGCATGAGAGTAGTGATAGGAGAATTGATGGAAGAACTGTATGTTTAAAATTAAACCAGGTTGTGTTAGCAAAATAGAGCTTTTCATATTTCTCTACAGAAAGCCTGCATTGCCGTCTAGCTTCTGCAGCAGTTGGTTTCATATTTACCTGTAATTATATTTGCCTGTCTAGCTGAAGAAAGCACTATTTTAAAGGAAAAAATGGACAAAAGAACAAGAATCTTCTATACTGGAGCAGAGGGGAAAGATGTGTTTCAGTAATTTATAATTAGTGAAATAAATGAACCATGTATTGGTTAACAGATTTCTGTCTTGTTATGATAATACCTAGATTTTAAAAACACAATGTTCTGGGAGTAATCCCAGAATCCAAAGCAGAATAACAACACTATGATTTGTTGTTCATTCATATTAATATGTTACATTCAGTTTTTAAACTCCATGCCTTTTCCCATGCTCTTCCCTCAGTTTCAGATAATTGCCAATAGCTGTCTGTAATTGTCATTGCTCTGTCACAGGACACTCATTGTCACCACAGTAGATACAAAAACCAGGGCATTCCTGCAGCTTGTTGATGTGAGGACCACTATCAGCAAGATGGTTAACATACCCACTGAGAATATTTATCTTCAAAATTTAAAAAATATTTCTGGTGCTGTTCCATGAATGCCATGGTGAATATTTGAGATTTTGTACACAGAACCAACAGCAATCAGTGACCTGCACCTATCTTGCTCTTTTTTCTTTTTCACCTTTCTTTTTTTTTTTTTCTTTTTTGTGTGTGCAAGTAGAGAAAATACAAATGAGGCCACTTTACTCTGAGATCACTGATGAAAAAGAACCATGTGGATTTTATTCAGGGAATAATAAAATTTATATAAACTGCAGAAACCATCTTTTTCTTACTCCTGGAATGATTTTTAAAGGGGCAATCAGTTTTTCAGTAATCAGCAATTACTCCAGACTGTGGAGTAAACAGGAGGGATGGATTTAATGAGCATTTTGTGAGTTACACATCTCTGGATATGGAGAAAGGATCGCTGCGGTTTTGCAGTTTTGTGATGTTGGGTGAGTTGGTCTGCTCATTTTGTTTTCATTTCTGTTTCTTATATGTCACAGACAAAGTTTCCACAGATAACCTCAAATTTGCTGTGTTTGAGATATCACAGAATCATAGAATAGTTTGGGTTAGAACCGATCTTAAAAATCATTGAGGCTCAACACTCCTCCTATGGGTAGGGACACCTTCCACTAGACCAGGTTGCTCAGGGCCCCATCCAACCTGGCCTTGAAAATTGCCAGGAATGGGGTATCCACAGCTTCTCTGGGCAACCTCTTCCAGGTACTTTGATACCCTCTCAGCTCTAGCCCACCTCCTCCTACTTTAGACCACATAGCCATGGCCACTGTGTGCCATTCATAGCAGCCAAGGTTCCCAAGATATTCCTGAAATGAGCTCCAGAGTTTTCATGCCGTCCTTTTTATTTTAAAAAGCTTCAAATATTCAAGTTTCCTTATTTGATCAGTTGAGATATATCTTTTTCACTAACACAAAATGCACAAGACATGTCAATGCTGAAGTTTGCTTTGTGCTTAATGAGAAGAGATAGATTTGTGTAAGGTGTCAGTTGAATGAAGAACATTTGGCAAATGAGCAGATACTGATGAAGTATCATTGCTGTGAACCAGTTGTTCAGTGTTTCGTGACAAATTTACTGAAGACACTTAACATGCCTAATTTTTCTCAGAAAATGTGGCCTTGATGCTGAGGAGTCAAAGACAGCTGCAATGGCATTGCTTGTTTTGTATACACTTTAATGGACTGCAAAAGTATCTCAGATCCCAAAAAATTGCCTCGTGTCCCCCAGATTTTATTCATAAAATATGATTTCCTTACATACATCTCGTTACCAGTGGTCTACTTTGCTTAGTTCATGCTTAGCCTTAAGCCTGGAAAAATTCGTTCCCTTTAAGAGAAGCAAATGTGTATTAGGTTAATATGGAGAAGTATAAACTGTCCTTTGTCATTAGGATTGTGTTAATTCTTTTTTTCTTTTAATATATCACAAGGGATTGTAAACCAAAGTATGAAAACATAACAAGCAACAGTGAAACAGGCTGAAAACTGAATATTGCAACTTTGGACTTAATATTCTTTTAATGCCCAAACAATGCCGTCTCTTAGGAACAAGATAAAAGCACTAACAGTGTATCAAATTCCTGTGAAACGATTCCCCTACTTTGCATGGTATAACATCACCTATTGAGAAATGTATTTGTTTAAGATGCTGCTACATCTGATTATGAGATTATGTTTAAGAAGATAATATATACTTTACCAAGCATTACTTTACCACTTATTTAGTGCTGAAGTATAATCCTGTTCTATGTAAATGGCTAGAATACAAAATAGGTCTGCCCTGACTTAACGAAAGATATTTTCTCCCCTCAGTTTCTATGATTCTACAGATGTGGGCTTTTCTGAGTTGCAAATGCTTTTTAGACTTCTTGTTCTTCACACCCTGGAGGGGCAAAAAGCAGATTAGGATTTGGGGGGTTTGTTGTTTGTTTGGAAAAGAAGTTTTTCATGAATACCAAAACGAGAAGTGTAGCATGAAGAATAACTTAAATGGCTTTTCAGCGTCGTATAAACAAACCATGGAAACCTGAAATAAATGAAAAATATTGAACTATGAAATTGGCACTCTGGGTGAAATTAGGTGCAGTATGAATTTCATATCCAGGACAGATCTTCTATGTGGGATTACAAAGGTCATCTATTAAAAAGTCCAAATTTACCAACAGCTACACCTTGCTCTATGTGAGTTTATTTCATATTTCACATGTTCAATAATTGTTACTGCAGAAAGTTATTCATTTTTCTACGGAAAATCATTTTTATTTTGCACTGCATTCACAGACTAGCCAAATCACTCAGTCTGGGGAGGAGGTTGACTATCTATTAAAGCACTGAAAACTCAGATTTCTAGGCCTAAAATGTACACCTTAATGAGGGAGCTGCCAGAGACAGCAGCATGGGCTGGAAAGGCACATTGTGTTGATTCAGCAATAAATACTTTCTCCTTCTTCCATCCCTGTGTGAGTTCACACAGATTGACACTCCTTCAGCCCTGATTTTTCCATTCTTCTTTCACCAGTTTGTGCCCTTCAAGGAAATGATACTCTCATGGCTCCAGTATCCTAAAGCAATACAGCTATTCCCCGGCAGGGACCTTACTGATGTCAAAAGCTAGTTACATCTAAAAGGTATAAAATAACAAAGAGTACTTCAGAAAAGATGCACTATATATATAGGCCCTGTCTCACTCCTGTGGGCCAGCTCTCGCTGCCAGCCAAGCTTTCCAAAATCTATGACTTCTCTTGGGGCAGACGTCTGCAGAGCATCTGACAGCTGGGAAACCCAAAGTACTTTTTCAGGTTGAAGTGGTGGTGTGATGCTTTCCACCTGGGACTGAAGGAGCATTACAAATGAATCCATGTGAAAAAATCATCCAGGCAGATCCTCTCCTCCTCCTTGGCAGAAGACTGCTCTGGAAGTTCTGTGCTGCTCAGTCTGCCCTGAGCATTCTGCTGTCACTTGTGCAAATTCAGTACTTGAACTAAATTGGGGTTAGGTATGATCTGACATAAGCTTTGACAGTCACATGCTGTGTTACACTTCCAAATCCTGTAGTTGTGAACTTCAGTCATATGGCCTCCATTCCTCCAATTTCCACGTGCTCAATCTGCAATTTTATCCATCTTCACCATTTTTTCCAAGGGGCTTATCCTTCCCAGTAAGTTACAGCTGACAAGAACAATTGCAATGTGAGTATTGGGTGCTAATAGAATCAGTTTATCCCTATTTTGGGATTACACCCCACAGCAATGAAACAAGGTCCTAGTTAGCTGTTTTATCCATTCAGGATCTACTCAAGAACCTGGTGGATGGTTGAACTCAGAACTTGTTGACTCTTCCCATTTTAGTAAGCATCAAACTCTCACATACCATCATAAAACATCTTCGCATGAGGGACTTTCTCAAATAAAATAATCCATAGCAATATTTTGATTCTTTTCCTCAGAATGAGAAATTATTAGAAATATATATGTGGCACATACTTTTCTATTCTCTACTCAGCCAGTGCTGTGTATCAGCCAGTAATTTATGTAAGGTAGTGCTGAGGCAGGTATCCCTGGCAGGAGAGAAAGATTTTGTTTCTTTAATATTACGAATGTCAGCAGCTTTAGTTTTTCCCTGTGCACAACAATTTTATGCTTCTGAGTGATACACATAGAAACAGAGAATCATTTAGGTTGGAAAGACATCTAACATCATTGAGTACAACCACTAACCCAGCACTGTCAAGTCCACCACTAAAACAGGCCCCCAGGTGCCACATCTACATGTTTTTTGAACCCTTCTAGGGATGTTGACTCCAGCACTTGCCTGCAGTCATGTTCCAATGTCTGACCACCCTTTCAGTGAATAAATCTTTCCTGATGGCCAATCTAAACCTCCCCTGGTGCAACTCTTGTGCTGTGGCTTGTTCCTTGGAAGAAAAGGCTGAGCCCCTCCCAGCTCCAACCTCCAGGGAGCTGTAGAAAATGATAAAGTCCCACCTGAGCCTCCTTTTCTCCAGGCTAAACACTCCCAGCTCCCTCAGCTGCTCCACATAAGACACATGCTCGAGTTCTTTTGCCAGCTTATTCTTTTAATAAGACACTGTTTAAAGGACTAAGCAGCAGCTCTGGTTCCTGCTGCTACTATAACCGTATTTGAATTTAAACTGGCTAATAATGATATCTTTGTTTTATTCATTTAAATTCTTTTCCAAAGAACTGTGAATTTTTCTCTTCCTGACTTTTCCTGATAAGCTTACGTGCTAAAAAATACAATGAGACTATTGGTGCAATTTGCTGAGCAGATAATATTGTATGACATTAAGGTCAGCAATGGTGCTTGCAACAGGGAAGACGGTTAAATTTAAACAGAAAATTACCCAAATGTTATTGGCCAGTTACAATGTTTAAAATTATAGTGAAAAATCCTCTTTCTTAATAAATTAATTTGAATATTAATGGAACAGTGGAGAAATACAGTCACAGGTATATATAGCTGGTAGATCTAAAACTGGTCATATTGTATCACTAGGGAGAAAAATGCACACAAAATATCAGCTTTGCTTGTTATGACACCAAGTAAGCCCCAAAGAATTTTAAGAAGAAATCTGGGAATTATTTTATATTGAGAAAACAGCAACTGTGTGGACATAGGCTGGATTTTACGTGTGTCTACCTATCACTTTCATTTCCTTATATATGCAGCACCGAAAAAGAGGAAGGTTGTACATAATTTGCCACTCTCATTGGCAGCATGAAAGAGAACTATTTTGTCAAAAGCTTAAGTTTAAAATTATCTTGACCTTACCTACAGTGGCCATGCCACTGCTTGACATGTTTTAGAGAGCTACTGGAGAAGCATCACAGTTTCTTCCCCCAAGACAGTTTAGAAAATAGCCACACTTAATTGCAATCTCTCCAATTTGTTTTTGACGCAAAGCGACAAATAAAACTTGAACAAATCCTGTTTAAATTAAGATAATCAGGTGAATAATGCCCACTGTGGTTCCACAACTTTTTGTGAGACAAAATAGACTAAAAAACATTGACACTAAAGGCCTGCTTCTCTAGAATATGCATCTCTATTCCACTAGGTCATATTCCTTACAAGACCACATGGATGCAATTGAATTCCCTGAATTTTCAACTATGTATATTATATTGCAGCTAAGTGAGACTGAGAGTTAGTATTTTCTTTCCCAATAGTCAACGTTCCTTTCCTGTTCCCCACCACCAGCCCTAAGGGCTACTGCAGATTGATTAATGAGCTCTACATTCCTATAGTTGCAGTTTTTATCATATTAAAGCTGCAGGGTTTTTTCCCCCCTCTGCAACAGGAGCAGGTCAAGAATTATGTATGACTGGTTATAGGCTTTGCAGACAGTTTTTTTCTGTTACCAGAATCCCCTCCATCAGGTATCCATTCTGTTTTAACTAGTTGTTCTTTGTAACAGAGCTACGTATAGAAAGAATTGCTGTACTCCACATAATGTGGGTGGTATAAATGCAATATATAAATGCAGATAATACACTTGGGGGAGAGGGGAAATGCCTAATTTACCTAAGCTTTCCTTTATCATGACTGTTATTGCCAGAGATTCTGTTACCAAGGTCATTTATTCTGCAAAACAGGGTGCCATTTCTCCACATTTTTGCAGTAACCCATTAAGGCTTTCCTGAAAGAGGAGATCTTTCTGTTGTATAACACATTATTTTTTCATAAATAGTCTTGACTAGTTTGGAAGTAGAGTTTTCTCTGGCATCAATAGCTTGCATTGCAATTCTGTGTTTCAAATTCTGTCATGCTACTGAAGTTGAAAGAAAAATAAAACTAAACCTTCTTAAGCTATTCTCTTTGCCTTACCATAACTAGATTTGCACAGACTTGTGTGTTTCTAGCTGGGCTGTAACCACTTGCAGTGTATTTTTTCTGTTTAGGCACACAGGTAGGAAAAAGTAAAAAGAGAATAAGCTTTAAACAGCCTCAGAACTGCTCCCTTCTATACTTATAGCAATGTGGTAAAATTCTGTTTTCAAATGTTTTATAGATCCAGAGTATTTTTAAATTTAATTAATGTTTAAGTTTAATAAAATAATGCACAAAATCATCATTTTATGACATTAATGAAGTCTATTTTCTAGCAGAGTTTGAATAGGCAGTACTAAAATAGCACTAAAATACATTAACATTAGGTCATCTGCTTTGCATTTATAACAATAAGCTCACATTTTCAGAAAGGATAATCTTAAGCAACTTTTTTCATTGCAAACTGTACATCTTTATCTTAAAATTCCAAATGTTTCAACAATAGATGATGATTAAGGACTAGACATCTTTCAATGATTTATGGCACAGAGAAAGACCTTTTCTTGAGAGTTCGAGGTGCTAAAGAGGAGGAGCACGTTCAAGCTGGCAGCTCCCTGGGCAGCTCCTGCCTGTCTCCTTATTTACTAGGCACAGAATTTACTTCATTGTTGCCATCATACTAGAAAATGAGCTTATTGACTTTATTGCATGTTTAGTCCTTGGTGTGGACATATATATGGTTGAGTTCTCCGGCATTTATATAAGTATATGCAGAAAATGAAAATAAAGGACACACATTCCTCGAGTAGCTAAAACAGGAAGACAAAATGCAATGGCAGGACTCACCTTTCCATAATGGGCTTTAGTATTTATTTGCCTTAACCTGCACAATGTGCTATGTGATTTCCAGGCATTGAAATAAGCACTTTGCTTGTCTCAAGGAGCTCAGTATTTAATCAGGGGAAAATAAACAGTCAGTAGAAAGAAGAAAAGCAGTAAATATTTGAGAATGTTGACAAAACCCTCTGCTCTTTTTTTCATGCGCATGTAATTTGAAGTTCATTGTTCTTTAAATTTTGAACATACTTGCGATAGTCTTTGGAGTTACTGGCTTCAGGATTTTAGTAAAGTTGTATTCAGTATGAATAAAATAAGTGGGGAAATTTCGTGTAGTTTTGTCTGTTTCTCTTGATATCGAGGTCAGTGACCATCCATCATTTACTTGAAATGGACTCACCTCCAAATTCTAATTCAACAAAACCAAAAAGCAAGAATCTGATAAGATTAAATAATCTATCCACCCTCTGCAATAACTACCACCAAGCTGAGAATATTTTAAAAATTACTGTTAATATCCTGTGTATTTCCTCCATCTACTTGGGCTCCTGTTGCTTCTTTTCACATGCCATTTCTAACTCAATAATCTCCCACAGTGCTTGTCATACTGAGGAAGGTAGTTAATAATAACTAAAATCATGCCTGCAGCTCTTAGGTTCCATGTTAATAAGTTGGTATATGAGCTGGCTACAACACCTTAGGCCAAAACTGTCAGACCTTCATCAGTTTGAAATATACAAGACATCTCTCTAGCATTCGTGTGTGGACAGGCTGTTGAAGCAGCACAGGACAGTTCCATCCCCATTTTCTCTGACTTGGTGTCATACTGCCTGTCACCTTGGTACGTGGGAAGGCTGGGGCAGAAAATACACACATGCACTGGCCTTGAAAATTCTCATCTGTTTAACAGTTATCTAATAAAGGGTAACAGTTTACATATAACTGCTGAGTTTGCAATGGTGAGTAGTAAATCAAAAGGCAACGAAGGAGATATTACTGCACATAATCTGTGGGGTTAAACCAGTGAAATAGTATAGGAGTAAACCCTCCCATTCTTCCTCTTTTCATCCCATTCTTAAGGAAGCTGTTAGTGTCTTTTGTGTGTTTCTGCTTGTTCCTTTCCCCTCTTGCCATAAATGTGATGTTTTACTTCCTCAGTTATTCCCTAAAACTACAGCTCCTGTGCTGCTCAAGAGTTGACCTGTAAGACCTCTGTTAGTTACCTTCTTGGGTTTGTGTGCTCAAGCCCTCGTTCAAATTCTAGGCTTCCTTTTTGGGGATTTCCAGCACCTATTTCCCCCAAGAATTAGTCATTATCACATGATGTTGTGCACATAAGGAATATCACCTTGCACAAACTCCCAGGTCTCTTTTTTTTTTCCCTTCAAGATCTGTGTGTCCCTGCATCGTGAAGAGCTGTACCTGTCACTGGGCTTTCTGGAAAGAGCTGGGGTTGAAGAACTGTTCCTGTTTTTATTTAGATTTTGGGAGTCATTAAAACAGCCTGAGGTGGACAAGAGGGCATTCAGATGTAGTGCTGTTCCAGGCAACTTCTGTGGCCTTCACAACCCAACCACTGTGTTGGCAGAGCTGAAAGTAGAAGTTAGCTGATGTCCATTTCTGCAGTATTCCTCTCAGAACAAAAATAACTATTCTGTGTTGTTTGGGAAACTAAAGGTTTTGAAGATTTTCCACAAAATTTCCCAGCCTATATGAAGGTTGTCAGGCAGATCTCCTGGGTAAGCCACTGAAATAGATTGTTATAGATACATGCTCCCAGGTGATTTGTAATCAGTATGTGCCTTTTATGCATATCTGACATCAAGGATAGAGGTACAAAAAGAATATAATTCCTAATTGTATTAAATGGACTAAGAGTTATTATTATTATTATTATTATTATTATTATTATTATTATTATTATTATTATTGTTGTTGTTGTTGTTGTTGTTGTTGTTGTTACCAAAAAGATTTTGTACTTCTGTTTTTAAACCCTGTGTAATTCTATGATGCTTCTCCATTTAATTAATGTGCCAGTACAATAAAATAACACACAAAATCATTATTTTGTGACATTAATGAAGTCTACTTTTCAAGCACAATTTGAATAGGCAATTGAACAACAGTGCACTAAAACACATTAAAACCAGGTCATCTGCTTTGCATTTCTAACAATAAGCCCATACTTCCATGAAGGGTAATCTTAAACCACATTTCTTTTCAGAGCAGCCAGTACATCTTTATCTTAAAATTCCAAATGTTTCAACAATAGAAGATTGTTAAGAACTAGACAATTATTTTTCAGCACCCATTGATTAATGACTTAGTCTATGACACACAGAGAAAGTGTAGAACAAAGGACTGCATTATAATAATGCACAGGCATTAAACCATCTTCATTAATAGGGTCTTTTTGGATTCTGCTTAGCATGAAACAAAGTATGCCATAAAGAAAGTGAAGTATTAGCTTTAAATATCTCTTTAAATGCACTTGATAAAAATAAAGCCTACATTTGTGCCCTTAATCTTAAAAATATTTTGTTTTCTGGGATTCACACATTCTCCAAACTAGGTGAACTGCAGCAGGGTTTCTGAGCTATCAATTGAGTTCAGTTCTTATAGGCCACATTCTTCATATTTTATATGTTACGTTAGGGCATTGAAAAAAATTCGACTGTGTCGTCTTTCCTCTGCAAAATAGAGTTTTAAGGTACTTCTCAGCACTACTAGCAGGAGAAAATTCGAAATATTTTAAATTAGTTAACCTGTTAAGATTTAGTAATGCAAAACTTAAACGGTCCTGATAAGAAATGAGAATGAGCATAGTGAAAGTACAGCTTTAACTATAAAAGGCTCACCTTTGTTAATGCTCTGTCTCAACTAGAACTCTGTAAGTGCTTTCAGGTTTTAATCCATGAGATGTTTTGGCTTCTCCTTTTATAAATATCTGTTTAACTCTGACACCATCCCTCCTCCTACTGATCTTGTCAAGGCTGCTGCTTGGAAAGCACGCGCCCACATTTGAGAGACTGGGACCTTAAATATGTCCACTGTGCTTTCTACTTTTTCACAGCTACTTGTACTTAGAGCTTGTTTGTTTGTTTGTTTTCAAGCTTTTAGGTTAATTTTAAATGAAATAGTATTATCTTTCCCCAGCACTACTGTGAGTCTGTGTTAGTAATCTACATCAGACATAACTCAAAGAATGAGGCTAAAATATGGACTAGGCATAGACCATGATCATAGCATTTGGAAAGGACAGAAGAAGATGGATTATGAAGTGGTTGTTGGGGCTAAGTGAATAATTCACAGTGAATAATTAATTTGACAAACTTAGCCCCTTTGTGTGTACAGACCAGATAACAGTCTCTTTCATTCACTCATTATTCAGATTTATTCAGTATCTTCTGAATAGGGCACAGTGGCTAAGGCATCTCATCATGGATCCAAAAGCACGAATTAAAATCTCTCTCTAGATTCATATTTCATCTAACTACTCTGAAAACTGGGACCTCCCCATCTGGGACAAGCAGGCAGCCAGAAGAATTGATATGGTGTGGGCCAAAAGCCCATCCATCCCAGGCCATGGAAAGCCCCACTTGTCTCCAAGCAGCTGATGTGAGGGTAGTGGGAAAATGCCCTCACAAGAGAATTGCTGTTCAGGATGAGGCTGGCTTCAATGGAGCATCACAGTTCACCCTGGCTGTCTTAGAGTGCCAGGCTGATGGAAGAACATGCCCTTTTTTCCAAGGTTTTTTTTAAGTTTTTAATGTATTGACAGGCCTGAAGGGTGAAGTCCAGTTCACATGTGCTACCTCAGACATTTTTTGCTGCACATATTATCTGCACACACCTACAGCATGCAAGACTTGCTAACTGGGATGCTGCTTTGAAAGCAAATCTATACTCATGAGCTGAGAGTCCTGACATTTAATGGGGAGTGACAAATACTGGGAATCACCCACTAAACCCATATATTAGGTGGCTGACAATGAAAAATGCATTTCAGTTGCATTCATGGGCCCAAAATAAAAGTTTTCTGCCCCAAAGACCTTATAAACAGACAAGATGAGAGAAGTACAGGGGAAAAAAAAGTGAAATATATGAAACCATTATGTAGCAGGAATTGTGCCAGGCTAGCTTTAATTAATAAGACTTTTTTTTCTTATTCACTTGCCTAAAAAACCTCTACACACAATTTTTTTCTTCTGATTTGGATTCTATTTGGTGTAATGTTATATACTGCATGCTATATCTAACAATGGTAATTACTGCTGGTTTTGTTTTCTACTCAGATGTAACAATGCTTTGATGAACTGCTTTTCACTTTAATTACATTAATCTAAACACGTGTATCTGATAAAATATTTACTGACAACTTATCTGGCAAGGACATACATGGTTCAATAAGCACAAATCAAGCTGTAGTTTCTACATATTTTATAACATTAATTTGTTGGTCAATGTTTAACAGCTTAACACTAGAACTATTTCATCATATATTGTATTAGTTTATCAACAAACATTCAGATATTCAAAATAATAAGCTGTAAAAAAGAAAGCCTAATTCTCCCCATCTCTATTAGCATGTGACTGATGAAAAATAAAATTAATGTTAATTAAAATGTATTGATATCACAAAGCAATCATGATTTTGAACTTGTACATGAAAGAGAAAGTAGTTTTCTGCAAAAATTTAAAAACCACTTTCTTCATACTATCAGAGATAACACAAGTAAATTAATTCAGGAGAAGCCCAGAGTTACAGGTATTGCTTTTTCATCAATTGTTTTGATGAAAAAGAAAGCTAAAAACATTAATTAAGGGGTTTTTTTCAGGCTTCTAGGCTTTAATTTGCCTAATTTTATGTCATGTCAATGAAAAATTCAATGATTTTGAGGATTTTAATTAGTAACTTCAGATAGTCCCATTTAGCTCATCACTAGACAGGGTGACAGCTCCCATCAGCCCTGGACACTGACCAGAGCCTTGTCTCTTCCAAGTGCATACTAGAATGAAATCCAAACTGAACCTTTAGAATCAAGGATTTGAAGGACATTTCACTGGATTCTGGGTCAAGGCTGATGTTTCTGCTCTTCTGCCTGATATTCTGAGCCTTATGGCAAGCAGGAGCTTGTCCACACTGCAGCACAACACTGGGACATTGTGACAACCTCAGGGCCACGTTTGGTGTTGAGTGAATCCCACCCAAGGCTCACAAGTAACTTGGGAGTTTGATTTCTGTCGCGGCCACAATTGCATTGCTCTCATCACACAAACTATTTCTGGTAGGTCGAGTTTCTTCCTTAGTCATCTCACTGGAACTTTTTTCTTCAGTGACAGTTAGAGGGAGCTTAGATGAAATACTTTCCTTCACATAACAGGAGATGATTTTAAGAACTGGCCAAAGCAATGTATCTTTTACAAACTATGATTGCCATAATTTACACAGAAAGAGACCACCTGCAAGACATATGCATAGAGATGGCTTACCCATATCCTCCTCAACTTTGGCTTATTTATTTGTTTACTTCAGAAGAAAAATTAAGCTTTGATGAAGATTTTTTCTCTTCTTGAACAGTTTTGCCAAAATGTTCTTGTACTGTACACATATTTATGTGATTTATTTCAATGGAAAATAATTTTATTAAAGTGTTTTTCACATATATTTCATGGGCAGGAGAAGCATAGCTATAAATGCCTTTCAGTGGCTGCTTTGAAGACTGAAATCCACTCTCAGCAGGTGGAATGACTCCTACACATAAGCAATACATGGTCCAGGGAATATTTGACTTTAATTTACGCAGTCCAGAAGAAATCAGAATTAGGTATAATCTCATGCTCAACTTGTGCCCTGGCTTCCTTCCATACCATCATTTGCTGGAAAAAAACCAATTCTTTTATACTGAACTGTAACATTTTTCATTATCTTTTCAACATTACTGCTTGTACAAGAAGAGTGATCAAATAATGAGAGGTACACCAAGTCCTGATGCAGTAATTTGGAGGTCTTGAAATTTCATGAAAAGTCATCCTGTTCTAAGATTGGGATTTGGGTTAGATTTTTTTTCCCTTTCATAAATTTACATTAATTTCTCTTCTTTTTCAATCCTTAAAATCATAATTTATTTTAATTCACATGGTCTGTTGCTGAACACTGCTGGCCCCTTTCTCATCCAGTAGATTCTTCCCTTCCTTGGAGTATATGCAGGGGACTGCCTGCCACAGCACCTGTTTTACAAAGAAAGAAAATAATCACTGCTGATAACCACAGCCAGCCCAGATATCTGTGTGATTTCATTCATTAGAGTAAAGATTAGTCCATTCATACTGGGTGCTCTTTTTCAGAAGGTAATGGCAGTGCCTAGTAAAAATGGGTCATGATTTGTAGTGGATCCTGTGGCAACAGAACTAAATCCTGACTCTCAATTTGCCTTGTGAGTTTTGTTCATTATAGATGAATAAATGTCCACAGCATGAAAACAACAATGAAATGGTCTGACGAAATTTCTGAAATTTAGCCAAATTCTTGATATTCCTTAATGAATGCACTCACTGATGTCTATTCTTATCCTGAATGGCACTTGAATTTACAATCTGGTAGAAGCTGTTGAGGCCATTCCCATTCCAGCCTATAGCTCCACTGCATGTCTTCCCTCATAAAAAACATCCATTTTTTCAGGCATTCCCTACATCTCCCTTCAAATAGATTGCTTTTTTTGCCCTTGGTCCACAATTTTCCAAATGTGCAGTGCACAGAATCACACACACTACCTGAGGACTCAGCAGTGCTGAGCAGGTCAGAAGGAGTGCTTTCTGAGCCCAGTAGATGGTACTCCTGTTTAGACAGTTCAATACAGTATTAGCCAGGTTTGCAGCAGAGTGAGGTTGCTGACAAACACGGGCTGATTGAGCCAAAATACTGCAAACACAACTCCAGAAAATGATCCTACAGCAGGCAAAAGAGATGACCTAGACAAGCCCATTGATATTTGTCATATTTTTCTCCTGTATTACGAATATAAATTCTTTCATATATTTGAACTGTAACTATATTCAGTATTATATCTAATCTTGTTTGTATTAAAGCTTTTGCATTAAACCCTTATTGGCTGCAACACCAATGGGAATGGGTTTGTCATTTCTGTTGATTATATAGAGGCACTCAGTTATACTTTTCTTTTTATAGTCTATTTGCAATGAAGCATAGATGCATTCATAAAAGATAAGAAGACATCAGACTCAGTACTTTCAATGCCAAAAATATAAGTTGACGCTCTTTCAGCTAAGCAGAATGCTGTCAATAGAAATTAGCAGTGAAAAAAAATGTTGTGCACCACAGGGAGATGCAACCAAGGCTTCTTCAGACAGACACCTTGGAATGTTTTTTATTTTACATCCCCTCAAAACTTAAGTTAACTCAAAATGCCCTTTATGAATTTGTAAATATTATTTCACTGCTGTATACACACTCCAAAGCATTTCCCTTTCTATTTGGATGTTCAGCTCTTCTTTCCAGCAGTCTAGATTAAGCTTCAACACAATCTGAATCTTTGTGATTAAAAGGTTGATTTATCATTTTCTAAAAAGAATAATCATGCTGTCATAGGAGGGCAGTGGGTTGATCTGGAATACCTGTCAACCACAAAGGAAATCCCTGCAAACAGTTAAAATAATTGGAAAAATTGCAAACCTATTTACAAATTTCTTAGCATTTTGTCTTTACACTAACACAACAATGATTTTTGACCTTAGTATTTTTCCCCAGCACAGGCAAACAAGCTTTGAATTATTGTTCTGCTGCAACGTAACAATTCCATTGCTCTGACCCTTGGTGTCTTGCAAAATACAGTGGAACAATAATTGTCAATCCTTCCTATACAATGTGCTAGATTTGACAGAGGTCAGCATTAGCTACAAGACCTTTGGCTGATGCTCAAAGAGGTAATATCTCTTCTCTAGTTCAGTTGATAAAACATTAAATAGAATCAATTTTTGCCATGCTTTTGTGGAGACAGAGATAAAAACAGGGTTTACACTGTAACATGTTTTTAATAGACAAAAAATAGATGACAGTATAGCTCAAAGTGCTTTGGTAAATATACTATTTAAATGTCAAAAGTTTTTATTCTTCTAAAGAGAAATGCCATAATTCTTCCTTCCAATTTGCAGTGTGATGAATCTAAGAAGGCTTTGCTGTGTGCAGAAAATAGAGGATTTTGTTGCAGATCTTACATGAGTAATACATGAAGGAAAAGACTGACTCATAGACATTTTGTGTCAGCATGTGATTTGTACAAAGCAAGGATATAATCTGACATGGAAATAAAATGTGTGGTGGATGCTCCTCTTTGGCACCATGGAGAAGCTGGTGGCAAGGTCAGCAGCTACAATGTCTAAGCTCCTCACGTTGTAAGCAGTTGTTAGTTAAATTTTTGCTTCAGTCCTAGAGCCTGAGTCTTTTGTCTGTCATCTCTGAACATTTTGATCGAAAAAGCTTAAGAGAAAGAGACATTTATGACATGCGGAAGTACTCCATATCTGAGGGGGAAATCAGATTTTGAGAGCAGAAAGAAGAACTGGCATACGAAAAGAAAAGAAATATTTCTCATAATTCAATTCAATATCATTATTCCTTTTGGTATATTTCTAGACTGTGCACATAAAACTGTCTAATGTTGAAATAAACAGCAACAAAAAAATTCTCTTTTTGATTACTTTAAATGTATCCTCTAGTCTTTACCCATACAAAACATGAACCACACAAATCTTTTCTTCCCACTTCTGTTGCTTGATGCTGAATACACTGTTTTGAATATTCTGTCAGCTCAGGTTCATAAAGATTGGGGCAAAAAAGCACCATTTTTCGATCAAGAAGCCTTCTGTTAGAAAACAGCTATTTCACAAGACCATAATGTTGACACTGAGCTTCAGCATCTATTGTGATCTCCATGAAAAATATAAAACCAGAATGTGCTTGAATTACAGAAATCCCAACCTTTGCAAGATTTTCCTGCAGTGCATTTGAGAATTTTGTCTGTGCTGGGATGCTGCTGGTCCCAAGAGTTCACTGTTACACAGTGAAGGCATGCACTTCTTCAGGGCAGCAAATGTGAGAACAAGGGAAACAAGGTGGAAAACAACCACTTAGAAAACCTTTCATCTTTTGAGAAGCATTTGTATTATGCTTATTCACACAGAAACTGTGCTGCCATACTGGTGACATTGCACATACTACTGGAGTCAAGCACTAACTGTGCTGAGCCTGTGTGGCAGGATTTAGGCATCACTTCAGATGTTTGCTTCTCCCATCTCACCCCACGCCTGCTCCTGTCTGTCCTCATCCCCACTCTGATCCCTGTCCTTGTCCCTGCTTCCTTCATTTTCTGTAAACCCAACAGTAACTGAGGCTGTGTCTGCTGATAGAGAAGGGGTTCTACAGCAAGATAACAAAGGAGATAATCACCTAACTGCAACATGTGATGAAGACAAAAGGTCTTCACAATTCTTACTGAAAAATGCTGGCTGGAGTTCCGATGTCTGTGTCCTTCTTTCCAACCCCCGCCCCTGTTTCCCCAAAGTTAAGCCCACTAACTCTACTTTGCAACAAACCTCCCATGCCTTCAGTGTGCTTTCAGTGATATGCTTGGTTTTAAAGATGGGACTGTTAAAACACTTTAATTATGACATTGCCCATTCCTAGTCTTGGTCAGGTGGTCCCTGGATGTGAATTTTAAAAATTATTGAGAAACATGCTAGCAATTTTGAATATTAATTATGTTGTCCAGAAATTAAATGCTGACCTATGACTCATGGGTTAGAATAGCAGCAGACGATTGGCCTCTCTGTCCTAAGGAAAGGATTTGTGTTTCAGAGATTCCTGATTCAAACAGGAACAAACACCAGCACATTTTTCAGAAGTGAGTTGGGGTGCAAAGAGAGTTATCCCTAAGCAATTCGATTTCACCTGATAAACAAAAGGAGAAGCAAGGTATCCTTTAGCAGAAGCACATTAGAGGGAGCCAGGATTGGTAAGTAAGGGAGAAGCATTGAGAAAGGAAAGTAAGGGGAAAACTAGCTGAAAATATGCTGAATGTCCCTGGAGGAAAAAAAAAAAAAAAGCCTACCTCTTGACCGTTGATTAAATACGTTGTGTGGCAAGATGTAACAATGAGCATGAACATTTATTTTCAGAGAGTGTGGGAGAGAGGTTTATGAAGCAAAGCAATCTGTAATCAGTCCTTTTTTTTTTTTTCCTCCTTGCTACATTTCCAAAAGATTAGCCCAATGCCAAACCAGCTATCTATCCTGCCTCTAAAAGAGGCACCTGGCAATTACAGCTCTGCAAAGGTGCAGGGTTCCCTTTGTGGCTGTGTTTGAAAGAAGCAAAATACCCACTTTCATCTTCGCATCTGAGTGCATTTGTACTACACACATACATGGGATTTTTCTACAAAGACAGGAAGGCAAGGTCTGTTTTTTCATCATACATTTAAAAGTGAACTCTCACTGCGGGCATGGGGTGAGCAGCTTGCTCTTGGCTTCACACGTTTATTTCTCAAGAACACAAGTGCACTGAGCAAATATGCACATTTTATTACTAATATTACTAGAGAGCGTACACTGATGGTTGTACATATATATTTGCCCATTTATCAGTGCTATTGCTGAAAGGTAGGGAGAAGAAACACAGAAACAAAAAAAAAGTCTATTACCAGGAAAGGTAAAAATTTAGTGACACAATTTAGTAATCTGTATGAAGCATGGCATTCAATGCTCAGGAAAACCCCAGATATTCAAGTCCTTATCTAAAGTATGTCCAAACTATCTGCACTTCTTGAGTCTGCAAAGCTGAACTGGAAATTGGACAAGACAGGCTTTTCTGGTATTGCCTGTTTCTGGCTTGGGCAGATAGCAGATGATAGCATCTCTCTTTACACACTTCTGCAGAGCAGCAGCAGTCCAGGCCTAGCCAGGAAGCACAGTGATGTGCAGGAGAGATAATAAAGCCCAGGATTAGCTACGTCAGGCCCTTGATTTTGTTCCCAGTGGAGGTCACGTCCCACGTGCCCCTTTGTGTGAAGAGTGCAGCCAGTCTGAGCTCCCAAAATGTCTCCTTCCCACCCAGGGCTGAGGCATCATAGGCTGCTGTGTGGTCTTTCTCAGTGCTGCCTCTGCAGAAGATGGGCAATCCATTTGGGTCCTCAGAGATTTCTCATGCATAACCAAGGCAAACAATGGGAAAATAAAAGCCGGATATTCCACAGACACCAAACCCACCATCACTTGTAGGCTTAACTCCTGCAGCACCTTCCTGTGTCAGGCAGTGTGGTCACCTCTCAAAACTGAGATTTTTGTGGCATTTTGCTCACTGTTTGAGGATGCAAACCCCACTGTGCAGAGCTTGGGAAATACATCCACTCTGATTCATCTGGAAGCTGTCTGGTCTAAACAAACCAGAAGAAATAAAAAAGACAGGGTTTGGTCACTCTACCNGGGCGGGGGGGGGGCAGTGGAATTCATGAGCTTGAATTTTTTGGCCTTGAATTATTTTCATTTGTAGGTAGGTTCATTTGCAAGAACCAAACTGATTCTATATAACAATGAAAGCAAGCAGCTATACTGAGTGATTAAAAAAACAAGGTTACAGAATAAATCTACATTTGCAGTGTATTAATAAATACATTGAACAAGTGCTGTGTTTAGTACAGCTTTTACTTCAACCATAAAAATGTACGTTTCAGGGCTAAGGTGAAGAAAAACATAAATAAAATTGCCTGCTATTATGAAGAGGGGGGAAGGGATGTATGGAGTGTTCATAAATAGCTGAAAGTATCGATCAGTGATGGTGAAATAGCAGTGAACTGTGCAGAGCA
The DNA here is from genome assembly GCA_008694505.1 of Cyanoderma ruficeps. Taxonomy (NCBI): domain Eukaryota; kingdom Metazoa; phylum Chordata; class Aves; order Passeriformes; family Timaliidae; genus Cyanoderma; species Cyanoderma ruficeps. The sequence goes on from VZDJ01000074.1 coordinate 5,240,160, forward strand.
CTTTGAGTTACCTCCTTGTCTTTGATTAGGTTCAAACGTTAAACTTAATCTGTAAACCTTTAAATGGGATTCTGAGCCAAGAGTCTGAAAGACCTGAGGTTTCAGAAAACAACTGCCGAGTTTGATCCAAATGTCAGAACAAAATGCAGAGAAGGACTTCATATTGGACTTGGAAATGAAATTAAAAATCAATGAACACTTTTTAGGCATTCTTCTCCCCTTGAATATTAATAAGTGGGTAAGAGGAATAGTAGCATCTGAAGAATAGTCTGTATTAAGACTCTATGTGGTCAAAAGCTTTTTTCCGAGTTATAAAAAAAAAATAAATTCATATATTATAAGTATTTTTTGGAACACAAAAATAAGAAAATTAGAGAATTTTATACTTTCTGTGTATGATTTTTTGTTTCCTGAAAGAAAAGGTTTTTTGCTTCTATGTTTCTTCAGGGTGACAGCATGGGTTTCTTTAAAAGAAAACAGAAGTTTCACCCGATTTCTTACAGGACACTCTCCGCTGTTCCGCGTAGTTTCAAGGACAGCCTTGTTTTAAGGACAGCCTTGTTTTAACGACAGCCTTCCCAATTCTCAAGTAAATTGAGTTTTCACTGTTTTCTTGGTCCACTTGGGAGGTGGGCACTGACACTCCGGATCAGCTGCTGGCGGCGAGGGCGGCATTGTAATGCAGAACAAATGAGGGCTGGATACGTGCCCTCCTCGCATTCAGCCGCCACTGCTGCCACTTACAATTACAAAGGACAAGAGCAGGAGACACTCCAGCAGCGGGGAAGCATGACCTGCGAGCCGCAGCTCATTTTGCACTGCATTTATTCAATACAGCGCTGCCCTATAATTTCCTATAGCATTGTTATCTGTTCGCCGGTTACACGCTCACACCTTCATTATGTCCCCGGTTGCCGGCGCCGGCTGCTTCTCACATCTATTGATTGCACTCGGGCTGCGATTTGCATGGATCCCTGGCGACTGCCCTCAGCCAGACCGATACCACGGCTGGGACCGACACCCCGGGGACCGACAGCCCCGCCAGGGACCGAGAGCTCACACGGGGACCGGCGCCTCACACAGGGGCTGATGGCACTCGTCGGGATCGGTGTCCCTTACAGACCCCGCTGCTCCTGCCAGGGCTGGTGCCCCTGCTGAAGGCTGGCACCTCTTGCGGTGACTGATATCGCTGCTGGCAGCGATGCTTCACTGATGCGCCTTACAGGCATTGATGCTTCTTAGAGGGACTGGTACCCCCGCCCGGGACTCTGCCAGGGAACGATGTCCCTTTCGAGGGGGCAGCAACCAGCAGGGTCTCGCTGAGGGCTCTGGGCAGCTGTTCCCTGCAGCCGGCAGTCCCAGGCAAGGATCTCAACACCCCCAAGGGAAACCCGATGCATGAGCATCTGAGAGAGACTGTCCTGGCTCTGCAGCAAGCACAATTCTTGGGTCCAAGCCACTGTGACTGCCTCATGGATAGCCACAAGGAACTGGACACCCAAATCCCTCTGCCGACCCTTTGCCATTAATTTCCGCAATTATTGGGTGGGTGTTTTAGCACAGAGGCCTGAGGAAAGACTGAGATACAGGACACAAAAAAGGAAAATACTATTAGATGAATGCCAGCATTGTCTGTACTGCACTACTTCCCTGTCATAATGAATGAGACTATCAGAGGGTGGAAGTAAATCTGTGAGTCTGAGGGTGTCTCCTGCAAATGCAAGCTGGTGTATCAGCAATCACAGCTGGCACATGCAAGGACGAGAACATCCCGCAGCTGGGGGGGTCTGAACTTGTCCTGAAATTGGGATGCTGTGCTCTGACCACATCGGTAGATGTACGAACCCAACTGAGATGTCAGTATTTTTCTGGGGCTAATGAGATACAATACTTAATCCCATTTGTGTTTAAGTCAGTAGGACAGGTCTGATGTCTTTGGCTGGAGGCAGGACTGGATCTGATATCAGAAGTAGCTGAAGATCTCTGTCTAAAAACTGTTTAAGTGGTTGCACAAGCAGAAGACAACAAGGTGATCAGATGGGGCTAAGAAAAGCACTAATTGCTGTGTTCCAGGAGGAATATAAATAGCCTTTTGAAAGGTTTGGTGAATCATTTGCCCTTTCTCTTCTGCACCTTTGTGTTTCAGGGACAGGTTTTGTGAGATTTTGGTTGCAGAAGGAAGGAATCCAAACTATCTGAATGGTGGAACTCAGCGGGATAACAAAATCCTCACATTATTGCAGAGCAGGCAACGACGCAAACCTTTTCAAACCCCCTCCACAAGTAGAGTGCACATAAAAGCAGGCAGCAAAATGTTTCTGAAATTATCTGTGATGGAGTAAAATCATGCATCATTTCATGAAGGATGCTGAATCAATGCTTATTACTTACAAGTAAGGTGTTTAAATCTTTCAATGGGTATGGGAAGAAAAGAAAGGGAAGGAAGTGTCTGAGATGAGCACAGTAAATTGTACCATGAATTTAAAATAAATCCATCCTAATTATTCTTATTTTAAATTGTAACGTATATTTCTGATCATTCTCTATCTCTTCCTTTCAGTTTATGACATTTTAATGTACTGATCCATTTGCTTCATTTTGTCTTCTTTTCTCTTGCTGTCACACAGAGCATTTTAAAGAAACTACACCAGTGCAAATGAAAGTCACAGCTTGCAGGGAAACAATCTAATCCCACTAAAATATTTGTAAATTAAAATTTTGTCTTTGTTTCCTGAGTGAGAAAAATCAAGTATCCATTCCTAAACAAGAAGAATTATCACAGCTATTTTTGAGAATTAGTTCTGAATAAAGGCAATCATGCCTCAGCTTGGTGGTAATGATTTCAAAGTTTCAACATTAATATATAACAACTCTCAGTTCAGAATTTTTCTGTATCTATGGTAATGCAAAGCATTATAATTTTATTATTATTGCATCAAAGTAGATGATACTAAACTACAGCTTCCTACACACAGCTGAGTCTGGAGCTGTTGTTATGGTTGGATTTCTTGGTGAAGTACTGTACTTCTATTCCCAGTCCGAAGGTCATGAGAATCATAATACACCCAGACATTTACCTTTCACCATTCCTGCAACAAAGAACACAGTGTCACTTTAAAAATTTACAGCTGAGGTCAAGGCCACAGGAATCAAACAAGCCCACTCAGGCAGGGGTTGGTGAGGAGAGGTCATCCGTGTGTCAGTGCAAAGTGCAGGTGGTGGAGGCAGAGCCGGCTGCTCACCTCTGTTTTTGAGACCCCACACAGACAACATTGTACATGGTGGCCTGAATTTTGACAGTCACTAATATTTGTATTTTTAAAAGGGATCTGAAAATAGCCAACTTGTGACATGATTGGAAAATGTGCTGCAGTGTGTGTGGGCTCCTCTGAGAACAGCAGAGTTCAGTCTGATACAAATCAGGGCACCATTTCAATCTTTCTGCATGGGCAGAGTCACTTCCATAGATGAAGAGAGAAAAAGGAAGAATCCTGCTAAAACTTCCTACAGACATGATCAGCCATGTTTTCTATACAAATTGTCCTCTGAGCTCAAGGAAACTACACTCCCAACCTTCTACCTCAGTATGATTAAGAAGGCATCCCGTATAACAAGCACCACTGTAAATTATGATTTTTCAATATTTTTAGTTTTTCCCAGAACTTTTTATGTGACTTGTTTAAATCCAAGAACAATGGTGAAGATAAAAGAGCAAGAAAGCTTTCTTGTGCTATCTCAGTATTTGCTGAACTAATAATTTAGTGTCATATGCAATGATGTAGTAAGTCAGCAAACGTGAAATATCTCTAGGGAGCTCTTTGTTCTGCTATTTTTTTCCTATCCAGTGCTTCTGGTTGTCAACAGAAAAACATAAAATAAATTTCCAGATTCTAAATAAGGCATCTTACATATGATACTAATACCTCTTTATGGAAAAAAAAAAAAAAAAAAATCAAGCACTGATGTATAATTTTCTTTAACTGTTTCCCCTTTGATAAAGATGTAACGGGAATTGAGCATTTGAAAAGGATGTTTATTAAACTGATTCTATAAATGGAAATGTATATTTTAAACCCCAGGATTCAGGAGAATACTTTGTGCTTTATATTGGTGTCATTTCAATCTTACTCTCTTTCATCCCACTAAAAATATCTAGGGAGAAAAAAGTCACAGCCATAAAATTCTACCCATTTTTTAAGAGAAGGTCTACTTTTCCCAATTTTGACTACTTTTAGGATTCAGAGAAACACAGAAAAAATCCCACGTTGCCATAGCTTCACTCAGTGAAGCTATCCAATTTGCTTGTGTTTAAATAAGACAGCTTTTTCCAAAATAAAGTTGATGCTACCATCTGAAGGCCTGTCTATCTCCAGTTGTGTGCCAAGGAGTGCTGGGTGACAAGACTTTTCACTTAGGTCTTCACATGAGTCAAATGTAAAGACTAAGTGAGAAAAATCCAGGCTTCGGTCTCCAGTCTTATGGTTAAATGACAGATTTTAAACTGTATTCCCACTGAATTTTTCCCTACCACTAAGCTTGGCAGAGTTCACATCTGCACATTTTATTCCAAAACTGTCCAGCAGTAAATAGAAGTTCATTATTTTAAAATAACTCTTGTCAGTTTGGCTAAGGTTTTATTTGATACAGCACTTGTCTTTTAAGGCTTCAGTGGTTGCCTGTCATTGTCATCCTGTAAAACTGATCTTTACTAGTATGACACACAGAAATTAATGCCTGAATGTAGATTCAGTGAGCAAAACTAAGGGAAGAAGGAGTTGGACAGGGGGCAGAGATAAATCTGAAGGGCTGCATAGCTACTACTAATTAAAATGGTAAGTGCCAAGACACAAAGTCACTCTGGAGGAAACTGTTATTAAGTACAATGACTTTATCTATTTCTTATCTAAAGAAAGGGTTCAGGATTCGCCACTGAGATGGACGCATTGGGCTTTAACAGGTTTACCCAAGATCTTAAAATAATGTCTTTGACTTGCATTTGTATGTTAGGCTTGGACTGAAACTTTTGGTCATATGAATCATCCAGAGATATCAGATGGCTCTTTGGGACTTCTGGGTAGGTGAGACACACAGATTAATTACTGTTCTCTCTGTGTTTCTTGATACCCCGGCTTCCCCTGATGCATGTTTTGCATCTGTCATCTGTCTTTGCTGCTGCTCAAGTTTTCCTGGGCTGTGGACATCATTCTGTCCCAGCAACTCAGTTGTTGTAGAAGACCTACACGCAAGCACCCCTAAGCATCTCTCTCTTCTGCAGACAGAGGTTTCAGCACCACTACTTTCCTGATGCCTATCTGAGGACAATGAAGGAAAATCAGTTGTAGTGCAGGAGAAATAAAATTAAGGGGAAATTGATATGGGAGGTAGAGGATAAACCTGTAATAGTATTGACCGCATTGCATTTTACTTTTTTCTCTCTCATGATAATTGAAGGAGTTTATTTTTTAATTCAGTAACTGCTATTGTTTTTTCAGTGGTGCTGGTGAGTATTTATTTAGATCTGTGACAGCAATCATAGCTCAATGACGTTTCCTTATCCACGTTATAATATCCTAGAGACATCCCAAGCAAGAGTTGGGGGTCCATTTTTGTAGGAGCTGCATCCAGACAAAAGACAAAGACAGTATTTACCTCAATAGCTTACTGACAACCAATACACAAAACTTCCAGGGAGCAATGTGGTTTGCTGTCATGTTGACCAACATAAGTACTTAGGTAACTTACCTAAGGTCAGCCCCCTCAGTGTGAGTTAAGACCTGACACCAGACCAACAGTATCCAGACCCTGTACTTACAGTACAGGGGATAGTCTGGTAGAGTAGGAAAGTCTACAACAGCAGTCATCAATGGATGCCCATCTGTATTTATCAATTACAGATTATTATTTAGAACTGTCTTACAGATGGTTCTAAATGAAAAAGGAGTAAGCAGCTGCTGAGTGCAACCATCAGGAGAAACAGGACTCAGAACTTGGAGCTAGATTTAAGCCACTCTACATCAATTAGCCATCATATAGGAAATAAAATCCAAAAAAGTTTTTTAAAAATATGAAGCAGCCTTTGTGTTATTTGCTTTTCTCTACCTGCAGTATGAATTCTCTATGACTCCTGAATTGCCATTCTGCACACAGTAAACAACCTTCCCCCGGAAAACCTTTGTATCAGGTGGTTTATGAGACGGATATACAAGGATAAATAATAATTTTCATGATCTTCACTGTAGAGTTTATAAATTAGTTCTTTCACAAAAAATATTTTCTTTATTTTCTCAGTGACCTTACTCTGATGTCTGTCGTAGAATGCTCAGTAGGGGCTGTAGGACCTAACAAATCTCAGAAATTTGTAGCTGACTGTTGCAACTGCTGGCCAGCTGTTGGAAAACATATGCCTCTACAGCAGCCTTCTTGTATTTCCATACACTTTTCTGCATTTACATTTTGAACTGTTGTGTTCAGCTTTGCTGTGATTATATATCATATAAATTTGAATGCCTTTTGCAAAGTATGTTTAAAAATAAGTTGACAGAAAATTGCAGTGAAACTCCTTTTGTAAAGTGATTGGATATCACAGAAACTTGATGAATCTGGTAGGGGATTAACCTGTTAGCCAGAGGTTAATGCAATTCAATACACTTTTCCTTTACTGACTCTTATTGCACCTTATCCTCAGCCACTGTCCCTAACAAGGTCAGTGACTGCTGCTGTAGGTCTCCCGGAAAAGGCTGTAACACTAAACATATGTCAGCCTGCAAATGTAAACTTTAGTCAAATTATACTTTCATAATAACTTCTTTAAACTGTAGCACATTACATTACTGAAATAATAGCTATGCTATGCTGTAGCATTTTTCAGTACTGCCTTAATTCTCTACAAGGCAGCTACCGCAAGATTACTCTATAAAACATTTTTAGAGTCCCAGGGAAGTTGGTTAAGGTTTCTCATGACATAGGCTTGCAGCATTCATTTTAGAAGATGGTAGCCTTTCATCAAAAATTCTGCAAGTCTTTGTAATCCACATGGCTGCTATGGGGAGAATTTATTCATCATTTAATTTTTGGAAGTTTTCCAAACTGAAAAGATTAGGGTGAAAAGTATATTGTGTGCAAGCAGCCCATGGTCATTTTAGTTTTCCTTAATCCCCTGACATAAGTATTTGCATCTGCATTTCACTGATGAAAAAGCTGTCAGCACAGAGAAATGAACTGTTTTGGGCAATTCTCTTCTCAGGTGCCCAATTTCCCAGCCTGAGGCAACTGCATGAGGAGGATGATGCTGTGGTTCAACCTCCTGGGAATTCCTTGCAGCCAAGGCATTGGGTGGGCTGGGGACCGACAAGTCACACTGCACCCCTGCCCCACCATGACCTGATGAGGTGCCCCTCTCCTCTGTCCCAGGGTGTTCTGCACAGCCACACTGCAACCTGGGGGGCTTTCCCCAACAAGACTTTTTTTTAAAGGTTTTATTCAAAGGATGTAGAAGACAAAAATGTGTTTTCAGTATTTCAATGTCATTGAAATACTATTTTAAAATAATAACAGTAATAAGAATTATAATAAGAAGAATAAATTACTGGTAATAAAAAATTAATAATAATCTGTTAGAACTTGATGCATTTCCAAGCGGTTGAAGAAAGTGGATTGGGATATTGGGCACAGAAAGAAACTGTACAGGAACAAATGAGGGCCTTACAGAAGGTCTGTGAACAAGTTAATCTTATATAAACAAATTGTCTATGACCAATCTGGGCTGGGATAGAAACATCTGATGACAGAATGAGGTTTCAGACATCTCTGCTTTTGGGATATTTTCATTCCACATTTTGGTTCAATTTATTACAAACACAGGAAACACTATTAAAATCAAAACTGTTTCTGGTGATGAGCTGTACCTCTACTCACCTCAAGAGTCAGAGCTGCTGAATTATGTCCTAGTATGCCCACACGAACATCTTTGAGAAAGTTTTGCTTTATCTCCAATGACTGCTGCTGGTTTGTGTGGCATATACAGGCTTACTAATTACAATGTTTTGCAGCCTTTGGCATCTAGGTATTTTCCCCATTAAAGAGACCATTGTCTAAGCAGCTTTGAAATGTTTAGCTCCTGTTCATCAGGGAGTTGGACGTCACCTATTGCTGGCATGTTGCACTGAACCCCCATCAGACTAGACATGGGGTCTTGGAGAAATTAGGGGTATAAAGGAAGCTTCTCCTGTGGGAGATGAGACTTGGCTGCTGTGGCTTTCCCATAGCAGAGAACACAGAATCCCAGATCCCTCCAGTTCTGTTGCAGTTTAGTGAGGGTGCAAATCCTTTTAGCATTGCCTTAACCTCCAGCTATGCAATAGCACAGTGCTACCCAGCTTGGGATACTTCATGTGCAAGAATATGCAAAGCAGACAGGAGGACCTGTCTGCAGTGAGGTATTTTTCTGACAAACTTGATACACTGAATATGGATCCCTACCCTCATTGCTTCATCACCACCCTGTGATGTTTGGCCCCAAAGCTAAAGTGGATTTTTGCTGCAAATAACCACACTGACAGCTCCTTGTAAGTAGGGCAAGAGTGGATTAGTGCAAGCATTTTGCCGCAGAAGGCTCTGGAGTCTCACCTGCACAGCCACACGATTGCATTCATGTCCCGCTTAACGCCCTTGAGCATCTTTTATCTTCCAAATTCTAAGGGCTTTTTTTTTTCTTTCTCTACCTACACAGGCGGGGGAAGCAAAATCCAACAAAAATGGGATGGAGAGGAGGGGAGAAAAATAGATGGTAGCTACTTTATCCCTGTCCCCTCTCAGGAGCCTATAGGGCATGTCTGCTCCCAAGCAATAAATTGCAAAAATCTCTACCATGGCCTGCTGCTTGCAGTATCCATAGCTCCTTAGGAAAGGGACAGTGCAGCTGCAAACTATGGAATAAGGCAGCCAGATGGCCTCTTCTTCAAGGGTTTGTGCATATTCTGGGAAGTGCAGAGTCTGGAGCTTACCTCTCCCACTTGCTGAGCCGTTCAGCAGGACTCTTTTGCTCCGAGAGGAGCACCCTCTACAAATGTTGGAACACTTCTGTGGTGCATTCCCTGAGAGACCTTGGATGCTCAACATCATTTTACATATTTGCATTTCTGTATGTTCAATATAGCATTTAAATTGTTCCACCTGCAATTTTTGTATTATCATGTCACTGAAAATCAAGCTACTCTAAATTTTGAAAATCAGAGGGACAACGAAAAATGTTGATGTCATATTTATTCTACTTCATCTAAATATGTTTGTACAGAAAAAGTATTGGCCACCCATAATACACATGGACCTAGTATTCAGATTTGTGTAACTTTCTCAAAGCTGCTCATCCAAAGTCCTTAGCTGAAATAAGAGTGGACTGATTTTTCCCTTCATCCATTTTAATTTTTTTTTCCTTTTCTGCTGATTACTAACTCTAAACTATATTGCTTAGGCACGGAAATTTAAATGGTAATGCATAATTAAGGTGTGCAACCTCACATTCAGTTTCATGCACTCTTTCCCCGCATACTTTCATAGTCACCATCAGTCTTCCAGTTAATAAACTATTTGGACTGACCTTCAGCTCTCCTCTTTTGAGAGAACCTGAGTGAAGTGAATTGTCACAAATCCTGAAAAGCTTGGACTTCTTGCTTGGGTACCTCAAGCACTGAGAGAGCCCTGTCTATCTCACAAGAACAGGACAGAGGTTTTTGATGTACTGGCTGGGATCAGTAGCTGCAACGGGTTCACGAGAGGAGTCACAGCTCCCAGACAGCACAGGGAAGAGGCATTCACATCAGGACTTACACCTTAAACTCTCCTATCTAGCTGACTCACCTAGGCCTGAACAGGTGACTGTGCATTGGTATGATATACACTTCTTCTGTAAGTCAAGGTGCGTGAAGTTATGCCTTTAAAATTGTCTGAATTACTTCTGGTTGAAGCTAATAAAGAACAGTCTGAATTACTTCAGTTTGAAGGTAATAATCATAACCTCCACAGGTTGTTGGCCCATGGAGATGAAAAAATCCTAAGACGCTTTACTCAACAAATAGGAGCTTGGAACACCACTAACAATTGTTACCGGAGCACTGAGGAATAGCCATAACTTCTGTGGGATGATAAAACTGTCAAGTGCATTGACTAATGGTAGACATAAGCATATAACTGAGAGAGATGGTGTTATTTTATAATTTAGCTTTTTCCCACCTCATTGATACTGGTTTTGTATTTCCTAGTTTGAGCGTATGCCACTTTACCAAAGTGCTTGAAAACATGTACATGTTTTTCTGAGCAGAGAGACAGACCCAGTTGAGTGGGATTGGTAATCTTGCTTTCAAGTTAAAAAAGGCTGTTGAAACAGGGCACTTCACCAGGAAGCCAACTCCTTCCATTGTGGGGAACAAGAGGAATAAGCACAGCACATTTAAGGAATTTTACTGACCTTGTAGACAGTATAAAAAAAGTCTGCCTTTCACACCTTCTTGAGGCCAAGGGGAAGCCTTTCACCAGCATGACTTCAGTTGTCTTCATGCCTTCTCCAGTCCTGAAACCAGCCTAGGAGGGAGCTATACCACCAGTATAGATCCGTCATTGCTAATGCTGCCTTGCTGATACTTTCTTAGAACTGTGCCTAGAAATAAAAAGCAGTTCATGAATCTGTTAGCACTGAATAATAGTTTCTAAGAATTGGTGGCTTTTCAGGTTGGCTTGGTAGCATGACTTCTCTAGGGACTGGCAATGCCAGTCTGTCTTCTTAACATGTTAGATTCCAGCCATTTTGAGAGTATGTTAACAAAATATTATCAGAAATAAAGCCTTCAGAAAATTTAATGAGCTGAGCTTGAAGCCACTCCTAAAAATGAATTAAGGTCCCAGGATGCTCCTTTTCCTTTTAATTAGATCTGGCTTCTCTTTTAGATCCATAATGAAGAGAACACAGATTGGTACTGAAATACAGAAGACACTTCCAAATCTGGCTTCTGAACTAAGTGACTTAAATTCCAGACTGGTCAGAACTTTGATGTACAGTTGTACATGAAGTTGTGTTTTGCTGCAGCAGTTACCACTTCACATACAACTACAAGTTCTTGCCACACTAATAGATGAGAGTCAGCTGTGGTCAGAACAACAGAAATCAGAAGGAAAAGGGGAGAAAGGTTAAAGACTGAAGCTGAAAATAAAAAATACTGATTGCCTCTCTGTTTTCCTGCAGACAAGTTTTTATCCGTGAAATAGACAGAAGCACTTTAAAGAGATGTTTACTTAAGCTATGTACCAGTTAGGGTGATGTGTATACTGTAAAAAAACTCGGCCAGTATCCTGTAAAAACTAGGCAAGTAAGAACCTACTTTCATGCAGAGCTTCCTGAACTATATCTGACATTCAAGCAATGCAGGTCTGGATTCTCAGGCTCTCTTTACTTTAGCTGTTGAGATGGGAGGGCAGTTTCCCCTGTGCTTTGTGCTGTGCCACATAGCTGAAAGTGAGGGTACATAGGTCCTTCTTACCATATGCGACCTGCTTCGTGGACCATAGAGCGTCCAGGAGGTGACATCATCTTGGCACACCTGACTTATTCCTATCCCGGTTTAATGAGCACCTTTAGAGACTTTTATGGAAGTGATTTTGTTTATTTAATTTGGAAATCTGTAACGTGTAACTCTGCCTCATCCAAAATTACAGAGGCCTACATACCAGCCAAACACAGAGGGTTTCTAATAGCTGGGAGGGTTGCTGTGGAAGTGGTTAGCAGCAGGAGCCAGGTAACCTACATTCCAACAAGAGGAAGTTTTAGATTTAAAGGAGTTCTGATAAACAAGGGTTTGCTGTGCTCCAGCCAACTGCAAATGCAGTAGGCACTAATAATGACATTCATTATTTAACATAATTTTTCTTGATATTCTTCCATTTTCCAGTCACCACCTAGGTTTCCAGATACGTTTTTTTAAAATGAGATTATACGAAAGGAAAATAGAGAGTAGAAGCAGTAGGTCTCTCTTAACTTAAAGCAGTATCTTATCTGTTGTGTACCCTGGCTTTTTGTAACGAACATGTAATGCTTTGTAGTCAAGCTTTTCAGAGGATTGCTGTTGTCATCTTTCCTCTCTGTAAAAGCCCCTCTGCTCCCGACACTTTAATTGCACAGTTCCCTAAATGAGGCACTGCAGAGTGTTAATGTGTGAGCGTGAGCAACAACACACTCCTCTTTTCACAGAGCTTTTGCCCTTGATGGTGAATGTAACAGAGCACGTACCTTAAAAATAACTGGAGATTCAAGGGGAATCGCTACACTTACCCTCTTGCATAAGGTTTGTTGACATAGGGATCCTTCAATAGTAACTCATATTCTTTCACTGGGAATAATAAGCATCGCATTTAGTGAACTAGTTGATAACTGCGTGATTGGGGAGGACAGCAGAGGCATTTCTTTCTCTGTATGTGGAAGCGGAGTGTTCAGTGTCCACATGGTCTAAAGCAGACAAAAAAANAAAAAAAAAAAAAAAAAAGGCTTGAAATCCTCCCTGCAGCCTCCCTTCTTGCGAGCTGCCCCTCCGGCTTCTCCAAGACAAGGCGGCAGGATGTTTTTATTCCCTACGGGGCCATTCTCCCCGGCTCTCTCCCGGGAGCCGGGCACAGCCGGCAGCCCCGCGGGAGCGGAGTTTGGGGGCGAGGGCTGGCGGAGCTGATGTCAGCGCCGGGCGGCGGGAGCGATTGGGCTGCGGGAGACTTTGCAGCAGCAAATCCGCCCCCCTCGCCCCCCCACCCCCACCCCCGCACCATCGGCTTCAAAGCGGCCGGTGCCCAGCAACTCGCAGAGGTGCAAAAAGTGGGCGCGGGGCCGGCAGAGCCGCGGCGGCGCCCCCGGGCATCGCCCCGGCCGGGCCCGGCACGTCGGGGCGGAGGCGCGACCCTTGCGCGGCGGCAGCGCCCAGCGGAGCCCGGGCACAGCCCCGGCACAGCCCCGGCACACCCCGCCGGCCCGACCCACCGCCCTATAAAAGCCGCCTCCAGAACGAGGAGAAACTCCGCGGGAGGAGAACACGTTGGCGCGGCGCTGCTCGCTGAGGTACCGGCATGACATCCGTCCTGGGCAGCGGCAGGGCGTCGGGAGGGCCGAGCGGGCAGCTGAGATGCAAGTCCAAAAGAAGGAGGAGGAGGAGATCAAAGAGAAAAGGTAAGAGAAATGTAATTTTCTCGTTGTTTTCTTTTCGCACTCTGTCCAACTGCACGGCATCGGCTGCTCGCAGCTCTATTGTCAGCGCCCGGCGCTCGCCGGCACCAGCCCCGCGCTGCCCCGACGGCCGGGGCGGGCCAGCCGGTTCCTTGCTCGGGGCCACCCGGGGACGGCAGCGGCCGCCGCTGTCCCCGCGGCCGGGCACAGCTCGCTGCCCTCCTTGCGTTGTGCCGGGCCGTGGCTGAACCCGCGGGGGTGGGCTCGGCAGGCCCCGTCCAGGGCAGCGCGGTGCAGCGGGGCCGTCCCGGGGCTCCAGCAGCCCCGGCGGGGCGCGGTGCCCTCTGCCTCCCGCCGCGGCCCGGAGCCCGCCCGTGCCCGCGGGGAGGAGGTGCCGCTGCCCGGGCAGAGCGCGGCGCGGAGCCCCCGGGGCTGTCGCGCCCTCCAAACTACCGCTTCTCTCCTTCTCTAGACTCGGTGCACCAAGTTTTTCTGTTTCGGTGCTGTTCCCGTCCGTGAGCGAGCCCTGCTTAGGAAGGCGCTAATTGCCGTAAGCAGGAAAAGTGAAGCTACAGGATGTCATTGCGAACAGGGAATATGCCCTAGATAACAGCTCTTCGCGAGGCTGTCTTGCTTTCTCCTGTAGAGGGGATGACAGACTACCGCCTGATTTTTGATGTTTTGCCTGAAAAAGACGAAGTTAACTGGCTGTGAGCACTTTAAAATAAAATAAACTGATACGAGGAGCAGAGTGCCAGAGATGCCCAGCTGCAAGGCATTCAACTGCGGAGATGCGAAGTCTTAGTGTTTATCCAAGCAGTAAATATAATCTAACGTGTAATTATGATCTCTATGTGGTACTCACACAAGTTTTAGTTAGCTAGCACTCAAGCTGATGCTCTGGATATGCTGTTTCTCCCTCACATTCTAGAAAACCTAATTTATAGGTGCCATTAGCTAAGTGTCTCTTAATTATTGATTATGTTGAAGTCAGAAAGTGCAGTATTTGATAACTTTTTAGAAAAGTGTCAAAGCAGCTTTTGTATAGTAGCTGGTGAAAACGGGCCAAGTGCTAAATGCTAGGCTGTGTCATTTGATTGTCAATGTTTTTACTTTCATCTGTTAACTCCCTATATTCAAAATCATAGTAACAAATAGTGACCTGCACGCAAGTAGAAACAACAGACATGCAGATATACCAGGACTTCGAATAGGTGTGCAACCTCAACTTGTTACTCTGGGTTTTTATCAGGTTATAACACCTGGTAAGAAAGGCTGCCTTTTACTTGGCATTACAGAATAAATTTTAAAACTCTCAGAAAGGAGAGCTTGAATACTCAGTTCCCTTTAAATTTCCCTGTAATCAAGTTGTGCTCTGCAGACTTCTTTATGCTGATTTGTTCTAGCAAAACTACTTTTCTACTGAATTGCAAACTTAGCCTTGCTTTAGCGACCTGTACTTGGCCAGGAGAAAAGAGTAAACCATTAATCTATGCAATGGAGGAAAAATACTAGGTTTACTTTTGTTTTTAAGAGCAGACAAAAGTTAGGGTCTTCCAATAAGACTTTTCTGATGCTTCCTTTTTTGCTTTGTTTTGCTCAAACAAGGTGGAAGCTGAATGTCTTTAAAAAAACAAACATGAGAACTTGCTCAACAATAACTTGGTAGCTGACAGCTATTTGCAGAATGCACAGCTGGAGGTGGATGGCATTCTAGAAAGTGCGTAACTGACCAACATCAATAAGAATGTGCACTTGAAGTGTTCATTTTTTATTCTCCCTAATGTGCTATTTGTAACCACTTTTCAAATAGTGTAGTCGGTTAGTATACTAATTACAGACTTGTGTTCGTATGATTTTGTTTTTCCTTTCTTTGTAATCACAGTATATATTCATAAAAATACACATTCCTATAAAATCGTGCTGGCCAAAAAATCCCTGTAACTTAAGGCATGCCCTGTATAAAACCTGTTGGATTTTACTATTATGCTATTTTATTTAGTGACCTTTTTATTATTATTATTTTTAGGGTATCTCATAAGCAGGTGTTGCTCAACACACAGATTATTCAGGAAGCTAGTCAAGAAAATGGTTTTTAGGCTATTAAATTATGTTTTTTTAATGAGAATTCTTGTGGGCTCCACTATTTTGCGGGTTTGATCTATTTAAAAGGTTATGAGAGAGTCTTTGCAGAGAGTTAGACCAAAGACACTTGCTTTTAACTATTCTCCAGCACATTTCTTGTTATTTATAGCAGGAATGCTTTTAGTAGCTGCTTTAAAGTATGTAACTAGGCACATATGTTTACACATCCATACACAGGGATACCTACGAACACGACCAGGCAAAAAAATTGACTATATCTAATATTTAAATTGAGTATTAGACAAAGTAAGGAACTGAATTTATCTGTCACATCCCCACTCCTGAAGGATATGGAGTGAGCAAATTATTTATACAACTTAGTATATTTTATTACATATGTTAGATATGAACTGTGCTTAAAACCAGATTGAGACATTGCCTAATAAAATATCTAGGAATGTACAGCAGTAGAAACAATTGTTATTCTCTATTTAATAGTGTTTACCCCCTCTGTTTTACTTTCCAAGTCATCTTTTTGCTCTGGTTAGTGTGAATTACAAATTTGTGTGGCTGTAGCACTTCACTCCATTTCTTTTATACCTGGATGCTCTGTTTTAGGAGTTTCCTGGGGGCAGAAAGCAAGTTCAAGCAAGGAAAGCAAACAGCATTCTCTGAATGGCTGAATTTCCTTGTGCATTTGGCCTAAAAAAAAACCCCAAAAACAAACCACATGCAGTAAGAGTCAGAGAGAGAATTTCCATATATGCAAATCAAGCGCTGAAAAAGTGTAGGACACCGAAAATTATTCCAGGGTACAATATCATTGTCCGGTAATTAATTTGCATGCATCTTATTTTCATGCTTATGAAATCCAGCAACCCTTTCAGTAAGAAGATCCTGCCTTAACAATAAATATCTATGCAATGAATATCATATTGCAAACATAGATATACACAGTGATTTTATTCAGTTTTACACTCAATGCAGAATGTGTGTTAGAAAGTGGATATTTAGACCTATTTGTTAAATTAGTATAGGTAGAAATATTTTCATTGTCATTTAGAACAGTATGATAACTCCCAGTGGGAAGTAAATATCTTAATTTTTCAAAGATGTGATGAAAAATAAATATGGATGCTTGACAGATTATCTTCATACTAATTTCATGTGGCAGCAGTAATAGATATTTTATTTCCCTCTCTGTTTGCTTGGTTTTGAGTTGTTGGGTGTGTATAAAATGACCAGAGGAAGGAAAATTTTGCCTATTGATTTAGAGAAATCCATTTAAAAATTTTAGGGGTTTATAGGCGGTTACTGTGTTTGGGTTCCTGTGTTTTCTTAGGGCTCTGGAATATGGCAGAGTACTGGCAGAACTCAGCACAGCTTGTGCCCATTTCATAGCCTGTGGTATAGATTTTGAAAAGAAGGCTTGTTTTCCCAGATAAGTCATTACAAGTAGGACAAACAAAAGCAGAGTTGCCATTTACTGATAATACTAAAAAGGCCACACTTCAGCAGCCGCCAGCAACTGCTTAGGAATCAACACACAGAAAGTAAGTATGAAATAGGGGATTGGATAGATAACCCGAGTTATTTTCCAGTTCAAGGCAACAAATCAGCCACGTTATTTGCAATGCCATTTATAGGGCTACTGAGTGAAGTTAATTACTGGAAGCAGGAGGGCATCAGGTATCCCTGATGTGGTAGAAAGCCATGGCCAGAGTCGCTGCTGCTACAATGGGACATGAAATAATAGTTGTCAGAATAAGCTAAATAGGGGCAGCAAGTGGGTGAGAGAGGCAAAATGATTGTGAAATGAAATTCCATGAAAAATTAATGAAATAAAAAGATTGTGCTGAAGATGAAGGGAGGAAACCAGCTTGGTTCTTCATCATCCTGCAATGCCAAAGTAATAAATGAGCGTGTTTCATCTTGGCAAGGTTCAGGGACACAACTCCTTCCCCACAAAAGGATTGTGTTGTGCTTCACGATGTGTTCCGCTTATCTCGTGCCCTGACAGCTCGAGAGGAAGGGAATGGATTTGGTGATAAAATTAAATTGATTAAACCTTTATCCATCATCTAATTTGGTAGCTTTCTTTTTTCTTTTCTTTTTTACTATTACCTCCAATTTCTAGTGATCCGTGTAATGACAGCAATTTGAGATAGCATCAAGGACATTAGCTACGATGACTGAACTTAAATTTAGAATAAAAATATGGGATTCATGAGTCCATATCTAAATAGAAGATGATTAGGTTATAGCAGAGTTGTAACTTCCTTGCAACAGCATGTAATTGTGAGGACAATAGAATGGTGTATTTTACTTTCAAAGAGAACAGCATGTAATTGTGAGGACAATAGAATGGTGTATTTTACTTTCAAAGAGAACAAAATACTTCAACTTTATCTCAAAGTATTAATTATGTAAGTGGAAAAAGCACTGGTAGGAATACTGACCACAACTTACATTAGCAATAACGCATATTGTAATTCTTACCTTTCTGAACACAGATATTGTCAGATGTTTTTCTTTCCTCAGTGGCAATACACAGGCATATGAAGCTAGTGGCAAAGAATCCTACTGTTGGAAATCACTTCATATTGCTTAAAATCTTGTAGCTTCTTGGTGACTTGCGCAGGAAAATTCTCCCATAAGGTGAGACTCAGCTTTGCTTACAAGTTCCAGTTTAAGTGATATTAATGGAGTTTTTTTTTTTAATACTTAAAGGTAGCCCTTTCTGAAGTGATACCCTACAAATGGAAAATGCTGCACTAAAAATTAAAGGTCAGATGAAATTGCCTTGTGAAATACCAAAGTTACTAAAGGTCTGTGCAAACTGTATTCTTAAGTTCCTTTAATGCCTTATAGCTTAGCAAATCTCAAAAAAGAGAGCATGAGGATATCTGTCTGATCTCTGTTAATTGTACTACTTTTGAATTACTGCTGGCCAATATTGTAAAGGTTTTGCGAGTAGTAATGGACCTGAATTGATCCTTGTGTTTACAGCTAACTATCTCTACAACCTTTCAGGCAGTTTACCGTTTTTTCTGTGTAAGTGATTAGTTTTCCAGACAAAAAAGGTTGATATGCATCGGTAGATAGATCATTTTCAAGGCATCTGTGGTGAACTTGACATGTGCTGTGTAAAACAGCTTGTTTTGCCTGCAAATTATGTAAGTTCCAATAGTAAAACGAAGCACTTACCTTTCTGCTGTGGCTGACCTTTGTTCCCCGCTGTATGAATTTGAAACGAAGCAGCCAACCCGGAGGAGTTGTAACAGCATATTGTGATATAGAACATATTAAAAAGGCTGCTTTGTTAACTGGCGTAAGCAGCTTGTCAACCCCTACTAATAGGCAACCCTCCCTGAGTCACAAAATAGCCAAATTTAATGCTTTAACAGAAAGCATTAAATGGATGGAGTTACTGTTGTTCAATCAGTCTCAAATGTCTTGCTTCTTACAGCAGATTTTAAATATGAGGATGTATTTTTGGAGCCTGAGTTAAAAATACACACTCCGGACTAAGGACTGGACATTGCCATGGCTGGTTTAATGAAAATCTCTGCGAAGCAAAGCGTGATAACAAGGGAAGCACGGAGCAGGGCAGAGTGCGTAAAGAGCAGGACGGCTAATATTGAAAATGTTACCGTGACATTAATGAATGAAAGGTGTATTTTCACGAGTATATTCTGTTTCGTTCTGGCTGTTCTAGCTCCCAAATGTGTACTAGAAATAGTGAAGATTCAGAGACATATGGCAAGAGGGATTAGAGACGTGTAAAATTTTGGTAAAAGAAAATTGATAAGATTTATATTGTTTACTTTGGAGATAAACATAAGAAAGGATATAGTAGAATCATATTAAAGAAGAAAGATTATAAAGAAGGTAGACAGGCTACTCTAATTTATTCCTAGTTTTTTTATTTATTGAGACAGAGACCTTTAAGGAAGGAAAATTTCAGCATGTTTAATAGGAGTGGAAAGACTTTTTCTGTTGAGACTGTATGTAGCTGGCCTGGGAAATCTGTTCATTTAAGGTATGGAAAAACAAAACTTGTTTTTAGGGAGTCTGAGGTATTTGATTAGCTCAGCTAAGACGTGCTACTAAGTTTGATGCTCAATTCAGTGACTGTAGGCTTTGGGTAGGATACATTAAGAAGGATTACATTTTTTTTAATATGATATATGAATCCTCTTTTTCAGGAAATTATCTGACTGCTGACTTGCTTGGATTAGGTGGAAAGGTGATTTGTAGGCAGTTTAATCACTCCCGCTCCCTGTGAGGCTTTTTGCACTCTCCTGTTTCCCCAGCTGAGGCTGTGGCGTGGCAGCGGCTCAGGAGGTGACTTTGTGCTCAGCTTCGTGGCGGTGGCGACGCACATCCATCTGCCCTGTGCCTCCCAAAACCAGCAACACCCCTGGGAGGAGGGCAGGCACATTTCCCTGGAATATTCCTGACAGCCTCTTAAGTCTCCTTCCTCTCTGTTCCCACTCAACGCCCTTCATGGTATATGCAAAAAATAGACCGAAATTGAGACTGATTCCTAGTCTCTTACTTTGATTCTGAAGTGAGGTTAGGATGATTACAATAAAAATTAATTCACCCCACGCATTTCTTATTTTCTTGAAAAAAAGAAATAAAAGGGTGGAATAAAAAGGGGTGAAATCGAATTTTACGAACACATGATGATTTGTTAAGCAGAAAAACCCCACACATATTGGCATGACTGCCAGTGCATCGTCATCAGATGAATATTGTGTCATAGGGGATTATTACCTCTGCAAGCTAATCTGTGTTTTTGAAAGTGTTTGTGCTGGGTTCAGGTTTGGTCTCAATGCTGAATCAACTACTGTCTGATTTTGGAGCTATGCCACTTGTGAGTGCTGTTTCTGAAACCTTCACTACATGCTGGTGGCATTTTTTGTGCAGGTCTGGAATGAGAAACAAGCATTAAGTACATCTCAGCAAAATACTTTGTGATAAAGTGTGAAATATTTTCCCCCATTTCTTTGTTCCTTGCAAGAGAAATGGTGCTCAGAATTGTTAACAGAATCACCTTTCTCTAAATGCTAATGAAACATCAGCGTGAAGAGTCAAAGCTGCTGGGAAGTGTGGGAAGAAATAAGTAGAATTTGACAGATATTTTGTCTCCGTCTTCTTAGGGATTTACACACAACTGATTTTAGGCTTGCTTCTTGCCACTTCTCAGAGACTGTGAAATGGCTATTTATTCCTTAAAAAGTGGGATTTAACAAATGTAAAATGATGGCTTTCAAGCCAACTATAATAATGTGTTACCTTTGTATAAGGCCTAATTCTGCTGCCCCTACTCAGAGTAAAATTGAAATTGAAACTTCTCAGTATCAGTCAGAGTGGCAGAACTGTGTTTCTATGTACATTTATGTCTGTGCCTTAATATGTAGGTACATATATACATTTTTGTGTGAAATATGATTGCCCAGCTGTACGAAGTGAATGGCTGTAATAAGCTCAGGTTATATTAGACAAAGGGTCTTAAAGCCTGTAAAGTTCAAATTATATGAAGAATTTTTATATTCCATTGAAGTATTTTGTGTAGTGATACAAAAATAAAATACTCCTTTATCATTTGTGTTTATTCGCATTCATCCATTCAGACTGTTTGAGTTTGTAATTTTAAAATAGATGTGTAAAAATTTGCATGGTTTTTGTGTGTGATCTTTCTCAATGCAATAACAGTTGTTTTGCGGACAAATCACTAAGGCACAACTGCACAAGAATTATGATTTTTTTTAATAGTGAGAAATAAATGAAAGACAGTTCTTATAAGCCAGATTTTTTAGTGTATTTCTACGTTCGATTTGTGTAGATATGTTTTTTGAGTAACAAAGTAATTTAGCATGGTGAAGACAGATGTGTATGCAGAAACACATAATAATCATGTCAGGAAACCCTAAATCTTTACCAAAAAGGTGAATTTGTTCTTAAGTTTCTCTGTGTGCTGATCTTTCTCCAGCTGAATGCTACAGAAGGACCAACAGAGCAGAAGCCAACTTAGAGCTCGTGGTCTATATTGCATCCATGCCAGCAGCCCTGCCGCAAACCACCAGACAAAATGCCCAGGGCTCCTTGAGCAGAACTTACACAAAATTAACTTCCATTAGCTGATTTCCAGGTTGTAATTTCCCTTCTTCCTGACAATCATGAATTGCTATTTACGTGTCTGTATAAATGGTGATTTTGGGAAGCAGGCTGCAGTGGTCAGCAGTGCCTCGTTGTTGAGCAGTGCAGACAGTAATTAAATTGGAGCTCAGCTCTTGCTGCATGTGGATTTAGGAGTTTAAAAGAAACAGTACAGAAAGGGAATGTTCTTTAATACCACCGACTGCAGGTTTCTTCTACTTGCAAGTGCTTCAAAGATTATTGATTGACCTGTGTTTATCATTTATTTATGCTAAAGCATCTGATGCGTGTCTGTTGTAAAATCTGTTGTTTCTAAAATCAAGATACTTGATTGCGATTCACATTTACAATGATCAGTTTTACAGTTGTGTAACAGAGAATTGCTTTAACTGGTGCTGTGCCTATGAAGAGGACTTTTTGTTCCTTCAGATGGAATCCATAAGCGCAAGACATTTCATGCTGTGGGTTTTTGGTGAGTTTTTGTGGTTAGGTTTTTGGGGTTTTTTTTCAAATAAAACTGTTTCACTGTGCAAATCCTTTAAATTTTCTACACAAGAAGAGGGAATATGCAAGAGTGTTCAAGGATAAAAGTGAAGCATTTCAGTTCTGCCAGAACAAGTCAAAAGCTAGTCTTTCTAGGTTAACTTGTACCTTCTTGTATTCTTTTAAAAGGAGACTTTATCTCTGCATTCATTTTGTTAAAAAAAAAAAGAATTTTGAAATCTTTTCATGTTACAACACAAGGTGTAAACTGCAAGGCATAAATGGGCAGTAAGTTACTAACAAGACCAGTTACCAGAAGATGGTTATTAGGTGTCAAAAACCCCTGGGGATTTAAAAGTATGCACAGTTTTTGAGTAGTCAGAAATGAAAGTGTTTTGCAGTTAGAAGTCTGGTTCGTAACAGAATTTGACAGAACGCTGCTTTATAGACTGGTTAACCCAGGCACATCTTTAAGCAAGTGATACATTCTGCTTAAATGTAGTAAGAAGTCATAGACAAAGATATTTTGTCAGATTTTCCTGAAGGCTAACTCTGAATTCTGTATTAAATTTGTGCTTTTATGATGTAAGGCACATTGGACTATTTTTTCCTGACAATGGTAATTTCCACATCCTTCTCTTCAGATAGTTCCAACCCATTCCAGACAGCAAGGATTCTTATTGCCCAGAGTTAATAAAAATGCCTCAGTGTAATCACGCTAGGTACATGCTGAAATTACTTATGGAAAGTTATTAACTCTCAGGCAGACAGGCCATATTCGCCCAGTTTACGAGAGGGAAATTGAGTCAGACCAGTTAATCTGGTGCAGAATTAATTAGCGAGAGGTAGGAATGCAGTAGTCTGTCACTCCACTTTGAAGTGTCCAAGGAACCTGGCTCCGGTTTGTACCAGCGATCCTTGCCGTGGCTGTGTCACAGCTGTAGCTGGATCTCATGCTGGGGTTTGTCACAGTGTCAGTGTCACTGTGTGACACGGCCGGCAGTCCCTGAGAGCCGCTCGTTCCCAGGTGAGGCTGTGCCAGGCTGAGAGCCGGACGGGAGCTGGCAGGAGCAGGTAATCCCTGCCCGCAAGGCAGCCTGAGCTGAGGATGGCAGAGCAGTTCCGCCCGCTGGGCTGGGAAAGAAGAGGGCTTTGTGTTTACTTATCTATTCGGTGTGTAAACAAAGGCGTGGGATCTGCTGCTTCTGTGGTGTTAAATCACATTTGCTCTTCAGCTTCTGGAAGGCTTTCGATTTCTCCCAGAATGGCTTGCTATAGGTGCTGAGGGTGAGATTTCTGTGTAGCAAAGTTTACATTTGAAAGGCAACTCTTTCTTCAGTATTAAGCAGCACATTAGAATGAGTCTGCAGAATAACCACAGTAACTCCGGTTTTGTAATATACATTACTTCCTTCATATGCTGCAGGAATTTGCTTATGGAATTCATTGAAATTTACAGATTCATTTTTTTAAATGAGATTTATCCTTTTAGATTTAATTTCACAAGGCTTAAATACTGGTTTCCAGATTTCATTACTTTCATTTCCATTAAAAATCATAGTAACAGTCCTTACGTTTGTACCTTGCCTGTAGTTCATCAATTTAGTTTATGCACAAGCTCTTCAGAAGACCGATAGACTATTCCACTTTAGCTAAAACCACTCTAAATTCACTCTAGTCTTTAACAATAATTCTTTGACTAAAGTATGGCAGGTACATCTTAAGATGAAAAAAGAACCAAGCACTCATTTCTGAGTCCAGGAAAGTAATTTATAAAGGTAAAAAAAAAATCTATTCCTCATGCATTATTATCTTAATTTTTCCTCAAAATAATTGTCTCTGAAATTAACTGAAACCAAGCAGCAACAAATTACACTGGTTGGGTGTTGCAGAGTGCTGCTTTAACAGGAGAATGAATTAAACACTACAGACGCCATCTCAATAATCACAAGTTTTCTAAAAAATCACTCCTAAAATAAAAATGTACGTTACCCTGAAAATCGACATATTTGCATTTTTTTTAGTTTGTTTCTTATTTGCCAAAACACCCATCTCTTTCCTCCCCTTCTTTTTACTATCTTACTTCTCTTGTTTATATCCTCACCTACTGAAGCAGCTGCTATTCATACAAATTACGAAAAGGAAAGTATATATGAGATTGGTGCCTGGAGAGGACCAATAAATCATCAAAGGTCTTTGGGGTAACATATGGCCTTGGTTCAGCAAAATCACTTCTTCAGTCATTCCATTGCTGCTCAGAAAAGCAGTAAATAATAAGTAACAAGATCTGCGTACAAATGTGCTGGTGCTTAGGTTTCTTTGTGGAATCAGAAACTGGACAAGAAGTTAGTATTATTTTTGTAAATAATAAGACAAAAAAATCCATAATGTACCTTCTTACAGCATATATTTCTTAGAGGTTGTTCTGTTCTAGCATATCTAAACTGATCTTGCTACCATTTCCTGAGCTGAGTAGGTGTTCTCTGATGCTGGCTCGTAAAGTTGGTTCCTGTGCTGTTCGGGCAGAAAAGGGAGACAGCAAAAAGTCAAGATGAGAGGCTGAGGCTATTCTTTTAATGGCCATTATAACTAAAGCAATGTGTGTGTCATAGGTGGGCAGTTGATTGGGAAGAGTTGCTTGTTGATCTTGGTTAATTTTACAAATCTTGTTAATCTTGGTTAACTCTACAAATCTTGTTAATCTTGGTTTCCAGTGCCTTTCCTGTTGTTGGCATGCCCCAAACCGTTCTGCTGCACCTGCCTGTGCCAGGCACAGCCCTGCCTGCAGGTGCAGCCAGGCACAGCCCTTGTGCAGGCAGGCAGCTGGGTTTCCATCAGTCGTTTCCCTGGGCCCCAACAGGTGTCAGTGAGTTTGCTCCTTGGAGAAGAGATGATGACTCACAGAAACCCACATGGCAAAAAGAGACTTCTCAGTCACGGTCAGCTCAGGCCGTGCAGGGAGGTGCAGTACAGGTGGGCAGGCACGCTAAAGGCACCACAGGATGTGATGCTTTCAGCAGAGCTCCGGCCAAAAGCATGGCTTAAGGGAAGCACAAAAACATCTCCCTGACCAAATGTAGGGAACTGTTTCCATCAGCCCTTTCTAGCAGACAGCTTGTCTTTGCTGAATGTTGACAACATATTATATAAATTTCTTTGCAACAGCTTGTTTCAGAAACTTTCCCCAGTAATACAGATTAAGATAGAATTTGTTTTGACTGCTGTAATGCATATTCATTAGATAAAAGCCCAGACAATTACTATGATAGTTTCACTAACAGGTGGAGCACGTTTTAGGATTTGTTGGGCGTGGGATTTGCTGGATAATCTCAGACAAATTTGGGGGATTATTTTTGTATGAAAATAATTTTGTATGAAAAGTGAGAACGTAAGCAGATTTGAAGGTGATTTCATTATGTTTTTACATTAGTTTGCTCTTACAATTTTAAATCTAGAATAAGTTCATGTTTTGAACAAATGCAGGTCTCTCAGGGCAAGCGATAAACCACACAAATAAATGGAACCTTCATAATATAGCTTACAATTGCGTAAATGGTAAGCAAAGGTATTTCTAACAGGATATCACTTTATTGCGTTCATGTTCCAAAACTAGAAGAGAACTAGAAATTATTCTTTTTCTATCTTCACTTGTAGCATATCCACTTTCATCCATTAAAGTCATAGATTAATTTCAGTTGAGTAGGTAATATTACAGCAAATATGCATGCATCAACGTTGTTGAAAAGTTGCAAACAAAAGTACAATTCCATTTTTTGTTTCCACTAGAATAAGGAGAAAAATTGAGAGCAGAATCAAGATGAAGGTTATAGGAGCCTAATCCTACCCTATTACATGGGAATCTGTTTTTTTGAGGAGCACCAGGCCCTGCAGTTTATGGGACTTACATCCCATAGGACATTCTCCTGCGTGTGGTGACGCTGTCTTCAGCACAGATTGATCTTGGTGATAATTTTTATAAGGATTGGGGTCATGATGACTGGCACTCTCAGGAGTGGATCAAAATTAGTTTCATAAAGTAAACAAGAAAGTTAAAACTGCACACTCAGGAAAGCACTTAGTTCATCCCTACAGGGCAGCATCAGACTTTAGTGCTAAAGGAGGTTTAAAAATACACTTGCCTAGCACAGAAGTTAGCAGTCTAGACTCCCCATCTGTTGAATGCTTTGTAACTATCAGTAGCACTTCAGTATCTGACTTAGGCAGAAATCATCATGTAAAAATTCTAATAATTTCTCTACAGTGCTTTGTTATGAATGGAACTTCAGAGCTGTGAATGCATATGTTTATATTCAATTTCTATTTATATACATAAGCACAGACTCTCTAGTACTATGCATATTAATGTGCCAATATGTGCTCCAGCAATGCCCATATTTATGTGCATTCATATTTATGTAAAGGGCTGGACTCAATGCAAGTTCTGTCCTAAGCTTCCTAAGCCTAGATCCAACCCTGTATTTTTTTTTTAAATAAACATTGGAACAAATTTCCAGGAATTCATTTAGTTCATAGTGTTGTCTTTTTGTTGTTGTAGTTGGATTTTAATTCTTAAGCACAAGTTTTTTATGAGCTGCATCGTTTTCAGCTGCTTGTATACAGATGTTTCTGTGTTGACAGAGCTGCTTCCCTACTCCCTCACCATCCTCCTTTGTCTTCCTTTTCTTCAGTGTGTTTTAATCATGCCCTCTAATCCCCCATACCACTATAACTGATTAATTAGCAAACCTTCACTTTCAGGCTCTGAATTTTTCTCTTAGGCTCAGACCATTTATAATCTCAGCTGAAAAGACAAGATTGAACATCTGCCTTGTATTTAATCTCTTTGCATCTTGTACCCATCATGATTATTGTTTGTTCTTTATTATAACTGGGGGGTTTAAGGGCAAAATGTTACATTCTGCATTATCTGGGTTCTTAGCCTGAAAATAAATCCATGCAGATGGGCTGTGAGTAAATACAGAAATCAAGGAGTCCACAACTTTGTGGTTTTTTGTAGAATTTTGGACCTCAGGTGTCCATTTTTTTTTCAAGAATCAGCTTAAAGAAACTGTGGATGGAAAAGACAATAGATGAATTGTTTCTTTTATGGAGGTTTCATCAGTTTGTATTTTCAAAATTTTCTTTGTCAGGATGTGGGATAGAAATATACACATATTTGTATATTTGCAATAAGTAAACAAATCCAACATTTTCATTCAGTTGTCAGATGCCAAGATTTGTGTTTTTCAGAAAATCCCATTATGGGACCTTCAGCTGGTGACAGTGAAAGAACTATCCTCCTTCAGAAGCTCAGGTCTGAGCTTCCCTCAATTCCTTGTCAAGATTTCCATGTGAAGCGTGTTTGCTCATAGCTTCTGCAGGGAGGAATTTTCCCTGCTGCACTTGCTTGCCTGGTTTTTTATATAGTTGGGGTTAAGATTTTGAGGGATTGAAGGGAGATCAAGCACCTGTTTGTCATTACCTATTTCCAGCTGGAAACCTTGGGATGGCAAGCTTTCTCTTCCCCCTCACTGACTCACAGCATGAGGAGATAGTGGAAATTTTCCCAACACATTGTACGTTTGTCAGCACAGGTAGAAGAGTGCTGAATAAAATAATTTCTTTGCTCATCCCTCCTACTCTCCTAGTCATAATCTCAAACACCATGTAGCATCACACAGAGGGTTTTTTTTTTTCCTCCAGAAGGAACTATCTGTCTCCAAGTGTCACATAATTTATGCAGAATTGAGTTTGCTTCTCCTTTCTGCTGCAGCTGATACCCACGTGTCATGTCCATCCAAAGGACTGTGTTGTCTTTGGCCTGAACTGGGCCATGGAGTGTATTTAGGCTCTCCCGTACATAATTTCTTGTATTAACTAGATGGTGCCACCCAGCTGCTGGTGTCTCTTACAAATTCACTTTTCTGTTATTCATGCTATCTGAGCCTTCCAAAATCTGCAGCAGCTCCAAACACTTTTCAATAGCATTAGTGCAGGTTTTGGAATGATAATACAGATGTAATATTATCATTATATCTAATGTAATATAATATAGATATAAATATTTTCATTCTGGAATTATAGGAGGAAAGAAAACCGCTCATGTCAGTTACTTTCTGAACTGATTTTTTTTATTTCTTTCAGAACTCTCTGTGATCTTTGTAGGTATTAGATTAAAAAGTAATTTCAAACATGAGTAAGAAATAGCATGTGCAGAAAGCTGCATTTCAGCTAGAATTAGCAATGTGAAGCACCTTTCTGGGGCTGTGGCTCCAGTCTGACAGTCTCCCATGGAGCACAGAGCAAGTGTGGCTGAGATCCACAGAGCCTTGTTGCATTTTGAAATAGTCTCTCGCACTCATTTCTTTCCCCATGAAGAACTACTTTTATATGTTCTAGGAGGCCTTTCAGGAGAAATCGCATGTTCCTCTTCTGACTGCCTCTGTTTTTAGAGATCTCTCTTGCAGATGTTTTTTCACCCACAACTTTGCATTGCCCAGATGCATTGCTCTCTTCCCACACAGATGGGATCTGGCTGTTGCCCTTAGTTGGTGTCTTTGGACAGTAATGTATCAGCAAGGAGCAGATGGCTCTAATGTGACTTGCTGAGGATGAATTTTGGGTCAAGTGTTTCTTCAGAAGATTTTTCAAGAGTTGATAGGATTTAGGGGAGATGCAAGACCCCACCTACAACAACCTGTCCTCCGGCAGGAAAGCTGATGTGATACTTGCACCTGAGTGCCTGTGTCACCTTCTGCACATGCGTTCCATGGCCAGAAATCTCTGTTTTATGAAGAAGTCTATGAAATGTGTGTGTGTCTGTCCAGGTGCAAGTCAGGGCCTTCAGTCTGGTATGTGCTAGAGAGCTGTCAGAGGGTTGGGATCAGGATAGTCTGAGCAGCAGCCAGTTGTGCTGGATGTGCTCACACGGACCAGTGGGAGCTGCAATTATAGGAAGTCACACAGCCATGGTTCTTCTGTGTCTCCTGGTGGAATGGTAGGAGTGTAGTGGGCTGTTGGTCCCCCCAGCCCTATCAGCAGGGAAGACCTGTGACTTACCTGATGATTTTCTGGGCTTTGGGGGTGGATTCCAACACTTGCAAAATGGATTTCCTCTAAGTGAAGCTCTGTTCTGAAACTGGCAATGCTGAAAGTTAAAATTAGCTTCTCCTTTATTACTAGGACATATTTTTAGGCCCTAATTCATGTCTCATGTGAACGCAGTCCTCCCACTCCCACGTTGGGAGTACTGAACTGGAGTCTGAGGGCTGTGCATTACATTTTCCAGAAATAAGTGCAACCCAAGATTTTGAATATTTACATTCTCTGCCTTTTAAAAAAATGCACCTATTGGTTTTAGGTGCATGTATGGGTTTAAAATAGTGAAAAACTAAAGTAGAAGCTGCTATTCTTTGGTTTTTTGTCACTCGGTCATATTTTTATTTTGGTTGCATGAAGTGGAACTTACCTTAGTTTGCATCTAGATGCTGCAAAATGCAAAAAAAACCCACAGAAGATAAGCTCAATTCCTACGAAAATATTTTGGATGTCTCCTGTACTCTGCCCTCTCCTTTGGAACTCCAGAGCCTCTAAGCCCAGCTGCTGGTGTGAGCCCTGGTCCAGCAGCACACCAACATTGCCCTCCTGTCCGAGCATCTGCAGCTGCTGCTCACAGAGGTCAACTCTACTGGAAATGTTCTCGTGGGAGCCCTGAGGAGCACAAGGGCAGGGCCTGGCCTTCAGAGGAGCTTCCAGCTGGTGCCATCAGGCGGCAGTGACGGGGTTTTGGAGAAATTTGACCCGGCCACAGTCAGGGTGGCAGAGATGGCCCGGCAAGCTGGCGAGCCGTGGGAAGGAACTGCAGCTGCCTGTGATGCTGGAGCCCCTGCCCTGCGATGTCCCCCTGCCCTGCAAGGCCAAAGCTCCTGTCCTGCTGTGTGACTGCTCTCCAGCATCCCTGGGGGCACAGGCAGGGGTAGCTGGGTCAGCGCCAGTGGCTGGGAACAGGGAGTTCAGAGGAGCCCTGCTCATTTAAAACCTGCCAATGCCACTTAGGAAACTGTCCAGCAGGATGATGAACTCCAGTGAGGAGTGGAGTTTATTTATTGTGGAAACACAGCTCCTGTTCCCATTAGGGCTGGTTCAAGGGGAAGGGACAGTCTTCAGCTGCCTGCTGGTGCCCTGCTCTTCCCCCTCCAGTGTGATGTGTTTTGTTTCTACTTCCAGGGGTTGGTTGCCTGTCCTGAGTGTTTCTGGTGTTTGTGCTGTGCTGGCAGACAGAGGGTGACCTTGCAGCCTGTACCAGGAGTGCCCCTAGGTGTGCATGCCTCCCATCCAAAAGGGGCCTGAGCCCAGGGATTGCAGGGATGGGCCCTCAAGGCCACATCAGAGCAGCCACAGACTCTTGATGTAGAGTGCTCTGATCTTGGACCATGTCTGTGACCATGAGTTCTTACGAGGGAGATCCGTCCCAAGGAACAGAGGAAGAGGATTTTAGCAACCCCTCACAAGGGCTGTCCCAACAGCTCCACGCTGGGAAGGCAACCAAGTCAAGAAGACTCTGATTACTGCCACTCCACAAATTATAAAAAGTGTAAAATATCTATATATTGCCACCAAACAGGCATGGAATTATACATCACATAAAACCTAAAGTCATTATTTTCTTGAAAGAAATAATAAAGTCTCTTATTCTATCAGCATACTCTGCAGACTAGTGTAATCAATAACCATTGTCTTGAAAGAGAAAAGAAAAAAAAGTATGTAGAGTTTGGAAGAGAACTGTTTCATACTGTTACGTAAATAAAGCAAAAATAAATGAGACATTTAGAAAATGCAAATCAAAACTCATCTCTTTTTTTTAATCTATTATTACGGGAGCTTGCAATAGGTAGAATTAGAAGTGATCACAGAGAAATATAGTTGGCATACTGGATATTTCCAGTCACTGAGGACTCAGTTTAAAATAAAACCATCAGCTATATCAATATATGAATGGAGAGGAATCAGATATTTCTGCTACTGCAAAAAATTAATAATGTAAGTCATTAGCATTAGTGCAACTTGCTTCTCTTTCTAATTTACAGGCACATATCTAGATTAACTGTAAAATATTCCTGGGTTTAGGACACACTGTCCTCCATTGAATGCTTAGCCTGGAAAGGTTATTAACATTGAATGGGGACTGTTCTCTCAGGAGAGCTGCAGATAAAATGACCAGGGAAAGAAATAGCACAACTTCTCAAATTAGCATAATTAGTAATTATCTCTTAATAGCCCCACTTGGCTTTGGAGACTTGGCACTTGAAATTCCGCTTAAAGTTCAGTGAGGAAAAACAAATTTCACGCTGAAATGTCTCAATAACACAGCTGAGCTGCTGAGGTAATCGTCTGGTTTAGGTAAAGGAAAGGAGATGAACATATGGATAGGGAAGATCTTTGCTGTAAGCACTGTGTTGTGTTTGCATATGTAAAGCACTCCAGGCTTAATGGTACAATTGCCACTTTCTCTGGGGGTGAGGGGAGGGCAGGAGAGTGAGTGGGACTTCTCTCTCTTCTTTAGTGGAGAGAAACAGATGAAGATAATAAACTAAAATGAGCAAATCCCATTCATTTTACACTAGAATAGTGTAATTTCTTTTGCAATTCTAGCTGAAATAAAAAACCCAGAGACAGACAAGCCAAGCAGTGGATAGAAAAGCAGCCTTTATTGTAGCCAGTGGCAGAACTAAAACCTTTCAAATGGGGACAGTTTTCCAACATTTAACTCAAGGTAAAATTGGATGAATAAGCACAGGCAGCCTGGTGACCCTGATTTTTTTTTCTTTCTGTGGCAATGAAACAGATGGCTCTCTTAAGATGCTTTTGGCTGGGAAAGAACAAAAGCAGGAGAGAAGTATTTACCATTTTTTACACACCTAAAGCTCAGTCCTCTTTATCCTCAGGCAGAAAGCAATTTATCCCTCCATCCTGATGGAAACAAGCCTTTGTTATTAAGTAGGCACATTTTGATTTACATGTTGCACAGCTGGTTGGAAGCTTTCCACTGGGAAACACATACACAATTGATAAGCCTTCCTCAACTAGTTCGAAATAGAAAAAGAAGTTGTTTCACTCTGCCCTCTTTGGCAATTCATGCTGGGCACCAACACTTCCGCAGTGGATTTATTGTGGTGATGGTTTGGGGAGCTTTGTTTTTAGTGTAGGTTCATGTTTTGGTCTGTTTTTGGAGGGGAGGGTTGGGGGTTTGGGGGTGGTTTTTTGTTGGCTTTTTTAATGTTTGTTTGGTTTGGGGGGNTATATATATATATATATATATATATGGACATATAAAAGCATGTATATTTTGAAGTGCCAGATTGCCGTATCGCAAAGGGGCAGGGTGTCAAGGGTTGCAGTGGTTCATACCACATATGGCCCCTCCTGGGGTAGGGTCAAGTGCCCTCTAGAAGAGGCACTTTTTGTTCTGCCTGCAGAGTGAAGGACCCCTTGGCTGCAGGGAAATTACTCTTTTGGTGCTGTGTCAACACATAAAATAGGAAAGATGAAGACAAACTAGTCAGAGGAGGTTGACAGCTGTTATAAAACTGATAGGCTGACACATTCATGGTCAGAGGAGGAACAGGTTTGGCTTAGAAACTCTAATTAAGGCTGGCCAGGGTCCATTAGCTCATCTTCACTAGTAGCTTTGCAACCTCACGCCCTATGTATCACCCTTTTTATACAGGCTCTAGGTGAGAAATATGATTAAGCAAGCTGCTATACTATGTTTCCAAGGCCCAGTCTCTGAAAGCAATTCAAATGCCTCTATCAACCAACAAAATCCATTTCAAAATTCAGAAAGAGCATGAAAGCAAAGAGGGAAAAGGGAGAAAAGAAATGGAAGCAGATCAAAAGAGATGAAATGACATTTGAAAAGTATGGAAATGAGGGGAATATTGAGACTGAATTAATTGCAAAAAAATCCTAAAAGATGCAGAAATCCAGCAGGTCTGATGTAAATATTTGCAGGCTGACAGAAAGCAGGGAGATGGGTCAGTATCATGATGAAACGAACACATTTCTTCTTGTTCCCCCAACCAGTCCTACTCCCAAATGAGCACTTGACAAATAAATTAGGCTCAAGCACCCACAGTGGAGAGAATGCAGAAGAATATTCTGATGGACACCTGAGATATCTCCTGATAGACTGTACGTGGGCAGCTGCTGAGAACAAAATGCTACAAAAGAAAAATACCCACTCCCTGACAAGCCTCTTTGTTGAGTGATTGATATGTTTCTGCTTTCCTCCTTCCCTATAATACTGGGAATGTGAGCTGCTGCTTTGAGGCCAGAACTATTAAAAAACAGTTTGACTTTTTTTTCCCCAAAGCATGTAGCTGTAGATAGTGAGTGTTGATTTTTCTTAAAACCTCAGACTGGATTTTTTAGGGCAGATTTTTCAGAACAGGTCTTCTGTCATTTTGCTCCTAAATTTCATCTTAAGAAATATAGTAGAACCAGTTAGGTAGTCAGTCACGTGCCTTGTTTGCTTGCAAAGCTCACTAGAAAGATGCTCTTGTTAAATTCAAGAGCCCCAGCTTGATTTCTGGCTCTGCTGCTGTTGTTTCTGTGACTGTGGCAGTCTGCTTTCCGCCCCTCTGCACTGGGTCTGCCAGGACAGACAGAGTAACTGTCATCACTGTTATTTCTAGTCTCTTAGTGCTCTGAGCCCTTTAGGGACCATTAAATTGTGCCTGGGATGATGTGCTCCTGATCTGATTTGGGATCTCCTGGTTGCTGTTGCGAAAGAAGTAGCAATATCCCTATGGCATTAGGTGTTATTTTTAGGCATTGCAGAAGCTGCAACCTGCAGGTGAACTTTCAAAGACTCCTTCTGTGACATTAGGTCTTGTCAGACAGCAATTAATTATTTGGCCTAACTCTCTGATTCTTCGTAAACCTTAGTGAGGTGGTTAAAGGGCATTTCTATTCTCCTAAAACCAATGCTAGAGAGGAATGCTCAGCAGTTCAGTCAGGATTGGACCTTTAAAATTGGACAGCGTGAAGAAGACAAACATGCAAAAAATACCGGAGGGTAATTCATTCTCTTAAAAAATGCCATTGGATTATAATGACTTCATAGGTAGCATTTAATTGTGTCAAGCTGGTGATCTGCTGCCTTGTTCCATTTCTTTCATTCCCTTTCCAATTTTTGGAACCACCTATTTTGGCTATTTCTTGAATTGCTGGTAATTCAGAACAGAGAATGAATAAGAACATATTGTGTATTACATTTGTATTGCTTTCAAACAGAGTTAAGCATAACCTGTATATATAGATCATGGCAAGGAAATATCAGTAATTTTCAATGGAAGAGTAAAATGGACAATCTATCAGGCCTATTCTCCTTCATTTAATAAAAGTAGGTCAATGTAGGTTTTATGCTGTTCACATTAGTGTCATTCATTTTAGCTTTACTAATAAAAGTGAATGGCTGGTTGAGCATTACTGGAAGAGCATATCAGAAAAGAAATTAGAAAAAGAAAAATGGGTAAAGAAACATTACAGAAAGTAAAGTCCTATGTCACGGGGATGTTCCTGTAAAATTTGTTAAATAATGTCAACTCATGCCCTGGTTTTGAAACTCCCATTTCTAAATGACTAAAGTAGAAATGAACTGGAACATGAGAAAAAAATATATCTTGTGTACTTGTTTAGCTTCAGATCAACTATTAAACACTCAGGAGATGCTGACAATGGGCTTCATGCAATCCTGTCATGATTCCCATTTAACTCTTGAAGTGTTTATCAGATAGTTGAGAATGCCATGATCCACTCTGGCCTCTGCAGTTCTACTTTAGCTGTGACTTGTTGGTTTGGTTCCTATTAATTTCCATTTGCCAGGTGCCTGCCTGAGGGGATCATTGGTGGCACAAGGAATGCTGGGTGGTGATTATAAGAAAAAGACAGGGAGAATGTTATTTTATCTGCTGCTACCAGTATAAGACTGTTTATTGAAGCAGATCAAAGTAGGTAAACATGCATACACATGTGCACACGCATAAATCCCATTGCATTTCTTTAATTTGCCTTTTACAGTATTTAATAATATTGCAATTTTTCATGTAGTTAAGAAACAATCACTTTAATATTTCGCTTACAGGGCCTTGGAATGTGGCGAATGAGAAGAGAAGGAATCAGGATTCTTTTTATTTGCTTTTCAGCTTTTATTTGAGACATAGGCTGTGCTTTCATATCTTCCCTGAAAGAGTAAAAAGCTTTCAAAACCCTTCAGAAAGGGTGAAAAAGTTGTTCAGCTTCAAACAAAAAAAGGACACAGATTTCCTTCATATCCTGCACCTTAAGTCACTCATTTTTTCATAGCCATTTCTTAATAATACTTGAAAGAGACTGTTTTAATGTGTACCCTGAACTAGTTCATGTTAAAATTCTGCATCTATCATTACAGCACTTGAGGAGCCGTTATATTTTAGTGCATTTGTTTTGGACTCTTTCCAGGCTCTTGTGAACGGTCCCAGTCTCAGATCACAAGTTCTGTTTGGGTTATAGTCTGGAATTGCTGCAGCATGTGGGAAGCCTTTTGGTGTCTTCCTTGTCCCTTCAATGGCCTCCTAAACCACCCCAGGTTTCTAAATTAAAAAAAAAAAAAAAAAAGAGGCACATCAGCTGTAACAAAATCAACTAACAAAACAAGCTTAGCATAAGAAGATCTAATGTATTTTAAATACTTGGCATCTAAACATTGTGTCAAGACATGCCTTAGATTCTGTTTGAACCCGTACAGACATGACATACCTTAGGCTTTGCTATTTTTTTACTAAACTAAGAGGAAAAAAATTCCCATTCTTTTACATTTAACCAAGTCAAATTCCCCACTGCATGCTGAGCTAAGGATATCTCTTCTCTGTCCCCAAGCAAAATACTGTAGTAGCAACTGGAAGCCTTATAATTAACAGAAACTGGGAGAAATTACTTATTTCAGGAGGTCATACTCTAGTAAGTGGAAAACTACAAGGCCCTGTGTGCATCTCACACAGTGCTAAATTCAGTTCAGGTGCTCTAGGCTGTGAGTGGTCAGGACACCAATGAGAACACTTCTCTTAGTCTGTTATTTGCTATGAAACACAGAAAGCCACAGGCAGATGTCGAAAAGAACGAGTGGCATAATTTCCTACAGGGCAGCTTTGTTGTAGAGTAAGACCAGTCCCTAGGTGGAAGTCATCAGTGGCTGGACTAAGACATGGTTCATGGTAGTACAGCTATTTTATACGAGGTACCATGAAAGCAGAAATGATGTTTCATATGTTGGGAGATAGAAAAATTTTGGATGAACTAGAAGCTGACTAGATTCTTTTGTAAAACACGAAAAGGCAGTCTCTGGAGGGGTACAAGTGGAATTAGACCCTATTAGTGGTACTGTAGAAGGCATTTGAATTTATTTGACAATCAGTAAAATCAATAATTTTAATTTTACCCCCCAGTATGACATTCTGTTCTAAAAATTCTTTGCATTCAGTTTTGAAGAGAAATCCCAAGGTTTTGCTCTCACTTCTGAAGAAATTGTTTTATTTTGCACTCACATAGATTATATTTTCAGTTTGAGGTTTTATGATTTTTCAAAAGAAACAGAGAGTTCAGTAGAGTTCTCTTAATCTAGTCTCTCAGTTTAGGAAGTGAACTATTCCTAAAATAATTATATTGCTGTATGATTTCAAGGAGGTGCCCAACCACAACCTGGTATGCATCAAAAGAAGTATGGCCAGTGGGTCAAGGAAGGTGATTCTGCCCTTCTACTCTGCTTTCATCAGTAGTACTGTGTTCAGCTCTGGAGCCCCAGCAAAAGTAAGATGTGGACCTGCTCAAGCAAATCCAGAAGAGGGAGAAGAGGGTCACGAACATGATCAGGGAGTGGAGAACTTCCTGTGTGAGGACAGGCTGAAAGAGTTGGGGTTTTTCAGCCTGGAGAAAAGAAGGCTCCAAAGAGACCTTCTAGCAGCTTCCAGTACTTAGTGGGAGCCTACAGAAAAGACAGGGAGCATAGTGATAGGATAACGGTTTTAAATTGAGTGTGGATTCAGTTTAAATATTAGGAAGAAATTCTTCACTGTGAGAGTGATGAGGGAGTGGCACAGGTTGCCCAGAGAAGCTGTGGATGCCCCATCCCTGAAATGTTCAAGGTCAGGTTGGATGGGTTTTTGAGCAACTTGGGATAGTGGAAGGTGTCCCCACCCATTGCAGGGGGGTGGAATGAGATGATCGTTCATGTCCCTTCCAACCCAAATCACCCTATGATTTTATGATTCATTCTTTGATTCTGCCATTCAGTGTATCTCTCACATATTGTGGTCTTGAAGGATGCACAGTGTTGTACACCAGCATTGCAACTTGCTCCAGGTTGGCAGCTCACTGCTGAACTCTCTGTAGCCTGAAGGCCACGTGTAGCTTCTGTTTCTGCAACACTATCTGAACCATCTAAGGCATGATGCATTTGTGTTTACACAGCATAACTCCCAAATTGTCCATACCTAAGGTTAGTCAACAGTATTTTAAATGTGTGTTTATCCTGATCCTGTTTAAAAATTTGATAATGAGATCTATTTCTTCAGCAGTCAGTGCTTTGCTTCCCCCTGCCCAGACATCTGTGGTCATGCAAAGGATCTGGTGTCATGGCAGAGATGAATTGTCCTTGCATGCTTAACTTTAAAACATAGCATTTGTCTTTAGACTGACCTCAGATGGATTTGTGTGAGACCTTATGTGTTTTAAACTCTAGATGTATCCTCTTTAAAGAACAGGGGACAATAAAGCCTCAGTTTTGGAAATAATAATTTTTTAAAAAACCTTGGGAAAGAGGATCAAAACCCAGAAGATCACAGCCTAGGTTATATATTATATCGAGGTTTTAAAACCAACAGGTTGATGCAGTCACAGTGAAATGAATCAGAATAAATAGTAGTTCAGCTTGCTGTGGCATGAGCTGCCAGTTTCCCTTCTGTCTCCCAGAGAAGAAAGAGCTGCGATGTGCTTTAAATTCTGACATCTGGTAAAGCGTAATGATGTATGATTCGGCACACAAGCTCGTACATTGCACAACAAAGTATGCCATTTATGAGGCTCTCTAAATATAGGGAAGCAGTTTATTTAAGTAATGCAGTAAATAACAGAGTAGATATTTTAGTTCAAGGGAATGTATAAGCCTTGAGGCTGAATTTGAGCAAGGACATTTTTATGTGGATACAGATCTTGGACTACTGAGACTATATGCCTACCTGTCTATAGTTTCTGTATTACCCAGTCATCATTACTGCCTGGCACCTTGCAAGAAATGTTAGTAATTGGCTAGAGATGATGCAAGAAACAAATAAAACTCATTTAATTTGGCCTCAAAATTCTGAGCTTTCAATATGAGAACTTTCTTATGCAGATGTCACTGTGGGTCCGTGGTGTTCAAACTGGTGGAAATTAGGAATTTCAGGATCACCAAACACTTTTCACTGTGAAATCTCAATTAAAATATTTTATTTGCTCATTCCTTGGCCATTGGTCTCAGGACTGGGATTTAGATTCTGCAGTCCAGAGTAATACTTGCTGTGTTAACTTAGATGTGGGAGCCAGACAGCTTCCAATCTCCAACAGCAATTAGCAGCAGGTCACATGTTTAGGAAGGGGTTAAACAGTGTACAGGGTATGCAGGAAATCTTCCCTTCGTGTATGTTTAAGGCAAGAAGCTTATGGGAATGCCAGAACCAGAAGTTACACCTGAACAGGTGTGTTCCGTGACCACTGGTGGGCAGGAATCAGTTCAATCCTCTGGAATACGTGTAATTTAGTATATACACAGTCTTGCTTAAGCCAATGTATTCACTGAAAGGTAGGTACTTGCAATTATGATTTTCCTGTAAGTTACCTTTGATAAAATTATAGTGATGATTAACATCTATAATTAACTGTTCAGTTCTTTATTTACCAGCAAAACATTTGTTCAGCACACCCCACATTCTGCATGTGTGGCACAAAGAAAGAAAAGTAACAGAGATCACACTCTGAACCCCTCTCCTTTTGCCTGCAAGCCTAAGCCACCCCATGGGGGCTGTTCAGGTTTGGTCTGAGATATCCACTCTCCTTCACCTTCCATCATGGCCCTGATGGGGGCATCCTTATTGCCCCATGTGGGGCCCCAGATTCCAGCACAAAAACCCAGGTGGAGGGTGAGGGATGTCCTCGTGCACCAGCATCTCTGGGAATTGCAGGATGCCCCACATTGAAGCAGCTCTTGTGTCCTTCTGCCACGGTGACAGCCCCAATCTTAGATGGGTTTCATGGGCACAGAAGACACCTGCTTGTCTTCCATTGCTCTTGGGGCCATGGGGATCTAGGTGAGGAATCACTGGCATCACAGAGAAAAAGTAACCCCTGTGGGGTCAGTGGATTGTGTTGATTTATGTCAGTGCTGTGGTTACCTTAAATGCCATCATTTTAAAGAAGCTCTTACTCTCTACTTTTACCATTAAGAGATTTCAACTTTTTTTACTTTACTATTTTACCAATGTTTTGTTATTATTTACTATTATGCTACTATTTGCATATATTCATAGGCACAATCCTATTTACTCTGGAAGTTACTGCTCTCATGATTCCTGTTATTTAATACCACAACATAGTAAGTGAGGAAAAATAATACATCTATTTCTCTTTTTTATATCAGCTCCAGAGTTTTACAATCCATCCAGCTGGCAAGACCCAAAGAAGTAATTTTCCCATAGAGCACAAGCAGCTCAGAGTCTGCCGCTCACAGTGTCAGGGGACCTTGTCTCCTGTACATGACCCTGTATCCAATTATCCTCATAACCTGGCTGCTCAGCATTTCCATTGCTGATTACAAGTTCTCCTTACCTTGAAATGATTTTTTAAAATCTGTTGGACTGGAATAAATGTTTTTTTATTGCCAAAAATCTTAGATAAGATGCAGAGAGTTGACTATGACCAGCTGCATACATGCATGCATAGGTGCCATAATGTCCTTTATTCTTACCTGACTACATTCATTGACCTGTAAAAATAAATGGTACACTGTGGATCTAAAATATGTACATTTCTAACAAGCTGTGTTGGACTGAGGTTTATGGACATGCACATGTTGTTAACTCAGAAAACCCATGTGCATCCAAGAAAACATTTTTTAACCTTTTCTCTTTTAAAAGTATGGTATTTTCTATTCCATAGTATTTTAAAGGTAGAAACTGGATTTATTGAGTATTACTGATGGCTTGTAAATACTTTCAGTCCATTCACATTTTGAGGGGAAGATGTCTTTTCAAAGAAGAACACATTATGACATTCATGGTGAATTGAAAAACTGGAGAAATATGTTTCTGTGATCTTGTAACTGAAATAAAACATGGTATGGAGCATAAAATTATTTTTTGCCATTCATAAGACTAGTGCAAAATTGAAAAGTTTGAAACTGAACACTTACAGGTATTTTCATACTTACAGAGTTGCTTTTGTCAAATCTGTATGTTTTCAGCTGAGAAAAAAAGCTTTTCATTCTACTCCATCCAAGCTAAGACTTTGTCTGCATCCTTGTTTCCCATGACACCTACAGCTTATCCAGATGTATCGAACAGGAGTTGTTGGGATTTTTTTGAGTTTTCCTAGCAGCATGGTCCTGGTAACACAGTGCTTTAACACACAAACAAATGATTTACCCTTCATTTGGTTGGTTGGCTTATTGGTTGGATTTTTGTGTCTGAGCTCTGTTCTGCTCCAAAGACTTGGGCTGCCACCTGTGATAACTAGTTCAAAAATAAATGGAGCCCATCTGTGACTGCAGTGACAGCTGTGGCACTGCATTAACATCCACCAATTGAATGTGGGATGCAGCACATGGACGGGGTGAATGCAAACACTCATAATGGCCACAGATGATAAAAACACAGATTGTTTCCTGAGCACCTGCCTGCCCTTTGTGCTGCAGGAAGCCCTGGAAAAGCAACATCAAACTAAACTAAAGCAAGTGATGGCATCTTTCAAAGCCTTGCTGAGTTTACTCAGCCATTCCTGCACTGCCAGGGGCAGTGTGGCTGCCCCAGAGGATGGAGGAAAGTGAGAGAGGTTTAACACAGTGTTGTATCCCCACCTTATCCTGCTCTTTCCAAAGAAGCTGTAGGAAAAGCAGGACGTTGGAGAAAGGAAATGCAGCCTTTGAGCTTTCCATTGTGGTCATTGTGGCCACATTGTGCTCTGGCAAAACCATCATTAATAGCTGTGAGAAGTTCCAGCATGTTGCAGTAAAGCAATGAAGGCACTTTGTGCATTAGCTGAGACTCTGCTCATAACCCAAACAACATTAACTTGCTTTCAGTTTCATACAAATGAGCTGCTCATCAGCTCTGTTATTACACAAACGCGTAGCAGCTGCACTGCAGAAACAGATTGCTGAGAAAGTGCTTCAATTCAACTCTCTTATGCAACCTTCCTATCATTTTACTCAATTGATTAACTCCAATTATACTATTAATTTAATTTCACTGTTGTCAAAGTCCTCATATATTTTTTCACGTTTGCATCTTTTGGTCCTGGCTGTGTCTAATACACCCTTAAATCAATTATTTAAAGAACACTGCTAGGCCTCAATAATTTAAAATGTCATCACAGCAAGTGTCCAGTAAAAATTTTGATGGGTATAAAACCTGCAAAGTGTAATGACATGACAACGTGCCATTGTTTTTTCACTGATTCAGAATTTTGTTTTCTACCTCTTATAGCTATGTGAAAATTTAAGCTAGCTTGTGAAAAGCTCAGAGAACAGTAAATAAATAAATAAATAGAAATTAAGGCTTGAAGAGCTTAGAACTGGCATCTGTGACTACAACAATTGTCAATTGTTGTGAAGTTTGTCTCTTAGGTCTGATGCATTCTGGTTGCATGTGCTCAGCAGATGAAAAAACTTGTCTTTTTCATTTGGGAATGAAATGTGACTCAGTTCTCTGCACATTTAATTCAAATTAATTCAGGCTTACAAAACCTGTCATACTGGTCATCACTAACTAGTTTATGGCTGAGAAAACTTCTTTTCTACTTTCCTACTTATTTTTTCTGTTCCTATTGCCCATCAACTACACAAACAGTTTTACCTAAGAAAAAGTTTTACAACCTTCTGTAATGATTCTTCTCCAGATTCAGCAGCTTGTGTGTTACACCTCCACCCTCCATCAAATCTGTTGGTACCTGGCTGTTCTCTAGATAGCAGAGTGTTTTTCTATCTATTTATTTTATCCTACCAACAAATCTGAGTCTCAGAGCAAGTTGACCTCCAACATCTATGGGGGAGCATTAAGATACCCATCCAAGATGCTGAGAAAGAGTCACTGCCAAGGGGCAGAACCCTCTGCATGGAATGGAAGGGTTGGGTTGCCTGTGGTGGGGGGCACTGGGCGGTCAGAAATTGATTTGTTACCAAAAGAAATATGTCATCGTGCTACTTGTGTAGTTCAACAGAGCTTTGTCTGCCTAAAGGAAATGCTGAGAGTCCTCTGGAAGTCACCACAGGCCAACAATGGTGCAATTGCCCATGTCATGGAATCACAGAACCTGGTTGGAAAATACTCTTAAACTTTACTGAGTTCAACTATTAACCTAACATTGCCAGTCTAACATGACAAGTGACTGTGCTAACACCCTTTTGACATCTCCATTTCTATTAGTTACGTAGTAAAAGGATAAAGAAAAGTACTTCTGGCTAAATATTCAGTTTCTTCTGCATCAGAGTAAATGTGTCTGTTTCATTTTTGCTTTTTCTGTTACAGCAGGAGACCTGTACTTAATTGCAACAGTCCCTCTGATTTTATCTCATCCAGAGATGGTTTATTAAGTAATATGAAGTAAATTTTTATATTAAATCTGTCCTATTGAACTTAATTATTGGACAGATGGGTTTGAAAGTGAGAGATTTTTCCATTCTAGTTTTCTGATGGGTTATGCAGCAAAATTGTCCTGCATCTCGGAGTTAATTTTGTTTTTTCACCGTTCTTATCTTCTCTGGGGAAGAAGTTTTCCAGGTCTGAGTTTCTTAGTTCTCTGACAAGTCTGTGAGTGTGGCAGCCATAGTCTTACTGCACAAGACCTCAAACACAAGCCTAACTTTTCTGTTTTGCATTATTTAATACCTATCATGACAGATTTCTTGCCTTATAATGCAATGTAAGGCAAGAAATTATGATAATAATGAAGTATGAAGATTATTTCCTAAGTAAATCAGCAAGTAGTCACTTCTAATACTATACTGATATTTATTTAACCTGTTCTGTGTAGATAAAACCACAGGTGCTCTTTTTTTCATATGAAAGGTGACTTATCTATAAAACAAATAAGATGGGCACCAGCTGCCCAAATTGCTCTCTAATGCTGTTCAAACAGTGGTCTGTGTTTCCAGGAGAAAATCCTTCCTTTTTAAGTCTATAAATGG
Organism: Cyanoderma ruficeps; assembly: GCA_008694505.1. NCBI lineage: Eukaryota > Metazoa > Chordata > Aves > Passeriformes > Timaliidae > Cyanoderma > Cyanoderma ruficeps. The sequence goes on from VZDJ01000074.1 coordinate 5,283,557, forward strand.
CAACATAAGTTCATTTAGGTGCACAATAAATGTTCTGCTTAGAAAAAAAAATGTTCAAATTACTGAATGGGATAAACACAGTATTTTTCATCAAGCACCACTTACATAGGTCCTGCTATTAGGAAAAGTGCTCATCTGGGGTTTCAAGTGATGGAGATAAAACAGGAGACCCTAAAGGGCCCAGGAATGTATCTGAGCATTACTTGCATTTTGTGTCAGGCATAAGCCCCTAATGTCCTCTGTTCTTATCCTGTGACCCATATGAGAGTTCTGGAAAGCCCTTCTAACTTCATGGAGAACACAGTGGCCCAGGTGAGTGCAAAAGGAGAAGTTTTGCAATAGGACTTTTAAATTTTTGGGACTTTCTAAAGACACGCAGAGATATCTTGGGAAGTTCACTCTCAGTTACTATTTTGTGCTACTTTAGTATGGGCCATACAGACAGATACCAAATTTTAGTTTTTCTCAATCAAAAAACTTGTTTATTTTCCTTTCTAGACTATCTTGCTCTTTCTTGCCCCCTTTTTTGCTCTTTCTTGCCCCTCTCCTCAAGCCAAGCAACAGGAGCAGATGAAATGCTGACAGAATGTCCATTGCAGAGGGCAATTTCCACTGATGGATGATATGCCTATAACAGGTGTATCATCATTCTCTCTTCTGTCTTTGAAATACATGGGTAACTATTAGTCAGTGTTATCACTGGACTTGCCTTTGCAGCAGCTGCAGTGCTCTGACTGCTCCACTTTGTCACTGTCTTTGCCCCTTTGCTTGCCCAGCATTTGACTTTACGGACATTGACCTGCCTTGGCCTCCCTCTTATTGGTATAAATTATGCTATTCTAATCCTCTGGCTTCTTTTCTTTCTTCTACCATTTTTGTTCTTGTTTAATTTAACAAGTTTCAATTTATCCGGGCACTTTTGGATAGCCTGGATCCACTCTATGTATTGAGCACATCGAGACTGTGAGGGAGTTGTACCCAAATTCTGAATCTTCTGGCTCATCATATTAGATGCTGAGCATTTCTTTATAGCCCTTGATGGGGTGTCTGTTTCTCCCTAGAGGGCTCTTTGCTTTGTTAGAGTATTGTTGTCACACAGTATGAAATGGTAACCAATAAGGAAGGAAAAGAAAAGGAGCTAAACAGACGTGGAAAAAAATGATCATCCAAATATCTGAAATGAAAACATTCAAAATCATCAGCTGTCTTCACTGCTTTCACTATTCTTATATAAAACACCTACAATATATAGCTCTCATAAATAGGAATGACTGGGATCAGGTATTTAGTAATGTCAGGGTCATTGAAGTTTAGTACTTAGAACTTCAAGTGTACATGAAAAACCTTTTTCCCGCCTAAACCAATAATAAGATATAATAAGCACACAAAAATTTCAAGATAAAATGAAATTGCATTTCAAGGAAATGTCGGTGATGATGGTAAAATAATAGTTCTTAGAAAGCTCAGGGCTTAAAATTCAATGGGAATCAGGATCCTCTTCTCCCCTCCCCATCCTTGAGGCTTTTGTGTTCCAGGAACTGTGGAATAGAAGCAATAGAAGTTGTACCAAAAGGATGCAACATGCTTGAAGCTCCTTCTCCCTTTGAGTCTGTCTGTTGCCTGCACTCCTAAGTATACAGCTAGGCCACAAAGAATTAATCTTGGAGAGGTCACAAGTTCCCAAGCATTTGCCAATCAGTCTTTCAGTGCAGAGCACAGATTAAGGAACTACAATAGAGAGGGAGCCTGGTGAAATTGATCATTCAGCTTGGGAGAAATCATAATTAGCTTTCCTGTAAGGCAGCTCCACAGGAATGCAGCTCCTGAGCCTCCCTGAGACAACGAGAGATCCCTTGAAATCTGGTTTACTTATTCCTTTTGAGATTCAACTCTTGTCTACTGCATTATGAGCATGAGATCTGCAAGCCCAGGGTGCTGACAGGCAGGGTTTGAAGGGTCACATTCCTGTGTAGTTACCATGCAAAGGCTTGGTGCAGGTTCCTTTTCCCAGGGGTGGCCCCATACTATGCAGTGAACAGCGAGGCAGGAAACCACCGAGGGAACCAACAAAGAGCCCACTTGTAGCTTCTTAGCTTCCCTGGTTGTTCTACACTCCTGCATTGCTCCTGAGGATGTATTTGTAACTGTTCTGGCTGCAATAAGAAGATATACTGACTCCCATTCCTGCACCAGTTACTCTGTTTGGTCCCACTGGAATAAAAAATATTTCCTGCAAAGTCGCTTACACTTGCTGCTAACTGTATTGTAATAAACACCGACCTTTTAAACCACTAAGCCTATAGAAGGCTAAATTACAGAGTTTACCTCCCTAGATGCTCCTTAGCTGTCATAGTGAAGGAAGTTTACAGTGGGAAAGTGAATGAAGCAAGCATGTTTTTAACCATATGGTAATTATCTGCTATCTGTGCCAAAGACATAAAGTGTTGTTTACTTGATGTGAAAAGAGCATCTGAGAAAGGATTCCCTGGAGAGGGAGTGAGGGAGATTTGGCACAGTGGCTGCTCTTCAGATGGCTTGTAATAGACCCTATAAATTTGGAATATGCTATTGCTAATCAGTGGGGATTGGAGTTGCTTGGCACATAATGTTTTAGTTTTAAGGGGCAGGTAAGTGTCTTGCCGAGCAGATGTGTTTTTTTAAACTGTAATTGAATTATGTGAATGCATAATTGTTTGTTGAGCTTTTAAAGTAAGAATAAAGAAAAAAATGTGTAAAAATTACACCCTCAGCTCTTTGTTGTCAGTAGCACATTAAATAAGAACGAAAAGTTACTCTGGCAGTAGAGACCATTAAGATATAAGCTGTGTTCACTCCCTAAAAAGAATAATTTAGTTTGAGTTCTCTTTTCCCGCTTCCAGTACCAAAGTATTACTTTGTTTGCTTATTAAAAGAAAAGGGGGGGGTGGAGGGGGGTGAGGGGCAGGAGGGAGGAAAGAGAATCTGTCCTAACTGCAACCGCACATGATTGCAAATCATTTAATTTTCAGTACATTAAGTTACCCAGAATAACTGCCAAGGCTCATTTGCAGAAATGTACTTAAACTGCTTTAGCACTTTAATACTAAAAAAACCAGTTGTGAAAATCCAGCCAAACCGCTTGCACTATAGTGGCTGAGTCTGATGCACACTTAGAATCCCTTTGCCCTTAAGTGCACAGACTCAGCCTCAGACATGTGAATTTTTTTTCCTTTTTTTTGAAAACTGATGTGCTAAGTGCCAGATAAGGAACTTTAATTTTATTATTTTATTTTTTGATTGATGGTATTCATCTTTAGTCATGAAACCAAACTAATTTTTTCTGTGCTGTGTGGCAAAAATATTCACTACCTGGTTAATGCTTCTTTTTTATGAAATTTTCTTTGTATTCAGAAGATTTCAGAAGATTTCCGAGCTAAGTGTGCCAAATTTAATCAGTGAGACCTTCAGGTGGAGATTTCAGAGAGATAGAATGAGAAGCTGAGATGTATAGATGGAATGAACTCCGAGATAAAGATATAGGAAATATAAAGAAACAGAATAAATCATAAAAGAATATCCAGAAAATGATATGAAGAAAATGGAGATAAGATCCTCAGAGTGTGATCCTTGGAGAAGAAATGAATGAGCTGGACAAGAAGGGTTTAAGAGCAGAAATCTGGGGAAGCTATGGGAAGGCAGGATCGTGTGACTTGCAGGTTCAAAGGCAGCTACAAGGAAAAACACAACCAAAATAAAAAAAACCTTTTCCACTCCATGCTGTCCTTCACCAGCTCCTGAAGATGTAGAATGTTTGCCTTCAAGTCCCTACTAGTATGAGAAGTCCTTTGATACCTATCAGACTTCCAGTTGTGTTAGTCACTTGAGTAGGTATTTCAAGGAGCAAGTCCTTAAGGTATAAATTTCTCATGGCAATTTTTCAAACCAGGCTCTAAAGCCCAGTGCACATTTATGGTACCATTTAAATGAAAAACAATAATATATGATATAGTCTGAATACTATACTTAATGAGCTATATTTTCTTTTAAAGTAAGGTTACAGACTATAACCAGAACATTATGCTGCCATAAATTTCATGAGACTTTTTTCTAAACACCTCAGTCTATAAAAGTCAATGACTCACAGAGTAGACATAATCTAAGGGAAACTTTGACCTTTTGCATAATAAGAAGCCTTCCAGCCTGTCGTGTCAATGCTCTGATTCCTCTGAGTGTACTCTGGAAGCATCTGTAAAATAACAGTTACGGCAATTTCCATCTGGAACTTGTATTTTAATAATTCTGTAATTATATTTAAGCAGTAATCTCCTTTGTGTGATTCTTTTTTTTTTTTTTTTGCACTGTTACTCAATGGCCCACGTGAATATTCACCCCTTAACCCACAGCAGTTCACCTCGTAGGATTTGAGGAAGCAGGTTGCAGGCCATATGATGGACATGCTGTTGTTTCTTAATGGCAGTGAGAAGAAACAGGATGCCTTTACCTAGATGTGAAAAGTGTGACTATTTAACTGAGACACCTGGTTGTAGGTTATTTAAAGCTCACAGTACTAAAACCGCCTGGTTCCCCCTGCACACCCAACCCCTTCAGTTTTACAAAGCTTCCATTCACAGCATTTTCGGTCAGGTACACGGAAACTGAGCTCAGATAACATTTTTCAGTTACAAAGAGAGATGAGATGTACTTGTGCCTATGAATTATCCTTCATCACTTTCCTCATATCCAAGTTTTACTTGATACTTGCAAGAATACGATGGCTGTCCTAACTTCTCAAGTTGTTAATTTTTATTCCTCTACATTTCCCGTACTGTGGAGTTTGTTCTGCTCTCAGGTGAAAACAATGTATGAGGACTTCACAGAAACAGCTTCAGGGGATTTGATGTCTGTGGATATGTTATGTGATGGAAAAAGCAACCATTGGTTTCACTGGGAGTAATGGTGGTAGAGGATCTGTGCTGATTTGCCAAATGGTTTTGCCCTTTACCTTTCCTAATCTCAACAGTCATAAGCCAAGATTCCTCTGACATACAGTAAACACTGGTAAAATCAACTTTCAGTTAGTAACATGGCATTCCACAGGAGCTGGAAATGAATTTTTGTGACTTTTTGTTGAAGTCCTTGGGTTTCTTGAAAGTGCTTTGTGAGACCAGACTAAATGCTCCTCTAAAAGGTCAGGCAGGCAGCTTCCTATGTCCTTCATGATGGAGAGCATCCTGCTTTGATAAACAGTTTTCTTACCAGGGATCTGCAAAGGATCTGATCAAAAGGTTATTAAATAAATAAATTACGCAAAAATGTGGGTTGAGCCCCCCAAAATACTTAGCAATCTATGATAATTCTATGAGTTAGGTGGGGAAAAAATGGTAAAGGATGAGCAAAAAAGGAGAAAGAAAGAAATTTGAAAATAGCTAAGTGGATTATTTTGAATGATTACTCCCCTGAAAAAACCAGTATAAATCAGTATATAGTTTTGGCTGCATTTCCTTGTTTTTCAGAAGAACCTATATTTGTACTAAACTTTCCTTCGTATACTGGGCTACATATTTTACTGGTTGTGTAAAACCAGTGTGTATTCATGGTTGTTTCCTTTCTTCAGCAAACAATTTTTTTTAAAAAGCAATAATGTTGTTCTTTTCTGTAGAGTGGACACACCAAAAAAAATTGTGAATATCTTTTTATTCTGACTTATATACTAAACTAAGTCATGGAACTGGGCATGATTCTACACAGAATTTTGTGGGTTCCAGCATGTCATCTCTTTTGTATTTGGGTGGAAGAGAGGACAGGAACTAGAAAACTCCATGAGGAGGGAGCAGAGACCTCAGGTAGCCTTTCTAATTGTTGTTACTGAAATATCTGCATGTAGTCACTGTAGACAAGCTGTGAGCTCCAACTAGCAAACATCTGGTGAGGTACATGAGCCTTCATGGCCTTGGCAGCACTTGAAGTGATTTGAGATTGGTTTAGTACTGTCCTGTCTTGTGACTTTTGGTGGTTTGAGGTTGATAGAATAAAGTGGACAACTAAGAGCAAGGTTTATTACCTGTCCTAATTCTAAGATGCTGACCCTGAAACTCGGGGAAAGCCTTGTCGGGTGCACTGTGGAACAGCAGGAGATTCATCAGGCTGTGTAGCACTGGTGGTGTGACCTCCAACAGGGCATACAGGCTGCTCTCTTTTTGCCTCTCTATGGAAGATGTGCCTCAGTTGTACTTTAAACTTCATTTATCTGTATTCTGATTGTTATTCTGTGTTCTTTATTCACATTTTCTGATTTATTTGGTATTTTATGTTTACTGCTCCCCACTGTTTCCCTGGGAGCCTTTTTGTTAGCTTTTGATTTCAGTCTATTACTTGATTCTTATCCCCAATCCAAAATTCAAGATTTTATTTCTTGGATGCATACAATCAAACACAAATGCCTGATTTCATGCATATTTCAAGTACCTTTAAATTCACTGCTACTTTCACTTTAATTTCAGTGAAACTGATGTGCAAAGTACCTGCTTAAAGTTAAGCATGAAATTGACTGCAAAATGAGGAAATTTATCAGTATGACTATTCAGTTACGTAAGAATTACTGTAATGTCTGCTCTTTTTATTTATAATGTTCTCAAAGAAATCATTTCTTTCTCTTATCATTAACAGACTAGCCACAGAAAGATTTTATCTTTCCCCATATGCTCCTCACTTCTGCTTTTTCCAGTTTATTCTTGAACATTATTTTGACCTCTAAATGATGATGTACACAGGTTAGTAACATTTATCTTTTAAAGTTCTAACCTTCAGGTTTTGTATATGGCATCAAATAGGAAGGTGAAGAATGCATCTAAAATGTTTAATTCTGCTTTCTGTGCAGAGGATTCAGGAAATTGGCAAAAAATAATTGCAGGGGGTTTTATTTTATGCTTCAAGTGAATAAGCCTGCCTTTGTAATGTTTGTACTCTTCTTTTCCTGTATAAAGACCAAGGGACTGAAAATACTGGATGGATTGATGGGGATTTATTTGCAGTAGTATGAGTCTAGTGTGTTTTTTGAATGTGAATGTGATCTCATTGGCAGGGTTTGCACACAGATGTGTGGCATTAACACAGTGGATAATTGGATATTGCAAATGAATTATCTAAATGTGGTGACTAACAGGATAATGTCCCTAGCTGATGTATTCAACACTCTTTTAACATTAAGATGAAAAAAAAAAGTTATAAGAATAAATATACTTCTTTACATTTTGATTTTTAATCAATAACAGACTAAATTTTCCTGATGCAATTAACTATATGTGTGCACATATATTCTTATATGTGGAATATATCCTCATGGAAATATGCATATGTGTATAGAGAGACATATGTTCATAGTATCTATACTCTGTTTTCGTAGATATATAATATATATATATTAAAATAAAAGATTCTACCAGAGGGCCTCGGCATATTAAAAAAAAGGTTGATTGTATGTCACAATGACAGAGAAACTCCTGTTACATCTTTAAGAATTATGAGGACAATGTTTAGATAAATAAAAAAGCCAAAAAGAGATGCAGCTATTAGGAACTTTATACATTATCAGAGATACAGATCAGTCAGGAAAGATGCACTGATCTTACAGTTAAAAATCTAAACGTGATCTTTTTCTTCTACATTTTAAATATTTAATAACCTTATTTTTGTACAATCATATTATGTAGTGGTCTGCCTTCATCAATACTGTCCTTTGTTTCACACAATGCTACATTTTCAATTTTTATGGTAAAATACTGATGTCTACTGTATTTGGTATTTTTCCAAGCTTTATTTTCTTCCCAGTTAAAATTAAATGTAAATATCACAGTGATTTATCCTTCTAGGTCCTACTTAAAGCAAAATCACTTTCCTCTCTGAATCTTTATTGGTAGAGTATTACTCGTTTTATTTCCTAAATGAGCCAAAGTTTCCAAAATCATGGTTACCATCTGGAAAAATGGTTAAAGCATAGCATAACATTATCCATATAGTGTGCCCTGCATCCTGTTTCTTGTTTGTCTAATGTGCCTGCAATGATTATTTCTTGTTATTATTCTGGGGGATGGATGATTTAGGTGTCAGATATCCTACAATACTTCCAATATTTTCTTTGATATTTAGCTCCGGAACCAATTTGCTGTTTATCACTGTAGGTAAAAAAATTGCTTGGTTTTCATTGTCCAAATGTAAAGTTACTTTTCTTGTCTATTATTGTCAACTGAATTAATTTGTTTCCTAAAGTATACGATTGTGCTGCTGTCACCTTAAAATATAAACATTCTGGGTAAAACTTAAGACACATTTCTCTATTTTTTTTAAAGTAGCTACACAACATACTCAGTGATTTCATTTTAAGCATCAGAGTTTAGTTTATTTAAGCCAGAAAATAAATTATATATTACCTTGGTCTTCTCTTGTTTGTGCTTTTAATGTAATTCTGGGGGGCTATTTAGTATGGAATTTTAGATCATAACAGTGTCGTCTGTGATATCAAATTAAATTCTCCTTCACTTTTTAATGGATTAAAATAGTAGTTTACAAAAATACTTTTCAACTTTGCTTGCTAGCCTATGCTTCAAATAAAAATTCAGAAAAATAGATAACTTGCATTTCTATCATCTTGAAAATTATGCACAATACTGGGCATAAAGGTCACAACATTTTTAACTATTTGAATTCATAAGATGTTCAAAGCAGACTAAATCCATCAAAGGACTCGCTTCTGGCTGACTTATGTACACCAGATGGATGTACATGCTGTTACATTAATTTTAATGGGTTTGCCTTAAAAGGTGTGTGCTTAGGTGTGCCAAAGAGCTGACATTTCTATGCAATAGGGAAAGAATAATATTTTACTTTTGGGGTGTCATGGTTTAACCCCAGTGATCAACCCAGCCCCACACAGCCACTCGTTCACTCCCACACCGGTGGGATCAGGGAGAGAATCAGGAGGGTAAAGGCTGGAAAACTCTTGAGTTGAGAGAAGGACAGTTTAATAGGGCAAGCAAAAGCTGCACACACAAGCAAAGCAAAACAAGGAATTGATTCAGTTCTTCCCATAGTAGGCAGGTGTTCAGTCATTCCAAGGAGGGCAGAGCTCCGTCACACATAACAGTGACTGGGGAAGACAAACCCCATCACTCCAAACTTCCCCCTCTCCTCCTCCTTCCCCCCACTTTATAGACTGAGCATGATGTCACATGGTCTGGAATATCCCCTTGGTCACTTGGGGTCGCCTGTCCTGGCTGTGTTTCCTCCCAGGCACCCCCAGCTCCTGGACACTGTGGCCATACAGAAAGCAGAGAAGGCCTTGGCTCAGTGTGAGCCCTGCTCAGCAATAACAAAAACATCTCTGCGTTATCAACCCATGTTCAGCACAAACCCAAAACACAGCCCCGTACCGGTTCCTGCAAGAAGATTAACTCTACCCCGGCCAAAATTTCTCTTAACCCCCACAAGGAGGGGAGGGGAGGGAGGACAGCAGAGGAGGGGGGTAAGAAGGCACAAAGAGTAATGAAAAGCTGCCAGGCACAAGAAGGGGGTTTTTAAGGCATGTGGGGCTGTAAAAAATCATGTGTTATTATGGGAACCATGTTTTGTAAGAAGCAGAATCTTCCAAAACAACTTTGCTTAGAGATTTTGAGCACTAAGTTAGTTAATAACTGACTCAAGACAACGGCTGCATCCCTACAAGTTAATGAAGGAAGTTTTTGAAAGTACATGTACATGGTGCATGGTTTAAAATGTAAATTTAAGACATGACATTAAAAAATGGTTTTGCTTATTCCAGCATGGATGAGGTTATTATATATGTGCATTTATTGCTTACACAGTTAGCAATTACTAATGCTGATTCCATAAATAAACAAATTTTGTACTTCACTTTGACATGAAAGCCAAATGACTTCCTTTCCAAAACTAAAATAAAAGACTATAGCTGAACTCTAACCACAAAAAATATGGAATACCGGCCACTACTGCTTCCTATTTATGACAGGGTTACAGGTACAGCACACTGAACATTTAAAACAATGCCTGCACACCTTTGTCCAGCCTGAGATTCATGACAAGCTTTGAATGTGTGTTTGCGTTACAAAGCAGCAGTTTCTGTGGGCATCCTGCTTCTCCTGTACCAACTCTCCCCACCTCTGTACTGTAAAGCCTTTGGCTTAGCATTTTATTTTATGAGAAGGAGTCTCCCTTTGAGGAAAAGCACAACTAAAATAATCATTGCCATAATATAATACTTGTGAAAATATGTTGAGTTTTTTAATGGACAGCATAATCTGATATATAGACATGTAAGTCAGGATCTAATTTACACTCATTTCTGGTTTGGTTGTAGACTTTTGAATTTGTTTGTTTTTTTCCTTTTGCCCTTCTCTTAGTCTACCCAGATTTCACCATTGCTTGCATGGGCAAAGGACTAGCTTTTTTTTTTTGTCTTTGTACTTGTCCTAACACTGTCTGAAGCTCTTAGATGAAGTCATAATTGTAAAATGATAAGAAATGCCTTATAAAACTTAATGGGAAATGAAAACATGTTTTAATCTTGGAGTGGAAAGAGAAATAAGAATTTCAGGAAGCAAAATCTGATTAGTGATAGAATTTCATCTTCAGTTTTATCTAACCCTTTCATCACAACCAGCAAGTTAAAAACAGTTTAAATACTATCTTAGCTGCAGCTTGATAACATGCTGTGAGAGCTCTGCAGTCTCAGAAACATGTAAGAGACCTGATGAATTTTCTCATATAACACAGAAGCTGCCCAATCCTTCAAAATGTGCTTAAACGGGAAAGGGAAGCAGTGTTGCATGCTGAAAGTGTCACCAGAAATGAGAACCATTAGCAGAACATCATGACACATGTTTGGGGGAAGGGATGGCAACTGCATCCACACTGCCAAGGACAGTGGATGGTTTAAAGGGACTTCCTGAGTTCAAGAAAGACACACAGGTGCGAAGCGTGTCTCTGTGGAGATGAATAGGAAAGAGTATTACAGTTAGCCAAGAGACAGCAAATTATATTATGTATCTGAGGATCCTGCAAACAGCAGCAGGATCCTCAGAGGATGTATTTCTCAAACTCTGGAGAAGCTGAGTCCTTTCATGAGACATGTATCTTCTCCATCCAAATTTTGTCGAGAGCAATCCAGTTTTTCACAGAGGAAATGACAACCAGCTACTTAGATTCCCCTGCTTATCCCAAAAAAATAAGCTGTTGTTAGCCATTAGAAGTAGTCCACAGTTCCCTGCAAAATATGCAAATTTAAAACCACAACCTTTAATGCCATCTGACTTTGAGGAATTGAGCAGCCAGTCTCTAAAGCTTTGCAGTTCTTTGAGAAAAATGGTGTTTCGGAAGACAGCAGTTTGGAAACAATGATGTTTGTTAGTAATGTTTACTAGCCTGTAAACTACAGAAGTTCATCATGTGTCTGATCAACGTAAATATTTAAGGAAAAAGCTCAAAAGAACTGACTTTCAGCTCCATAGCTCTTACTAAAGGAAGTCAATAGATGGGAATAATTGGACCTGGTCCTTGATTTTTTTTTCTAGTTGATCAGTGAGTCTGTCTAAAATAACCTTAGAAGGATGAGGCAGATTTGCTCTTTATGGCATAAGAAAATTCAGGAAATTCTTAAACAAAAATTTAATGTAAAGACTATTCATTTTAATCATCATAAAGAAGGGAGGAGATATTATATGCATCTTAACATGGTTCAATCAATTTCTTGTCTGATGCTAGTAAAGGCAGGATTCTAAGTCTGATTGGCAGAAGAAACCCTAGGGCTAGCCACTAAAGATGGCCATTATCATTTATTAAACAGGTGTTGAAATGAATTGGTCTTTTATCGTAATGCAGATTTACAGTGCATTAGGCAATCCATTTTTCAATTTAGTGTACTGCCTCTGATAAATTAACAGATGTCGATTGATTTTTTTTCCTTCAGTCCCCCTGTTTACACCTGACAGCCAATGCTTTATAGCTGAGCAGTTATTTGAAGTTATAAACATTATAATTAGCAATTTTTTAATTAGGCTGACAATTAACAAGAGATTTGCAAAGCTGCTAATTTGACATGTCATACTCTCCACAGTGTTTGTGTTAACCACTACTTGAATGAATTCAATTGAACAGAACTACAGTGTCTGAAAAATCAATCTCAGAAGAACCCTTTTCCCCACTTGGGTAACATTATGGCACTTGAGGCAGAGAAGTGGGACTTCAGTGAAATTTTACAATGTGACAATTCCAATACTTGAAGTTTAAACAATGTTAGCTCAGAGATGCAATTAAATGTGATGTGCCAAACGCACGCATGGTCTGAGCTCTTTTGCTATTGTTAGGCTGTGTTTTATTTTTTAAGGACTAGGACCAAAAGAGAACCAACAACCATACAACTACAGTCAACAGAGTCTCAGCCCAGAACATATTCTTAGCTCTTTGAATTGAACAAAGAAAAAAGAAAATATGTCATTCTAGTGTCTTTGTGGTCATGGATGAAATCTCTGTAGCTTTTCCAGTAGCATTCTGCATATCTCATACAAACTGGGATAGCACGTGAATAGAAGCATCATAGAGGTCCTGCTGAAGCAGGTGGGAGTTTCCTGGCTCTTTCCAGTAGTCTGACCTTCCTCACAGGTTGTACAACTGGCCTTCTTTCTGATTGAATTTCCTGTGTGAGCGTTACCCACGGAATGTTACTGCACTCCTGGCACAGAGAAGGCTGGGTGGAGGCAAGGCAGTGACAGGGTTGACAAGAGAGAAAGGGCCTTGGGTATGGAAAGAGACAGCTGCTAAGAAGCTGCCTGCCAATACCAGGGTGAAGATAAATTGGTGGGGCAGCCTAAGAAAACACGTTTCTGGTTGATTTGGGCTGAAAGGATGTGTTCTTAGGTAATTTCTGTGAAGATATTTAATCATATGCACTTTGTAAAAGAAATAAGGCTAGCTTTTAAATGCAAATGGACCTGATTTTGACTGAGAAAGCTCTCTGCCTCAAAGAACATGAGTATTTTTTCTCTATCATAGGCGTTTTCTTGGTTTTATTTCACGGGGGCTTTACATCGTCATGTACTTTCATCAGATACTTGCTTCCTTTGTATTCTGTTTCTGAATTGTCTCATTCTTTCCACTGATGGCTCATCTGGTGGAAGAACCAGGAGCCCTTTACAACACAGTAACAATAAAAAGAAAGAAAAAATGTATGTTCTTGCATATCTTTTAAAAATTTCCCTTCTTTAATCCTCTGCAGCTGTCCAAACACACCCCTTTCCGTGTGAGCCTTTCTTCTCTGAGATCCTCACTTGAAATGGAGGCAAGACACATCCCTAACTTGGTGAGATACCAGGAGGAAACTGAATGTGCAGAAAGCATCTCTCTCCTAAATAGTCACACCCTCAAACTTCCCCCAGGAGCTCAAAAAATCTAGACACAAAGTTATTGAAATCTCATTCTAGTGATACCTCTACTTCTACATATCTGTGATTTTAGTCTCTTTCTGAACTCATCTGCTTTCCTAAAAGGTGCAAGAGAATGAATGAAGTGAGGGACTTACTCAGACTTCACTCCATTGCAATAGTAATATGAAGAAAATGGCCTGTTTAAGGGGTGGTCTCAATAAAAGTCTCAGGAGTTGATGGTGACATGGTATTGTAATAATTTCATTTGAATAGTGAAGAATTTTACTACCTAAGAGTTTTGCATGAAGTCACCAAAAAACAGATCCTTGGCTGGTACAGGTTGTCACAAGATTTGCCTCTGGAATATCCTGTTTTCTCACAGAGTTGATGACTGAATTTTTCATTTCCTTTCAGTGACTAAATAGACACAGTTTTGGGTTCACAATCCAATATATTCTAAAACTTATAAGTGGAGCAATTAGGCAGTGTCTTAACCACATGAGTTATAATTAAATACGTGAAGCTGTGGTGCTAGTATCTTACTACTTTTGAGCTCAAACAGTCCTAATTAGTTACATGAATAATACAATGCTTGAGATGAGGTATATTGAAGAGCGTGTCTAATACTTGTTTGATGTAAAATCCTGGTTCCTCATCTCAAACAGTCAAGGAGTGCTATTAATGGGTGAAGTATCCAATTTGTTGCCTGTGGTACCAACACCCACCCCTAAAGCAGCAATTCTCCTCTGAGAATGAGTCAAAAAAAAGTATTTAATCACGACTAGCATTCACTGCGGAACTCGTCTTCCTTTCACTGATTGGGCAGGAACGAGAGAACATTCTGGATTGTGAAGGTGTCCTTGGGAAACTGAGAATCAAGGAGAATCCAAGAAATTAATAGGCAGGGCCTTTCACAGGGAAATTTTTGAAATTGAAGAAGAGAGGGGAAGAGGTAGTTTAAAACCTCAGGTAAAGATTTCTAGATAAGTTACATCAGGTCACAGATGAGTCAAGAGGAAAAAAAGTAATTTCAGGAACAAGTAGGGGGGAAGGATAAAGGCAAAGGGTACTTATTGATGTGGGATAAGTAAGTTCTAGGAAGTAATTACAAAAAAAGAGAAGCTGTTGTCCCTCTGTGCCAGCATGGGATGTGAGATCACTATTTGAGGAGATCTGGAGGCAGTGTAGGGTGCTGCAGGGGTGGTACCGTGGCGCCAACAGCCTCCAGCCCATCAGGGCAGCCAGCCCCTATGGTCAGGGTGAAGCTGCACATCCTCAGGGAGAACAAACCTTTGCTGTCAAGTTCAGTAAAATGATACTTTAGGAGAGGGTTTAACTCCTCAAAGCAAACTGGCTGATGCCATTATAACCTTTTAAAACCCTTGCTAGTGTCAGGAAGGCCTGGTCCCATTAGGGAAAAGTAGACAAAGGAAGCACTCTGTTAATGAATATGCCAGAAAAAGATGTGATAAAAACTGTAATTGAGAAAACTATTTATTTTGAGCTGTTTATTTAAGCACAGGAGGATTCCTAATGGAGCCATCAGACCTCACTCATTGGCTAATAGTTTAATTAGGCCCATCTGGTGGAGGCTGTGGAGAGAACTGTCCCAGCTCTCATATTGGCAGAGAGGTAATTTGTCATCCCGTGGCCCAGTGACTGGCACGCGAACATCTCTAAAGCCAAACAGAAGCTCAGCAATCTGTCTCACATGAGAATAGCTGAGAGCTATTGGAGGCATTTGTGTGGTTCACCTTGGCACACAGAGGAGAAATGAGACTATTGCACAGTATCCTTCAGATAACCTCAGCAGAGAAATTCAGGCAGAGCCCCTGAAAGCCAAGTCAATCTTGCCACTGTTAGCTAACCCAAATATAAGGAAGAGATTTTTCCTCTCTTTTTCTCAACATCCTCTCTTCTATGTCATCCTAATAAAACAATAGGGTAAGAATGTTTTCTGTTAGTTTCTGTTTAGGAGCATGTATACTTCAGATACAAATTTCACTCCTTCTATGTCGAGAAAGGAAAGAATTTCCCTTTTGGATAGGAGGAACTTGCTATTTTTAAGAAATCCTAGTTCTACAAAATGCTGTCCAGTGATAGAGCTGCAAATAAAGAAAGGCACTGCAGAGACTTCATACAGTTGTAACCAGTCTGTAAGGTAAATTGATAAAATTATGGGTTAATTTAGCTAGAGAAGGAAAAGAATTCAGAATGCTAACAGTAACTGCCTTAAAAGCTGAAATCAATATTTTCTTCTCAGTCTGGTGTTACTGTTGGTATTCCTGTTATAGGATGTTAAAACCACCACTTTAAGAGTAATATTTGAGAAAGCATGGGACAAGATGGCAACAAAATTGTATCTCACTGTGCCTATCCACTGGTATTTATGTGGCGCTTAATCTAGTACAACCCACTGCCTATTCCAAAACCCCAAAAACACCTAATATGTCAAATATTATACCAGCTCTTTTTTTACAAGCTCATATCAGGTGCTCTCCTGCTGACCTGTGATCCCTCTCCAAGCTCTCGGTATCTATGGCTGAGACTGCTGTCAGACTGGTAGGAGTGGGATAGACTGAGGTTACCCTCCCCCAGAAACTTCAGTTTAAAGCTCTGTTCACCACCTGGGCGTGCCCAAGACCTGAGATGCTTTTCCCATCAGCCCTGCTTAGACCAGGTTTCTCAAAGCAAGTCCCATGGTCTCTGGAGCCAAATCCCTGACTGTGGCACCAGTCCTGTATCCATTTGCTGAATCACCAGGTTTGACTGGCCCCTTCAAGCCCTTTTCCTTTGACTAGGAGGACTGATGAAAAATTACCTGGGCTCCAGAGTCCCTTACTATCATTCTATGGGCTCTGTAATCCTTCTTGATGCTTCCCCCCGAACTGCTGCTGGCTGGAGCAGCCCACAGGAAACAACTGCAATGGATCACAGTCAGTGGATGGTGTGAGGCTTGGCAGTCTCAGGGTGGCATTCCTGGTACAAACCCCAGGTAAGGAATGTACCTCTCTAGAGAGTCTGTCAGGGCAGCAGATGGGTGCCTCTAATCACCAATTGCCTTTTCTTAGTTATGCTAATTGTTCATTTCTCAGCTCCAGCATCTCTCCTAATGTGACAGGTCCTGACACTCACAGAGTCAATAACACTTGAAGGGTCTTAGTAGCCTCAGAGGAGGCATCATAGCTTAAAAAAATCTGTATGTCAGTAAATCACTAAGCTTTGTGTATGTCAGGTATCTGCCTATACCTTAAGAAGCTAAAAATTGAGACAATACAGAGATTGAAAGGATCAACTATTTAAGAACTGAAAGCAGCTGAAGTGATTGTTCAAAGTAATGTCATGGGCAAACAGTCCATTGTGATCTCTTAATATTCAAAATTATGAGTATCTTTAAATTACTTTTCTGTGTCTGGTGATACCATCGTTTTCTCAGTGTAGTTTTTTTTTATGGTATGATTTTTACATGGAATAAGCTTTGCAGAGCCAAAGTGTTGTGTTTGAATACCATAAATTTGAGCATCCTGATCTAGTGAAAGGTGCCCCTGCCCATGATAGGAGATTGGACTAGGTGATCTTTGAAGGTCCCTTCCAACCCAAACCATTCTATAACTCTGTGAAATTGGACTTTGCTGCTCTTCCCATCTTGTCTGGGTATGCATGCCATTTCAGATGCACAGACATGCATTCATAGTTCATGGATGCTACTTTCTGTGTATAATTCTTACAATGGATAGACACATGTTTTAAAATTCACAAATGAGTTTGAAGAGTCTCAGTCTTTAGTTTCAAACCTAGGAAATAATGCAGTTCACAAAAATTCTGCCAGTCTAGTTGCCCCTTTATTTAATTTTGCTTCGTATGCAAGTACAAGCGTCATTAGTTTGTATCATTTTTAGCAACATCCCGAAAGAATCAGCAAGTCAGTTTTGTGCTCAGCCTGATAAACTGTCAAGACAATTTTGCCAGCAAAGCTAACTCACGCAGTGCAAATATTTACCAAGAGATTATCTATTCTTAAAACAAAGTCACTAATCCAGGTTGTCTCTTCCAGACATAATTCTGAACATGTATATTGAGTGAGCTAAAAGCGTAGTAACAAAAATGTTTTGCAAGGTAAGAGCATTGTGATCATCTGCTGCTTTCAGCCAAATCTTTTCTGAAAGCTCGTCGTGGTTCTGGCTGCATTGTGAATTCTGCAATGTTTACAAAAGTGGTAAAGGCAGTGGGTAAATTGGAAATATTTTTCAGGTTTTATCTGCACTTGACTAGTATTAAGTGGTATTTTTGACTCCTGCTGATCAGATTTCTCCTCACTCGTCTGTCTCACTTGTCAACACCATGTGGAACAAGTGACAGTCTTGTTCTTGTTCCTTGTATTCAAGCTCTAGTGTCTAAATTTGAATTTATCTTGGTACTTCTATGATACAAATACTTCATAATAAATAAAATGCTCAGCCTTACTGCTACTGAAAAAGCACAGGAGTGCCTCGTAGTTTGCAAAACTTGGAACAGAATTGATCTGCCATCCTTTTTGTGCTGGTAAAGATGACACATAGGAAAGAGGCCAGGAAGGTGAGAGCAGCCTGAAGCTATGGCATGGAGCTCCATGAAGCACAACAGCCACATCCAGCTTGGATGTTTCAAGAGTGGATTTCCAAGGAGGGGTTTTCCACGGGAACTGCACCTCAGAGTAAAAGAAGAGGCAAGCAGGGCAGATGCCCAAGACACAGAACAGTCTGGCTGCCCAAAAAAGTGGGGAATAAAGTGACTGCCCTAACAGGCAATGAAAGGCAAAAATGGCAGCAGGACAATACATTGCTTTACTGTGACCCAGAACAACATACTGGATTACTTCAGGGAACCTCAAAGTAGATTAAAAGAATATTTTTCTTATGAAGAATGAGAATAAAGGTATCAAAGGTTTCTTCACTCTTCTATGTTAGAAAAAGGCAATCCAACTGGAAAAGGCTCAAGCTATCAATTTATCTTTGTGGGAGACTGTGTGGTTATTTATCTTTCTTAATTATGCTTCAAAAGAAAGATGGTGCTGCAATAAATAACATTAGGCAACAATAAAGAGAACAGCACAGAGAGCTGCTTGTAATGTGTTCCACTCACCCTCTTCGTTTTAACCTCCATAAAAGTGTGGGGTTTTCCATGTCTGAGGTATTCAAGATGGTGATGTTTCTGGAAGCAAGTGAAACACAGCTGTGTGCTGATTAAGGGGATACAGGAGGTGGCAGGATTACATTAGTATGATGCATGTGCTGCTACTCAGGGGCCAGCAAGCTCCCAAATTTAGTGCCAGATACACACACACGGTTGCAGCTGAGCACATCTAAAAATGTGGCACTTTCACCAAAGCCTGAGCAGAGTTTATTAGCATGTGTGTACTAGTGAAGAAAAAGAAAAAAATAAAACAAACAAAATATCAACCAAAAAAAAAACCCCAAAACCACAAAACATTAAATTCCTGCATGAACATTGGGAAAGCACTGATAGTTCTTTTAAAAGAATTCAGGTAACTTTGAAGGATCGTTTTCACTTTTAACTTTGAAGACGCCATCTAGGAAGGGCATGTGAGCTTCAGCATTTGTGTTCGTCCATATTTTCTGCATGTGAAAACATTTTCAGGAATAATAACTTTTACAGAGCTTCCTTGGAGAGGTTTTCACTTAGGACCCTTATGAAGAGATCTGCTTTCTAGAAGTTCGAGTGAATGGCATCTATCTGAAGCTTGCATCTTTCTTAATGTTTGACACAGATTGGGCAGTCAAATTTACTGCTCTTTAATGTTGTTTAGTATTTGAAAACGAGTTAAAGGGAATTAGTTAAGGCTTTTTCTTGTACAACTTCGGCCCTAAAGCTTTTTTGTAATCATGCTGGCAGTAATGTAACAATTTATCTTACAGACAAGTCTAACAGCAGTGTCATAATTTCAAAAGCCAAACAGTCTTCCATATTTCTTTCAGCAGGAGAGAACTGTTGGGATTTTCATGTATGTTTTGCCTTTGTAAAAATAGAAGTTGGAGTGTGAAACATAGATCATCCTTCACACTCATTAGCATTTTAATGGCTTCTCAATTGTTAACAGATTTGATATAGCTACTAGAAAGATAAGACTGGGTTGTGATTTACGTCTACACTTTCCAATCCAGTAGTAGTCAGTTATAATACATTTTACTAAATGTAATGTCAGGTCTCTGAAATAAATTTTCAACCCATTTAAAAAAATAATAAAGACAATGATAAAGCAAAATGCAAGTATCCCCCTCCAATATCTTTGCAATAGCCATAGTTCTGATTTGTTACTTTTGAAGCACGCAAAAAAATAATCCCAACAAAAATAATAATTAGTTATATAATTTGAAAATCAGAGATGGTGTATTCTGCACAATGTAACCTTATAGAGTAATAGCATGAAGCAACATAAGCATTCACAGCAGAATGATTTGCAGAACTTCTAACACAGAGAAGTAGTTTTAGGGTTCATTTTTCGCTGTATTTTCAATGTACGATTCTGTGTTTTTATCAAGAACATTATGGCTTATTGAATCACAGACTCCCTTCTGCACATGTAGGATGTAGCTGTTACAGTTTGCACACATTTTAACTTCTCAGAAGCTATCAGCTCCAAAAAAGACTGTCAAACCCAAGGGCACCATGGCATTATATTTAGAAATATTTTTAGTGTCAGGAATGATTTGAACTATCCAAATTAAACTACAGAGCACAAATACACAGAGCCTGGCTAACTGACTCTTACCATCTGAACACAGTCTGCTGCAGCCCCATGAGTCATTCATGGCATGCCCATGTTCCTTTCCGTCCCCTTACAACAGGGCTTAACCAAACCCTGAATTTAATACAGATTT
Organism: Cyanoderma ruficeps; assembly: GCA_008694505.1. Lineage (NCBI taxonomy): Eukaryota > Metazoa > Chordata > Aves > Passeriformes > Timaliidae > Cyanoderma > Cyanoderma ruficeps. The sequence continues at coordinate 5,303,844 of VZDJ01000074.1, forward strand.
TTAGGATCTAAACACTCACTGTCAGTGTGTATTTGACATGCCTCTGTGGTTTGAATCCTTTGGAATCCAGCACTCCTTGCCCAGTAGTTACATGTCCTCAGCATCAGAGGAAGTCAGAATCCAGAACATCACCAGGATCGCCAGGAGGTCGGTCCAACAGAAGGTGTTTCTGTGGCAGGAGCATCATTACTGACATAGCTGGAGCAGAGTGAGGACTTCTGAATAAACAAAAGACTGTTCAGAGGAGTCATTATATCAACCAAATATATCAACTAACATTTGGGATTTTTTTTTTCCATTTAGAATTTTTCATTCTCTCTGTCATCTCCTTCTAGGCAACTGTTCATAGAGAGTATTGATGCGGAAATAGAAACCACTGGCATTTTTCCATAGGATTCTAATGTACTAATGATTCTTTTATCTAGGATTTTATCTGTACTGGCTGTGTTATGGTCTAGAAAGTCTCCAGCAGAAGTTGAACAAAACTCCTGCCTACATGGTTCATTTATTTCAACAGTAATACAGAACATAGAAACTTTCAATATTACTATCTGTGCTGGGCTTTCTGTATCAAGGCAGAGTATTTTAATTTTCAGATGTGCTACTTCGGTGTATCATGACTTTTGGTGGTCTAGAGGGAAACTGCAAGTTTTGATTGCTATTTTTGAAAGAAAGAAAGTGACCTGAAGGGTTCACTTTCATGACATGTCCTGTAGGCTGATGATCTAATGGCTCTTTTGGATGTAAAGACTAGCAAGTCTGCCTCCAACTAAGAGGGTGACCTGAATGCACTAGATTAATTATTTCAATATTGACTGCAATTGTCTGAAAACAACTTTTATGTACTCAAAAAACTTCCTGGGCTTCTAGATCATCAGGCTGGCAAGGGGGCAGGAAGAGGGGATTGGAGTGCTGAGGCTGTGGAGAATTGGGGAAGGGGGCAAGAAAAGTGCCAGGCAGTTTTTCTCAGGGCATAGCTTGAGGTGATATTTGCACAGTGCTGTTAGGAAGGGCCTTGAATGCACTTTTCATCACATGGTGTGTTAGATCTCTTCCTATCAGAAAGTTAGACTCTAAAAATGTAAAATGTCCGTGGCAGAGATTTCCAGCTGCCAACAAAAGGTTCACTTTCATGAGGAAAATAATTTAAAATGCTTCTGAGTCATTGTGAAAAATAGAGGCCATGACTGTGTCTGCAAAATCCCATTGAGTCGAGACACCGAAGACAAGAAAAATTGCATTCATACCACTGTGATCATCATCTGTCCATTCAGCACAGTGCTCTCCAGGAAAAGACAAAGCTGGAGTGACAGCCCCAGGAGCATCCTGCTCCTTTCTGTGTCACTGCTCCGCTGACCGGTGGCACCGCTCGGGAGTGGGCGAGCACAGGAGTGTGAGAAAGGAAATGGGGTTTCTTTTTCCTCCTCTCTTCCCCTCATCCCTGAAGTCTTGATGTAAACTTGTGGTGATAGATGCGGGTGGCTAAAAATAATGTGGGTTTTCTAGCAAGTGAATAATTTTCTGCTGTAAGCAGGATGCCAAGGATAGCAAAAACCTGATGGTAATGGCAGGTGAGGTACAATGATGGAGTGCAGCTTCCAGCCCACTAAATCAGTGGCAGGCTACTTGGCACGTTTGCCAATACTGCTGTAGCCAGAGAAAAGCCCTGGGGAAACTCTTCCCTGCATTTAAAAATTATACTTGAGATACACTTGTTTTATCCTAGGAGTTTGATAATTTATCCTCACAGCGTGGGAACCCTGCAGTAACAAGTGATAGTTCTTGTTATATTACTTGTTGCAGCTTCTGCTTCCTGGATTTTCAGATTCTCTGCTTCTAGCTTAGAAAATACCACATATATCTCTGCACAATTGTAATTGTCTTCAGGCATGAAAGTTTAAAAATTATACTGAGTGCTGGACAGAATCTAGGAAGAGGCTGTCATGATCTGTTCAGGCTTTTCCTGTTTGTATCTCTCATACCACCAGCACTTGTATCTGGAATTTATTTTATATAATTACAGCAGATGGGACAGTTCTTTTGTACAGGCTTGTGCTATGATTTTTGAACAAGTAGGAAATCCTCTATGAAGATTTACATTTTGAGGCTGGTGAATATAAATGCCATTATTATTTAATGTTCTAATGTCATACTGACTATTGCTAGGAGGAGTTTTCATCATCTGAAATGAAATCCTGATCTTTTGAAGTCAAATGGCAAAATTGCTGTTGACTTTGGTAGGACAGATTTGACTCCAGAGCAGTGGGTATTTTTGGGTATTTTTATCAAGTCGACCTCATAATGGAGTTGCCTCAGAAAGTCTGCTTAGGCTCCAGGAAGATGTGACTGAAATAAAACAGGTGCCTTTCTAATTGGAAAGTGGGGGAGGCTGAGTTTTACAAGAAGTATTTAGTGCTAAATAAGGAATAGAATTGTTTCCCTGGGGAGCTTGAAATACTTTTAAAACTTTTATAGCTTCCTATTTCTTTGCCTCTCGTTCCCGCTCCCAGATGGAGCATTTCATGTCCCATTTCATGTATCCTCACCAGGCTTGCCACACTGGGAGCCATGGAGGGAGCAGCTGGGAAGCTTCTGCTATTTGAGGGGTGATGGCAGTGATGCTGCTCATGGGGGGCAAAGAGGCAGCACAGAATAGGGTGTCTTGTCCCTCCTGCGTCCAGTGTTACAAATTGTAAGAGTAATGGGGTGTGAATTGCATCCCTACTGCACCAATATGATCTAAGAGCTAAAAATTTTCTATTCAGCATTTGTTTGTCCCACCCTTGCAAGAAAACCACATTTTGGAGGATGCTTAGTTCCTTTCCTCTGGATAACGAATGCAGTCTATAGCCACACTCTCCTCATTATGCAAATAGTTCAGACAAATCTCCCTTCCCTCCATTTCCCTATTAAAATGTGCTTAGTGAACAAAAGACCTGGTGCCACCGCAAGGACTAGTGTTAGATTGTTCACATCATTAGTTGAGATGAAATTGCGATTATGCCATCTGCATTTGGTTGCACTTCATTCAGAACTTGTCATTGCCTTTGCCAAACTCAACACCATTTATCTGTGTTTCAGCCTATTCAAAGACGCCTCACTGCCTGCAATGGCTGCATTTAATTTCCTTTACTTACACATTGCTGATTTGCTGGGTCTTTATGTCAGATTTCGCATTCCACATTATTAGTATTTAAACTTGCACCTTTTTAAAATTGGATGATAAATTAACCTCACATTGCTCTTTTTCCAAGCATTACTCACTTGCTAGAAACCCTGGAAATTAGCTAATTTTCTCTCATGCCTGACACTGGGAACCAGATTCAGAAACCAACTTAATCAGTTGGCAGAGTTCACCATCCAGTGGTTGGCCCTGCTGTGCACACGTGGGACTCAAAGCAGAAGCCCTGCTATCCCCTGGCACCAGACTGGTGATAGGGATAACTCCCTGATAGCTGTTAGAGGGAGCCATGTCCTGTGCTAGAGAGCTGAGCTGCTGTGAGCTGGAAGCAGCTCTTCCCACGTCTGCCCATGCCATGGAATGTGGTGCCTCGCAGGCCCAGGGCGGGGTGACACCTGACAGCCTGTGTGATGCTTGCTCCTCCAGTGGGCTGAAGTCTCAGGTGCTCTTTAGTTCTTAACAAAAGCGAAGTCCTGCCAGTCTGACTGATATCCCTCCAGCAGCCTGCTTTGTGTACAGTGGGACATTTCCAGCGATGCCTCCAGTTTTTATGTTAATGTTTTTGTTTGGTGACATTCGCCTGTCAAGGGAGTCACTCTTCCCTGCCCCAGCTGCATTTAGTGGCAATTCCCCACTGCCGTGTCCTCCCTCAGGTGCCCTCTCAGGATGGGTGAAGGTTGCCAAGCACACCTGCCAGCCTTCTCCTGCTCTGTGCCTCGTCTCAATTCCCAGTCATCTGAGGGAGTTGAGGACAGGTCACGAGTGATCACCTTTTGGCTGCTATAGGCGGCTCTGGTGCCCAGTGACAGGCAGCTGGGTCATCCTGTCCCCCTGCTCATCTGCCTCGTTTCTGGTGTCCTTGAAGGGACAGCTAAGAGGCTCGGGGAAAGGATACTGAGATGCTGCTATAGAGAGAAAGAGGCACAGAACCAGCCTTTTGTTTTTATTTAAATAAGCTGCAGCCACAAGAGCTATCTGCATCTTTCTCCTATCTGCCAGAATGATTTGAGGGCAGCCTGTGACATGTTCTGCACCATTTCTGTCATCAGAAGTAGAACTTTTGAGTGTTACTGCATCCAGGGTAAGGTTATGGCCATGGCAGATTAGTAATAACATGTAACACAGATCATTAAATTTGCATAAAATTGCCAAGGGAGGACAATACAAAGTGGCTGCTTCAAACAAGATACGTTAGAGACAATAAAAGTAGTCCAATTTATCTGCATGCAGGAATTAGTTCCTCTGATTTTCTAAGTCTTTCATTAGTTTCCTTATTAGAGGACTATCCATTCAGTGTAAGGACTTTATTTTCTGTATATTTTAAGGCTCTGTGTGTTGTGGAGGGTTAAGTAATAGCAAAAATCATACAACAGCAAAAAGTTACAACATATCATGTGCACAGTATACATCGCAAATCTTTTATTACTGACCTGTGTCTCAGGAAAACTGAAAAATTCCCTGAAGTTTATGTCATTCCTCCTCAGCATTTTCAGTTTCCCTAAAATATTGCCCTAAATGTTTGAACTGTAAGCTTTGTGTACTGTCTTATAGCATATATATTCTCAATGCTTAGTTTGGCCAGCTGCAATATTTTACAAAATTCCTAGATGCTACTAAAATTTAAATTACAAATCAGTAACCTTGCAATATTTCCTGTCACATTCACCAAAGATCATTCTACTGAGGTTTGGAATGCCATGTGTTGATCAGACAAGGCTTTAAATGTCTGCTTAAAGCATCACAGACAAAACTCACCAATTCACGTAGTTTTAATAAAATGCATTCCTTTTATTATATAAAATTACAGGTATTAGCAATTAAGAAAATAAAATCCATTTTTAAAAAGGTAGCCAGCATCTGCCTGCATTCAGATTTTAAATGCAAGGAGTGCTTAGAAGATGAGTACAGGGCCCTGAGATGTATTTTATTACGGCTTTTGTGTAGATCATTATGAATTGCTTGTTAATTTGGATATATCTAAACAGCATTACTGGTTTTACATGAATGCTTTGCCAACATGAATACTTTTAAAATGACAATGTTTTCCAAAATGTTGGACTTCTTGTTATTTTCTAAGGGTGAAATCCATATTTCAAGCTGCTTTCCTCAGCTGCAATAGAGTGCATCATTCTTGCCATTAAAATTTTCTAGAAATCTGTTCATTTTTTTAATGTTTAATTTCAAGTTTAACATAGTCCTTTGAGGATGGTAATGCCAGCTAACAAGACTTGTGAAGAGAGTGTTCTGGCGTCTCAAAGTGCCTGTATAGCCAGGAGTGGAAAGCAAGATTCCTTTATTCTGTTTATGACCTGACTCCAAATGATCTACACTGTTGGAGAGAAGGTAATTTAATGGCCATTATTGCTATACAATCCTGCATCTTCTTTGAAGCTGCCAGCTGGAAAACCAGCTCCAGTCGTGTGCGTTCATTTGAAACCTTTGCTGAGCTTTTTATCAAAGCATGACACAGAGATGATGCCTAAACAGCTTCCCTTTCTCACACACCCAAATTAACCATTTTCTCCTCATCTAACCAAATGCAGAGATGCTTTGAGGTCCAGGCATATGTAGTAACTGTTGAAACATGGCATAACTAAAAGGAGCATACTGATTAGATTACTGAGGCGCTTTGAAAGGATTTGCTCCCCCTTATAAAGTGTGCAACGTGGCTGACAAATTAATTCAGTTGTAAAATAAATTATTTAAACTAATAAATCATTAACCTCACATTTTAGTGGAGTGTCTCATGAAGAAGCAGAAACATGGAAATTTGATGCATTTACGAAAGCACAAGACAATGCTCAGGTTGTTTGTGAGGTGGCAGGTTTGGCTTCTCCTGTGCTGAAGTGAGAAGAGCAGATTCTCAGCTGTGGGGTCGATACGCTCTACAGGTGTCCTCCAGCCCAGCTCCTTTGTCTGCTGACCTTGGTACCTGATATATGGGCACATCACTCACAACTTTGCTGCAGGGGGGTTGGACTACTTGTAAAGCTTTTACAAGCTGCAAGGGAATTTGGTATCTGAAATAATTTCTTTGTGGAAGGACACAGGGGAATATTTTATGACGCTGTGCTTTTTTTATAAACTGAGCCTTCCCTCTGAGTTTAATCTGCTGCCCTTCCCTGCTTCTCATTTATGATGGGTACAACGCTAATTCTGTCTGTTTGGAGCTATTTCTCTTGAATAATGTTACGTGTTCTGCTCTGGTTCCCTTGCTCCTTTAGGTGGTCAAGTACACCTAGAACATGGTTCTTGATGGCTTGGTGTCAGGAGATAGAGGAATTTTTTGTCAGTAGGAAAAGAAAACTGAGGAAGACTGTGTCATGGATTAACTGCATATTTTGCAGAGAAAATATACAATGCTAACTACACCCCAACAAGTCCATCCAATGCCTGAGAGAGTCAGAAAGTCACCAATGCCTGGGGATGAACCACCTGGCAAGGAGGTTAGAAAAGATGACAAGATCTTGGCCAGAGTAAGAGGGAAATAAAGACTTTGCCAGTTTTTGGATTTCTGATTTAGTCTGTAAGTCAAAGGGGCAGAAGAAACTGAAACAAAACAATGTGAAAATTAAGGAAGGGATCCTCACAGATCCTGTTACTGTTCTCTTGGGCTTCTCTTTCACCTGAATGAGGGCACACAGGCCTTTATACAGGTGGAATCCATACAGAAATCGCCTTCCAGGTAATGCAGCAAAATCAGTGTGTAACTTTGGCTCATTTCTTGATGGCTTCAGAGGGTAAATAAGTGTCAGGAAGTCAGGGAACTCTTCTATCATTGTGAAAGTCAGAGGAACAAGGCCTCTCCATGGATTTGGACTTCAATTTCAAATCACCTTGAACATTAGCAAAGCTCTACTGGATGTGCTCGTTCTTTATCATACTGAAGTCTACTATTAATAGCAGCTGTACATACACTTCAAGGAAGATTGTCTCTTCATGTGAAATCCTAGAAGAGATGGGACTGACTTCCAAATTAATAAATAGAAGAAGGAGGGGCAGAAAAGTCTTATAACTGATCCATGAAAGTGGAGTGAATTCTGGAATCCTTGATAAACAGCCTTAAATATTTGTGAGAAAATTTCATTAATTTATATATTCCTGCTGGGCAAAGATATTATTGAACAAATTTCAATAGAAATATCACAGAACAGTAGCCACCTTTGTGTGTATGGCATTGATATGCAGCTGTTGGTTATAAAGCAATAAAGAAGTAAGAGATGGCCAGGTAAAATAAGAATAAAAAGAATGCACTTATGATGCTTTGAAAAGAGAGTGGTATATCGGGACAATGTGTGTCCTGCCCTGACTACACACCAAACTCTGCATGAAAACCTGTGCATCACTTGAAAATAATACACAGGGAACTCCAGTACAGTCTGTTTTTAAGTTTTAGAGTTGCCAGTAACTTATGAGAAGTTACTTCCATAGGAACCCCGGATATTTAGACTGTAATATTGGATCACATCACTGGGACAGCTGAGCTGTCCTGAACAGACAGTTTGGCACTCAAATGTACTGCACCCAAACTGCACTGTGAGATCAGGGCAGCACTGCATGCTGAAAGGGATTGTTGTCTTCAATTCACATTTTCAAGACAGCTTTGTGATTCTTTGAGTTTTAAAAGCCAGCATTTCTTACCTAAGCATTGCATTTTAGTACTTGTGTAGGAGCACAGGGTGCTGGTCTGTTACCTCGTAGGAAAGTGGATCTACCCCTGACTTAAATCCTGAACTCCTGAAGTTTCTGTCCTATTGATACTATAAATCAAAAACCAAGTGTTGCTTGATGTGTCAAGTAAACTTCACATAGAATTGCTGTCTGCATCCATGTCATTACTGAGGATCATTTCAGTGGTCCCTGAGCTCTGGCTGCTGTATTGGAGGTTCCTGGACCGATGGAGTCCGGAAGCATTGGAGAAGGGGAAGCACCAGCTTGGTGAAAATGTGAGGGAGTGTATGTGGAGGTTTAAGTTTGCTTACAAACCTTAAACCAATCTGTCCCGTTTACAAAATTGATCTGCTTAAATTACTGGGAGAAAGAGAAAAATGAAAGTACCATTAAAATAAGATCCTGTAGTAGGATAACAAGTCTGCTGCATTTCAGAAATGTGTTCGTTTCAGTTAATGAGCAGTGGGTGCTAAAGAAATGTTTAAACTATCTTTCAAGGATTTAAATGAAAATTGGCTCCTACAAATACCAATTGGTTTACTTAAATGCATCCAACTGTGACAAAGAAGTAGTAAATAGAAGAAGAAATAAATCGGAAGGAATTAAAGTGCATTTGTTTTGAGAAGTGACTACTGATTTCAGTGAAAAGCTATATCAGGTTGGATAAAAGTGGTGAATATTTGCTCATTTATTTAAACTATATTCTTTCCATATATCAGTATCAGTTCCACTGTTAATGAAACAAATTCAATTAAATGGGTTCAGCAAAACCATATCAATTAGAAAAATTAAGCTGGCAACAGTAATGGTAACACCTAAGTCTTTGATGCAAAAAGAATAATCCCATTGAAATTGATAAAATAAGTGCAGAATTAATCCCAGGTACAGGATTGAATATAAATGAATGGAGGAGATATCCTGGATGTACAGTTTGTGTGTGTTTCTGTTATATAATTGTGAGCAGCAATTAAACATGGTAGTTGAGCATGGCTGAAACAGTTAATGTATGTGTAACTGCTCTTTAACAAATCCAGCTAGAAGATGCAAGAGTTTAGATATCTAGGATCATGAAAAAGAAAAAAAAAAGAAGGGAAATCAAGACATGCTGTTTCTTCTATGTAGTTTTATAACTGTGCATAGCTTTCAGTGCATTTGGAAGTGGATTTAAGTCTGACAACAGAGACATAACTGAAGTTAATTACAGAGCAAAAGATTTAATACAGAGAGGAGCTGATCTGTGTGACCTTCCTGCTCTTTGTCCTCTTCCAGGCAGGAGCAGCCACAGCTGTGACTGAGGCAAGGCCACCCTGAGGAGTGCTCTGAGCAAACAGGTGCTGTCCTGTCACTGCCTGAGCCTGGCTTGCTCCAGTCTTGTTTCCTTGGGCACATGAAGGCTCAAAGTAATGTCGAGGCAGGACACAAACTTGTGGGAATTGTGCTCTCAAATTCAGGAAACCCCATGTTCATTTGTACATGGAGGTAGCTCAAAAAACTGGTGAGTAATGCGATTAAATACTCCTCCAGATTTGTTCTCGTCCTCCAAATTCAGCTCCATCATTCTAGATCACTCCACTAATCGGAAGCTTCTAATCCAAATTCTCTCTTTGGTGGAGTTTTTGCAATGGGATTTGTAATTAACAAAGGAAAGTAAAGGGAATGTATTTTTCTCAAGCTGAGGAACATTCCTGTTTTGTTTTGATTTCCACATGTGGGACCATTTCTTTAGGATCAAGATATTCTTACTTTGAGAGGTCTTTGTCTTGTCTTAGTGAAGTTCTAAAGTGCTTTTTTTAATGTTTGGAACCATTTCCTCCACCCCTCCAAAAAAAAACAAAAAACAAAAAACAAACCAAAACAAAACAAAACAAAAATCAACCCACCAAATTAAAAAAAAATCTGGTTTATCTATTCATATTTTTTAGCATACTTCCTATGCTGGGATTTTACCCATTGAGGCCAATGTATTTATTCATCAGGAGATGAAACTGTCAGAGATGCAAAGCAAGTTAGCAGCAATAGTTTCCTCTAGTGTGTCAGTATGGCCTAAGTCTACAATTTTACCCCAGGTGAGGAGTAGGTCATAGGTTATGATTTGTAATAAACATTGTTCTGCTGCCACATCCCTTTTCCATAGCTTAGCAACTCCTTGCTTCCACAGTAATAAAATAGCTAAGCAGATATTAGTGAAGTGCAAGTACATTTGAAGCGGGGTCCCTTCATATACCAGAAGAAATGTTGGTCTGTTCTGTAGCATCTTTTCCAGATGGCTACACAGAATGCACTGCTGGTTTTGTTCACTAATGATTTTATAATGTATTTTAATCTGACACAACAATTGCTTAGATCATTCTTACAGATATATTTCTTAAAAGGCAAATAAATATATCTAGGAGTACCACATCATTGAAATGTAATTGGAGGAAGCCACAGGCTTCCTACCTGCATTAATCAGCTGTTGATGAGCTTAATTAATCTCTCAGATCTAAATGGAGGAAGAGAAATGAGAGCTATTTGCTTGAAAGTCTTTGACTAGCAGGCTTTGAAAACATAAGAGCTGTCTTGTTTACAGGTAGAGATGTGTAATGGTTGGTATCTTGCTTAAAACTGTTCATCTCTGTGGAAGAAAAACACTCAAACCCTATGTTCCAAAGCATAGTTTCTCTGACAAGACAGACTTTGCTTTAAGCTCTACTATGTTATACCATAGAAACATAAAGTCATAAAATTACTGGGGTTAGGAGAGACCTTAAAGATCCCTCAAGATCCCTTAAAGATTCCAACTCCCTTGCTATGGACAAGGGCACTTTTCACTGGAGCAAGTTGCTCAGAGCTCCCCTGCGCCAACTTGGCCTTGAAGGCTTCCAGGGATGGGGCATCCACAACTTCTCTGGGCAACCTCTTCCAGTGCTCACCACTCTCTCAGTAATGAACTTTTTCCTAATACCTAATCTGAAGCTCCTCTCAGCCTGACACCATTCCCCCTTGTCCTGTCACTACATGCTGTTGTAAAAAGTCCCTCTCCAGCTTTTTCACAGACTCCCTTCAGGTACTGGAAGGCCGCAATTAAATTACCCCAAAGCCTTCTCTTCTCCAGGCTGAAAAGTCCCAATTCTCTCAGTCTCTCCTTGTAGGAGAGGTGCTCCATCCCTCTGATCATCTCAGTGGCCTTCTCCAGACTTGCACCAACAGGTCCCTGTCCTTGCTATGGTGGGCACCCCAGGGCTGGGTGCAGGGCTCCAGGTGGGGTGTCACCAGAGCAGAAGGACAGGATCATCTCCTTTCATCTTCCGGCCATGCTGCTTTTGCTGCAGCTCAGGATGTGGTTCAAGGTCTGTCACTAATACCTAACTCTTCATTATTTCCTAGAAGAGTAAATGTCTACTTTTTATTAATATTTTATCAAATTTACAGGGACTAAGAGATCAAAAGTAGTAACAGGCTGCCCATCTACAATCTCCTTTTAGGTTGCTGCATCTTCCAAAACATCTAATAGATTTCTAACAGGAATTTATGCTTTAGGTGTAAGGCTCCTTTTCATAACTTTTTATATTTCTCTCATATTTGTTTATGGATAAACCTCCCCAACACTGTTACACAGTTGCAGTCTCAAAATTAGGAAGGGAGCTTTGTCCTCTGCATTTTCTTCCTGACAGAGTTAGTAGCTTCCCCGTGCTAGCAGGTGCATGAAAATTAATTCCAGGGGGAGAATTGTTTTTTCCAGTCTGACCAGTCCATTATGCACCGTTAGATCCCATTGACTCCGTTGATCTCGGCAGTGTGTGCTCAGCCAATATATGCTTTCCAGCAAGGCATGTACGGTTGCTTGGAAGTGACACAAAGACAGAAACCCCACCACTTCCTTTAATAATCTTTTCCAGTGGTTAGTCAGCCTCACTGTTGCAAATTTGTGCTTTATTCCTAATTAGAACTTGTCTGGCATCAATTTCCAGCCAGTGGCGATGCTCAGCACAGAGGTGGATGCTTCTTAGGTCTCTCACTCTGTCACAAAATTGATTTTTCATGAATATCATAAAGTAAGGCTGAAATTAGCCCAGCAAAGCAATAAGAGACATGTTAGATACAGAAGTCTTCCTGCATGATATGAAGGTAATTTTTTATCCTATTTATTCTAATATTCTATTGAGCTTTGCATCAAGTTAGTGGATACTCTTTAACCATGACTTCCTCTGCGGCAGCACATTGTTGATGCTAATACTGAGAAAATATATTAATCATTTGGCCTCTGGCACACTCTGCTTTCAGTCTCTCCCAAGCTCATTCTCCCATTTCTCAACAGGATGGTAATCGACATGCAATTTCTCTATAACACGGATGGCTCAGACATGCATAATCCAGATCTCTGTTCCACAAATGTGGGCTTGGGAAACTGCTGCCTCTGGATTGCTTTAGGCTCCTCTGCATGTAGGTACAGATCTCTTGTATGTGTAATCTCATTGTGCAGGCACAGGGATGCATATGCAGATGCTCTCAGGCACTACATCTCGTTTAGATAATAGCATTAGCTGATAGCAGTTGATTTACAAGGTCTCTTGATGTTTTCATTAAGTGGATCATTTATGCACTTTATTTATTTTTAAATGTTTGCAGTTTAGGTCCAGTTGGAACTCTTCCCATATGGAGCTGACTGAAGTTTTATAGTTCGGAATCCAAGGAATAAAAATGAAACACAAGGTTGATCAGTTTGGACAGTAATTTGGTAATTAATGGTACTGAGTGCCTTCCTGTACACCTGAAAAATCCAAACTGACTGAAAGTCTCTAAAGTCTTTTTCTGGAGAGAGGCCAGAGGGGCTGTAAATTTGATCATGACAGATTTCCTGGTCCAGGATGCAGTTTGTAGTCAGAAGGATCTATTGATAGCATGCCAGAATAAGCAAGCACCAGAAAGTCGGGTTTGGTGCATCCTTCATATTCCAGCATTGGCTCTTCCAGCTCTCCCACACCTAATGTATGTATCTCAGCAATCTCAGTGTGGAGTCTATTTCTTTCAGCTATTGGATCTGTTCCACTTGGTTTAAATAAAGGTCCTAACTCTGGAAATGTTGGCATGTCAGAAATTTAATTCTGAATCAGAAGAGAGCATATTTCAATGTTTGTGCAGATCAGAATTAAAGAAAAATCCTGTCTTGGAAAATTTCAGGAGAAACAGATTTTAAAGTATTAAAAAACATCATTCTCTCTTTTTTAGATTCTTTCTATTATTAGCACTGCTACCTAAATTTAATCTTGCTTTTAATTATCAGAGATAATTACTGATACAGATTACTACAGGGCATAGCAGCCTATTACTGTTGTTGCACATAGCACTGCAATCTTGCCTTTTTTCCCCTTGACTGCACCATGGATAAAACTTTTAAGGCTGACCATTACAAACATAAGAACATCAGCAAAAAAAAAAAAGTTGTGTTTTTTTTGATAATGTTAGCTTTGAAGTAATAGCATAAAATAGAGTGCACACCTTATATCAGTTTTTTTTTTCTAGTTTGGTCCCATAGTATTTTCTATCCCATAAAAAGATCATGAGTACAATGTTCATCACCATAATAATAAAAAATAATGTGGGGTGGGGTGAGTTGGGTTTTTTCCAAGTTAGAAGGGATATGCTAGCAAAAATTTGATTAAAATATCCATTGCACGAAACTGGGAATGGGAGTGCAACCCTCTTCTCATTTTCCTTATGTGCCAGAAGGTATTGCTCCATGTGCAGGTTGATGAAAAAACAGAAAAGTTTTAGGGAAGTCGAGATAGGATGCCAAATGCCACTGCGGTCTTAAAAGCCCAGTTGTGATCAGTGATAGCTTATCCAGTCTCAAATAAGGCAAAACTATTTGAAACATTAATGAAAGTATGTTTGTCTCTCCTCTGCTAAAATGCTACTTATTGATTTTTTTCCTGTGCTATTACAGTAGCAAAATTTGAAATGTTTTGAAAACATCCCTTAGAGCCACACAGCAATAATTAACAGCATAGCAAGTGCTGAGCAGCAAGTAGCTGATAATGACAGAGTCTAATGTCGACTGAATGCAATTAATCATTGATACTACCCATAGAGCTTTGGATTTATACTCAGCTATTACACAGCATTGATGAGGTCCCCTCTCGATCTTTCACAATGTATGTATTAAGAGTAACTCTTCACCATAAGCAGAAAAAAGCAGAAGGAATGCTTTGAGACTTGCACTTCTTAATATGTTTGCTATCACTCCATTATGCAGTTAGTGGCTGCTGTTCTCTGAGGAAGGCAGTATCATGGAGGAGCAGGAGCAGTTCATCCCTCTAATCTCTCCAGCAGACAAGACAACCTGCAATATATATGCAGTCCCAAGCTGGCCAGTAAGTGCCAGTGTAAGATACAGGATACCTTTTCACAACTTAAAAACAACCTTTCTTTGTACAGTTTTGCTTAGGTTAAGCAATGATCAGGGCTGTATGCATGGCAGTGACTTTATAATTTGTTTAAAATTCATTCTTTTCCTTCTCTGTTTTTTCTACCATCATGCTCCACTTGGTCAGTCCACACTAATGGCTGTTGTTTGGCACTTGACAAGTGACTGGTCTCTTCACCCTGAAGTGAGTTCAGAGCAAGTGAAAGGGCACAGAAGTTTGTCATGCTGGGGCACACTTTCAGTCCCTAACGCTTAATGGATAGTCCTGGAATTCTTCACGGATGATCCTGAAGCTCTCCATGGATGAGTAAAGAGGATCCCAATATTTAGAACTGTATCTCTTCAAACTCAGTTCAAACACAATTCACAGTCTTTCTGCCCAGGTGACTTTTAAACTGAAGGGTGCTAGGTATGCATTCCTAGACCACCCATATCTCCTGTATACAAAAGTCTGCTTTAACTTCAAAATTGAATGCAAAGAAGATAATAGGTCAAAAAGATGAGTAATGATTGTTGACATGGATGAAAGGGTTTTTCAAGACTGACTTTGAAGCTGGGCTCTCAAAACTCCTTTGGTGGGGAAGATGCAGCTACAGAGTCAGAACCCTTTCTTATTGCTGCCTCTACTTTTTAGAGTTCACAGTAAGCCTGTGGAGCATGAACATGAAAAGTTGTCTAAAGTGAAGGCTTAATTGGATTCCATACCTGACCTGATACTGCAGCAAAAACTGAAAACCTGCACTGAAGTGTGGAGGGTTTTATTTAACTTATTAATTTTGGAGCACATGAAATGAGTGTATTTAAACTGAAAAGGATGTAAATTTCTGAGGTTTAGGCAAAAAACAGTATTAAACTGAGGGAATGTAAAGGAAAATTCTCATGTGCTCAGAATTCCTCAGCTGAATTTCCTCAAAACTGGAGCGTATGACATGAACAGTTGTTTTCAATAGGATATTATATGATATGCAAATTTTGTCTAACTTTCTGAGAAAACTCCTACATCCTGAAGCAATTTCATAAGAAAAGTTGAGAAAACAAAGCAAGAAATAAGATTTACAATATTTCTTTCTAAGGAATGCTTGGGTTGTTTTTTTTCATTGTCATTTCTCTTTCAAGCCATTCCTCCATAGTGCTTTGGAGAGTGATAGATAACCATTGCTCTCCTAATGCCTTGCTTTAAGTGAAATGTGATTCCCTTGTGCCTGATTTTCACAGCTAAATAGAAGAATGCAACTCACTGGAAATTCAATTTTCAGACAAGACATAAAATTTCAGAGCATGGGTGGTAATTACAGAGCCTACATAACTTTCCACAGAAGTAGAAAGTCCTTATTCCAATTTCTTAATCATCTTGTATTCGTGATTTTTCAGCAGTCCTTCATATTCCAGTGAGGTTTTTTTAATAACATCTTTCTGAATAGAATGGTCTTTTTTTGCAAACGTGAAACAATGGAAATAATTTGTTGGGAAAGTACCATATGACAATAAAGAAGCAGAATAAAAAACAACAAAGTAGAGAAGACTGAAATGTCAGTCTATTGAAATATTGTTTTCACAGAAAAATAGTGTTTTGAAAATCTACTGTGCCCCCATAAATAAATAAAAAAGCAGCAAAACCAATAGAAGTCAGCCAAAAAATTAATCAGGGTGTTTTGAGTAAAGGGAAAATTTAATTATGCACGTTTGGTTTTTTTTCCAAGGATGGTATTTGTCATGTGTCATTCTAGTCTAATTAAAATAGAAGACATCTTTAATGCCAAAGATACCTATAAGGTGAAATGAACATTTTCCTTCCTGTCACCTATCATTTTCTGTCTCCTTTGGATTTTTTTTTCCCATGCAATTCAGGGTAGCACTTCTGAAAACAAGCGGTCTAGCCAAACATTTTTTCTTCTATGCATATCTTCTTGATTTTACTGGATTGAAATCTATGAGTTTTGTCATTGGTATTAGTGGAAGCACTAACGACAGGTTTTGTCAGATCAAATGTCTGTCTATCTAAGATGACCACAGGATTCATATTTTCCCTTTTTTTGCATATCAAAAGCATAAAAATAGAACTGCTTGTTCAAGACAAGGAGTTGTGAGGTATCAGTGCCATACAAGTCATATTACCTAGGGTTTTTTTTTCTCTTATCACTTATTATCAGCACTTATTTCACTTGTCCCCATCACAGAGCAGATGCCAGACAAGCATTACAATTCTGCATCTTTTTCTGCTCCCCCTAAAACCATTGTCCTTTTACTTCTCTGAGGGTGGCTGGCATGAGTCTGAATTAATGACTCCATATGTGTGTTATGTTCATGATGGACATTTAGTCTTCCAGGTATAATTTCCTGTAAAGAAAAGTAATTTTATTTCCAGCTGAATAGGCACTCTATCATACTACCCAAATCAAACAAAGTTATTATTTGGCTTTTTGCCAAGTCGTACAGTATAAAAGGTCATATTTTTAATAGCTTTGTGCTCCATGGTAATCAAATTTATAAGCCTGGAGAAATAAACAACTTGAATGTTTCAGAGTTCTCTGTGCACATTTAACCATTTCTGTTCTGTTCCTATGTCTCCCTGCTATATTGGCTTTGTATGGTAAGCTGATTTGAACTATTTGTTGCTAAACTCCAGTTTTGGGATCTAAACCAAGAGGTACTCTTTATCAGGAATCTGCTGACAGGCAAGCAGGGTTTCATTAGTGTAAACCTGGGTGCATGTAAGAGTTAATAACTTGCTCGAATCAACAATAATTAGAAAGAACACCTGCTTTTAAAAGTCATTTTTCTTCCAGTTGACTGGGCATTGCATTTGTGGGAAACGGATGCTGATTACATGCAAATGAAATTTCTAAGGTTTCTGTATTTTATTTTTCAAAGTAATCATGCCTTGTGCATCAAGAATAATTCAGCTCAGCTATTGTTCACCAACACCTGTTTGTCAAAAAAAAAGTGCTGTGAAAGCTGTGAATCCTTGAAAAGTCCAGAGGAAAAGTGAAAATTTTGCATCAGCGCTCAGTTATCTATCTTCTTAAACATTAGATTAACCTGAGGTTTTTGTGATTTTTATAATAGCGTTTGTTATGAATTGGCTTGGAGTCAAGGTACAATCTGACTGGTGAGAGGAGATGAGTTATTAACCTGTAACACAAGGGCTGGGAATTGAGGCTGCCAGACAGGACTGTTAGTGCGATGTGTATTGATGGCTTCTTGATGGTGCATTTTGTCTGTCTCAGAGTAGCTGAGGCTAGTTGCAATAGCCACACTGCTTTGGTAATGATACCTTTCTTGGTCAATGCTTTTATTGACCTTTTTCAGTTTCTTTCCTGAATTTTAACTTGCTTTCAAGTTTGGTGGTCAGAAGTTGAAGTCTACAACCTTTGACCACATTTCTTGACCTCTAGAGTAAGGCAAGACTCCAGTCCTCACCGTTACTTTAAATAGCATCTCTTGCATTGAAGTGCTAAAAATAGTGCTAAATACCATTTAGGATTTATTCAGAAAACCTAAGCCATATTGTCATGGAGACAGAAATCTTGCTCACCTGTTACAGATTTCATTGCTACTGTGCACTGCTAGAACTGCAAATTTGTGTTTTGCCTATACAGCATTCACTACAAAATCTGAATTCAAGTTGCCTGAGAGTGTTAATTTCAACTGCATTGTTACACCACATGATGTAATTCCCTTAGTAAAGGTGAAAGAGGTCTTCGCTGGATTTAGCTTAATTCACTTTGGAGATGTCCATATAGAATTGCAATGCATTTTAATTGGTCAGCTCCTTTAACTGGTCAGCTCTAAAGGCTCCTCCAGTGTAACTTTCCTGAGTATGCTGGGACTGTTCTCTGTCTAGAACAGGTTCTCTGATAAAAAGCCTCTCTGTGCCAAACCTGTTCTTTCTTTAATGAATTTAGAGAAGCAGCTACATGTTTTACCTCTGTTGAACAGCCTTGCCTCATGACTGAGATTCACTGTAAAATATTGTAGTACTCAGGACTCAGCTCAGAGTGACAGACATTGCTGTCTGCTCCAGTGTGATCCAGAGTCTCCTGCAATTGTTTCACAGGGCAGGAACGCCAAACCAGCCGCGCTGGCTGCTTGCTCCCAGCGCAGCTCTGTCAGCTCTGAGAGCAGTGGCCAGGGGGCCCTGCTTTGCATTTTGAGTAAGTAGGTCACAGGAGAAGTGGCTTTTGTGAGGTGAGCCTGCATAACTTAGAAAATCACCATTTGTAGGGAATTAAATGGATGCTCCAGTCTTCGACAAAGGTTCTTCGGAAGCAGGGCTTTAGTTGTGTATTGGGAAATGAGGGAAAAGTAGTGCGTTTTGGTTTTTACTCCTTTTTCTTAGCTCTCCACTTTGTAGCCATCTTTTTTTCCAATCAACTTTTTTTCTTGTTTGCTGAAGCTTCTTAAAAAACAATGTTTTGGTTCAGAGGTGTTTTTTCCCTTTCTTTAAAATTAAATAAATTCTTCCTGTGTCAACTAATTCTAACCTACATTTTAGTTTCTACTAATTATCCACCAATAACTTGCATCGTCACATAGAGAATAGGATTTAACTGAACAGAAATATCAGCGGATTCTTGATATTTGAAATAAGGCATCACAAAAATTTAACACATATGAAATGGAATCATGAACATAATTACATTTACCATTCTTTGGCTTCCTGTCGCCATGTTCATAATAAAATCACCATCATTTTGGTGCTGACTAGGTGTTGAGCTTTAAAAATCATTCTCCTGAGATGCAGTTACAAATATTTACAAGACAAGATTTTTTTTTTGCCTGTAGTAAATTAAACTTGCACAACTTTGTTCCAACAAGACATACTAGATTGAAATCTTTGAAGAGGTACATAATATTTTCATTAAGTGGAAGTTGCATTCTGATGCTAAGAGAATGAATTAAATCTCTGAGTGAAGATTTTAATTGACAAAAGGCTGATTTTAAATACTTCCTCTGTTTTGTAGGGAAGGCTCCAGGCTGTGACTGCTCTGCGGGCAGCGTGGTTGTGTACAGTCAAGCAAACAGCCCGTGACACTGACACATCACTCGTGTGCCAACCCCATTCTGGATGAGATGATTGATTGCAGTCCCCTTTCAAGGGATGCTGTGGATAGACACAGTGTGGCTGCAGCCAGGCAATTAAAAAAAAAAGAAGTAGCCTCAAAAATTTCCCCTTTTAAGAAGTGTAGACTGTGACTTACTAGTTAAACTCTGATGGAATGATCAACACTTGATACACCCATCCTTGGGACCAAATTTTGTGAAGACAGTGGTGGGATACTTTGCATTTTCATATGTTTTGCTGTTTCTCTCCAAAGATGTCTGTGAATCTGTTCCTTACTGGCTCGTGTACCAAAATGTTACATGATGTTACTGCCTTTCCCCCTTGGCTGCTATTTCTCTTTTCCTTGGACTGGAGACACATACATATTAAACATTGAGGATAAATCCATTTCTAGTGTATGTGACACCATTACATTAACAGTTTCTCTGAACAGAAATGGTGCTGTCGAGTGTCAGGCAAAACCTGTTCCTGCTCCCCCAAGCACTGGGGGCAGAGGTTGCAGCACCAAACAGCTGTGCAGTTAATTGTTTGCCTGTAAAAGTGTGATGGACTGCATGATACTGCGAGTGATATGTATCTAAACTAAAAGAGAAATCACTTAGAGTTACCTTAATTGCAATCATTTGTATGGCTAAAGAAGTAAGTGGTTCCCTTAAGACTTCAGGCTGCAGTGTGTAACTTTGGGCAGCCCTTGTAGGTATTTTGTAAGGACACAGGCTCCAGAGCAGTCAAAAAATGAGTGTGATATCTGGTGAAGGAGCTATCATACTCTTCATTTCAGTGAACAAAGGAAGATATTGTGCTCTCATCCGAAACCAAAGTCTGATGTTGTTGTGAATGTGCTTCTAATTGTTTGGATCATAAGGTGTTGCTGGTACAACAGCTATCTGGGGAGGAAGTACTTGTGTTTAAAGATATCTGAGAAACACAATCACACAACAGAAAGGTAGGACAAAGAGATGGGTGGGGAGCAAGGGACAGGGCAAGGTTTCTTTTGCTTGGTTTCCCGTCCTTTTCTACTTAAACATTTGTGTTGAAACAGGGAGACAGCAAATGGTTAACAGCCAAAGACAAAACCCACTGTGACCGTCAGGTCTCTGTGCAATCATCAGCAGAACTAGCTATTCTAGCCAATTTAATAGCTTGAAAATGAACTCATTAGTGGTCTTTTATCAGTGGAAAAAAGTCTATTAAATCCGGATGTGTGAAGAAGCAGTACGGAGGCTCATTTCCATCCCACTTGTGACCTGAACAAATCAGAGAAATGCTTTTCAAGGAACAGGGTCAGGCTTGACTGCAATAAGATATTTTCTACGCACAGCACCCAACTTGTATCTTTCCTTCAAGTTTCTGATGCAGTTAATTTTAATTTACAGTCTATTTGTCGTTCCCCACATCTCTCCCTCTTACCTCCTTCCCAGTAACACTGTCATCCATAAACATGTGGGCTGTTTATACTTTATAAAGAGAAAATGTACTACAGTCTGTTGGATTTTTCGATAAACCTGCCCAGCGATGGCCCTCTGACAGCTCTGGACTTCACTTCTCCCTGGCTGAGGGAGTAAGTAAAGATCTGGAAGGTAAAGGCTGCAGCGGAATGATGCTGATTTAAGTCAGTTTGTGATCTAGCCAGAGCTGTGGGCAGAGGCAAAACGTGGTCCAACCTTCTATCTGCCCCTTGAGAGCAGAAAACCAAGTATGAAGTGTATGAGATGACTTCCCCAAAAGAGGCAAAAGCACTGTTTCTGTCAGGATATTGACATTGTTCTGGAATTGTCTCAAAATTATCTGTGACAAGCTTTTCTACAGCGCTTGCTTCTGGCATGATGCACAATGGTAAGTGGCCTAAGGAGCCTGAGACTAAAGTACATGTTGCCCTCAGAAGGTGAAATATCTGTGGAATAATGATAACAGTCCACAGGGAGTTTTAAACCTTTAGCTTCTTGAGGAGACAAGCATTTAAGGACTGTCATTGACAGAAATATTCAAAAACCATCTCTTGTAAAGAACAAGTTAATTATCTTTATAGGACTAAATCTAAAAACAACTGCTTCAAATACTTCTAAAAGACTGCATTTCCACAAGGAGTGATGCTATTGCTCCTGGAGAGCTGTAGCTTTCCCTGCATACATAGTGGAATAGCACTATCTTCTGTGTTCTGTGGGAAAGGCTTTTATTTCACTTTTTCCTTGCAACTATTTGGTCAAAAGTTAAACTCATAATGGAATTAATTTATTTTTTTATGTAATTCCAGACATTTTATGCACATGTATTTAAGCTTACATTACTTAATAATATACTAGGATTACTTAATGGCCTATCATCCTGCCCTGAAACATAACCCTATTATTCCAGTCTTAGCTCTCTTATGAATAGAAAATCCCAGCTATGATAAATTCCTTTAAAATGATGCTGGGATTTTACAGTGAGTCTGTGGGCTAGTTTGAGACCACCAAACTCATTTACTGCTGTCTGTTAAGCCAGGCATGAATCACAGATCTCTGGGGTGGAAATTCGCTTTATTAACCCCCTGGGTCACCCAGCTACCAAGGCAACGGCTTTCTGCAATGAGTAACTCCATAACTAAAGCATCAGCCACATGAAACCCAAATCCCTTGATTAGAACAGGGGCTGGTAAACCTCAAACCAGGCACATAAATACTTTCCAGAAGTCTGTTTAGTTCTTAGCAGAAGCTGTTCTCCTTCACTTGGTTTGAAAGGAGCAAAATTGAAAATTGTTTCCCAGCCTGCTTTGCCAGCCCAGAGCCTGTCTGATAACTTGATTCACATCTCAGCCTCACAGCACTCTGCAACAATTCTCCTGTCATTGCCTTGTGTGCTCTTTCTTGCATGCCCTGGTCCTGGGGGATGCCCACCGGCCCAGGATATCTGGCCATGTTATTAGCTTGTCTTGTAGATGCTGAGAGAGAGTCTATCATGCATTTTATTGTGTATCAGAAGATGAGACACAGGGGATGTTTTATCCCATGCAGTCCAAACTTAAATAAATTTGGAATTAAGACTAAGTATTTATTTAATGTTCTAAGATAAGCAGAAATCTCCTTTACCTAGGAAGAATGTTCCACCCTGTTAGGACTTCCTAAGTCTGGTTTAATTCCTGGATCTCTCTCAAAGGCATAGAAATAATCATAGAATTACAAGAACATGGTAGCCAGGAAAATTTTGTTGAACGGGTAACTTTCTGTCTGATTTAATATGTTAAGATTTGTGTCCTTGTGCAGTAGTAGATGTCCTGCAACACAAGCAGAGCACCCTTGGACAGGTACCATTATTACAGAGCATTGCTCAATCTGCTTTCTCACTGAAGCTTTTGACATGCTGTAAATTTGTTTGCAAAATTCCACTGTGCTTTACTTAGCACATCTATAGACCAGCAGACACATGTGCATTTGTTGCTGAGAAGTAATTTTATGTTATCTGTACCTCCAATTTTATGTTTCAAAGTCTTTCTCCACACATCACTGGGAATGTTAAATTCTCACAAGGCAAGAGGAGAGAGCCATTTAAATAACATGCATACAGATAACATGCTGGCTTTTATTCTTTGTTCTCACAAAGTATGTACCATACAAGAAAGGAACATGGTCACCTATCCCCTTACTAGAGAAACTGTCATTTCTAATTCATTTTCACAGGGTGCTTAAGATGCCTTGAGCAAACTAAAATAGGTTTAAAGGAAAATTAATCTAGTTTGACTGGAGAAAACTAGTAATTTTTCTGGAAGTGTAACACATTTGTTAAAGGAAGAGGTTATGCTGTTTTGTGCAGGACTCTTAACAAAATCTTCTTCCATGCTTTCCCCTCCCCATGGTGCATGATTGACTGGGCAGGCAGCACCATCCAAGCCACAGTGATGGGCTGGGTGCTCTGGGTGCTCATTTTGCAGCTGGACTGGCTGAGGCCATGCAAGGTGACAGGTGATGTCCTTGCCCACTGTCCTGAGGGACACCTGAGCCACCAGCCCAGTGGTGGCAGGGCAGGGGTGACAGCTTTGGCTGCCTCCCAGTAATCAAACTGGGAGAAAGTAGGAACAAGACCTCTGCTCCCAAGAGGGAGGACCAGTCTGGCAGAGTGGCCCTTGCAGAGAGGCAGAACTGCTCAGGACTGAGCTTCCCATGCAGATTCCACAGGACATTGCCTGTGGCCCTGCCTGAGCTGGGCGAGTGGATCCTCAAAGGGCAGAGAAACTGCGACAGGGTTGTGGAAGGGTGTGAATGTTGGGTGAGAAAAACTTCTCAGTTCTGCCTGCTTTTCTTCTCACGTCTCAGGGAGCCCCATTTCTGTGTCTATTTGTG
Organism: Cyanoderma ruficeps; assembly: GCA_008694505.1. Classification (NCBI taxonomy): domain Eukaryota; kingdom Metazoa; phylum Chordata; class Aves; order Passeriformes; family Timaliidae; genus Cyanoderma; species Cyanoderma ruficeps. The sequence continues at coordinate 5,327,483 of VZDJ01000074.1, forward strand.
TTGAAGGATTTTGACTTTGCTGCTCTGTGAATAGGGACCCAAACTAGTGGTTTTTCTTAGGGCACTAGTTGGAAATACTTTGTAGAAATTAACACACTATTTTCCGTTAAACTCACCAATTTACTTTTTTTTTTGAAAGGAGAGAAATGCAATACTGACATGTTCTTCTGATATGTGCTGCTCTCTGTCAGTGTGCTAGCAATGTTCCTTGAAAATCAGTTGTGTGTTGTTCCTCAAAAAAACAGTTTAGATTAGTCAATGGCTAATGCATCAAAGTAGCAACCCTTCTTTATGTGGATGAATACTTTCAAGAATACTACAGCTGCCTTTCTAATGGCTGTATGATGGTATTCAGTGATGTTGTATAATGTCAATATCACTATCTCTAGAGTATTTTTATCATAAAATCATAAAATGGTTTGGGTTGGAAGGGACCTTAAAGATCATCCAGTTCCATGGGCTGGGACACATTCCACTAGAGCAGGATAATTTTTAAAAGCACAAAGTGTTTTTAAGGGCTGATTTATGTCCTTTTTGTTCATGGACTTGATGATCTAAAAGGTCTTTCCCACCCTTAATGAATCTGTGTTTCTATGGAAAAAATATTTGGACTTCTCTCCTGAAAATGTATTCCAGTGAAAAGTTAGGGGCACAGTCAGTTTTGAAATTGCAAATGTGCCTAAAAAAACCAACCAACCAAATTCCAAGATGTATGATTGGGGTCTTTTTGAAAAAAGCTTTTTACAAGCTCACATGATTTCCCATGTAAAAACCTCGAGATGTTACACTGGTTGCAAATAAAGATTTTTAGAAACAAGGTGAACAGACTTTAGTTTTTATTTACGGACTACAAAAAATATTCGAAAATTTTGTCATGGGTCAATTTCAATAGCAATACTATTTGGAAAATACTAAGGTAAAAGCAGTTTGGAAAAAAAAAGTGAATTTGTCCATATACTTTTTTTTTTTAAAAAAAAATCTGTACTTTGTATTTGTAGGATCTCTTAATTTTCTTTATAGCTCTGCAAATCACCCTGCCATATCTGTTATGGATATTCAGAGTTAGGCATTGCTGCATAGCTAAGATATTTATTCTGGTACTTCACCCTGAAAATACATTAAGTGAACCCTCTCAGATGTCCATGCCAGTACTTATCCCTGTAATGTCTTCTGTGTGTAAGTGGTCTGTGTATGCTAAAATATCTGCACTGTTACACTGGTTGCACCCCACCTGTTGTGCAGGTTAGTATGTGTTACATAGCAGCAACACTAAAATGGATATAAGTAGCAACATAAAAATGGGTATTTTCTAGGCAGGAGTCTTTCTGGGTTCTGATTTAAATTCTCTAAGATAACCATGTTTATGTGTCACAGTTTTTAGAGCATGAGGCTCTTAAAGAAACACATTGGTCATAGGCTGGCATGGTCATCCAGAAGGTCACACCCTTATGTTTAGATTACTGATGCTGTATGCAACCTAGCATTATTTTGAAGTGATTGTTATTAGGTGTGTTTATATTTTATTGTTTTATTATAAGCTCATTATTACGGTAGTACATTAGATTCAAATACCTTTTCTCTGTTCCTTGTTCTGCTGACCAGCTGCACCTGAACTGCAGTTCAGGACATGCTTAAAAAAATGTACCTTTTGTTCTGCTTTGATGGGTAGTGAGGGAAAAGAATTAGTCTGTCTGACTGATGAGATGGGACTGAACTGTTGCAAAAATCCCCAAACAATGGTGAATTCTACCTCCTTAAAAAAAAAAAAAGTGCATCTCATTAGTCCTCTGCTGTCATTTCCTGCAGGTTATCAGCTTTAGAGAACTCTTTGAAGTGTCATATAGCTGGTTTTGAAATAGGAAGAAATTATCTTGGAACTTTTGAAGAATATTGGCATTTTTCCTTTAACGAATTAGAAGCTGAAAGAAGACAATAGAAAAAAAAAAAAGTGTCTTGTCTCGCCTCCCTGCTCCATCAGAAGGCTGTCCTTTAGGCAAGATGTTTCAGGGATACACTGTCTCCTGACTGTTATGGCTTATACCATAGAGAAACACCTATGAAAAGCTGAGGAAAGCAATGTTGTTTCACCAGTCTGCAGACTACTGTAAGTATTTATATGGTCATGTAAAGATTCCTAAATAAATTACGATGATACTGAAAAGATGACAGTAGTATCTGATAATGACTTATATTTCTGAGACCCCAATGTCAAAATTTTCTTGTTCAGACAGATGAATTTCATGCAACTGTTATAGACAGACAGAGAAAATATAGTAGCTGTAACTCTTGTGTTGCTCCTGTCTAATAAGACTGAGCTTTGGCAAAGTGATTGCATGATTATTTTGATTTAAAGGAAAGAAAGGTCATATTTTTTCTGAATAGGATTGTGTCTATAGAGGGACATATTATATAATGCTGCCTTCATTTAAGGACCAAAAGGGTCTTAAGATAGTACTGATTTAATCTGATGAGTAGATTTTCTGTTGCAGCCGTTATTAATTGGAGTGATCACTACAGCACTGAATGTTCTCCTTATTCCTGAAAATTATTCTGACATAATTGGTTCACTCTGACTTCAGCCTACCTTTTTATAGTCACTGTGAGTCCTGGGCAGCAGAGTGTGAGAGGTGAGAGGTGAGACATGCTCACAAACATGTATCACTGTACCAGAGGAATGCACAGAGCACAAACATTAAAATGTGTGAGTGACAGGAAATTGCTCAGGCACCGTTTGAGCTGCATCTCTCAGCATCAGAGTCCAGCTGGTACAAAACACACCAGGGAGGACCCATCTCAGAGCTGCTGCTGCTTCTGCTGCTGCTGTTGGCCACAAACAGGGGCAAGCACAGCACAGCTTTGGGGGAATTCAGCAACTCCTGAAACAGTACTATAACTGAGGCTCCTAGGTTGCTGTCTCCAAAATTGTTTTTCCCATACTAGAGTGGGACATATCAGCTTTCGGCTGACTAAAAATCACTCAAGTCCCTCACCTGTTCATACCTATTGTGTTTTACATTTCCATTCTGTTTCCCACCAGACAATGTAATAGAATCTCTCTAAAGGACTAATATAAATAAGTTTTTCCACGTGCTTGGAATTCCACCATCAGTTTGTAAGGTGCAAGAACAGACAAAGTATGCTTCATTTTTTATCAGGCCTCTGTTCCATTTATTCTCTTTGCTTTCCTTCTCGGTTAACTTTTAACAAGAATGAACTCTTTTGAACAAGCCCCTGTTCATTCATTTTAGTACTTTCATTTATCTCCTGATGCTCACTGTGGACAGTAAGCCTAAAGATATTTCATTAATGAAGCATGTGAAAATGAACTAGGTGGACAGAGAAAGTTATTAATTAATTTTCATGTTTCTTGGGTATTGTGGTTGTGCAAAAGGGTTTGGCAGATTAAGAGCTAATTTTAACCTTACACCATGCTAACTGAATGAACCTGGAAGTCAAAGTATTTAGCAGCCTCAGTAGCACACACAGCTCACACCAGTCTGCTGGGAGTTGAGAGCAACATAAGAAGCTGGGTTTTGGCTCACCAAGCACGAGCCACAGAGGCTCATCTGAATGGGGAATACTCACTTGCAATAGAAGAAGAGTGTCTGTAATCTCAGATACAACTGTTAGCGAGCAGCTTGTCATGGTAACATTTGAACTGATCTTTTGATGTACACAGCACAGTAATACTTCTTTGTAGTATAAAAGGGGATGTATACATGCGAAATATTGGTCTTGTAAATGAAAAGAGACTGAGGTTTGTGAGTACTGTTTTTAGTGTGAAAAACCAGGAGTGGCTGCATGGCTTCCAGCAGAGGTGTGTGGAGCTCAGTCCTGTGTCCTGGACAATGGGCATGAGGGCAGAGCACTGCTCCTCTGAACAGTCTCTCACCAGCCCCTCACCAGCAGCTGAAGCATTTCTTGAGCTCCACGTAGTGGTTTCCACTGCAGGAATAGCAGGGAAAAAAGAGGCCTTGGGTAAATTACGTGTTTACAGAAATTGTCCGGCTGAAGACTATTTTGTATGATAGCATAAAACCAGAGCCCATTGATTTCAGAGTTTTCTGTATATGAGCTATTCTTTCTAGAGCTGCCTTGGTGCAGTTTTCCCAGGTTTCACCTGATTTATGTGCCCATTCCTGTAAGTGCTAAATGTCCTTCAGTCATTGTTAATTGAGTCTGAGTCAAAGTCACCCACCACCAGAAGTTGCTAATCTCACTCCCTGTGATCGCTATTTTTTTTATTATTATTCACTGTGTGTTTCATCCCTTTGCCTAGATTCAGTTTCAGAAAACTTACTGTTCTGTTCATCCCATCCTACCTCCTGAGAGACACAAAGTGTCTCAGCATCTCATTCCTCCACATTACACATTAAAGCACAGATCAGACCTGCAGATCTTCCCTTACCTAGAAAGCTGTTCCTGTTCCTATTTATCCTCTGGATACTGTTTTCTACCTCTTAAATGGAGGTAATATTCCATTTTCAGTTGGTATCTACTAGTATATTTTATTTTCCTTAAACAAATGCTTCAGTACAGGTCGCTATTCCCCTCTTACTATGGGTTACCATTCATTGAGGTTAAATAATCTTAGATGCTGAGATAGATAGATAGATAGATAGATAGATAGATAGATAGATAGATAGATATAGATAGATTCTGCTTCCTACATTTAATATAATGTGTTGCCATGGAGATAAGTTCTTCTCTATCTGACAAGTAACACATAAGCCAAAGAGGGTATTGCCAAAATAGTTCAAGGATTAGAAATGTGATATTAAAACAAACTTTTTGCCACTGAGCTAGATTATTTATTTTGCTACTCTTTTTGCTGTTCTATTTTATCTCTTATCTCCTGAACCAGCTTTAACATCTCCATTCCTACTAACAGGACTGACAGTCATGTCCTGTTGATGTCTTTCCCAGTTTTGCTCCATGAGCTGGATTACATGTTACTGAGCAATGGAACTGGCATTTGTCTCCCTTGTCTTGCATGGTGCTCCCTCATCATCAAAGACTTTACTTCATCAAAGATCCATCAGTTAAGGTTTTTTTGATCCTACAGCTAGCATTTCACTGCAGATACTGCAGCATGGTGGGAAATGTACCAGCTGGGATAACTGACAAGGATCCTCTCCTTCTGGGGTTTACAGACTTATCATTTTAGTTTGTCCTTGGTACTTCTCCAGAACTCTTTGCTATTGTGTGAGTAACTCTACTCGATTAGCGATTTAGGTTTTGGGTTTTTTTCTCGGGGTTTTGTGATTTAAATAGTTAGATTCATTGTATAATCCACTTAAAATACCCACTTGTCAGGGCAGAGCTAGACAATTTCTACCCTGTGTGTGTTCAGACACACACTGAAACACCAGAATAAAAATGTATCTCTTACCTTATTAACACCCTCCTGAGCACTGCCACTTAACCCCTAACACAGCAGCGAGGGCTGTTCGCTCAGAAGGAACAGAACAAGGCCATCTCTGCAGTGGAAATGGCACCAAGAGCAGGAGTAGCCATGGGACTTTCCCAGAGAAAGAAAGAGAAAAACTGTGCTGGCCCTGAAAGCATTCCACTGCACCTCATACTAAAAGAGACATTTTGTGAAGTTATAATTAATTCATTTCTACTTTCCAAAAGGCTCCTATGCAGAGGGCTGTGCCTTACTAACCAATCACTACCTTCCATCTTTGGTATGCATATCAGCACAATTTGTTTCCAGAATGAACTGACTGACTTTCATGTCTGTGATGTAAATGACAACAGTCTTAAACAAAATTCTGGCTGACAGGAAAGGACATGGTAGAGTTTTCATAACAAATCACAATGAACCACTAGTTTGGGAAACCTGAAATCTCCCCCTGCCCTGCTAGGAAAACTCATTATGTTCCTTATTGCTTAATAATTTAAATTTGGAAGGCAAACACTTACGAGTTACAGTGAAGTGGTGATCCTTTAAGTATAAATGCATATTTTTCAAATTCATCAGAAATGTTGTGCTAACAGCATTTAAATCAGCACTTAAATTTATAGAAAATTTGCAAACTCCATTTTTGGGGGCATTTGCTTGAATATTGAGTACTCCCCAATTATATTTTTTTAATTAGCAGAATAATTTTTCACCTCACAAAATGTTATCTTTTTCCCTAGCTTGATGGTATAAGAAATATGGGAAAATCATAGCCAAATTTGTTCCCCTATTAATCTGGCCTCCAACGAAAATAATTTAACCAAATAATTTTATTTCATTATGAAATACTCCTTTGAAATGTGTCTGATTTAAAAAAAATCGAGCTATGTCTCAGATAATCCAAATTTAAAGTAGGAAAAATGCAGCTAAGTAGTCAGTGGAGTTCTGAATTTCATGTAAGTATCAGCAAAAGAATTTTTTGTGTTCTCCATAGCTGAGAATTCAGGAGCAAGCAGGCAAGACCAATAGGATGAGTATATGTCGTGTAAATGAGAAAGAAGAATATTTCTGATATTTGCATTTAATAATTCTGGATATTTTTTGTTTAAAATTAATTAGTCCCATGAAAATCTTGTGGTCGACACTAACAGCTTTTTTTCAGTTTTTAATGTTCACATTGGGCTTCACACTAGAGCTATTAAAATTCCTGTCATTATCTTTCTTTGCCATAATTTGGAAGAGATTTGAGGAATTATCCAGTGCAACTGAACTTTGCTTCTAAAAAGAATTTGATTACTTCAGGATATCTTGATAATTTTTCATGTAAGAATTTTTAAAATAATGGCCTAATATATGTGTGGAAGATATTCTCAATTTTCTTCACTGAGCAATGTTAATATGACAGAATAAATCATGCTTAACCATTCCCAAATTAAAAAGTCAAGTTAGTAAACTGAAGTAACTACCTTAATGATGGAGCTGCATCAGACTATGATAGAGGGTTCTAACTTTGCCATTCTTCTGCATTTATTAGAAAATTTCTACATTAGGATATTGTATTAGGAAAATTTTTAAAACTGTGCTTGAAGCAAGCCTCATGAGGCCTTCAGCCCAACCCACAATCAAAACAAGTCTGTGGCCAGCACAGGACTAGGTCAGCATGGATGTGTCTTGGTTTGTCTCTGTCCTTGCCGAGATTCAAGGATGTTAAAAGGTCCCTGGCCCTCTAAAAGCCCCTGAGCCGCGTCACAGAAAGAAATGGAGTCCTTCAAGGTCTTGTTTTCAGTTCTCGTGTGCTTTTTATTATTTGGTATCTCACAATTTGCTCCGCACCCAGCCGAGGTCCGGACAGAGGCTGGGACACGACGCGACTGCGACTGATGGGGCGTTGCTTGGTTCTTATACAGATAATTACGTGCTCACTATTTACTATTTTTTACCAATGTGTGATATCTATACTACAAGGGTCATCTCTACCCTAATCCAATAGCCTAAAACTACTTTGTGTGACCACCACCCCAGAAGATGGAGGACCATGAAGAAGGAGAAAGATCTAGGGCAACACCCCAAATCCTCCATCTTGTCCCCCATTCACCTCTATTCTAAGAATTCCTAAACTACAAAATTTCTCACTCCATACTGCACTAAACTACTACTTTCACACTTTTGAGGTTTCTAATTCTTCTCTCAGTGTTGGAAGCTTCTCCCATGGACTAAAATCAAACTCGGTGTCTTTCTGGGCTCTGTGCCAAGGTCTCCAACCTCCCTGGAACGGCTCCACACCCCCCTGTCCAGGGTCCGAACTCCTTTTCTCAGGTCCCAGGTCATCCAAAGGGATGCCCTGGACTCCAACAGATGTGTAGCCAAGGATGTCACCATCATAGCCTTGTCTGATTTTCCTATCACGGAGAATTTGGCTCTGTCACATTTGTAAATCCCCTTCAGGTAGTCACAGGCTGCCTCGAGACCAGCCCTGAGCCTTCCCTCCCCCAGACCAAGCAGCCTCAGGTGTCAGTGTCCCATGCTCTGGGTCCTGTGGCCCTGAGCTGGGCTCTCTCCAGAATCACTCCTGAGCAGGAGGACACAAAGCTGTAAAGGTTAGCCTTCCATTGTTAAGCTTCACCAGCACCAAGTGGAGGTGGGCAGTAACAATTGATCCTGGCCTAAGACCCCAGTTCCCCAAATTCCTCCTCAGGAAACCTTGAGTACATTTTGCTTTTTTTGCAAATTATTTGCAACTCAATATCCATCACTGTCCTAGACCATCTCCAGCAGGGCTGTTACTCAGCCAGTCACCTCCCAGTGGTTAATCCTGCCTTGTACAGAGCATTTCACTTTCTGAATCCTATGACATTCTCCAGGTTTCCCAAAGTCTGGTTTCTTCAACCTTTATCTGGTGGAGGACAAGTCAGTCACCTTAATCTAGAATCATTTGCAAGGCTGCAATTCCGCCTGAGTTCCACAGGAAAATATCAGGCAATCTAAGCCCCACAGCAGTCCCTGGTACATTTTTGACAAAGAAGTTGCTGTCATGCAGTCTTCATGATGTAGCACATAGCCTGATTTCTTCTTGCAGAAAGCATAATAAAAAAAACATAAAAATGACATTTTCCTTGTAACCTTACAGTAGGGCAGAATTGTTCTTTGTATAACTCTTCTGAATTTGGACATTATTTTCCTCCTTATTTGCATGAGTAGATAATCTGTTCTTTCACATTTTAACAACAGCAATCAATATTATTTAAAAGGTTTCATTTTTTTGTATTGAGAAGTCATGACTTTGAGAGAGCAGGATTGATTTTTTTGGAGCCTTGCTAGCTAATAAGTACCATAATTTTCTTCTGTTTTAAAGAAATTCCTTTCTGGTCCATCTAGGTACCAAACATCTTCAGTGAAACATTATTAGCATTTAAGAGGAAGCACTGGGCGTTTGTCAAGAGCTTTACTGCTAGCATAGTGCAGGGTTTTACTTCAAATTTGTGCAGACTGTGTATTTTAGTATTCACCCTGTGCTAAGAAAGTGATCTGGCAACTAATTATCTGAATAACTTCATGTCAACTCCAGTGCATATTCAGTGAATATTCAGTATATCTGTTCTGAAGTGCCATAATTCAGAAAGGGACATACACAGACCAGACTGGAGCAAACACAGGGCTGGAGGAAGACACCGTGCATGTACTTTCCCCTGTGCTTACAGTCAGCAGGCTTCAGTCATGGCAAGATTCAAGCTCATATTTTCTTTGTACTTTATAAAGAAACAAAGGGCTTGCATAATCAAAGCTCTCCTCGGGAATGCAGGTGGAGTTCAGCTTCTCTTCAGGGCATGCGTATGCAGATCCAGGATTACTTGGACAAGAAGTGGCAGCTTGGCCCGGTGCCCATTGCTAGTCACAGGAGAACTGAGACTTTCTTGCTGCCTCTGAGGTTACCATTTTCCCAGTAATATCCCAGGGGAGGCTACATCTTCCTCAGTTAATGAGAACAAATGAAGTTGCCCAATCTTTTCTGGATCTTTCATGCTGTCTCTCTTTCTCTCTCTCACTCATGCTTATCACTTTCTGGAAGCAAAGCAGGCATGCTTGACATTTTACCAGTAGGAAAGAGGGCAAAAATCACCTTTGACTAAAATAGTTTTTAAGGTAGGTTTTAAATGTGACGTGTTGAGTGCTTGTATGTCAGATGATGTTTTTTTCGTAAGGGTTTTGGAGAGCAAGAACACAACCCTGAAGGGCCTTCACAGTCACGTAGCATTTCTTATTTTGTGTCTCACTGTTTGCTGGTGACAGCAAAGGGATGGACTGACTTGGTGTTTTCACCAATACCATAGCCACGAGTCAGATTTACTTTTAGCTTGTTAAATCTGCTGGCAGGTTGCATATGTGAGGGAGTCTGTTGGAGAGTGAGCAGGTGGACTTATCCATTGTTGTTTAAAGTTGGCTCAAGTCCTTTTGCAGAACCCTTGGCATGATGTTATCCTGAGTAACTTGGTAGCTTGAGGGCTGGACAGTCAGTGCATGTGATCCCTCTCAGGATTAATTTTCAGACTCTTTGCTGGTATATATCCACCTGCTTCCTTTTGGAAATGTGGCTTGACTGTAGGACTAGAGCCGTCACCACTCTGTCAGTGATGAATTACCAGTGTGCTTGTCATTGTCCCTGATCGTGCCATGAATGCTTTATGCTGCCTTTAGCAGATGTTCTTTGATGCAAAACTTGCAAACTAGTTAGGATAAAATTCTCATCTGAGACAGTTTAGTAAACATCTCTAGTTGCAGTCTCAGGATTCAATCAAGGTGTGAATTCTTCTGTTTTTAACAAACAGTGCTGGAAAGCCTGGAACACTTCCCTTCCACTAGGTCTGAATGTTCTTCATTAAATATCAAAGTATCAGGAGAGACAAGTTACTATGAAAAAGTTTTCATCAGAAATGTTTGTCCTTAAGCTGTCCAAAGTAAGGTTGAGGCGTCCAGTGAGCTGCCAGCAGATTTGGGTCCTTGGCTTTGTTTTAGGTAGTCCCCCTGCCTGCTGCTGGCATTATTTGAGATTTTCAGAATTATTTTAGAAATTTCTGGCAAGATCAATCATCACTGGAAGAAAACACCACCATAATTTTGCTGTACATTCTCAGTGCCTCAGTGTCCCTCATGCTCTCTTAAACCACTTTATCCAAATACCCCATCTTTATCCAGAGTCTGTTGGATAGTAGGAGAATATAATATATCCCTCACCATATCTTTGAGATATTTTCCTTCATCAGCATCAAAGCAATCTTTTCGTGCATTTGAATAAGAACAAAAGATTTCTTAGCCACCTTTCCTACTATTTATGTAGTTTTATTTTGACACTTGAACAGCTATTCTTATTTACAGAATACTAATATAATGAATTAATCTTCTGCTGAACTTTATTAACCCACTTTTATCTCATAGTGTTTTCTCATTTCTGTTTAAAAATAATGATGATGAGCATTTTTTCTGCTGTCTCAGATGCAGCACTTGTAAGTGCTTATAAGAAAGGTTTTCGCACATATCACAGAATCATAGAACAGTTTGGTTTGGAAGGACCCTTAAAGATCACCTCGTTCCAACTCCTCTACAATGAACACAGGCATCTTCAACAAGACCAGGCTGCTCAGTGCCCCATCCAGCCTGACTGTGGACACCTCCAGGGTTCAGGCACCCACCACCTCTCAGGACATCCTGTTTCAGTTTCACCACTCTCAACATAATTTTTTTTCCTTGTATCTAGTCTAAATTGACATTCTTTTAGTTTGAAAACAGTAGCCCTTGTCCTGTCATCTTCCTCACAAAGTCAGGCAAGGCAATTGCATTTCCAAAGATATAAATGCTTGAGGAATTTAATATGTTTGGTAAACATCTGGAAAAAAAAAATGTAAGTGAATGTTAGCTCTGATGAAAGGACCAATAGATTTCTGGGAAGTGGACAATGTTGGGCAAACAGTACAGGCAGATTCACCTCCATGCAGATCTGCAGGGATAATTCCTGTGGGGGTGATCCCCACAGGCAGCTTTTTGTGGTTTCTGTATCCAAACTGCAAGCTCATATTGCTTGTGGCACTGTGGTTCTCACACGTCTCGGGGTCACCACCTGTGGTTCTCACACATCTCGGGGTCACCACTTGTCGCTAGCTGAGGCTGGGTGTGCCCCCCTTTAGGGACAGGAAGAGAGCAGGCAGACACAGCAGCAGTGAGGGGATCCAACTCTCTACTTTATTTACATTTCATCTGACTCCATTATTTATACATATGTACAGAGGTCAAGGGATTGGCTACAAAGGTCGCCGCCCCTTAACCTGTATGGTGGACAGCACCATCACTCAATTCTTCTCTCAGAGGAGAAGAATGCAAACATTCTAAGAATAAACATTGTTTACATCAGAAGGCTGTGAGAAACTTCTGCACAGAGGCAGAAAGCTGAAAGCAGGGTAACATGGCACTGCTTTGTTAAGAAAGAATTTTAAAACATGGTGAGTTGAACTCAAAAAAGATTCCTGAATTTTTAGGGTAGTTGAGTAACAGGAGAGTGTAGCTCCTTTGGAAACTGTGAGGCTTGCCTCCTGTGTGCAGGAGGAGGAACAGAACTGAGGTTATCAGTACTCTCTTTGCCATCTGCAGCCATCCATACTGTAATTTTAGCTAGCAAGAGGCAAGCAAGCCTGGTCTCTCTTATAATACTTTCAGATCATTGTGGTCCTGTTGACTTTCCTTTCAAGTAGCGTGAAAGAAAAATTCCTGTATTAATAAGGAAATATTTTATTCCCTGTAATCACACAAAGAATAATAATATTTTAGAGTGACAGGGTAAGACAAAGAGGAGTAGTGTAGATGAAAGTCAGACTTGAACATTTAGTAGAAAAATGAGTTTTGGGATGCATAGAATTTCTGTTCAGGCAAGTTCAAACTAATTTTATGAATCGCTCACCCAGCTCAACTTTCTTTTTCTATCTCATTTTCCTTTTACAAGCTAAAAACAAATATAGAAAACATCAGTAGACCTTGAAAAACACATTAAGATTGAGCACAGGGTTCTCCTTTTTTTCAATGTATCTCAGCTAAATTGAAACACCACTATATTTTTAAGATGACAGCTTTCAAGAAAATATGATATCAAGTTTAACTTTAAAAAAAGACTTTGTTTTAGTTCAGAAATTACATTAAATTAGGAATTTATGTAATGGTATGCTCTAGAATACATTGCAAAGAACTATTAAAAGACACAAAAATGAAGTGCAGCATAACAAATTATTTAAAGCTCTGCACGTGTGTTGATTTTCTTTACAAGTTGTTAATTTTTGAGTTATAAACCAGAAGAAACCTACATCCAAAGGCATAATGATATTATAATGATTTGTGAGTGCTTACATCCTTCTATTTTTTTCTTTTCTTTTCTTTTCTTTTTTTAAATTATTATTATTATTTTGGGTATGAATTGACATTTCCATCCCCAAGAACTGAAGGTTCAAACAAATTCCTTAGTCCATAACGGTAGCCAAGCAGCTCTATGCCAGCGCCTCAGATATGACATTGCATTTTGTATAGGAGGATCTGAGTTAGAAAAGTGGATATAATTAATTGTCCCCAAAATTCAGGGGTGAGGGGAGCTGGAAGTTTGGTCAGACTTCCTGATACCTCATCACATGACCATGATACCTACTGAACCTCTTTGGTGCTTAGAAGTGAAGGCAAACTCCACCTTCTTAAATGAGAAACGTGTACCTTCCCTTGAGATCCAGTTTCTGGGCAGGGTCTGAACCTGCCTGTCCTGCCTAAGGCACAAGGCAGTCTGTTTCTATGGACTGTCAGCACCAAATCCTTATCCTTATGTCTTTTATGCCCCTGCTTATCCTGTCTGCAGGACATAGCAAAAATAGATTTTCCAAAAGTCACCTTGTGCAATGTTTCTATTTAGTTCTGATCTTTGTGTGAAAATGCCTCTTTTTTTCTGAACTCCATAAAACTTGAAGAATTGCTTAGGTTGATTTTGTTCTTTCCAAAAAGACTGAAATCCAGCCTTTCTTCCTATCTGAATGAGGACTTAGGACATTCACTCTAACTGAAAATCATTTGCTAGTTACTGTTTTAACCAGATAGAAACATAAGTTTCAGCTATAAATTCTTGCAGAGTGTTGCTAGAAGTTACTGTCTAAGCATAAGCCATTGCAATTTCATTTCACTTCCAGGAACTTTTACATTTGCTCTTTCCAAAGCAATTCAGTGAAAAATGTGACAGTATCATAAGTACTGAGAGGCAGAGATCTGATAATTCAAGATGCAAATTGTTTCTGCTAAAATTTACTAAAGTATGGCTTTGATTGATGTCTTGACTGAAAACTGAGATGAGTGATGGCATTTTGATGGTGTCTGTGAAATGAAACGACCTAAGGCTTTAGATCATCCATCATGTGCAGATGCTTACTTTACTGCAAGGGTTCCCCACCTAAAAAGTGGTTTGCCTGGATGGGTTAGAGTTGGAGCACCAGCATTCTCCATGCCATCCTGACTCACAGCTAATTGAAGAAACTTAACACTGCCAGGTCTGATGCTCTACACGAGTTTTAAGTTTATTTTAGAATTTATCAAGAGAAATAAAATGTTCACACAAAGGCCTTGCACACAGGTCCCCTGTTTTCTCAAAAAACTGTGCCAGTGGAGAACACTCTGGCATTTAGAACTTACACATGGTTTAGTCATGGCAGGGTTGTTTTCTGGACTTGGTGTTGATATTACATTTGGTCCAATTTGGTTTTGGACCAAAAAGTTAGAAGTTTCTTTTCTCCAACTGAAGTTCTCCTGTAATTAGAGTATTTCTTTCACTGAGGAGTAAGGTGCTGTAAAGGAACCATTAGTGGTGCTCCACTGGGGACTTTGCTACTCATATTGATACACATGTAAAGGCTTAGATGACTATGCTGATAGCCACAAGATAGGCAGGTAATATGAGAGTGCATAGATAAGATAGTGTATTTTGCATTGTTATTCTGCTATATAGTGTATGTGATAAGTTGAGCAGTGCTATTTATTTCATACTTATTGTGTACAAGATCGACAGATTCTGTTTATAAATAGCCAAGTACACTGACACAAGCAATCTTAGATTACAAAAAAAAAACCCAACCCAAAAAAAACCCCAAGGGGTTGTTTGGCACCCTGCAGGCCTTTCCAGTCCATGGGGACCATTTTCCTGACCAGATTATTGTGTGATGCCTGACCATTTACCCAGTTCACCTGGTCATATCCCATGGAGGGGAGAACTCTCCTCTGAAGGTGCAAAGGGTGACCAAAGAGGAAACAGCTGCAGTGTGGAGGGGTTACTCTTATTTTAATGTAGAGACTAAGCTAAGACCTTTGCCCTTAGTTTGGGACATGTGGTGGCAACTGTGAGAGGCAGGAACTTGGGGTGAGTGTGATGGGCATGTGATGAGAGATGGGAGAGGGAAGGAACAGGGAGCCAAGTCTTAGATTGAGGACTCAAGCACATTCAGAAGGGATATAGGATGGGATAGAGGAGAGAAGACTTGACAGCATGAAAGGAGAAGACAAAATTGCATTTTTAGGACCCAGCTAGGTCCAAAATGTCTAAAACCTAGCCTCAAAGCAATTTTCAAATGTTAGCTTATTTTTAAAAGTATGTATGTGATATTCCAGTTCAGTAATACTAGATGTCACCTGGGGGAAAGTTAAGATCACGTTACATTTGGATGCTGTCATGACTTGACTGTTATTCAAGAAATATTTTTACCAAGGGGATTTGTGTTTGTCTGAGTGACTCAACATGCCAGGTGACTGAAGGTACTTCAGTCACATCCTTTTCTCTAACACTGACTAGATGGAAGTTGCTCACTCTTCTGTATACCATGTATACTTAAGAAAAAAAAATTTGTCCTTAATAAAAATATCCACTCTTGCTAAAAATATTTTTTTTAAAAAACAGTGTTGTATACGCTCAATGAGCACAACATCTCATTTGATCAGAACATGCTTCTGCTTTATGTTGTCAAAGCAACATCGTATCAGGGTCCACCTCTCATAATGTCCCTGTGGTATTGCCCCATTCTCCATTCAGAGCCACCCTTTGCCCAGCACAGTTTGATGACACTGGAGCCCTGTAACAGGTATTGCCATGGCTCAAACAGACCATAGGCTCTGTATTGAGTTTTTGCGGCCTCAGGACTGAGGCTTGATAGTTTTACTCCATCTGAACTTCTACTGACTTGCCTTGCAGCTTTTGCTTCCCTGCTTTATCTGTGACAGCAAATTCTTCAACTGAACAGGTACCTTTAGCTAATTTTTTTTTTAAATTCATTTCTCTTTGTGTGGTACAACCTACAGCCTTATACAGATATCAGTAACAAGCAGTTATAGTAGAAGTATAGAATAAGAAGTAGCAGTTGTATAGCAGTGTAGAGTAAGATATTTATGGTTCTAACAGAGCAATGTCATACAGAAAAACGCAGGCTTGGAATGATAGCAGATGTCTTGAGAGATGGAAATAGGATGGTCACAGATACATGCAGGCCTGAGGTGATAAGAGACAGGGCACAGGTGAACACTGAGCCCCCATGGCTATAGACAGCTCAGAAGTGGGCAGTTAAAGAAATACAGACATGGAGATGGAAAAAAAAGTTGGTTTGGGGGTAATTCAGACAGCACAGAAGTAGTATCTAACATATGCAAAAGTCATCTTGTAAGAAAACTTGGATGCGTGGAGCTGCAGACCTGTGAAAAATGAGCAATGATTCAAAAACATGTTACCAGGCATTTAAAAATAACCTGAGTGCATTCTGGAGTGAAGAAGAAGAAACTACATGAATATCATGCTAGTCTTAGTGCATGATGTCTAACAAAAAATTGTGTGTCACAGCAAGGTGGAAATTTATTACTTTGTTTTGCTTGTAGTCCTTTTTAAGCAATCCTGGCATATTCTGCCCTTAACATTAAAAACATAAATATTAAGAAGCTGGTTTGATTGAAGGTGATACAGCGTTCTGTTCTGCTTCAGTGTTGCACTAGCTGGGAATAAAGTCAGGTGAAACAAATGTTTGTTCAGTATTAATGAACAAAAATCTACCCTACCTTGGCATAAGACAACTAAACCTTAATGACAAATAGTTGCGTATTTTTGTTCCTAGCACACCATCATACATCGACTGCAGCTTCAGAGTCCTGTGTTAGTCTTCATTATGCGTGAAATGACACAGTTCTTTTGATAAAAGTCTCTTACCTTTAATAAGGCAACAGAAATGAGAAGTTTGGCATAATTACATAGTTTAAAGTCAGAACGGGATTTTTAGCATCTAAGATGTGTTTGTCAGGATGTCTCAGGATCTGAAGGAACAGAAGAGGCTATTAGTTTGTGTTCTGGGCACTAGATTGGTACAGGTGTGAGATACTCGTGGTGTAGTTCAGTCTGTGCTGTCTCAGGCACATCTCTGAAACCTCTTCACACATGGGTCTGCACACAGCTGGGCAGGCAATGTGGCTTCAACTGAACCGTGCACTAATCAGGCTTTCAAATGAAGATGGAGCATAATTAAAGTCAGTGTAAAATAACCCACAAGGCAGTAACACATTTCAGCAGGCTGTAGCTCTTTTGACATTTATATCATAAAAAAACATATTTTCTCCTCAGGGGTGCAAACCCCAAAGGTGTTTGATCTGACCTAGCTGGGGAGGCTCATGACCTCCAAAGAGATGTGCCATGCCTTGCAGTATTCAGCTATAAGGCATGGAAACGTTCATGTTTCTTTCTGCTTCCCTGCCACAGACAGCAGCCTGGCTCGGGGCCTCAACTCACATGCAGAGAACAGCAGCAGAAAATAATAATTCTGTTCTGCAGAGGCAGCAGTGCTTTGAATGTCACCTCACACATCAGCTACTTTTTTGCCTCTCATGCATGGAAATACTTGCATTTCCCAGAGTGGTAGAAAAATTTTGCCAGCTCTATGAACTCATCTGTTTGAAGCAAATGAGCCTTCAGGTGGTAAAGGTGTCTAAACAGTAGACAATAAAGGCCACCCAGGAGTTTTCAGATCTCGGGTAGAATATTTCTCCAATTTAGGCATGAACAGAACAAAAATTATGGCCAATTCAAGGCAACTTCTCTTTCCTCCATGAATGCATAGTAATGGGACTCCTGCTGTCCCAGAGGAAAAAGGCTGGTTTGGGATAATTAGTGAACTGGTATGTAGGTGTTTCAAAGGGTTACATCGTGCTCCTCTGTTCCATCAGGTCTGTGTGGTCACTGTGACTGAGAGAGTAAAAGAGAACAATCAGTCTTTTGATTTAGAGTGACTGCTGAGGCAGAAGTTACTGTGTGCATAAATTCACTCATGATTATTTCTCCAAAATGAAAGTAATATAGAGGGTCTAGAAAAATATTTGTGGTCAGGATGAAGTAAACAAGTAGATATCCTGCACTAATACAGCTTTGTGGTATTGGTCTGGTTGGTTTGGAGGATCACTGGGACTTCATGAGTAAAACCCCTTCTGGGATAGATAGTCCCATCTGCCAAGGTGTGTATGAACTTTTTTGGGGTACAAACTATGAGCAGGGTGGAGGTGGACTATTCAAGAGAAGCCCCTAAATAGACAGCAGAGGCGCTGGCTCAGTCCCTTTGCACTTAAAGTATTCAGGGTGTCTGGAGGCTCCATCATTTTCTCAATGTCCCAAAGTGATCAGCCACTATTTAATCCATTTTCCCATGTCATCATGATGTAAACAAATGTGGCACATTTTTCTGAGAGGCCATGAGACTGCTAAGGTAAGTATTTTTGGCTTGACTAGAGTAAGTAAATGTGCATGGACTTCAGATTCCAAACATCCTTCCCATGTTATTTACAGAAGATAAATAGAAAAAATCTGATGGACTATAATCAGGAATGAATCAGAATGAATGAAAAGCCTTTTAAAATATAGAGCAGCATGTTCACCAGGGTTGATATAAAAAGGTAAATAACTTGGTAATGATGCTACTCTATCAGTATTTCTATATACTTTTCTTCTCAGTCATTCATAAATCTCTGATGAAAAAGCAATTGTCTCAGGGTGAAGGAACAGTGAAGAAAATTTGATATAAAATTATTTAAGCATTGGTTTTAGTTTTAAATATTTCTGGTGTTTTCCACTGTTGCTTTGTTCGTCTTCAACAAAAAAAGACAAATAGTTTTATAAAGCAACCCCAGGGAGGTAAAAAGCTCTCATTTGAGCTCAGCTGTTCAAATTTAGACTCCTCTGAGCTGTGCATTTTCCCTCCCACTGTCATGCTGGGAGGCAGCAGGAGGGAAGGCTTGGAAGGAAGGGTCATCCTGGCTGCCTCTGCTGCTTGCAGCCGTGCACATGGGTCGGGGCCCTTGGCTCGTACCTGCCCTCTGAGCATTTGGTTTCTGCTGAGAAAAGGCTCTCAACATCTGTGCGTCTGCTAATGGACATCTGTGAGGCTGGCAGTGTCCTGGGGATGGTGTGCCATTCCACAGCCAAGCTGAGCTGAGCCCTCCAGGTGGGCATTATCCTGCCTGTGCTGCTGGTGGGACACATCTGGGCAGTTGGGGTTGTCACTACATGAGCACACAGAAGACTTGTACAGCTTGTGCAAAAATGTAAAATAGCAATTGAGCAAAGGAAGAGGGAAAAGGATGGAAACGGTGCATCAAGGCTTTAGCTTCAAAGCATAATGCTGTTGTAGGGTACTAAATATAGGCTATTAAAGAGACAGATGACATAGGCATGTTTTCAGCACTGTGTGTTCAAGATATCCTGAACTAAAAAGACAATGAGAAAGACACAGCTTGGTGGTGTGCACCTTTAGACACCAAAATGCCTTTTAAAAATTTGGCCTTCAGTATTTTACATCTACTTAGTAAAACTTCAACACCTCTAGACTACGAAGAATTTCATCCTTTATATTCTTTGCCTACCTACGCACTCCTGATACTTTATCATTGGTATAATTAAACAGGAAAATGGCTGGTAATTCTCTAACTGGAGTACTATGATTTGATATTTTCTAAAGTAATTTTTAAGAATTATAAAACTGCACTGGAATTCATGGTCTGTGGTTCATCAAGAGCATTGAAATAACAGATAATATTAATAAATTCAATCAAGTGCTTATTAGTGTGTTTTGCTTATTATATAGTTTCAACGGGCTTGACTTTATTAAAATAAAAATGGGATTTTTTTTGTTGTGACATAAGAAAGTACAATAAATTAATGGTTATGTTCCTTGGCTCATTGAAGAGGTAGCAACTTGATATTGCATTGTTACTGCTGATTATTTCTGCAGTGAGAACATGTATCGCTGTTCCTTTGAACAGGTAATGACAGTTATGAATTGATTCTAAAGATGCTACCAAAAAACCATAGCCAATGGAGGGAGTGAAACAGTTCCAGAATGAACAAAAGGAATGGATTATTCCATATAAATGGAATAATCTTCTGATAGCTGAATAACTGCTCAATACCACAAACAGATGCTTAGAAAGTTTTTCAATACTTAGCCAAAAGTCAACATGTTTTCACCTGATGTGTGTGTTTCACCTGACAATAATGTTTGGACACTGCAGAAAATCTGCTCTTGTCTTACAAGCATATTAAAAACACCGATAAAAACAAGATTCAGTGGAACATTTACACTATCCAAAATGAACAGTAAATAATTCAGCAGAAATTAAGAGAAATGCCACCATAAAGAAAATTCCTACTTCAAGTCTAACTTTATTTGCTTTCTTTTTCTGTGATCAAGTTTAATCCAATACAAGGAAGGTATGGTAGTTGTGGAGGTGTCTTTGGAAAATTGTAGTTCCATTTCTTATGGAAAACAAGGTTTGCTTTACAGTGGACTGTTCCTGGATATTGCTTTATTAATTGAATTTTACTTTGTGCATTGTATTAGTTCCATAAGTTTATCATTCTTCCCTGCACATCTGTGTTGTTGTGGGAGCTCAAAGAAAACGTGCAGAGAAGGACTGCTGCTGGTTGTCATGTGGGGCTATGGTGGGAAAGTATTTGGCTTAAAAAAAAAAGGAATTAATTCCAGAGATTCTTAGAGACTATGTCAGGATTCATATCTCATAAGCTAAATAAGATAAAAATAATCAGATAAAGTAATTTTACTGTGGAATAAGAGATCCCTGTTGTTACACAGGTTTAACCAGTATATCTGTAATTGTATCACTGAGTTGGCCAGTTAGGCTTAACAGCAGTTCTGAACCAAAAGACAGTCTATGGTAGCTGTCCCAGGATCCCTTCAGTGTTGGTATGAAAATAGAAGTGTGGAAGTTGCACATCACAGGCCACATTCTGTCAGAGAAGGTGACCTTTCACAGCACTGAATGGATGTGCCCTGCAGAGTAAAAGGCAAAGGTGTCACCCCACAATTCCTGTGGGAAGCGATTCTCTTCCAAAGCCATACCCCCAGGCACATTTGTTTGTTCCCTTAAGGACCCACTCCCGGTAGTCTTGGTGTCAAGGGCCTTAATTTGCTTGTAGAAGAAGGATTACAGTGTTCTCTGGCTTGGTGGCAGATGGTCACAGTGTTGTGATGGCAGTGCCTGTCATGCTGAGGATACCAGAGCCTGCTCCCTTCTGCTCTGGCAAAGGGGCTGGGAACCTCTTGAGAGGATGGGAGTGAACAGTTTTCTTAAATTGCAGTTAATTCAGCTAAAAATTCACCATCAGGCCTCTGAATACACAGCAGTGGCAGTGGTCAGGTTCGATACCTAAAGGTATCTAAACATGCAAAACCGTTTCAGATCCAGCCTTCTGAAAAGAAAACTTCCTTTGCTGCATCAGCTCTCAAACTTATTTTTCATTTTCACTTAACACCCAGATTTTCAAATTCTTGTACATTAATTTAAGATCCTCAGGCTTCAAAAGATATGAGCAGTTTTGCATGTGTCCTGAATATATTCCAACAGCTCTTACTAAATTGGTTGGAGCCAAAGTCACTTATTTTGCAGGCATTGTTTAGTTTTATGTGTCAGGATGTTGTATGCAGGTTTTGAAAATAATTTCTGGATGGACAGTGTCAAGTTCAGCTGCTTTCATATTCCCCTTCCAACACAGATTCCTTGATATTTATTTTGTCATGATTACAGGAAGTAGAGCAAAATTACATGTTTTCTGTCTTGGGAAGTCTTGACACTTGTAATGGGAAATTAGTTGGGAAAATAATGGCCATTTAAAAGCTTGATAAACTATGAAATGTCAGAGAGCCTTTCATTTTTTTCCTGTTTTTAATATAGATCTATGGTGAAAATACTTAAATCACTATAATTTCATTGTTTTAGAGCATAGGATGACATAAGTAGCCAGAAATATCTTGATATCTAAATGCAACAGATAAAATATCTAACAAGACCATTTTCTAGAACTGATGTATAAAAATTTCATTAAGAGCCTCCTACAGATACATAATAAAATATCTTTGTTATAGACTAAAATAATTGCATCCAAAGGGATAATTGGGATAGCTATCACATCTTCCCAATACTTTTGTCTCTCATCTTTTACACCAATTACAGTGTAGTAGTGGGCACAATCCTGGCAATTTAAAGCAAGCAGTAGTTTTGCTGAAATCATGGCTTTCACAGCATAATTGTAATCTCTAATTGCATAAATGCTGCCTGTATTTTTGCACTGTTCACCTAGACAAGTATACCAACTAAAGAATTTAGTTCCTAGTCACATAGCTGACATTTTCCAAGACATTTTTGGTGAAAGTGTCTCTTTCCACAATAGTTTTTGACACAATGGGATCTTGATTATCTGTGATAACTGGCTGCTGTTGTAATGCAGAGTAGTAATGACCTCACCTCCAAGAAAGGACAAATGAAAAACTATCAGATAAAATAAATTAAAGGTGAAGAAGGGGTCTGAATTTGCTTGTAGAGTTATCATCTTTGAGGGATATTTTCTTTATTTTCTTTATTGCCAGTCTCTCTTGGTTTTGCCTGTACTACATGTATAGATAGTCTCATGTGACTTGGTGGTTTTCCTTTTGAAATCAATTATCAGTCAAATTATGTGACACTTATCCTTAACCCAATACATTTTTTCTCTGTTCAGAATCAGTAAATATTATTCAAAACAATTTCTCCATTTTCCTTGGCACATCATTTACTGAAAATTATTCATATATATACATCTCTGTGCATGAAGAATCAAACATATTTACATGTTCTTGAGTCATTTTATCACAGAAGTTAGATTGCCATATATACACAAGAGGAAAAAAATGAAAGATTAGTTTTGAACTGGGCAAAAGCACACAGATTCTGTAATGGCTGTTTTTTGGAAATGGGGCTTGTCAGATTCATAGTCATGGTAATTACTTTAGTGTTCAGTGTTCTAACTAATATTAGTTTGAAATTGTGTCATTCAGGGGGATTTCTTATGTTAATAAACACTGTCAGCATCTAGTGACCAATATTTCCATGCTACAGCACTTAAAATTTAAATTCTTCAGATACAGAATAATTCGTAAATTTAAAAGAAAAATAATAAAAAGCCTTAAAATTGAATACTTAGCCTGTTCTGCCTGCAGAGGTGTCTTGCTGAGTAGCTCATTTGAAACATAGCATATTACAGCACCCAGTCACAGCTTTTTACTTTTACATCATCTTCCTTGAGGAGGTTTCACAGTATTTTGCAAACCTAAGGAAAGTTCTCCTCGTTACCAGAGGCAGACAAGTGTCAAATCTATGGTACTAATTATGAAATCAATGTTTCATTTACATTTTTAGTCCCATTAGAAAGCACAGTTGAAAGACACTTTCAGGCATTACACCTGCCTGTTGGTGACACTGACAAATAGAGGTTTTACAGTTGAATCATAATCTTTAAAAATGTTTTCCCATCTTCATTGTTCCTCAGGGAGGAGCTTACGTGAACAAGAGCAATACTAATATCAGAAGAGAGCAAGGGAATACAGGCTACATGCAAACTGCTGTCTGATACACTATTAAATAACCTGAAAAGATGGGTGAAAAAAAATGTTTTCTGTAATTTTTCTCATTACGAGTTTTAAGGAATTCTTTAATAGACAGAGACAGATTTCTCCTTCAGAGATACATGATTTATCTTGCAGTCTCTGAACCACCTCTTGGGTGCTTTGGGAGATATTTCCCACGTGGTCCAGAGCAGGATCTGAACCTCTGAACTGGCAAAAGCTGTCTCTTCTATTAAAAAGTTCTGAGATGGCTGAGGACAGCAAAGCAAGGGTCTCCTTCTGCCTCCCTCCAGAGCCACATGCTCACGTCCTTTGGAGCCCAAGGCTCATTTGAGGCTGGCCTTTTGCAGTGTAAGTGGTGCAGGCAGCGCCGCGTGCCAGCACGGCGTCCTTAATAGATGCGCCACAGAGAGAGAGTGACTCCATTAAACCCAAGTACAGCCTTTTAATTCCCTTTGGTCCTGAGCACTCACTTATCGCTATCTCACAGCATCCTACATCCAAATCAAACCTGCCAGCTGCTCCCAGCTCCAGTTGTATTTAATTTAGTTAGTTAAAGCGGCACCTCGACTTCTCCCTCCCAACCGCAGACAGGTTCCTTTCAAGCTATGCTGAGTGGGCGTTTTCGCTCCTGACATGAAAGGGCAGCCAATTTGTAAGGGGGTAAATTAAATTTAGGACACTTAGTTCATATGAGAGGAAGGAAAATCGAGCAGGCGAGTGAGACAAGGGTATAACATGTAATGTGCATTCAACACACTTGCAGAAACAGTAAAGAAATTAGAGGAAAAACAATTTTTGAATAAATGGTAGTGGTGTGACTCTTTCCACAATAGGTAATTCTGTGTCTATGGCTAAGACTTCATGAGTTTTATAAATTCTTTTTATTTTCCCAGGGAGAAAGAAAAATCATGTTTTTTTCTACCCCTGGCAATGCCCCAAAGCCCTAAACCAAAATATTTTACCATAGGTGTGCGTGGTCTGAATGTGCTCAAGAGTTCCTTTATGATTTTGAGCAAATCAACTAGAAGTTACCACTTAGAGGGTTCCACTCCTTCATCTGTGAAACAGGGCTAGGTTATTTTTCTTTCAGGTCTTCATTTATTGTCATCACTCAGGAATACTCTGAAGCATTGATAGACCATGAATATGTGCAGAACCTATCAAAATTAACTCTGAGGTCTAGTTCTTTTTCAGTCTGCCTGCTTGAACACCCTTAATAGCAGTCTCTATAGAGCTGTGACCCCGAAGCAGGAGGTTGTAAGGGAGGGTTTAACTGTGGGAAAAAATAAGAGTGGATATGTCGAGGTAAGAAGATACAGAGTGATTGTTCAGCAGGAGGGCATGCATATGCTGCATTCCTTAGGAAAGGCAGCCAAGAGTCCTGCTGAAGTTTCACCATCTCAGATCTGTTCCCTAGAGAATGACACATTTGCAGAGAGTAGACGAGTGCAGCTTCTACTTCTGCAGTAGACCAAGCCTGTCTTGGCACACAAACTTTCTGCATAATGGAGAGACCACTGTTGTGGGGGATTTTGCATCACTAAGTTCTCTCTGGAAGCCCCGAAGTGAACTCCAGTAATTCAGATTCACATGTACATTCTTCATATAGGTGTTCCTCACAAACAGGAAACATGTTTCCCTTGGTCAATTCAGACTGAGTACTTGGATTTTATCTTGTTGAAGACAAGTTCATTCATATCCTTTCTCCCATCCCATGCCTTCCTGCCCTGGAGCACTGGCAGCCTCTAAAAGCAAAAAGGCAATGGGTTCGTCCTTCTCCTTGTTGTGTTGGTTGAGGCTGAAGGTAAGGTAAAAATATGTCTTCCAAAAAAGGAAGAGCAGATGGGCTGCTTAATTTTTTTCCTAAAGAAGGCAAAGGTGACCCTAAGATTAGTTCAGCTGGTCAAAGCATGGTGCAAATAACACCAAGGTTGTGGGTTTGATCCCTGTATGGGCCATTCACTTAAAAGTTGGACTCGATGATCTTTATGGATCCAACTGTGAATATTCTGTGAATATTCTGTGAACAAAAGGTCTCTTGGCAAAGGTCTGCTGACAAATTCTTAGGAGTATGAGTAACCAGGTCCTCTTGCATGAGAGTCATCCATACAACCTTAGGAGATGATTCCTGTATTAAAACCTTACTGACTCTGCAAACTAAGTTGAATGGCAAACAGATTCTGTAACTTTTGCTGAGGTCTGTTCTCTTTATTCCTGTGGCTGTGTCCTGAATTTAACTGATTAGATTAGAGCTTGCCCATAGGACTTTGGGATAAACAGATTTGTATTACTTAAAGTTCACAGGATTCAATCTGCTGGTTTGATATACGAGGTCAGGAAATATTAAAAAGATTATGCACACAAATACAGTGTTTGATGCAGATCGTTCTTTTCCCAACGATTGATTTGCCATGGTGTCTTGTAATTTATTCATTCAAGGGAGCTGTGATGGATGATGCAAATTATTTTGCTTTTCTCTTTTGACTTAAATAATAATTGCCAATATCATCGTGCAATATGGAAATATAGGGAGAAGACATGGAAAAGTGTTGAAAAGTTACTTTTTTTTTTAAGGTTGCACCAATTATAAACATGAGTTCATTATTCAGAAACAACATGTTTCCAAAATTGAGTGAAAATGCCACAGTTTAAAAACATCACCTAAATGCTGAGATGAGGTGCTCTCAGACACATTGAAAGAAAAGATGATCAAATGGAGATACCTTTGTTGGGGTTTTTTTTGAGCCAGTGGTCCTTTTTGCAACCTTAACTCATTGAAATAGATACCAAATTAATAGGTTCTGAAGATGAAAAACCAGGTTCTGGCATATAAGTAGGGATTTTGTAAAGCTGTCTCTTATCCATCTCTCTAGGGATGGAAGCCTAGACATGCAATTTGGAATTGGAAAATAGAATGTAAGACAGCTGGACATAACTGAGTTGGACCTTGGAGAGCTGCTCCCATTCCCAGTACAAATCACTGCATTCTTGTGAACCTACTCTTGTATACAACTGTTACCTTGATTTTAAAGAATTGATTTCCAGCAGAGTCTTGTTTGCTGTGTAAACTGTCCATAAAATTTACCAGAAAGATTGCAGGAGTGTCCACTCAGTCAGGAGTCTCTCATCCAGAACTTGTCATCCAGGTTAGGGATGACCAGACTCGTTGTCCTAATGGCAGAAGTGGGACAAGGGAAGCAGAAGGCCCTGAAGTGATTCAAGTGACCTCAGTAAAGAGCAGCAAATCTGAATCCTCATCCCTTGATGCAGCATCCCATGCTGCAGGCAGAAACCACACTGCTGGCTTTCTCTCTTCATTGTACCTTGGAATTTCCCAAAGCTTATCTTCCTTTTGCTGCTTTAGACACTATTTTATGGAAGATACTTATTTATAGGTCACACACCTAATTTCAAGTGCTGAGATTTTCTTCATGAGACATGCGTCTGTCAAGGTCATAAAATTCTCACCTTAATGTTCACTGGATTCCATACTGCAGACAGCCCTCTGTGTAGCTCATGGAGTGGCTCTGTTCCTCTTCATGTCACAAGGTGGGAGAAGGCTGACATTGATCAGATGCCCTTGGTGAATGTGCCTTCCCAGAGCCCATTCCCGTTTCTCCTGTTTTCTGCTGTGACTGCCAGGTACCACTGAGGAAGGAAGGACCTTTAACAGCATCATGCCTTTGTTGTTGTGGCCCCATGATGAAAGGGGCTGGTGCTGGGTCCCTGCAGGAAATAACTTTCTCTGTTGGGTTATTGTGTTTGGAGCGAGGGCTTTAGACTGACCAAGAGGGTGGAATTCAAATAGGCTCCTTTTCCTGGAGGAGGTGATGCTTCAAGTGCACAAAAGTCAGCAGTGTATCTGTATCAGGAGCAGTTGTCTGCCAGCAGTACAAAAGGTATTGTTCCTGCTGTTTCCCATGGAACAAAAGCACACATGGGAATCGCAGGATGTGATTAAAAAAAAAAAAAAAGGGCAGATAGCTAATGGGAAGTGGTAAAACCCTTCATACACTTTCTCTTCCTGTAAAATCTAAATTCATTGCCTCAGATGCAGACGGTGCTCCTTCGGCCAAGTCAAGGATCATATGATCAAATTCAAGTGTGAAAAATAAAAAATCATTTGTTTGATGTCTGATTCTGCTCTGCAGTAGAAATGTGGGATTTTCAAGAAAAAAATCCACCAAAAACAGGTGAGCTAACAATGCATTAGAAAGTGTGAAACCACGTATTACTTAGGTAAACCTGTTCTTACACTGCTTTTGCAGATAATGTGCATGTGCTTTTACAGTAATAAGCATATCCCATGGATTTCTGTATTACCTGCAAAGCACTCAGGCTGATTAGGACCAAGTTTAATTTGGTCCTAATCAGCTCCAGGCAAGTGGACCGCGAAATTAGCTTGACACATTAATTTTATGTTTTATAGTAGGGAGACCTGCCCAATTTGCCTGCCTATGCTAGACCAATTTTATGTCTCTCTATATACACATGAATTTATATATGTATTACATGTATTTTATATATATATATATTAAGCATTTCATTTGTCTCAAACACAGGTGCCATGATGTAAGATGTCCCATTTTTTCTTTAGATCACAGGCAATCCCTCTTGGGCCTCACATTTAAAGCATCACACTTTCTTTTAGTTCCAGTCTGCTGATGGTGCTAATGTTTAGTGACAGTTACTCAGTACTAATGATCACCTTTGGGGATTTTCAGAGTGCTTGCCTTTTGCTGGTCATTGGTGAAATGTAATCAATAAATCTGCCAGCCAGGCTTTTCCTCTTGCCTTTCCTATTTGAATTAAATGAACATCTCAGTAACAGATTCATGATGGAGTCCCTTAGCTATCCAGAACCATTCCAAGTGATGCTGGTTTAACTGATCTATGAAGTGTAGCTTATCATTATAAATACAGATGAATAATGTGCATACTAAGATTGTTCTTGGGTATAATTCTTGCTTGGAAAAAAGGAGGAAAATTAAAAATTGTTAAAAGATCTGTCCTATTTTTTTCTCACTTCTTTTGTGATGAAGTGCTTCTGTCAGATATTCTCTTTCTAACTCACATCTGTATTGGGATGAAGGACTACTCCTTATTTTGCTTCTCTGACAAGTTGTTGCAAACGTTTTTTTTCTTTTTAGTTTAAAGTGGTGCATTACTTATTTACTGTATTTTACATTCAATAACTGCCTTTAAACTTTTTTTTCCTTTTTTTTCACCATGCAAAAGCTGCTTGTGTTTTCTTTGTAGGGAACAGAGCATGTCATGTGATTTATTGTTGATTAAGGGTTAATAATATTTCATCAGAAAAAGTACATTGTTTATTTTAAACCACCTTCCTTAGTACAGTGACTTTATTTTCTACTTATGATTGGAAGTTCTCTCTTGTCTTTCCATCTAATGTAGCATTCAAATGCATGCTTAATATTTTCCATGGAGTTGAGAGTACTGGGCCTTTGACCAGAGGTAGAGCAAGATCCTGTAAAGCACTGTGATAAAATTCCATGGAGGATTAAAGTTTTCTTCAAATTTTAATGCTAGACAAACAACTTCTGCAAGACAGAGGTCTGTCTTCATGTGCTAAGAAGCAGTATAATTGCAGAGATGCTCAAGCCATTGATTTGTCTGCCTTCTGGTTTGCTTCAACAGTGGAAAAGCACAAAGTTTATGTCCTTTTGTAGCTCATTAAGCTTTTCTGAGGCCTGACAATTTGGAAGCTGAAATCTGTAACTAAGTGGTTATAATAATTACAGTTTAAATGTGGTCAAAAATAGCTGCATCTGAGGAAGTTGTGAATTAAGAAATGTGTCCTCTCCTGGCAGTCACCCTCTTATCTTGGCTGATTCCTTGGTGCTTTCTGGGTAATATCATCATGAGCAACCAAAAGACAGGTACTGGAAGCTCTTCCTGTCAGTAACTTTTCCCATGCAAGCCCTTGGAAGGCTTTTTTGTCTGAGAGCAGCAGCAGAGGAGTGGGGCAGTCCCTGCCCTGGCTGAGCATCCCCTGCTGGCCACAAGGCTGAGTTTGTGCTCTGTGGTGCAGGTCTGTGGCCAAGACACCTCTGCTTTGGCTGCTCAACGTGGGCTACCATTTCACTCCAGCTTCAACAGCCTCACATTCCCTGAGATTGCTGTAAATGTATTAGGAGTTTCAGTAAGTCTCTGTTACATCACATAAATGATTCACACTCTGCTTTAGTCCGAGTAGGAAGATGGTCAAATTTTTTGCCAATTAAGAAAAGTAAATGCTATCAACTTGCAGATGAACTGCAGTTTCATGAGTTGTGATCACCAGGGAAAGGAAATGAAGCACAATGGAGATGAAAGAGGGTGACCTTCCACTGTTTTATGGTGTTTCAATCTGGTGGTGCCCCAACTCATACAAAGAATAATTAAATAATCCTGAAGATTTAGTCCTACTTAGACATCATTTTCTTTTAAAAACAACTACTGTAATTCTGCCAGTAAGAAAGTTTTAGATTTCACATCTTTTTTAACAAGTTGATTATAAACTTAATGCATTTTTCTTAAACCAAAGGTAACCAAATACTGAACCTGAAAATGGTGTACATGTAATGAAGCGTTTCAGAAGCTGAATTTGGGAATAGGCTATGAACATATGCACATATGAAATGTGCAACACCTACGTTTGTGTTCTGTATCACTCCTCATATATGAGTTCTGTCATACTCATGTGAATAAGGAGCATATGGCTTTCAAAAAATACTCCTGTGGATGCTCTTAAAATACATCTCACAAGAAGTGATACCCCTCTCCTATGGAAAATTTCCATAGTTTTTCTTCCCAAGTGCATTCATTCTTTAATCTTTTTTCATCAGCATGTTTGCTGTCCAAACAGGTTATTGTGGGGAGGGTACTCAGTTAGCTCCCAAAACAGCTGGGAGAGAAGCCCACATGAACCCAAGACAGTGCTGAAATTTACAGTAGGAGGACCTACAGTATCCACCAGGGCAAAAGGATCCTGGAGGGGTCAAACAACAAAATCAGGAATGCTACATATCCTCAGCACCTCCTTCTTCTCCTCTGTATATAATTCTGGAGGAATTTTCCTACTCCGTAAGATTAGATGAAAAAAGAGATGAAATTTTAAAAGCCCAATGAGAAAAACATTGCTGAGGTTATTCCCATTGATTCACCCTGTTGTGAAAACTTTAAGGAAACCATTATAGCATCACTCTGAGATGATGAAACAATCCTGCCTGCTTCTTTCTCCTCCCACCACAGCCTTTACCCTGCTTTGGCCATGCCAGTCATCTGGCAGAGTGGATGTCCTGCAATCTGAATCATTAGCATAGTCCAGGTTAGAAACACACCTCCAAGGGAAGGAGAGAGGTTGTATTTAACTCAGAGGTGTGATTAGAGCAGCATGAGGAAGGGACATTGAGCCATGCATCGGGGTGAGGTGAGCATGGGAAAGCATCCATGGAAAGGGCTTCAGCTGGGCTTGTCCCTGGCACTCTCACCCTTTGAAAAGCTGCTAAAAGAAACTGTAAGCATCAAGTGATTTCTGTTTTGACATAGAAATGTTTCTGCTTAACAATTACAATAAATTACATGAACACCAAGACTTCTAACCAAACCAAGATCCTTTGAGTGACACAACAGTGCTGTGAATCAGGGAAGAGCTTTAGGTGGGACACTGCAGTGCAGCTCTCCCACAAGCATCCTCTCT
Organism: Cyanoderma ruficeps; assembly: GCA_008694505.1. Taxonomy (NCBI): domain Eukaryota; kingdom Metazoa; phylum Chordata; class Aves; order Passeriformes; family Timaliidae; genus Cyanoderma; species Cyanoderma ruficeps. The sequence continues at coordinate 5,358,564 of VZDJ01000074.1, forward strand.
GCAGCAGGCACACCAGCTCCAAAGAAAATGCAATGGGAATACATCCAGGTGGACATGTCCTCAGCATGACCGTCAGGAAGTAATAAGTATATTATTGGGATATATTAGTATATTATTGGCTTGGGATAATAGCAGGAGGCTGGACTGCAGGTGTGTGACAGGCAGGGCTGCTAAGGCTGCTGTCCTCTGGGTTGTCACGTATTGGGTTTTGTTAAAGCTCAGAGTTGTGTTGCCAGCACTTCCAAACGGGCAGAAGGAGAGCAAACTCAGCTGCTCACGGGAGTCAGCGTGTGCAGTAGAAAATACTGACAGAATCAGGCCCAGGGACTAAAAATTCTCATTAAAAGGTTTTCATTTTTTATCACTTCCATTCAGCCCTGTCACCCCAATTTGATAACTAACACCATTGACTTCAGCTGGGCAAAGATTACATGGGAATACAGTGACTGATGGATTAGGCCATGACATGTGAGATGTATTTTCTATTTCCAGAACACTTTGCTTTGGTCTTTTTACAGATGACAATTATAGCATTCGTGCAGGCTGATAACACTACAGTGCTGCAAATACTAAATTAAATATTTGCTCTGAGTTTTCTCCCCATTTTCAGTAATTGCATGCATGCCAACATATTTTGAATCCAGTCCAGCATTTTTTGCACTGTATAACTTGCAGATGTAGCAATTATATGCCATTAAAACAAGACTATTTATGAAATGCAGATGCCAGTTTATAACATAAATCAGTTCTTCAGTTATATTATTGAATTGACATTTATTATGTAATGAATAATTAGACAGGCATTCCTTCAAGCCATCCACCATTACATGGGGGACTACATTATGTCCCTAAAGGGTTACTGTGGGTTAAGATACTGTAAAGGTGCCTACCTTGGGGAACCCCTGGGAGGCTGGGAATTTCAGGTGAGGTTTCCTGTATGGAAAGTCCTTTCTGCAGAAAATGAAATCTGGCCTTGGGTGCAAGAAGTGCTTGAAGCAAGCTGGAACATTTTTCTGTAGAAAAGGACATATAGGTCCTGTCCCCAAGGACAAATAGATGCTGTGGCTATCTGTTTAGGGGCATGGCTTGGGACATGACACAGAAAATACACATAAGAAAATAATTTACTATGAGGTGTTGCTGTTTTAACATGAGGGTTGCCTATTTTTATATCAACATGTAGAGCATATTTCCATATGCTCTAAAATTCATTCACAGTTATGCATCCTGAGGCCATCTGCCCAGACCTTAAAGGATAGATATAGAAGCTAAGAATGATTTGTCCTGTTTTGAGAGAGTATTCTGTATGGGACCTGACTTCATATAAACATGCCAGTGTTGTTAACAGAAAAGCCAGTTTCACTGTAATCTGACAGCCACAGAGAGAAAAACCTGTTATCTGCCCATCCTGGGAGGGCTGATAGCACCAATCTTCATAGCATCTTAAAAACTGTGCTGAGGGATAAGGAGGGAAATTAACACACTTAGGAAAGGAAAATCATTGCTGCAAGTTATTAACATGTAAATCAGCTTTCATTAATATATTCTGCCAGGACTTTAATCTAGAACCACCTCATTCCCATTGTCTGACCACATCTCTGTGGGCCCCAAGTGACATGCAAAAGGGAAGGTTACTAAATCCAGCTTCTTTTTTTCTCATTTTCTTTTTTGGTATATAGTTTTTCTAATACAGCAACCCATCCCAGCCGGGATCCAAAGGCATGTAGCAACTTTTTTGTGCATCAGATAAGCATCTAACTTTTTCTGTGTCGTAAAATAAAACCAAAAGAAACTAAACCTCAAAAACATGCTGTTAAAGTAAGTGTTTGGATGAAAGCAAGGGGTTTCAGAGTTAAGTGCTTCATGTCCTTTAACTCAACCCCATTGTGTCTAGAGAGATTGCATTTTGCAGCACTTCACTGTGTGATCATTTCCATCCCTGCAATCCCAAACACAATGGGGTGAATTAAGACTGCAGGAGAAGCATTAACTACTTGTTGCTGTGGGTGCTGTCAGACAATCTGGCTGTGTAATAAGTTACTGAAAGAAAGAGATTCCAACTGCTGAGAAAAGTCAGGGCTTGGTGGTCCCCAGGGCATCCAGTGTGCTGCTTAAGACCAAAAAATTAATATGAACAACTGACAAAATACTACAGCATTGCCCTATTTCTACTCTTTTTTTTTCCTTGAATTGCATCTTTCATATCACCATCCCTCAAGCAACAGAAGTGTGAAGTGAATATTTTATACATATCCTTATACACAAAAAATTACATACATAATACATTGTAGATCCTTTTACTTCCGTACATAATACCCCACATGGTGATTTCTTTTCCAGAAAGGACTTGTGAGAAAATGGCAAGTCTATTCTGGGTTGTGACTGTAGGCAACGTGTTACTAAATCTCTTTCCATCACAAATTGAATGTAAAAGAAGCTGTGCACCGGTTCCCCATAAGAAAATGCCTTGTTGGTTTTGGGGTTTTAAAATAACTCTTATGTGTAGTTTGTTATTTCTGAAGTTGTTGATAGCAGGGCAAGGGATTAATTGCAAGGGCTGCAAAAGCTCCATGAACAATTCTGGGTTGCTGACATAAGGAAACCAGTGTTGGATGTGCTTCATCAGAGATCACAGTGGTCCTATAGCTAACCAAAACTGGGTCCTTTCAGTGTGCAACACATGCCAGAACATTTGCCTGATTAGATATTCCTATGGGCTCCAAAGGGGCTGAGAATGACCCTGGTGTCTCTGAAGAACTCAGTCAGGAGATTTCCACAATGATGGGTATCATAAAATTGGACGTGTGGGGATTCATGGTGGATGTGAAAGTGACCATGTGACCTCCAAGATGTGGAGAACAAGTCAAGGCTACATGTAGCCCAGAGAAGACACCCTTTAGGCTGGTTGGAAGGGAGCGCTATTGGAAACTTAGCACAAAACAGGCAAAACAGGCAGCTGTTCCCAAGCTCTGCCTCTTTAAGGCATTTTTGCAACCCAAAGCAATGGCTTGAATATCAGCATGTACCACTCACCCAGAAGTCCTGCCACAGTCTCAGAAAATCAGACTGGAGGTTTGATGTCAAATTTACTATTATTTTTAGCATGAGGCATAGTTTGAGTTCCCTCTAGCCTTGAGACTCATTCGTGTGACTTTGGACACTGAGGCATGGGGAGATTAAGTGACTTTGTCAGTGACTTTCATTACTCAGGTGAGTCTTTCATTACTTTCATTACTGTGGTAGGTCTAGGAATTAGACCTTGATGTTGGGCATTCAGAGGAGTACTTTTCTTCCCTAATAACTGAGTGGTAATACACTGCATTCTTATTTGGAAGAATCACATTTGATTTTCTTTTCTTTCATCTCCAGAGAAAGGAGTACTCTGGAGTCTGAGCAGGCAGCCTCTGAAAGTACACGAGCCACTATTTCTGTCAATTAACAGAGGAATGGAAAATGTCCACTCTGACATACACATTTAAAGCAAGGGATGAAATAGTGGGGAATATTGCAAGCTAATTGTTCCCATGTGAACTATTTTTCCCAATGACTTTTTCTTTTGCTTCTATTACAGGTTGAATTCAACTGCTCTTTAAGCACATGTCCTATAAAAAGGTCATAATGGCTGAGCTGAGAATAAACATAAAAAATGTGAATAATTTTAAAATAAGCAGCCAGCCATCATTAATTCACTTGGTACTCATTACAGTAATATTAATAATGACATGCATTAGGTATTAATATAGTCTTCAAATGAAAAAGCTGATTTTTTTCTAATTTTATTTCAAGAAAAATAATTGATACTTCAAACTTCACCTATCCTGCCTAGTTTACAAATCTTTTAAAACAAAATAAATCATCTGTAAGGTAAGCAGTGAGCTATGAAGTTTTGTAGTCTCCAGTTTACATCCCCAAATGTAAACCAGGGTAAAAGCAATGAGAACACTTTTATTCAATGTAAATTCTTTGGAGAATAAACATGTTTAATAATGAGTACTATCATCTGTATATTGCTGAAGTTCTTAATTGGACTCCAATTAAGCTTAAGATATCTGAGGATGCTTCAACTGATCTCACTTTCAGGCATAATAAACTGTTAAGAGCCAAAAGCAAAACCAGAAACAACTTCTGGACATTATATAAAACCAATTGGAAATTGCTCAGAAGGGAATGGCCTGCATAGTCTTCACTCTTTGCCTGGTCTGACTAGCCCTCCAGGAAGTCTCAGTGGTTTTATAAAATAGGTTTGTACGCTCATTAGTGTTTAATAGACTGTATTTTTCAGCAGTAGTTTTATTTTACTGTTGAGATCAGTAATATAACTCCTTAAAATTCAGCCATGGATGAGCAGAAGTAAAACCTGCTGTTGCAAAAAGGCTCATTGGACTGAAACAACAGCTGTTCCTCTTGGAACAGGAGAATGCCAAATAGTTGGGGCATCATCTTGCACCTTTTGACCTGAAAAAAGTATCCTCATTTTTGGCCCAGGTTTCATGTGACTTGAGATGGGCTGGGAATCCACTGTGGTGATGGATGACACCTGAAGGGTGTGACTTGGGGCACTTCCCATCACTGAGCTGTGCCCTGCCCTCTGTTTGGGTGATCAATGTGAACAATAAACAATGTGCTGTCAGTCTGTCCCTCCCTCTCCCTGGCCGGATTTTAGGGATTTTGACAGCATGTACCCAACAGATGCAGCCCCTTCATCCTGCTGTGCAAGCCCCCTGCTGAGGCAGCCCCAGTGCCACCAGTGACCTGACACTCACCACCCTGCAGAGAGGGAGGAGGCTGGGCTGGTCACCCCTTCCTGCCTAGAAAGGTGTGGCCTGGCACAGTTGCCTGTTTCCTGCCCACGTTATATTTTCTTTTTTTTTTCTTCTTTTTTGACATTCTTCAGGCACTGCCCTGTAGTGCATAACCATTCTCCATGTTTTCACTCTGGGGGGGCAGTGTCAGACAGCATAACAGGATAACAAATAACTTGGTTTTGCCATTGTTCTTAAAAAGGGGGGTAGGGGTGGCAATGGGGGGAAGGGGAGGAACAGGACAACAGATCACACAGCTTTATTTGGTCTCTAAACAACAACAAGAAAAAATCAAAAGAAGTAGCTGCCACTGCTCAGATTAAATCCAAACTGTCTGTTAAACCTCTAATTATCAGCTTGTCTTGTGGGTAAAATGGTACCATTCAATTATTGTTTTTTGTTCACTTGTCAGCTGAAAAAAACATATTATCACTGCTTTTCAAACTGGCAAAAAGAGCAGAAATTCTGCAAATTGCTTTCTAAACATAGTTACTTTAAATCTAATACCTCTCTGCAGCATGTCAGCAATTGTACAATGCGATGTTCATGCAAATTGTATTTAATGTAGGTATTCCAATTATTTGTTTTACATTATGTAATTTTGGTGAAATTATTTCCTTTGTTGCCACGTTATGTGTGGCATGTTAGACTTAGCATGTTAAAAATAAATGCACACATACAGACTTGCCTGCACACATTTTATCAAGCTGCTGTAAAAATAAGCAAAAATTGTCAGATGATAATTCTCTGCAACCATGGTGAGGTGAGAAATAAAACCACTTTTTCAAGAATAATCTCAGGACTGATTGCACTTGACACTTGTTCTATGTATTTATTTACTCGCTTACTTAATCTTGGAGGTTGCAAGTGTCTGGGATACCCTTGATCAATTTATTTCCCCTTTGCTTGTGTGTGGTGCTGGCAATCACTGAACACACCCTCCCAGCCACTGCAGGAAACATCAGGGTTTTCTTACACAGCTGGAATGACTGAAGCACTGCTACTCCTCTGATAGAACACATGACACATTTACATCCAAGTTGGCTGGTAGATTTTGGATGTTTCAGTTCCTCAGCTTTCCATTTTTCCATTCACATCATGTGAAATCTATTTCACTGAAGCAGAGGCAGCTCAGGAAATATTTCTGGTGGAGGGTGTTAAAACCTCCCTTTCCCCTCCCTGACTTTTCCCTCTGTACAGCCCTGTGAGTAATCTCTGCCATAAACTGGGATCTGTAACACCATCATTGGTGGCAAATAAATACCAATTTTTGCTGAGCTCCTAACTTGAGAGCAATTCATCTTCCCAAGGTGGGCTGAGAGCTGGTTTAGCCCATTTGTGTCATATATTGCTTCTGCCATTCCATAGGACCCTGCAGGCAAGGATTCCTGGGAATTGCTTTCTTTGACAAAGTGGAGACTTTCAAAATATAATGGCATATCTTAAGATAGAGGGCTGGACCTTGTAAAAGGTAAGCAGTATCTTCCTGCTCCCAGTGGAAAACTTCCATGGGTTAATTTGCAAAAATAAAGCTACGCCTATCTCACACTGCTTCAGCCAGGTCTTTCTCTCCCTTTCTAATGTTAGAAACACTAATATATTTATTTTGAGATTAATCCGGCATTCTCCTGCAATACTGCTTTAAAAAGCTACCAGGAAAATTTTCAGTTAAAGGACATAATCTATTATTCATCTTTTTTTATGAGAAGAAATACTTTACTGAAAAAAAAATCTCTTGTACTTGACTTGCCAAAAAGAACATACTTGCCTTAGGCAAGTGGTTAAGAGAGTATTTCAAGGTTGGTTTAACCCCAGGTGGGCTTTCTTTCAGCTCTCACAACGCTGCCACAAGATGTATTTTTCCTGGACAAAGCACAGCAAAGCAGGAGTACACACGGAGTTTCCCCAAAGTTTCCTCCTCTGATCGTTGCCTGTCCTCACTCCGAGACAAATGATGGTTCCGTGTCTATTGACTGAGAAGGGGTCAGAGGCACTGAGCTTCATCGAGGCCAGGCAGGCAGGGCTGGGGAGTCACACCTCATTAGTAGGCATGTGGGTAGCAGAGCTTTAGATTTGTTTCAGGCCCCTTACAAAGGTGCCTTGACAGTTTGAGTTATGCTGACAGGCTCCCCTCAAAGGGAAAGAGAGTGTCAGGCAAGAGAGATGAAACATGTTTCACTGTCACCCTCCACACAGCCTAAATGGATGGCCCAGCATCTCGCCATCAGCGACGTTCCCATCTGGGGAAAAAATGGAAGAGTTGAGTTTGATGTTATAAATCACCATAATTTGTTACAATTTCCAAAGACAAATATGACAGGGTGGAATTACTTTGCAGTGCTGAGACAGTCATTTGCAGAACCCATAAACTGCCAGTATAAATCTGAGGACGAGATATATTTAATCTGAAGAAGCAGATATCATCTCAGTATATACTGTGTTTACCAAGAACTTAGCTGCAATGATACCATAGCATTGCAGGTTGCTCATTTTATTTTAACTTTTAAAACAAAAGATTATTTTTTAAAAATGCTAATGAAGTAGAAAGATTTTTGTGTATTTTGTACTTCCTCTGTCAAAAAGCAGAAATATTTATTATGTCCTCAAAAAAAAAAAAATGCAATGCTCATTGTTGACAACAGAAATATTTTTTGGGTGTACAAGTGGGATTCCAGAGAGAGAAACAATGCATTGCTACATGTTCAGGATGCATCTTCACAGTTGCTCTTGTTTAGCAGCTCTTAAATTAACAAACCCCCCCAATCTAGTGTTCCTTTTGGAAGTGTCCGGATCACAAGCATTACTTCCAAAAACCACATCCTGGATCTTTTTTATTCTCCCTTCATTGATGATGGCATAGGCTGAAAAGACATTTTGAAGACAAGCTGTTGGGAAAAAACAGAGCTGAAGTTGTTGCCTTGCGATATTTATGTGGTCACAGTCTAGGTGATCAATTTTGCCTCCTCTATAACAAACAACATTTGAGGTGACACATGGAAAGGATTGTGAGTGTTCAAAGTGTAGAAACTAAAGACAAACTTGCTAATCATTGCCTTTTGGGGGTGAGTTGCTTAACTTGTCTGTACCATGATTTACCCACACATAAGAGGAGGACATTGCCAGCTTTCCTCACTCTTTCTGCAAAATTATTTCAGTGCTCCATGAGTAAAATCTCCAAAGGAAAGTGCAAAGTCCTTTTTAACAATATACACTTTAATAACAATATTTTTATTTCCCAGGTGAAAGAATGATAGCATAGCATGACCATTTGCTTTTTTGACATCAGAAAAAGAGAGATATAGGTCTAAATGCTGATTTGGCACTTACATAGATAACCCTTCCCAAAGCCCTGGCTTTTACTTCCATAAATTCCCAGTGTTTTTATATCAGTGAGTAGTTGATGATATTTTCACCCATTCCACATTCGGGTGTTATCAAGAGAGAGATGAAACACATTTTGGTGTTGCAGTTGCTGCTGAATAAATCAAACCTCGGTGATGCAGTGTGATGGTATGAAAATCTCACAGCCTGCAAAGTCAGTCATTCATATGTGAGGAAACTGGATCACTCTCCTTAAAACACGGTCTTAGCCGGAGCTCTCAATATGTCAGCTCGCTGTTCTGGAAGGAACTGGCAGGTGTTTTGAGCTTGTCAGAATGAAAGTAACTTTAGTATAGTTTAAGAAAAAAGGTTTTACTGCTGCCTTTCCCTGTTCCTGATGTCCTTTGGATGGGGTTAAGTTTGTTTCAGCCCATCATGATATCCTAAGATCTAACACTGCATTGCAGTAATTGCCTTAGTGGGTTGTACCTTTGTTGCTAATTTCCAGAGCTCTGCACTTGTCAGTGCATTTAATACATAGCCATGATAATGGGAGATTCATTTTCTTGTTTGTGTTACCCTTGTGTTTTCATTTTGTTTCTTAAAAGAGGAGCTAATATGAGTGGCTGCTGCTCATGAAAAGTGAGGTGTTTCTGAAAGGCTTGTGTGTCAGGAATGCACCAACTGGCATGTCTTTGACAATTCTTAGGGGCTTGCAATGGGCTTGTAATCCTACTTTAGACAGAATGAAAATCACTTGAGCAAAAGGGAAGAGCATCCTTTTTTCTGCTGAAGTGGTGTATAAATAGTATGGGAAAGCTCCTTCAGTCTGACTGTGCAGGTAGCTTCTTCTCTGCTTCTGAAAGTGCTCTCAGAAGTTTTTCACACCTTTTATAAAGACCCACTGTCTCTGTTTAGAGGAAAAGGAAAAATATCACTGTAGAAAAATAAACACCTGAGTTCCATCATGAGGCACAGTTTAACACAGGAGAGGTTCAAAACTGTTTCCTGTAGGTATTCAGCATAGAAGGAAATAAGCGTCTCACTGATCAGCACTGATTTACTACTTCAATGAGTAGAACTGGAAGAAAAATTAAGGAGGCACTCACACACAAAACATACTGTGAGCATGGAAACATCTGCTCAACTAAACACCAAGGAACCAGGTAGGCAGAAGTCACACCTTGTTTACTACAGCCTAGTCTAGACTGCCTGAATGATGGTCAATCAGCACTTAACCCCCAGTGCAGTGGAGTGGGGTGAGAGGAGCAGTGAAGGGTCTGCAAGTGCCCCCAGCACCTGCAGACTCCACTAGCAGGGGGACACACAGAAGTGGGCTGGTGAAGAGCAGCTAGGGTTTGCACAGCAGATTAGTTCCTTTCAGAAAAAAAAAGAGTTTAACAGAGGAGATGGTATGGCTGGAGCCTGGCTGTGCCTGGGCCAGTGGATGTGGGCAGGGTGGGATGGAGATTTGCAGCTCTCCTGGCAGGAACTAGGAGTGAGAGAGACTCAAAGAGGGATGGAAACATTAAGAGTTTTGTGTGTTTGTCCAAATTCCCTCACTGTTTTGCCTCTGCACTAACCTTCAAGTCTTACCAAAACAATCCTGAAAACCTTTCAATCCATTTTGCTGTAAGTACTGCCCAAGGAAAGTGGCTGGACATTTTTGTGTGCGACGGGAGGGAGATGTAATCACTGGCTGGGGCACCCCGAGGTGCTGCACAGCCGTTAATGGAAGGTGATAAGGGCAGCTATGCCTTTCTCCAGCAGAAAATGCCACTTTTTCTAAGTGCCACCAGCCTGCACACTGCTGTGTAAGCTGTTCCCCTGCCATGCCCTCTTCTCTGGCCCCCCCAGGGCTCAGATAACCTTTAACTCTCTGGTTGTCTCAGTGGGGTTTTTTTTTTTGTTCTTGACGTCTTCAGTTTTTTAACAACAACAACAACAAAGTCCTTGCAGTTGTATCACTTCCTGCAAGCTGTTGTGAGACCTTGTAAAGCTGCTTCAGGCGTGGAAATGGTTCACAGGCAATGTCAACAAGGGGAAGAGAGAGCTGCGAGAGAGAGACTGGGGAGAAGTACATGAACTGCTGCCAGCACTTTCCAGAGCGGCCAGGGTGAGAAAGTGTTGTGAAGTGTTGCTGGTTGGTGTCTGCTGCTTTACCAGCTCCTGCTGGTCTTGCTGGCAGGGGCAGGATTTCAGTGACTCAATCACCTGCTTAGTGATCTCCTAATCTTTCTGCATTTGTGTTCCTATGCCACCATATGTTCTGCTTCTCTTACCAGTTCTCACCACAGCACACTGTAATATACCCCAGGTCTGACGGAACCAGAGGCAGTGAGTAATATAATTTCTTAGGCCTTATTAATCTAAAAACATTTGCATAATTTTTGGAATAGGAGCGATCTGCAGGATTAAGCAAGGGCCTAGAATGACAGCTGGATTTTTTTCTCCTTCTTCTGTTGTGTCACTGTGTGGACATGAATAAGCACACACTCTGTTTGTGCCCACATCTCCTAGGGTAAGACAGTTGTGACCATCTTTGTTGTGCACTGGCAGCTCTGGTTAGTAGAATGGTTGGGGTTGGAAGGGACCTTAAAGACTTCTAGTTTAAACTTCCCCCTTAATAATAGGTAATAGGGATTATTTTTTCCCTTGACCTTGGTTGTGATTTCATAGTTTGGTGCCTATATGTGACAACGTGCATTTAGCCCAGAGAGGATCTGGAGTTGTTCAGGTTTCCACCGTGACCTGTTCCAGCTTCCAAGTGTCTGGGGTTGAAGTATCAACCATCACCTCTCAATTTGTGCACACTTACAGACATTTAGGAAATTGACCATAGCCCCTTGACCTAGAACAACTCACCACAATGAAAATTAGCAAGAGCAAGTGATAGACATTTGCAGCATGGAACAGATGAAAAAGAAGTTGCTTTGCATTAATATATCTGCTGCACCTCTTTCTGATCACCTTCTTCAGAGCTGAAACTCCCTGGGTTCTCTTCTGTTCCAGCCTTTGTTCAACAGCACTACTCCACAAAATATGAGTTCTCTTCAAGACATTTTTGAGCCAATTCCAGCCTTTGTGAAGGAAATCGAAGAGACAAAAGGGGATATCCCAGCCTTCCAGGTGCCTTTTCTTGGTTCAAAGACAGAACCTGGAGAGTTTGTCTACTGGGAGAGCTCTTTCATCAGCAGAAAGCCCCAGTGCCCCAGGGAAAGGATGGCTGCCCAGTCTTTGAAAGGGAAAGGAGGAGCAGGGGGCTATGGCTCAGTTCCCAGACCTGGTGGTGAAATTCCCATTGCTTACCTGTTCCCACCCGTGCAGTCCTGGCTGGGGCGAAGGCAAAGGGTGAAGGAATCCTGCTCAGCTTTCCTGCGCTCTAGGGACAAACTCAATTTCACCGTAATTTAATTTAATGCTAGTTCAGTACCTAGCAATTGTACAGCCATTCCGAATGTGCCCTCTCATCGGTGTGATAATAAAGAGCATATTCTGCTCTGAAAATTACTGGAAACCTGAACTTCATTAGTGTTCATTTTCCTTGGGGATTTCCCTGTTTCTCTCTGTGTGCTGTCTGTCCACTTGAGTTCTGTAAAGAGCAGAATATCCATGTCTGAACTACAAGAAGTGTATTTTGGTTCTGACAACTCTGACTACAGAAACACAAGCACCATTTCAGAGGACAGCTGCAGTGTATCCTTGGCTTTTCACTTAGTTTTATTAGTGCCACGTACATCATAAAAATGCATACCATACAGTGAATAATCTCTTGTGAGTGAGTGTGTCTGTTTGTCCTGCAGGGTGTAGGCTTATTGCTTATCATTTTATCCTGTGCTTTTACTGTCCCAAAAGGTCAGACTTCAAAACTTCCCCAGGCAGATCCTTCTCCAACCCAGCAAATCTTCCAATTAGCAAAATGTTCATTATATGCAGCTAATACAGTATGGATTTGTTCATTCACTTTCACTACTGCTTCTTGGGACGTTCTGAATAATAAGATATTCCATCTCAGAATAATTCATAGTTTCTTTGCCTGAACACTGTATCTTTCAATAATCAATCTAAATTGCAAAATACATTAAGCAGCAGCATTGTTTGCCTGGCACTATTTAAAAACCATGAAAGCAGTGGAATGAAGGATGAAGGAGCAGATCTATTCTCTACTCAATACAGTATCATCCTTGAGAAGGGGACATTGGGGAGACATTGATATATAAGTCAATGATAAAAAATTGGACTTTTACATATTTGGGAGGTGAGGCTGAGGTGTAAATCATGATCAGTGATACTGCTCTGAAACAAGTAACAGTTTATATTCTGGGGGAGTGTGTAAGGGAAAGGAACATAGTCTATTTCTAAAGTCAGTTTAGTATTCTTTAATGTTCCATACCTAGTGTAACCTATGTATCCATAGACTCAGAGTATAAGTGATTGGCAGGTGAAATTTTATTTTCACATGGTTTATAACAGGCCTTTGCATCTTACACTCACCTCATTTTTCTGCAGCTCCAAGTTGCATCCAAATTTCTAGATATGCTGTTCTCTGTATGTGTTAGAAATTATTTCTTTGCTATCTTTTCTATGCCTAAAATCAGTTTTTTTCCGGTTCCCAAGGAAATGGATCTGGGACTACGGGTGAGTTTTTCCTGCTGTGGGGTCCCCATTGCCAGCCTATGCTGTCTTATCATCCTGTGGCTGCTCTCTTATGCACCCTACTCTGTGTTTCCACCTCTCAAGGCCTCTGATATCATACTAAGACTCGTGACACCAGTCATAAAAATCCTATTCTGCACAGAATAATTGTTTATTTCTGTTACTGACATAAAACTATGGCTGTCCAATGCAGAGGTAAACGTAAGTGAAACAAATTAACCGCAGACACCTGATCAATTACAACCACTGCAGTCACAGCCAAGCCAGGGCAAACGAAGCTGTGGGCAGGTCAGAGATGCACACAGAGCCAGCCTGACAAGCTTCTCTTGAGTCCTTGCACGCTCAGTGCAGAGCCCATGTCCTGATACTCACAGTGACAGGATCTTTGTTTCAGGGCTTGGGGCAGTGTTGTAGCCACGGGTGCATCTTGGGGGTAACTCAGCCTGGGAATTCCTACAGCTGGCAACAGAATGAGCTGGAAAGGTGGAAACTTCCTGTTCTGCTGCAAAAGCTGCTGCATGTCATTGTGGGAGACCTATAAACTCCTGAAACTCTTTTAACCTTTAGGAGTAAACACAGCAGATGAAATGTGGATTACTCCTGTAGAAGTGTAATCACCTTGCTGCCTACCATCCTCCCAAAGTCATTATCTTAGTCCTAAGGAACCAGGTGTTCCTAAGAACTTGCAAATGCTGGGATTTTATTCTATCTAATATTAGAAATCTCTGCATCTACTTTTCAGCTACTCATCATGGCCTCTCCTTCTAGTCTGCAAAAACAAGAGACACTTTTAGTGCTACCCATTTCATCTCTGGATTCTTTGTAAATGGAAAAGGCAAATTGGTGAACTTGGTTTATATACTGCCACAAAAGGAGGCAACTAGCTCAGATAAAGACCATAGAGGTCTAATTTTGAGTGGGATAAATAATTCCCAAAGCATCCACTTAAAATGTATTCCACAATTCCTACATTGTTCTGAGCTTTGTACTGTGAAATAAAAGACTCTTGCATAAAAATGATAGAGGGCGACAGAAAATTTCAGCACACACAGTTCTCCATTGCTGTCCTGTTCAAAGAAAATTTATTGTGTGTATTTTCAGTCCTTCCCTCTGTAGCAAAGATGTGGATGTACTACCAAAGGTGTGTATGGGTTAAACTTACAATATCAACCTCACCAAAAAAGTAGTCAAATATAGAAGTACAGATTCTCAATAGGAATAATGGTGGAGGATAAATAATTACACCCCATATTTCTGAGTACCTGACTACTAAGCCTCCTATAGTAAAAGATGCATGGAGCCAAAATGATTTAGCACAATTATATACAGAGCCAAGATCCCAAGAAAAATAATCAAAGCAAAGGATAGCTGGAAAGCCTAGAGGGTTCTCAGCTGCAGCTCAGCAAGCCCAGGAGCTGGCTAAATCCAGACCTCATATATCAGTGAAAGAAGGCCAGTAGGACAATGTGTCCTGTCTGTGATAGCCCTTTGTGAGAAACTTATGGCAAAGCCTCACTTTTCTTAGATTTATAAAGCTCGGGCCAGTAAAGATCATCTGGCTTGATATCCTATATATCACAGGATGTTAAATTTCTTCCAGTTAGCTCTGAGTTGAGCCAAATACCTTAGGTCAGCCAAATACATTTGAGTCTTCAGGGTGTTAAATTATATTGTGTCAAAGAAAGATTTTCAATAGCTTGCTAATACATGGAATTATTTAACAATTAAGTGTGGACCAAACAGCATTGCATATGATTATAACTGATTTTGCAGATCCATGAACTCTGAAGAGTCTTGCTTTTATGATGTAGACAAATTCATCTCCATGGCTTTTTTTTAGGTTTAAAAAGCTCAATTTCACCATATAGCTACTTCTGTCTCCTAGCAATGCATGCCCCACACTTCATCAAAATCAGAAAATATTCTCTGGGATCCCTGGGACAGATTTGCTTTGCTTGTCTGCACCTACATAGAAGACCTGCGTCGAACAGGAATTTCACAGCAGCCTTTTCTTTTTCCTTTTTTTCTTTTTCTTTTTCTTTTTCTTTTTCTTTTTCTTTTTCTTTTTCTTTTTCTTTTTCTTTTTCTTTTTCTTTTTCTTTTTCTTTTTCTTTTTCTTTTTCTTTTTCTTTTTCTTTTTCTTTTTCTTTTTCTTTTTCTTTTTCTTTTTCTTTTTCTTTTTCTTTTTCTTTTTCTTTTTCTTTTTCTTTTTCTTTTTCTTTTTCTTTTTCTTTTTCTTTTTCTTTTTCTTTTTCTTTTTCTTTTTCTTTTTCTTTTTCTTTTTCTTTTTCTTTTTCTTTTTCTTTTTCTTTTTCTTTTTCTTTTTCTTTTTCTTTTTCTTTTTCTTTTTCTTTTTCTTTTTCTTTTTCTTTTTCTTTTTCTTTTTCTTTTTCTTTTTCTTTTTCTTTTTCTTTTTCTTTTTCTTTTTCTTTTTCTTTTTCTTTTTCTTTTTCTTTTTCTTTTTCTTTTTCTTTTTCTTTTTCTTTTTCTTTTTCTTTTTCTTTTTCTTTTTCTTTTTCTTTTTCTTTTTCTTTTTCTTTTTCTTTTTCTTTTTCTTTTTCTTTTTCTTTTTCTTTTTCTTTTTCTTTTTCTTTTTCTTTTTCTTTTTCTTTTTCTTTTTCTTTTTCTTTTTCTTTTTCTTTTTCTCCTTCTCCTTCTCTTTCTCCTTCCTCTTTTTGTCCTTCTTCATCTGAGAAGGTGTTTTTGTGCTTTTCTGTCCTCCCAAAGCAGGAAAAGCAGAAGATTTGTGTTGATTTGTAACAATCTCCCGGTGTTCTTGCAGTGTTTCTCATTTTAATCCTAATTTTACAGTTATTCATTTTTCT
The DNA here is from genome assembly GCA_008694505.1 of Cyanoderma ruficeps. Lineage (NCBI taxonomy): Eukaryota > Metazoa > Chordata > Aves > Passeriformes > Timaliidae > Cyanoderma > Cyanoderma ruficeps. Next base: position 5,374,168 of record VZDJ01000074.1, read on the forward strand.
TCAGTCATCAAACCATTTCTGGGCTACATTTAATTGGGTAAATTTCTATTCAAATTGCAACTATTGACAAGGATATCAAAGATATAAAATAGAATGGACAGTACCACATCTTCAGTGTGTAGCTACCAAAATAAATTCCTTTTCATGTCAAGGTGGTCTGTAAGTACAGGAATAGGTGGGCAAGAACTGATTTTTGTGGGATGCTGAATGTCAGGGCTGTTTGCAATAAAAAAGGTGGTGGAGTGTGGCTGTTCATAATGTAGTGAAAAGGTGCTGTAGGAACCTGGTGTTCCTGCATTCACTGCCAGTGTAACTGGGACAGCACATGAGGAACAAATGTGCTGGAGCTTCCCAGCACAAGGATCATTCACCTAGACCTATTGCCCCAACTTTACTTTTCTTGGAAAAATGAGGGAGGCACACTTAATTTGTAGATGTGACTTATGCTTAGCTTACACCAGTTTCATGAAGCAGCTGTATATGTGCTCACATTCCCCATATGTGCAACAGAGATAATGAGATGCCTCACAGGCCTCCAAAAGGAGCTCCTTTCTACCAGTTCTAGGGAGGCAGAACAGGGTGTGCCCCTTAGATCCTTCAGAAGGTAAACACAATAATCTGCTTCTCTCCATTGGTTCTATTAAAATCTCACTGTATGTAGGCTGCTTCATTAGGTACCTAAAATGTAATGAAGCCTGATGTTTAAGTGAGGTGGACAGGCTCCTATAATCAGTATGTCCTTACCTTCTGCTAATTACCTCATGTCATCTAACTCTGGTAAGAGCACACTTCTAACAAGCCTGCACCTTGTCCACTGGTGTGTGGAAGGAAACTGTGAAGAATGGGTTTTTTTCCTTGAAAATGGACTGTGCTGTGCTAGCCAAAGGCAAATCAAAACATTGTCTTGGATTCATTACCACAGAGTACTGACAAGCTTCATAACTTTCTATCCTTTTCTGAACCACATAGTGATGCTGGCATTGCAGAGCTTCTGCAAAGTAAAAGGCTGAAATGGCTCCTTTTACATCTGACTCAGTATTATTCACATATCCAAGCAGAGAAATGCTAATTAGTAGGTAAATTAGATGCCTCTATCTCCATTTGTCCTTGGAGAGATGGTAGATATAATTTTCTAGCAACCCTGTTAGCCTTTCCTCATTCAGTGGGCTGGACTGAAAAATAGTACAATAACCCAATGGTTGTATCATATAACAGAATATCTGTTATGGGTAAAACTCAGCTTAACAGCCAACCAGTGCAGACAGTGATGCTTTACCCTGTGTAACATAACCACATAGCTGCTTGGTGCTGTGGTGTAACAAAGGATGAGGAGACACTGGAGAGCATTCATAAGTTTTCTATTTCCACACAGCCTCCTGACAGCTAAACAATATAATCTACTTTGTGGTATATTGCCTTATTGTGAGAAGCATACCTCAGTATATTGCAATAAAAAAGAAGCATTTGAATGTCCTACATCTCCATTGCACGTACCTGTCAAGTTTCAGGTGGCCATTTAGATGATGCTATTGCAGCAGGTAAGTTAATAGAGGAAGCAGCCTGCACCGTTGTTTTTCAATCCAGTCCTGCAACTGAAAACATTCAAAGGCTGGAAATGGTATGTTCAGAGTCTCTAAGTAGGGCTGCTATTATAATACCAGGAGAATGGTTTAGTCTGACATGTTTTACTTCACAGTTACCGTTGTCTTGGTGCCTGCCCCAGTTGGTTATGACAGCTTAGTTTATTTACAACAGCTCTCTGAACAACAGTGTTTACTTGATCATATGCAGGCGCCTGGGCATAGCTACAGTAATATCTGTCTTCCAAAGAGGACGTAATTTCACTCCCAAACCATGTCACTGACACAGCTTTACACCACAACAGGACAGGCAAGGGTTCTGTCTTGTCACTGCATTACAGAGACTTCTCCATTTCTGGCAAATGAAAAATTGCTTTGGGAATCTGAATCCCAGTGGTCTGGTGACAAGGCAATGTATTTTAGGTCCAGAAGCTGCAAAAAGTTTAGGAGGATTTAGAAAAGATTGTAAAAGTAGGGAAAACCCAAGTGATTTGTAATGGCAGGCTAAGAGTTTGTGATTGCAGTGGGAAAGGGATAGGGAGAACATCAGAAACAGGACTTTGTTTTGAAATGCAGAGGGGTTCTGACTAAAGCAGGAGAGAGGCTCATTTAAAAGGAAGTTACTGATGAGGAGATAGATGTTAATCAAGAACCTACTGAGTGACTCCAGGCAAATCACTGATTCCCAATTCCTCATTTGTGAAATGGGTACAGTAATACTGTGCAATACAGGAGAGACGTGTGCAAGGTACATCCTGTATACAGGCTTGGTGCTTAACCACAGAAGCACCAAAGAGGCAAGGAAGATCTCTTCTAAAAATACGTTTGATCTTACTGCTTTCTTAAGGTCAGGACCTCTTAAGAATCATGAATATAGTGTTTTGCCCATTGGTGTAAATGGTGTTACCTCACAAGATGTTGATGCAAGAGCAAGCCGAAACCGTCTCAGTACTTAGCTAAATGCTTGCCTGAAGCAAGATCAGTTGGAACTGAAAGATTTCAATACATTTTACATGGCTATGAGTCTTCAGTAAGGAATAGGATCCTCCTTAATTGAAAAAGTTGGAAGTATGTTTTATTAATCTGCCTGTGTAAATTGTTAACTGACTAGGAGTATTTTTAAGTGTTCTGAAAAAATAAAGCTTTAGGATTAAATTTTCAAGATATATCTGCTCTATGACTTTTATTCCTGAATCACTAAGGTGCTCATAAAATGCAATACTTTGGCTACTTTTCTTTACAATCCTGTATCATAATTTTCGAAAAAAGCATACTTCATAAGATTAAAAAAAACAAACAAAAAGGATAAATACTGCATCCAAGCTATGACAGGTTAGTCTGTAAGATTCATTGTCATTGTATCTTTTCGGTCAGGAATATATGAGGATTGAAAAATACTGGTGTGTGTGTATGTATGTATGTATGTGTGCGTGTGNATGTATATTTTATATATTATAAATATATATATTTGGTATTGTAAATATATATATTTGGTATTCATAGTGCTAAGACAAATATCCAGCGATATTAGAAAGTTTTAGAATCAATACAAATCCCTGTGCATTGGACTACAAGCCAGTGTCTAATTAATCAAGGTTAGAAAGAAATCTTACCAAAAAAATTCTCAGTTGTAGGATTTCTACAGGAAGTTTTTAGCTTATTACTCGCAAGTATTTTATGTTGAAACAAGCCTAGACTAGAAAGACATGTAATGAGGTTCCATGTGGGATTTGCTCTTTCTGTTCCTCATTTTGTGTCTCTCACATGCAGATTTATAGGTCTCTCACACAATATTTCTGCGTTGTGCCCCATTATCGGGTGTCACAGTCTATACAGACTCTCACTGAACAAGATATTCTCTGCACTCTCAGGAACACATCAGTTCTTCCTAACTGCATGACCCAGCTGTCTTCATTACACATCTGATCAATAAATATCTAAAGAACTAAAGTGGACAAATGAAAAGCATTCACTAAACAAGGCACTTCTTTTTCCCAAGAAAGCCCTAATTTGAAGTATTAATTGCTATATATATAGAAATCCTTGTTTCCATAGACTATGGAAGAATAGAGTATTTGGAATTGATTTGGACTGTGCTTCCTGCACCCCATGCAAATGACTTCGATGTTTCTAAAATCCTGCACGAGCAGCAATACTACCCCCACTGGTGAGTGCCTGTGCCCTGTGCTGCAGATGAGCAGGCTGGCGGGAAGCGCTGCTGCTCCCGGGTCCCAAATCACAGCTCAAGAACAGGCTGTGTGCAGCCTGCAGCCCTGGACATTTCCCTACTGCCCCTTTTTGTCTCCTTCCCTCACACTGCAGTCTGACAGCCAAAGTTCTTTTGAAGCATTTTCAACTAAATTATTTCCTGTGTTGTGGTTTTTTCTGTTCCAGAGAGAACTTTCTCTTGAGGAAGAAGGGTTATACATTGATCTGGTGGTGAGGGCTTCAGCCAGAGTATTGAAGACACACATTTAGCTACTTGCTTGGCTTGATTTAGATCAGGGGCATGACCCTGGTTCTGCCACGTTTTAGATGAGTGACCAAATCACTGAGCTATCAAGGCAATCACTTCTGCTCTCTGGCCCTATTAGCATCTCATTAGTGAATTAAACAGAGCGGCACATTGAACCAGGGCCCCCCACTCCCCTGTGTGTGTCAGGCTAGCTGATATACAAGGGTCAGGATCCCTGGCTTCTGTAAAACACCTCCAGCAGAACTTGGCTTCATCTTGCCCTAAAGAGGAGTTCTGAAATCTCAGGAAGAATGGGATTAAAAAAATCTCTTCCTCAATCAGCTTCAAACCCAAATCTCCCCTAGGCTTGCACCCATGTATCAAAATCTGTATGACTAATGGATAATCTACGTGTCTGTCATCCTCTATACTGATTTTTGCAGAGCTAGAACTAATGCTACTTCATCAGTTTAAACTAATGGATGGGGATGCAAAGAGATGTGTGCTGTGGGGTCTGTAAGCATTCCTGGGGCAATCCAGTAACATGCCAGACCCACAGGAGAGCAGTCAGCCAGGCCCACACAGTCACTGTGGTTTGCTGATTCAGTTTGGAAGAGAAAGACTTAAACATGCAACAAAACGTTTGCCTACTTTGGCTTCCCAGTTGGGGCAGAAGAAAATGGCATGAAATGAATGACATAATAGCATCATGTGGTTGGACATGTGCTTTTGGTTGGGCACATTTCAGGGAAATGTGCATAGGTATGTGCTGACAAACCCCCTTTCCAAAGACTGAAGATGGAAGAGGAAACAGAAAAGCATTTTTAAACCCTTCTGTGAGTTAAGTAGACCTATTAACTCTGTGGAATTGCTGAAGCAAGTTGTAAATGATGTATAAAACCCTCCTTGTCCACTGGAATATATGGCAGGGCTGTGCATTCCCCACTGTACTGTGCTGTTTGCTGAGCTAATAATTTCAGACAGCCACAAAACCCCACCAAGCTCACAAGTTTTGGTTAAAAGAAACTGAAAAGACAGATCATAAGTATTGTATTTTGTGGGATGATTTAGTGATATGTGCAACTGATTTGAAATACATCAGCTCCATGAAACCACAGGTTTAAATCCCAGCTGGGTTCATTTCATCCTTTTATCACTCAGAAAGAGATAATTTCAGTACTCTGAAGTACTTCTGAAGGGTTTCCACAGACAAAATCTTTTTAAAACAAACAAACTCAAATTCTTGGCATTTTTAACTCTTTTCCTTCCCTAAGTTTTTAGAAACATTGCGTTCATCTTGATGGCAAAATGTACATCTTCTCTTCTGAGTGCAGTATTTAGGGGGGTTTGTGCTGATACTTGCCACAGTGAATCCCTCTCTGGCGATTAACATGGTTGAAACACTTCAGGGTTTCTCATCACACTCTGTTTCATCAGAGCTCAGTGGTGATCAAGGACTAATAACCACTTGGGTAACACTGAACAGCCTGGATGTTTCCAAAGGACCCAACTGGGCTCTTCCAGAAATCAGGATTGCTACAAGGTATCTTCTCTTTTGGCATATCTAAATTTGCCCTGCTGTAATTGTTTTATCCTGTTACTAATGTATTCTCTATTATAAATTGCCCTACTGACAGAAAAGACAGTTTTGTGAACCTGTTCACCAGGTGTGGCTTTCAGCCTTGTCACCCATCTCTGCAGCATGGGGACTCCTCTGAACAATCAGGGCTCAATCTGCCACACCAGGTTTCCCAGGAGGGGATGTCAGCACAGTGCAAAGAAAATGAACATCACTATTACTGTTGGTTCTGGGTCTGTTACATAGATATTTCCCTCTCCTCAGTTTCCAGCCAACGCAAGCAGCTGGTATTTTTGTGTGTTTGATTTTTTTTCTTTTTAACAGTCATTCCCATTCTGAAAACAGTTTTCACCTCTATTCCTGTTGGCATTGGCTCTTTGAAAATGGAATCAGTTGCTCTGTTATTTCATGTTAAGCCTAGGTCAGAGCTGAGTATAAACCCTTAACTCAAATTACTCAACACCCAGCACAAGACTCAGTGCTTCATTGCCAGGGTCTGGAAGGGAGTGTTGGACCTGCCCTCATTTCCAACAAGAACAGGGTTAATATTTTGCAGTAGCTGTGAGGAAGAAGAGCCTAGAGCTGTGTGGGCATGGCCACTAAATTGTGGAATACCATTCCTACACCATGACAGACACTCCAGGGTGGAGGAAATAATCCATTCAGCACTGGTCGAAGCCCAGACAAGTTGTCACCAGCCTCCCAGAAACAGGTCAATAGGAGAGTCCAGCCTGGAGCATCAACTCCAAGCTCCTCCTTTCCTCAGTTTTGCCAGGGCCATTGCTGCTCATCTGCATCTGGATCCTGCCATCTTCAAGGCCATCATGCTAGAGTGGTTTGGGCTGGAAGGGACCATAGAGATCATCTAGTTCCAACCCCCGAGGCTGCAGCCCAAATACCTGCTCTGTCTGATTGACAGGAACCGCTTCAGTCGAGAGATAATTTCTTGCTGCACTATACGAGTAGTAACAGGTTTTTCCCTCCATGGCATGCAATCAGCTTCCTCCAGACACAGCTCCATGGCTGACCAGCTCCATAACTCACCTCAAAGGTTTCTGCACTCACCTTCAGAGCACACATTTTCAAATTTCACCGTTTGCTGTTACATCTTGAACCCTTTGCTAAATCGCTACCAAAGCAGAAATGCCAAGGATGCAAATAATAGATGAAGCCATATAGATAAAGAGCTGGTAACAGCAGCTGAGGCCTTCCTGTGGGTGAGAAAAGCTACCTGCGCTGAGGATGAAATGAAAAGTACATCCTTGTGTTTAGCACTTCAGAAGTTTTCCTTGGGTGGAACAGCTTTTGTCTCGGCCAGAAGCAGTGTCATCCCCTAGGAAACAGTCATCCTCTTGGAAATAAAGAGGCATTTAGATTACAGAGACTTCCAACAAAATAAAAAAAAAAAAAAAATTGAGGGAAAAAAAAGAAAAAAGGCAAAATCACAATACAAAGCGTTAAGGTTAGAATGTGATGTCTGCTTTGAAAAAAGAGGATCAAATACTTAACAGGGCTGAGAGTATTCTATCTGAAAGAAACGCCTTTATGAGAGATATAAAAGTAGTAAAAATAGCCAGTACTCACAAGAAACAGTAAAAAATTAGACTCTTTCTGGGAGAAGATCTAGCTGCACATTAGGTTAAAAAAAAAATTGAGCAGTCAAAGAGGATTTTTCCCTCCAGTGTGTATTTTTTTGCAGTTGTGCTTACTTGTGAATACTGTTAAAACACTTTAGTTTCCATTGTAAAAAATCAAGTCAGAGAAAACAAAAGTGGAAGGGACCTCAGAACGTCGTCCAGTCCATCTCATTTCCTAAAGACACATTCAGCTACGCTGACACCATCTGGACAGATGTTCTGCTCCTTAAATGGGCTTTTCACACATCTGTAAAGACTTGTTCGAAATTAAACCAAATCAAACACCAATTCTCTAAGAAACAGCATGTAGCTACACTGTCCTAGGAGCACTTTAGAGAGGGAAATCATTTCGGGTTTCTGTTTCCCTTCTAATTTCCTGCTTTGGTGTCAGGAAACTGCCTGTAAGCAGGAGAGAGGGGCAGGGATGGGAGGAGCTGTCCTGTTCCCTGGCAGTAGCAACAGGCAGAGCAGCCAGGGGTTCTCTGGTGGAGTGCCACTGCCTGAAATGACAGTGTGTTGGTGGCCAGGCAGCCACAGCTCCCAAACTTACCATTATCAGCATAAGTCATGAACCCACCAGAAATCAGCTCTGGGAACAGGAAGGGACCTCGGGGGGATATCACCAGCTCAACTGAAACATGAGATGCTGCTGGGACACCTGGGGAGGTGATTTCCAAGATGGACTAAGACTAAGCAAAAGATGAAGCAATTGCATTGTCATAGTTTTTCACTCTGGTACAACAGCAATTTATCTGTGTTGTTTCTGCTGACTTTAATTGAATTTTGGACCTTATGCAAACATGTACAATGTTTGTCCTTGTCCTTTAAATATTACATTTCTCATTGCTCTTCACAGGATTTGTGAAATAATTGTTTGAAATCAGATGTGAGCAGAGAAGACATTTTGTAGAATGAAAAGAAGTAGATATGCAAGCAGAAAAAGGGATACAATTACACATTTCATTCAGTTTTCCTAATGATATTCATTTATTTTGGTAAAAAAATCTGCTTTCTATTTTGAGAGTTAGCCTGTTGCTTATTTTATTTATTTGGTCAGCCAAAGCTGTGAGAGGATCTCACACACACTCTTTGCAACTCATTCAAACTCCTAAACTTTGAAGAGAGGGAGACTTCCTTGTCCATTCATTTTACCACCATTTAAAATTTGTACTGACTGTCTAGAACTTTAGAAAATATTCAGATGCACACCTGAATTGTCTTTAAAAGGTTTCTTGAAATACAGCATTCAGGCACTACATAATGAGATTTCAGTGTCAATTATGCAAAGGTGTAGCTGTGGCTCGGTTCATGCACACACAGAGTGCTGCAGTCATGGCTGACAGAAGAATGGGGCTGCAGTAGAATGTAATTCGTTGCAGTATCTTGGGTTCTGGTCTTTCAGCAAATGTTTTCACTGAAATTCATGAGTTACGTCACTTGAGGGTTGGACCTCTTCAGAGCATCTTGCCTTGAACTATGCTATGAACATTGTGAGCTGTACAAATACTGAGCAAAAGTGTAATGGTAATTTTCAACTGGTCACAGGCTTTCACCAAATTTTCATTTCTTCAATGACTTTATTTCAGAACCAAATTTCAGCCCTCAGGCATTTTCTTCCCCATAAAGGCATTGTAACTTTCTACGACGAAGGAAATATTTTTTGCTTGTGATTGGACAGAAGGTCACAGCCACAGTGGAGCAAATTTCTCCTTGTGTGCTACAAGCCCAAAATTTTATTCAGATCTTCTTTTGGTTCCAGCTCATGTGTGTCTAATGTCCGCTTTAATGAGAAAGTAGCCCGCAGGATGGTATTTCCCATCTGTAACATAGATAAAGCTCTATCTTTATGACACATTTGTTGCTGCTATTGTTTTTGGTAGGACATAACCAAAGTCCTTTTAAGTCATTGTGAAGGCTTCAGTTCCTCCCCAGAGATCAGAATTCCCCAGGAGGAAAAATGCCACAGGATAATTTTGTCGTGTTTCATTTTGATGAGGCTCATCCTTTCTACAATTGTCATCTTTGGAAGTATCTCCACACATCTTCCTCTTATTTTCAAGACCTGCCTGAATGATGCTTTCCTTCCTAATACTTCCTTTCAGCAGAAAATCCCCTTCTAAGTCAATTCCTCTAGCAATAAGCAGTGTTTCAAGGACAAGTTTTATTGTTGATTTGCATTTCTAGACCATTATGGTGCTTTTTGTGTCGCCACAGTACTATGGCTCATGTTGTCAAAACCTGTGTTTAGTAAAGTATAATAAGGAGAGAGTGTTTCCAGTACATACTCCAGAGGTGGGAAGTTTGGATTTGATTCAGGAGATCATCACTTCACATTATTACTGTCAAGATGAGTTAACTGAAGCATGATGTACACAGAAATGACTTTTTCAGTTAATAGAAATAAGGAAAAATGGACATAAGTGCCATATCATCAGTGAAAGATTTATTGCACTGATGTTTAGGATCCATGTAAATACTGGAGTAGATTGAAGATGTGGAGCTCATGCAGAGATCTCAGAGCTGCACAGGCTCCCTTACTTCACCCGCTGTACTCAGTTTGAGGCTGCGTTATATTTCACTTTACTGAGATTACATTTTTTGTCAATACTGGGTATTAATGAATGATTTTAACATTTACTCCATGGACTTTCCAATACCTTGCACATTTACTGGTGAGGAGAGAATCCCTAAAGATTAGGAGTTTCATTTCTTTCAGTCAAAAGCTTATCAGTATCTTTTGCATCTACTGAGCTGTTTGGGAGAAAAAGATTTCTAAATTAAAAATTAGAAAAGCTGATGGACTAGCATTTGTGAGAGTGTTTTATCTGGTTTCCTAGTGCTTTCTTACAGAACATCTGGGTTCAGGAAAAACAGCCTTAACCAACCTGCCCTAAAATGAGTGTGGCTGGATTTCACACTAATTTTTCTGTCAGGTTTCACTAACCATGCACCTCCACATTTGCACAGAGAGTCTGTAGTTTCTGAATACATTTTACTGAAATTGCATTTGCTAATAAACCCCTTGCTTCCTGTTAGTCCCCATAACCATATATATGTACAGATATAACCAGATGCAACTGTATCTTCAAGACAGCCCTACTTTCTTGGGTTATATGAAAATAGAATTGTGGATGCATTTTAACGTTTCCCAAAGTATTTCAACTTTACATGAAGTTTCAAAGTTTCATTAAAAGTCTTTCAAAAAAAAGGATCTTTCTCTTTTATTTTTTTTTTCATGTTCTTCCTGAGATTTTTGCATGGGATTTGAGTCTCCAATGATCATATTTTCTACTGATGCAGAGTCCCATTACAGCTGAACTGATTTACTGCAACTAAGAGTCTGTCCATAAAGCCAAATCAACCTTTAAATTAGGCTCAAAAGAAATACTACCAATTAAATTTAGTCTGTGACCTCTAACATAGTTTAACAAGCTCAACATATTAAGGATTTCAGTAGGGGGGAAAAATCAATTAAACTTTAAGAAAAAAATAAAATCCCCACAGTCTAAACCTTGACAAAAGTAGTTCAAAAATCCTGTAGCATCCAGCTGTTTCCATGGTTTCACATCCTGTGTTCCAGTTTTTAGGGTGCTATATAGGATATGAAAGCAGCTTGGGAAAAAAAAAAACCTCAGTGAGAAAAACCTTTTTTTCAGTTCCCTTATTTGTTTTGTTTCTGCTAGAGCTGGGGGGGCTTTGGTTTGATTGGGTTTTGGGTTGGTTTTTCCTTTTTCTTCCCTTTCTTTGGAAAAAAACCCTCTATTTTAGTTTGGATTTGCACACTTCAAAGCCCTGAGAGATCATGAGACCATTCCTGCTGTAGGCAACAGCAAAAATCTCATTGCTTATGGTGGGAGCTGGATTGGACCCTAAGAAAGAAACTGAGGGAAGTACCATCTTTTCTCAAACTCCCTTTCCCCCAGAAATAAGCTAACGTAACCACCCTGATGCGACAAGTTTATTAAAAGCAAATAGTCATCTCGTGCTACAAATCCTTCTGAATACAGTGTTTTGACTAAATGACATTTAACAGTGTTGTAACTTTAATGGTAAGAAAAACACTAGCAGCTCAGTACTTAAACCTCTGTCCCATGGTGAATATCATTTTCAATATCCTGTAAAAATTCTTTGAAGTGTTTGTATCCAGTCTGCCCCAATGGATTTACTCAGAATTAGTTAATAGTGAGAAAGCATTGAACTAAATTTATCGGTTACTGTCTCTCATGATCGCATAAAAAATAAAATTAAAAGCAACCCTCTACAGAATACTTTATCAGGCTTGGTAATGGCATCATCTCTGACAGTGAGGCAATAAAAGCATATTAGTGACCCCCTGATGAAACATGTTTACAGGCAAAGTCAAAGAGATTGATCATTCTCTCTGGAAAGTGGCATTTCCCTTCAATGCACTGTTACTGCTAGTCACAGAAGCGTACTGATGGGCTAATGTATGACAAGCAGGAAATGTATGAAAGGGAAGGGATGCAAGGGGATCAAGTCCTGCTCAGCTTTTCGAGGAAAAGTCTTTTCTGCTCACAGCCTGAACTCCCTTATTGTACCAGCAGTGTTGGCAGCACTATGTAAGAGAGCCAAAGGTCATAGCCAAGACTCCAGGTGCTGTGCTGGGTTCTGTACAGGTGTCATTCTCCCAAAAGTGTTTCCAGTAGGTAAGAGTGACTAAGAATAGAAGGGGGAACATTTAAGGAAGAGACTGTCCCAAGATCAAAGCAAGGCCCAGAAAGAATCCCTCTTCTAGTGCCATGAGACCATGCTGGACAATCTTTCAGTCACTCTTGGGGTATTCAGGAGTGGTCTTTGGGATATATTCTATGAGTTCATACTCTTCAAAATCCCAAGCCCTGGCGATTGTTTCCTGAAGTTGCATCATCTTGGGGAGTCCTTCTGATTTGTTGCAGTTTTTCTCGCTTATGAGTATTTTTTAATCCATCATTTCAGCTTCTGTATTTCTACTTCTTTCTCCAGTTTCTTCATTTATTATTTGGATGAAAATGGCAAATTTTGTTTTGCACACATGACTGTTCAGATTGCATACTTTCTATTTTAATAACTCACCTCTCAAATGATTGACCAGTGAGCTACTTGTTCAGAAACTGTCGTGCTCTAATTCACTCTCATTTACATTTTCTGTAAAAGGAAGGAAAACCAAATTTATGCATTTCTGAACCACTTTTAGCCCTCAGCTCATCTGCCATCTAAACACATAAGTCAGACATCACCTGGAGTGTGTCACAGTGCCTCTGAACAACCCAAATCTTTTGCGCTTTCCCAGTCCCATTTCTGTCCTGTCCCCGGCCAGCATGACTGGCATTGCTGCAGGAGAGGGGTCTAAATGTAAATGGATTTTTCCAAAGTAGCTTTCACAAATAGTAATTGCTCAATGATTAGCCAAGTAAAGTGGATCTGTTAGTGCCATAAAGCTCTCTTCCTTGAGTTCCTTGAGTCTTGCTCTTCCCTCATGGAGGGACCTTCAGTCATTCCATGTGGACATGTAGAGTGGGGTGAGCAGGGGAGGGGGGCAGCTCCAGCTGCATGCAGGGCAGGGAAAGGTTTTGGCTCAGGGGGGCTGTCCTTGGAGCATAATGGTGTGTGCATGGGCACTGGGAGCAGGACAGGATGATGTGTCTGCCAGAGCTTGGAAGGACTGGGAAGGAGTCAGGTCTCAAGGGACACCTTTGGGATTTGGGGTGTTTTTAAAGCCTTCTCTTTCTCTTACCTTACTGATGGTATTAAATGTCAAAATGACAACAGTTCTTAGTTACTCACTCACTTCTGTGTCGTCATCCCTATTTCTGCATTAAGGTCCAGCTGAATCCTTGCTTGGCTGAAATAAATAAGACATTAAATATGAACCGCATAGATGCAGGTGAGAAGAAGCAAAAACTTCACAGGACTGATTAAGACAAGAGTTTTCCTTGATGTAAGGGGCTAAGGTTTTTCCACCTCAGCCAGGTCCCATGTACTTTTCGGCCTCTGAGTGCTCAAGACATGCCTGAGGTAGAAATGCCTTGTTCTAGCTAATCCAGAGACTGCATCTTTCCCTGCCAAGAGGCACAAAGAGCAACCAACCCTCTGTTTGTCACCTTTGCACTAAATTACTGAACATTACTGTAAGAGGGGTTGGTGGAGAGCAAGATGAAGAGGATCCAGATGGTTCAACACATGGTGACCTGTCACATCAGCAGCACAGATTTATAAGAGCTGATCACCCTTGTCTTCCTGTTTAGTACAGTGTTTTATTATTAAGATCTTCATTTTTGTGGCTTTCCACTGTCTGAATCTTGACTCTTTCCTTGACCCCATTTCTCACTGTGCTGATTACCTGTGGTGATAATCATCTATGGAAGAAGTTCTGTGCAACAACAACTGACAGACACCAGAATAAGACTTCAACAAAGATGACAGGACCTTCTAAATGGACCTTGAACCCGAGTTAAGGCTGAACATCAAATCAGCCATGCTCCCAAAAACATCTAGAATAAAGCATAGAAACATATAAAGTACTTGTTTCAAGATGTGGCTTCCAAAATTCACAGTCTGGAAGGAAATGAGAGAAGAAAATTGAATATTATTCAAAAACAGATACACAAAGCCAAAGTTCTTCCCAGAGGGGGGAAAAAAAAGAAAAAAAAGTGATTTAGAGGAACATAGGAGAATCTGCTGACTTCTAATATTAGCAGTCTTAAAGCTCAAGAGGTGAACCCTGTGTAACAGTGTCCCTGCGTAGTGGAGAATTTGATTTGTATATCTTAATAAAGAGGATTAGAAAATACAGAAAACATAAGACATAAAAGCATTTTTAAATAGACGTTTCCCAAAGATTGTTATGAGGTTTTGCTTTAACATTTTATTACTGCTGCGCAGTGTTGTGCTGTGAAAAGCATTTCATCATTTGCACTTCAAGAGGTTGTTGGCTCAGACATGTGTCATTACCAAAGACAATTTTCACAATGCATTCAAGAGCTTCATTAACTGCCTGTCCGACAATAATATTGGCCTTGCTGTGTTCAGATACTGGAACATAGATCCATAGCTGGCTACAGTTTCAGGCATAGGAGATTGTCACCCCAGGACAGAGATGGATATCCATCTTTGTCCGGCAGATTTCTCTGAATTCATCACACTGTCTGCAAGACAGAGGTCAATGTGCCTAGGTCTGTGTAGCAAGAACTTCGTAGTGCTGAATGCCTTTCTGGTTAAAAACAAAAACATACACAAAATTGCATCAGGACTGGAAAGTAAATTGATCATTTTGATAGGACTTCTTCAATCAGAAGAAAGCAATGGGAGACAAGATAAGGGCAAAGCTGTTTAAGGCTTAATGTAACTCAGTAAATCAGATCTTAAATTCTCTCCTCACCCCATAACTCAGCAAGAAATGACCAGAAATTACAGAAGGCTTTTCCTCTATTTAATTGAAAGTGACCTTTTTTTTAGGATTTATGAGAAATAAGAAAAAAAAATAAACAAATACTAAGAGGAGAGCAACACAAGAGGGTTATATATCCAAATACAAAATCATTTTGAGGGCCTTTGCACAACATGGAATTTGTGACTGTGAAACAAATTAAACACTTCTCTAAATGCACACTTAGCTGGGACTGCTGCAAGTCACTTAATCTTGTGTCTCAGATGGACTGCACAGGGTAATAACAAATGGAATCGTGTGGGCTGGGCTCAGCAGGGAATTAAAACATCCAGACTTGTCCTCTGGGAACTGTGAGAAGCAAAAAAAAGAAACAGAAACATAGGAATAGGGACAGGTTTGAGTGAAGGGGAATGAGGATTGCTTTTGAAGGTTCATGAAAAAGAAGTCTGGTTTAAATGTTAAAAATTCAGTTGATTAAGCCAACTTGGGCTTCTAATTCAAGTTCCATGAGGTAGAAATTAACTTTATCATCCTCAGTAAGACAGAGTGAACATCATGATTAATGAATTGGTATTTTGTGCCATGAGGTTGAAGAGTACTGGTGTGACAGTACTGAGTTGCTGAACCACAGCGAGGAGAGCTTCTGAACCCATTTGCAATCCACCTTTCCCAGCATTACAGGTCTCTGCTGGGCTTTCCTGGAAACAGGAAACAAACAGTGGTTTGTTTCAATAGTTGGGAAGCCAAAGACTCTCCTGGCCTCTAGGCTGGGATGTCAAAATGTAATCATGGAATCACAGAATTACTAAGATTGGAAAAGACCTTTAAAATGATCAAATCCAACTGTCAACCCAGCACCACCACCACAATCACCATTAAATCATGTCTGCAAGTGCCATACCCACACAATTTTTTAATAATTCCAGGGATCATGGCTCCACCACTTCCCTGCACTGTATGTTTGAATGCTTGAAAAACATTCCTATGAACAATTTTTTCTAATATCTAATCTAAATCTCCCCTGGCACAACTTGAGGTAATTTCTTCTCATCCTGTCAAAAATTTTATCCCCTTTATCAGTTTGTCCTGAAACATGGTCAAGAAAGTTCCCGAGAAGTATAAATTGTATCTAAATAAAATCTTCATCAAAAAAAATGGCAGTGTTCCAGCCAAGCTCTTGTTTTCATATCATAACAGTTTGCTTGAAAAATGCTCATGTAGAAAGAGTTGTCATTTCAACAAGTTTCCAAGCCCTATGTGAAATGAGATATTCCCACCTCCATTCTTCTCCCACCTCGCCTAAAGACTTGTTCTGCTAACAGCCAGCTCTCTATTCCAGCTCACTGCACAGCTGAAAGGCTTGCATTCAGTCTGCAAGAAGAATTTTCCTTCTAGCCCAAAGAGAATTCCTACTCCATTTAGGTTAAAAATTATATCTTTTGCTCAAATATGAAGTCCAAAAATTTTTTTCTTATTTTAAGGTATTATAAATATGTGTTGGTATCAGATCTTCTTATTTATAATTGCCCTGAATTTTATCATGCTATAGAAATAATACTTTGCACTCCTTTATTCCCAGTACTCTGGAATCTTAAAAGATAGATAAGAAAGACTCTTTTGCTGATACTAAGAGAGTCAAAACACATTGGAGGAATTTCAGTTGGATAATTAGCCCTTCTGAGGACCTGAAACTCCCCCATGAGTCATTCACATTTTTGACAATTGACGCATAAAAAACATGCCCAAGGCTGCACGAGTCCCCTGGTAGGATACAGGACACAGCTTAGAAGGTATTAGTCATTTATGCCATAGAAAATGCTTCATATTCTCCTACCTAGAAAGCATGAGACAGGTCATCACATTCGCCCTTCTTGTGGTTTCAAGAAAGCTAAATTAGTCTCATATTCAGAAACCAGAGGATACAGAACCCACTTTGTTTCAATGCTAATAAATGCATTTGGGAAAAAATGTTCTAACACTCAGTAGCATTGATACCACCCAAAAGCCATGAGTTTAGCAGACCAGCCCTCCTTTTTGTAGTTCTAATAGTAGCATTTCCCTCTTTATTTATCCAGTTCTATTTAGAACACGTCTTGCCTTTGACTCCATCTTTTAGTGTGAAGTCTGCAGTGTGATGGGGGCAGAGAATGGCAGCAGCACAGCTGATGACATAGGCAGAAAGCTGTGGCAGCTGACGTGACAGTACTAATCCACTAAAATGACACCAATTTAATGCCCTGCTTTTCACAGGGTATTACCAGAATAGCTTTTGCTACCATTTGGAGCAAAAAAAAAAAAAAAAAAACCCTGCTAAAAAAAACCTACAGGTACAGTATGTTCATGGCCTTTGCAAATCTTTATAAGCCTGGTTTTGTTTTCTGGGGCTCAGGAATAAATGTACCAGAGGTTTAGTCAGCTAAAGGTCATCTGTCAGCTAAAGGTGCTGGGCCTTAACTTTGCTGTCACACTGTCAGGAGTTAGCACTGGGGAGACTCATGGTTGCAGAGGAGTACAGTATTTCAGCATTTTATTGTTCAGACTGGCTGAGACACTGGAATATTTCTTTCTAGACTAGATTTTCTCAGGGGATGCATTAGCAAGTGTCACCTGTACTAAACCCAGCACTGTAAGTCCTGGGGGACATTTCAGAAATACTTGTTCTGGTCACAGTTAATGAAGGTAGGTCCCAGTGGTCACTCCAAGCTGCTCTGAGATAACATTGGGTAAAAATCACTCTGGGTAGCCAGGAGAAATCTGGGCAGTTATCCATGTGCAATTGCATAGCAATGAACACTGAATGTGTCACACAACTTTAGATATCCACCCCAGTAATTTCGAGAGCTGGGATAGTGTCCCCTTGGTTTTGGGTGACAACTCACCCACAGTGCCCTCTGTGATCAATGAAAATGAATAGGCACTTTTCATGCAGAATTCATCCTATCTACTTTAACTGACTTCTTTGAGAGGAGACAAATCATTCCCAACCCTGGTTTGAGTATATTGACTGGTGAGTTGAGCCAGTTGAGCTCGATTCATCTGCATGGGAATATGCTGGGAATGAGGCAGGAAATACTTCAGTGCCCACAGTGACACTGGACACACGAAGGTGGGGACACTATTCTACCTCTGGGAGGTAGAACTATCCTCCTGGTCAAGCAACTAATCAGAGATCTGCTCTTATTCCCACAGTAAAAAACAGGAGAATGTGGGTGCTCCCTGGTGTCGCAGTGGCCTCTCTGATGATCATGGATTTCCAACACTGCTTTCAGAGCCTAATAATTGTGGCTCCATTTGTTTTTGTGGGACTTGTAATTGAGAACATCACCCGTTAAATTCTCCACACAACTACACATATTACAGAATATACAAAGGACAGGAACACATCTATCTGTACACACAAATTTGTGTTTTTCTATCTCTGGTAAACAGAAGTTCACTTTAAAGGAGAAAAAAAAAAGGCAACATGGAGAGGTTTGGGAGGCAAGCAATGAATCGTGGTTGCCCAGCATGTGGTGTTAGAGTGCTAAATTCAGGGAAACCAGCTTGCATCTCCCAAGCATATGCTGCAGTAACAACAGCTACAGTACAGAGAGCTGTGCTCGGAGGCACTGTGGAGTGGCAACCCATAGGGCTCCATCTGTCCCATTTCAGGCAAGGAAAGCTTATCTTTCCACAGGAAAGGAAACTGCAAACTGATCCCAGTCATCTGGGGCTGGGGTTTCCTTGCTGGTTTATGTTTTTAAGAATGAATAGCTAGATAACCCACTGTTTTGGATCAAATTATAAATGTTCACAGTTTGACTACAATGTTCACATTCCAGCCACCAGCATCACGCAGGTACCAGAGTGCTGTTATGATCTCTGTGGCATTATGAGAAAATCCTACACAGGCAATGTGCTCTGGCTTTTTGGATCAGTCTTTCAAAAATAATTTGAGAAAAATACAATTTACTCTGGAATAGGAAGTGGCAGAGAAATGCACTAGGTGACCTCTCGTGGTCCATCTCTCCTGCTCTGTGATTATACAATAGCTAGAGTTCAGAGTTAAGGCTCCTCCAGTTTTTTTCTTGAAAAATCTCATGAGGCTCTGAATAAAAAATTATAGTGAATCAGAAAAGCAGAAGTCATGCTCAGAATGTAGCTGATATGTCTTATGTTCCTGTACCAGTACCCAGATCATCACTTAGGATGAACCTTCACATGTTTTTCCTGACTCCTTTGCAGAACCTTGGTGTATTCAGCAATCATCAGTGACTTCCCAGCACCCTTATTGTTATAAATCCAGGATGCTGGTATCAAAAATCACAGAAAAATCAGATTTTCTGCAATTTACTCCTAAAGTAATAGGAATATACTTAAAACAGGATTCATTTTCAGAGCTGTGGTATTGTTGCATTAACTGCAAACACTGTCTTCCTAACCAGGTCATCTGAATGTATAGAAACATGTTCTTCCTTGTGGGATACAAGCAAGTGGGTGAAATTAAGGCACAAAGATAATACCATACACCAGAGAAAGAGAACTAAGCTTTTGCTTCAAAAACATTCTTCACAGAAGGGTCTAGAGGGATTTGAAGTTTTCTCCTGAAAGTAGGTAAAAGTTACAGCTTTCATTTGAGTTTCACTTTATATTTCCAGTTCATTTCAACCCGCAGCTCAAAGTGAAATTCTAGGATTTGGGAAAATGAGCAAAAACCTGAAGATGTGCATTAAAATGTCACATGCAGAAATATTCCAGTTGAGACCTTAAGGCAGCATCCATTTTAAAGCTACAATGGAGTTTTGCAGTTTGACCTTCAGACTTCTTTGAAATTCCAGCCTTAAGCATCCTGTCCAATACTGGGCTTCCATGAGGCTGCAGGACCGACTCCTTCCGTTCCTACTGCAGATTTATCTTATGTACATTGAAATTGGAGAAGGAAATGAGATAAATGCTAAAATACCTCATGTTTTCCAGTAGCAATACAAATGATATATAGGCATGAAGGATTTATTTTTTTTTTCTGTATTTTGATATTGGTGGCACTAGAAGAGTATTTGAGCATGACATCCAGTGCCATGATAAAATTCATATCACATTGAATATGGATGTAGAGATAAAAGGAAGGGAGAAAAAAGTCTGTGGGGGAGTATCACAGTTCAGCAGCAAGCAAAGAGTACAAAGAGATTTGAAGAATAATGTCTTATGTGTGCTCGGTTAAGGAACATAATGGCCTAGTTCTAAAAGCAAGAAGATCTTGTTCCAGCTCAGGATCCGGAGTAATCACCCCCAGGAATGACTTGGGGCTGAGGAGCTGCGAGGTGGGTTGCTGCTGAGGAGGACAAAGTGTCTCAAAGGCTCTTAGATCTTGGTCCTCTTCCCACATTTTGGTTTCCTCAAGGCAGCAGGCTTTTGCCTGGATAAACAGAAAAATTTTTTAGTCTTAGGTACATTCCTGTTTCTTGCAATGTTCAGGTGTGAGAGAGGTCTCTGTGACTTTAGCAAGCTGAAATTCAAAAAAGGAGTGTTCTTTCTTACAACTTAAAATTTGATGTGCTCTTTTTGTCTCTGCAGTGAGAGGTTGATGAAACTTTGTACATCAAAAAGAGGAAAGGCTTTTCCTTCTTAAATGGAAGTCAGATGATAATTTCCAATTTAATTTTAATAGAAACATCCAAAATACATCCATAAACACAAACACATCTTTTAGCTTTATTTCTAACTGTTCAGAAGGTGGTGGGAGCTGGGATAATTTTTATTTATGTTTTCTCCCCATTTCAAAAATAGTTGGATTAGGGATTTTATCTACAGGCTTGTTTTGATGCAAAAAGGTGTAACATGAGTTAAAGGTCACAGTTCCAACAAAGCTTTCTACAGGAAGAGCTTCTGAGCTCCAAGGGGGAGGTTCTGGTCAAAAGCAAATATGGTAAATGAGTACAGAAAGCAGAAGACACAAATCCTGCTGAGCTGCACTTGACAGATTTGTCTCATGTCTGAATAGAAGCACAGTTTGCCTTGCTTCTATTGGCAGCTGCTTCCAGCAGAGCAGTGCCAGGCTAGTGGTTCCTTCACCCATCTTCCCTCACTGGTCCTGGACCTGTGTTTACCTGTCTTCCCTATCTGTTTCCTACAAAAAACCAGTACTGGAAGCTCTTTGTCATTATTGGTTCCTTTAGTCCTTCTAATTTGGGGGGTTTTTTTCCCTTTTCTCCTGTTCCTTTGTTCAGACAGATAGGGTAGACCCAAGTCATCAGAGGTTTGGAAAAGCAGATTGGCATACCAAGGAAAGGCCTGGTCTATGTCATTCCCACTGGTAACCCCCTCAGACTCATAGCATTTGAAACTCCCTCAGAATTATTCAGTGAATAAATACGGATTATTTCCCTGCTAATTGGGGAAATGCGTAAATGGGAGTTCACTTTTACAATACTTCTAGTGTTGTAAATGGGAGTTGGAATAAAAAAAAAGAGGGTTCAACACTTACCAGAAATGGAAAACCAAGAACGTCCTCCTGTTCAGTTCAAAGTCACCGGATTTTTCCAGGTGGAAAGTCACTACAGCCTCTGCCAGAAGCCTTCGTGTCTTTGTCAGAGCAGAGTCCTGTTCACCTGTGAGACCAACTCCACTCTGTTTATAAACCTAAAACCTCCTGTTTGTGCAGTTACTTAATCACTGTGAAACAGCACATTACTGTTGTCACATGGTTATACTAAAAGGAATATTTAAAAGGAAACAGAGCTTAAGGGTAAGCTAGGGTTTGGTGATCTGCCAAGCTGAAAATAGCATTTAACAGGCTTTTAATCTATTTCATAGGTTATTGTCCCCATGAGTGCTGTTATAGTCTACAGATAAGAAAAATGAGAACAAAGGGTTATTTTCACTTACAATTCAGCAGCTGCTGGTATTATTACTGTGTCATTGATAATCAAACAGAGGTACACTAATAATTGGATCCTTTAGAATGCAACATGCAGTAAATATTTGTTGATTTGAAAATAAGCAGGCTGTAGAAATCAGACTGCTCTTTCTGTCAAAGTTAGCAGATTAAATGCTCACAGGGCCAAGCACCACCACGAAAGAAATGCCTGGCATTTGTGAGAGATTTTGTTGATCTCTGCAAGATTGCTCAGGTCTGTTTGCACCAGGGAGAAAAATAGATGTTTGAAGTAAAAAGGCAATTAAAATCAAAATTAAACACATGTTTTTGCTTTTGAATCCTAATTTGTAGATGGTACATAACATACTGTTTTATACCTTAGAGATAGGCAATTACCAAAATAACCCTCTACTTGCATCCATTTGACTTGCTGTAATTACCAGAATACACAAGGTACGAGAAGAAAACCTCTTTTTATCTTTCTGCTCATCCCTCTCCTTCAGGATGGAGAGCAAGGCTTTCTTCACACACTGCAGAGGACAGGCAGATGGCCCACCAAGATGCTTTTCTCCATATTCAGCACCACAGAGGAGCTGCTGGAGACTTTGTTTTGCCTTGTAAGGACAGGAGAAAGGAAAAGAGAATTTCCTTTGCTTGCAATTTTGCTTCTTCCACAGAAACAATGACAGAGTGATAGAGTGGAGGTTGGGATGGCAAAATGCCTTGTCCTTACTGTCTGATAGGACTTTTTCATGCTGCTTTTGAGTGTTGCACCCTGGAGAACGTGAAACAAGAGTGGAACACACATGGTACAAGCTTACAGGGCTGGACAGGCCTAAGCAGAGAGGAAGGGATGCTGGGAAGATGAGAAGTGTTTTATCTTTGTTGCACAGCAGGACACAAAGTGCATGACTGCATTTTACTTAATATTAGATGTCTGCAGTGCAGACTTCACCACTGGAGCTGTCTAGAGTCAATGAGGAGAATGTGGCACTTCTGGTGCCTATGATAATTCTTTCTCATTCAGGAGAGGATGCGAAGAACAGTCTCAGGGAACACAGATGCATTGCATTCATTCTTATACACCCTGTTTCTAGTAACAGTAAAGAGAGAACAGCAAGCTCAGATGAGCTTTCATTTTTGAAATGTCACAATTTTCTAGGAGACTTTGTCTCATTTTCAGATACGCACTAAGCACATATAAGCTTATTTGTTATTAGCAGTCAGTAGGATTTATGTTCTGAAAAGTACTACACACTTATAAAAATATTACCTAAGGTGACTTGCACTGGGCAAATGGTAAAGCAAGCATAGCTGTGAGCCATAGCACACTGCTTAAACAGTGGCTTTGTTCTCCAAGGGGAACCACACTGACCCTGAGGCTAGCAAAATTGGGTAGAGCATGGTGCTAATAACACCCAAGGTTGTGGTTCAATCCCTCTATGGGCTATTCACCTCAGAGTTAGATTTGACGATCCTTGAGGGTCCCTTTCAACTCAGAATATTCTGTGATCTGTGACTTCTGTGATCTGTGACTGTCCAAACAGTGTAATAGCAGAATAGTCCAGCTATCTTGATTTATGGGGTTTCTTTTAAAGATTTTGAAATATTTAGGGAGCTCTTTGAAATTTGATGATGATAATAATGAAAATAGTGAAAATAATAATAAAAACAAAAAAAGCCTCCAGACAGTATTTCTGCTTTGCTCCAAGCTGCATGCAGTAGCCACTACAACTTTCCATACACAGGGATTTTTTCCCTCTTAATCACCCTTTGGTTTTGTAAGTGAGGAAGGCTCAGACAGTAATAAACTGAATCTGAGCTACACATCTGCTTTTTCAAGTAGTGTTTGGTGCAGGGGCAACACTGACAGATTTCATTACAGCCGTGTTGATGTATTAACACTGTCATCTCGGATGCAGTCTGGATGAGAGAGCCCTTGAGTGAAGCTGAGAGCTTCTGATACCAACATGGCAAATGATTCAGTGCAGATCATTATAGGCATTGGCCTGTTATCTCCTCCACGACGTGTGAGGCTGCAAGTGAGCTGTCTCCTTGGTTCATTATTTATTTTTCCTTAGCTTTGGGCTCTGCCAGTCAAGCAGCCCTGGAGCAGAGCCGAGGAGCTGTTCTGGGTATGGCTCGACACATGGAGAAAGCAGTGTGAGATCACAGCACTGCCATGGTCTCCACTCATGCTGGAGCACTCACCTCCTGCCTCTGCAGTGGAGGAGGTCAGGGATGTCACAGGACAGCACTGGGAAGGATGGATGGTTTGACAACTGTTTCTCTGCCAAGGCTTTTACTAGGGCCATTAGTGGGCTCTGGAGTTCAGTGTTTCAGAGAGAAGATTGGCTGTGATGATCCTGATCATCTATTTCATCTTGCATCTGAGCAAGTTTAAGCACTTTGGGTAGGATTGGGCCTTTTCCTGCTTCCTGCAGATAAGCACAATTATCTCTGCTTTGTAGATTAGGAAACTATAACAGGGAGATGAGATTATTTTCCTCAGGTCATGTTTGAAGAGTGGTAGCAGAACTGGGAATAAAAAGAGAAATCCCACCTAGTGTTAGTCCCACCTAACACAGCATCCCAGCCCCCCAGGAATGAACCCTCCAACAGACTGGAGACTCTGGCACCTACAGGGGAATATTTGTTTATGGAAAAGTGTGATGGTGAGAACTGTCAGTACAGGACATTAGAAGCATTTCATGCAAGTCGCTTGGACTGGAGCTGGTGCTCAGAGTGCACCATGCTGCACACTGAGGGCCGCCCACTGGCTGGTGCCACCAGTGTCACCACTGCCTAGCACATCCCCACGGGGACTGGAGCAGAGGATGACCACTGGGCAGCTCAGACTCCTCTGCATGTGCCATGCCCTCACCTCCTGGACTTTGGCATTCTCTAAAAACACATTAACATCCTCAGTCGAGCCAGTCCTTTGGCTTGTGTAAACTGATAGTGCAGTCTTATTTAAGTGGAAATAGGCTGTGTGAGTCTAGCCAGGAGTCTGGTTTGTACCTCTCACAATAGGCTATAGCTTTAAAAAGCCAGAGTTTTTCTGCTTGTCAAAAAAAGCAGGCAAAAGCTCGGTCTCTGACAAGAACTCTCTATAAGCTTCAGCAGCTGTTTCATTTCAACTTTGCCCATGAAAAAAAAGCTGTATTGTAGAGCAGGGTGAGGATAACTCGTGTCAAAAGCTTTTTAAAAGTTACTTTGAAAGCATATTTCATCTTCAAAATTTAAGTGGCTTATCCAACTTGTGGTAACTGGAATCAGCTTTCCCTATATTGATGCAGGGTGTCCCTCACCTAGTTACAAAAATTCAGCTGAGGCAGCAGTTTGGGGACAGCAGAAGAGCCAGCACTGCTGAGAATGTGTGTGCCATGACATGCCACAGCCCTGTGAAGGGTGTAGGGGTGCTGGCACTGCATGCCTTCTCCTGTTGTCCCTGGAGACCAAATCTGAGCCTGGACCTACAGCAGGAGGTGATGCTGGTGGGCTTTTATCTCAGCCCCTGTGCTAAAAGAGCACAAACTGCCCAGAGGTTTGGCAGTTTGGTTTGGGTGGCAGACATAAGAAAATCCATGTCTGGCATCATAAGGGTGTTTCATGTGAGAATTCATAGTGAAACAGCCTGGAGACACTTGCACACATCCTGCTGCATCCTGCATGGCTGTACCGGCTGTTAGAGGCCCTTTATTGTGGGTAGGGTTTGTTTGCTTCCTAAGTGCTGGAAGTAAGTCTACAATCCCTTCCTTTCCCAGCCAAACCCACCCAGATGCCAGTGCATGCTGGGTACGGGGGATTATTGATGAAAGCTGAGCAAGGCACCACATGTGGCAAGCTAATTAGAGGGATCCCAAAACAGTGAATATCCATGAGTGTGGTAAAATATGGATGAATAGAGCCCAGGGGAGTATATTCTCAAATCAGACATGCAGCTTGCATTGGAACTGGAGGAGAAGCTGAGCAACAGAGCTCTGCACATCAAGTGGAAATCTCCTTCTGTACACATTAAGGCTGATTGTTTGCTGAAAACGCCTCACAACTCATTCGATAAAAGCACCAAATAATCATTGTTTGTGTAGAGGAGATGGGAAAATGTACATTTAACACTTTTCAACAACTCCCCTAATGCTGTTAGGGCATTTGTCTATTTTTACACCAATTTAAAAAATGCAGTCCCTGAAGGTCACTCTTTAGGAAAGGCCTTAATTAAGATTTCTGCCTGCAGCAAATTGTATGAAGTATAATACATCACGCTGTAGCAACCCAGATACAGATCATTGGCTACCTTGATCCAGTCATGAGCAAATATTACCATTTTCTTGCCATCAAGGATCATTTTACAATGTGAATAAAAAAAATTAGCAGCATTCAGGTTTTCTTGAAATGTCCATGGAAAGATAGAAAAATGTCTGCCATTCAGGCTAAATAAAGCATTCTGTTAAGCAGTGAAGGTCAAATGGAGACATATACTTTACTGAAAAAAATGCAAATCTTCTTTGCATCATAAATATTAAAAACAATACTGTTTAAAAGGTCTAATTTATTTTTATTGAATTAATTTCCTTCCATCTGTTTTTCTGCTCTTTCCCTCTGGAGCTCCAAGGGCTATCCTTCCCAAACCAAGGACAAATCCTCTCTGCCTGCCGAGCCTGAAAGTTTAGAGTGGATGCATTTCCAATTCAGAATTTTTAAGCCCTTTTCTTCCAAACCACCCAAAGCTCTGGCTATGTTCAAAAGCAAAAGCACCTACTCAGTACCACATTCCTGAGTCCATCTCTTTAACCCCCTCTGCTCTCACTGCAAACCTTCCCCCACAGTTTATGGGAGAGCCCCTATGAATTCCAAAGGTTGCACATAGACACAAAAGCTCTTTCTTCAGAGACAGTTGCAAGATCACTTGCTCTCTACAGCTACCTGAAGGCGAGGTTGCAGTGAGATGGAGGTTGGTCTATTTTTCCAGTTAACAGACTGAGCGGAAATGGCCTCAAGTTTCATTAGGGGAGGTTTAGATTGGATATGAGAAAAAAAATCTTTACAGAAAGAGTGGTTAAACATTGGAATGGGCTACCCAGTGGAAGTGGTGGAACCATCACTCCTGCTAAAGTTCAAAACAAATGTGGATGTGGCATTTGGTGGGGCCATAGTTTAGTGGTGACATACAGCGGTGCTAAATTAACATTTGGATTTGATGATCTTAGAGGTCTTTTCCAACCTCAACAATTTTCTGATTCTATAATCAGTACCATAACAGACACCCCTTTCAAGTTTTCAAATTTCTGTTTCTATTCCACAAAAGATCTTCCATTTTTGCTTCTGGCCATGCATCATTATCCAAATAAATACTTTAGTTCCTGCCTTAGATAAGCTATCTTCATAGTGGAAAGGAACCTATGGTACTTACTTCCCAAGAATAAAGTATTTTCTGTTCAGATACACTCAGAAATGCTCATAAGCTGGAAAAACAAAAGTACTCACCTGCTGTTAATGGTGATGCATGTGAAACCTCAAACCTATTGCCAGGAGTGAGGAAGACACAGGTGCTTGTTAGTGGAAAGGGTGAGTGGTGTAATTAAACATGAATCAAACCCAGACATTACTCTCAGTGTTAAAGATTGACTTATTAGGGATGCTTGAATTAGGGGCAGGGGGCTAGAAAAATTCATACAACTGCTGATTCTCTTTCCCCCACATGAACTACAAGGCAGATTCAAATCAAGCCTATGTGGCAGGTTGAGCATGGAGTTTGTTTTCAGATGGAATTAGCTGTCAACAAGACAGGAGGATCTCTTGTCTCCCCACTTTGAAACTGGCAGCTTTCGAGGGGGAGGAGGAGTGAAATCAAAGCCTTCAGTAGCTGTGATGTTTCCCTCTACTCTCTCATGTCTGTTCTCAGCACTGCTGATGCCCCGCCCCATCCCAAAGCAGAAATTACTAAGAACTAAAGAAAAAAGTTCTTGCAGATTTTCCTTCATAGCCAGGAATATGCCTAAATAATCATTTTCTTTGAAATCTTCCCATGAGTAGTCCCACACTTCCTCAGTAATACTTCTGTCCAAAGATTAGTATTTCCCAGCTATCTGTCCTTCCTCTTTCCTCTGCTGCATGGCTACAGTGTTTTGGACTTTGTTTTCACTATAACAGCTGCAATTAAAAGGAGCTGGCTCATGCAAGCATATTCCTGGGTCACGTCCTCAGAATGCCTCTAGAAAATGCATGGCAGTTTTTGGGGATAGGCACCCACCTCTCACAGATCACACCTTTCCCTGGGAAGACCTGGGATCACAAGTTGCCGGAGTTGGCCTAGTATGTGCCAGGAACACAGTGCTCTGGAAGGTCAGCACAAGCTGAATTTGTTAGCACCTCACCAGCACATCTTCTGAAACATCTGATAGTCTCAAAATGACTGGGAGAGACAAGGAGGAAAGTGCATTCATAGAGACTGTCATCTGCATGGGGCTATATCCCAAATACAAGCTCTGTCACTTCTCTGAATTGCAGAGAGATTACTGCTTACTCTGCATAATATAAGCACTTGAAAGGAAAAATGGAAAAAATTCTTCTTAGTTTTTAAAACTCGAACTCATTCTGAAGTTTTCCTTTTTTATTTCTATTGGAGGAAAGCATTTCTCTTTACCAGCTGTCAAGTCAGTGAAGAATAATTTAGTGTTTTAGCCTTGTACATCATAAGAGGCCAGTAATCAACCATCCCTAGAGTCCTGGTAGCATTTAATATTGCATTTTTTTAGGGCATGGCAGCATAGATGGCCTTGAGAATGTGAGGGTGAAAGAACAGCAGTGGGTATTTAAAAGAGACCTGTCTTTAACAGAAACAGACAGTATTCTTCCTTTCCTGATATGCAAAATGCCCCTGTGATACAAAGTAGTTAGAAACAGATGACAGCAGCATTTCAAAGCAGTCAGGAGTGCAGCAGCCTAACTACCTTCTTGTCTGTCTTTCATTATTTAACTTCACTGTCATGTTGAGGGAGGGTTGTAGTAAATGTCGTGCTGCCACAAAGATGAATGCTAGGTGGATGGATGGATGGATGGATGGATGGATGGATGGATGGATGGATGGATGGATAGATAGATAGATAGATAGATAGATAGATAGATAGGAAAGTCTTCACATGAGAAAGAGGCAGTTCACCTATGACTTTCTTGCATGTCACTTCTCAAGCAGATTTTCAAGGATTTTTTCTCCCCTTTGCAGCTGAGTGAGAGAAATATAGCCTGCACATGAGAGATAATATTGTCCTGGGAAATAGCGAGTGGATTAATGTATTTCTACTGAAGCTAGCAGGAAATTGTGTTTCAGTTTGTGCTTATGTGCTTATTGTGAATACGTCATATTGAGAACAATTTGTTAAACAAGAAACATAGGGTGCTAAAAAAATCAAAAGGGACAATAAACTGGAATGTCAGGTTCTATAATAGACTTGATGTGTATCTGTATTGTCAATAACCCTGATGCCTATGCTGGCTCCCTTCATTCTTGTTTTATAATGAAAAAAAGAAGACTGTTGTTTTGCAAGTTATTTATGGTCCATCTCTAAGATTTCCTGTACTTGTGGAACATAGCATTGATGGGACGTCAGACTTGCTCACTACTGCAGCTAGATGAGATGTTTCCTTAGCTGCCTCTCCTGCCTCTGTGCAGGAGCCTTCCTGGGATTCTGAAAGCTAATTCAACACCAAGGGGGCTTGGCAGCATGCAGTTAAAGCCTCTCCTATTTAGAAAAACAGAACTTGTCCTTTTGGTGTCATTTCTCTGTGTGCATATGTATGTGTCTATGTATATATATATATATATATATATATATANATTATATAAAGCCAAAGAACTAAAAGTAACTAAAGGGCAGAGAGTCTGGTTCTCCTCTTTTTCCTTTGAAAGCTGAATATTTTGCTTCAAACCACTGGCAGCAGATCTGTATTGACACTTCGATCTCTCAGAGTGTTTATGCTGGGGTGAGTGTCAGTGTTGGGTAGTAGTTCCTCTCTGTAGGTGACACCTTTAAATGAGAGTTCTTCCTGCTACTGAAGTGTCTGATCCTGTTTCCATGGAAACCAAGGTCAGATTATGGGAGAAAGGTTTAGGGGATATTTTTTCCTTAATTACTTTAAAATCTTACCTTATTTTCATCTTTCTGCTGTCCATTTTTCACAGAAGAGGAAGTAAATTTGTTCTATTCCTTTCTATTATTTATGTAGCACCACCTCCATGTGGGTGTACACAGACACACACGCCATAGTTTACATGTCATTTAACAGAGGGAACCTTAACTGAACTTCAACTTGAGTTTTCTCTTGCTTACATATCTGCCTTCAGCTCTAGAAGCATAATAAGAACTATGATTCAATGCAACATGAGCAGCACCAAGTTATAACAGTGCTGTAGTTTTGACGGCTCAGCAGTAGAGACAAATTACTCTGACATTGGAAGTAAAATAATTATTCCAGACCAGGGTCATTGCACCACGCAGGGCAGTTGTTAGGACCACTTCCCAGCTGCATCATCAGTTAAGTTCAACCTTTGGTCATTCTTCCTTCCTTCATTCCATAGAAAAAAAATGGCATATTTCTAAGGGGCCAGAGAAAAATAAATTCTACCTGCTACTCAACAGTTTGAGGATATGGCATTGAGAAAGTGGCCCATGTCACCACTGGAAAATAGACTGGAAAACTTGTCACCACAAGAAATAAATTACTAGAGCTGATAGTGTATGAAATTTTATGTGTTTGTGATGGGCTCTGTCTGAGCTAATGCCTGGCATGGGGTCTGAAGAACTTTCTGCAGTGAAATGATAAGGGAGACAGACACTTCCAGAGGGAGTCTGCCCTGTCCTGAGCCAGAGGTATTCAAGGCAATTAGCTTAAACACTGACCTTTCAGGTGGATAAGGCTAGATAAAACAGTAGGGTAGGATTTCAAAAATAGACACTGAGCAGTACAGAAAAGAAATGGATAGAGATGGCATGTACACTGAAAAATTCTCCTTACAAATATATCTGTATTGGAACCAGTGCTAAATATGAGAGCTGGCCTTCATAAATGTAATGTCTCACATTAGCTGCATCTCATATTTATCCTTCTGATATCCTTTAATGACCAAATAAAGGTATTTTTACAGATCTGTCCATAGAAAATAATTCTCTTTCCCAAATAACGCAGTAAAATGTCTTTTTCATTAAAAAAAAAAAAATGAACTCTTTTTTTTTGGGGGGGATGGGGGTGGTTGGGGGAAGCTTTGCCTCTGCTTTCATGCTGGCTGGCAGGAATTTTTATATCTTGGCTTTTTATTTTATCCGGAAACTCATATTGCTATCAAGGGCACACTCTACACTGCAGCCAGTGTATATAAAAAACAATTAAATCCCTCCTGGGTGTCAAAAAGTAACCCGGCTGTCAGCACTGTATGTGCAGACAATCCCACATCAGTCAGTGATATCAGAGATGTGATCAAGGGAAAAAAGTAGGAGAAATGAATGTAAGAGGTTGACAGTTGAAGCCATGTAGGTTCCTTAAATTTGTACCCAGCCAAGGGCATGGGCATTTGGATAAAATTTTTGAGGGGGAGGATAGAGGCTCTGGATGTTTTCACATGCCTGGGATCTAGCTGGTGTGAGGCAAGAAGAGGGACGAGTGGTGCTGGGTCCGTCTATTCCGCCAGGTAAATGGTTCACCTCTGCAGAGCTGAATGTGTAAGCACACGAGAGGCTTCCTCTGTGCCTCTGTCCTTTACAGATCCAGGGATAAATGGAGACAGTCACAGAAAACAGGTATGGGTCAGAGTCTGTAAGTGTCCATTAGCTGGCTGCGGACGAGGATAAACCATCCTCGGTGTTTCTGGGTAAGTGTGATGGACTGCTGGGATCTCTTGTCAGTCTGCCCTGGAGACCCTTCCCTGGGTTTCAGCTTCCTCCCCGAAAATGCTCAGTTGAGTCAATCTTTGATACAAGAAACTAGTTAAGGTGAGTGTCGTCAGATCACTGAGCTGGAAAAGCACAGCAAACCCTCTTGCCTGCTGAATGAACATTAGGCTCAGCCAGAGCCAGACCACGGGAGCAGTGCAGAGAGCTTTTGCTGAAAACTGCATCACTTGAATGTTGAGCTGCTGTATTAATTAATTTGGTATGCAAGTCAGGTTTTCCAGACACTAAATCAACTTCATAACAGGTTATTCATGAATAATTTCAACCTGGTTTTCCATTATTAATAATTATTTGTACAATAATATGACATCAAAAGCCCTAATAAATGTAAGGTTTTATTGTGCTGGACACTCTACAAACAACATAATAAGGGGCAAGCTGATAAGTCTTTTTAGTGGGCTGAATGAATTGATCAGCATTACCTGGAAAGCCTCTCTAACCATAACAGGATTTCACTGTAGAACTCCCTGAGAATGAAGGGTCCCAATCCTATTTCCAGAGGAACCATAGGCCTTTGCAAGCTGCCCATAAATACCAAAAAGAGTGTCAGGACAACATGACACTGCCATAAGGGTCAAAGGCAACTTTGGGTAAAATGGGAGACATGGGATCCCTAAGCTGCCGGGGGGGTGCAAGGCTCAATATAGAAGGTGGGAGTGCAACATAAGGCAGATATTTTGCGACAGAAACATTACAGTTACTAGTGATATCGTCCTCTTCTTCCATATAATTTTTTTTCTCTCCTTGTTCATAAACTGCAATGAACCCAAGAAAACTTGCCTGAGGGAAAGTTTAGTGTTGCCCAATTTCGTTTATCCCCACAGAAAGCTTTGATTTTACCCAGGTGATGGTTTTATGTACGTGATGTTGTCTTAGAGTCAAACTTTAAAAAACAGAAGTAAATATGGCTTTCTCTAGAGCCTAGAGCTAACTGCCTAACAAATGTCATCTGTAACACATATTTCATCCAGGGAGAGAAAAGGCCAGTGATCTGGGTAGCTGATGGATGATAAGATCAGAAAAAACCACAAACCCATCCCTGACACTCAGATGATTACTGTAGAAGTGTAGCCAAAGTATTGTATTTGAAGAAGAGAATTTGAAAAGACATTTTCAATGAGGTGACTGGACTAATGGAATGGTGTGAAGTGCCTTGGCTTGGTAGACTGACCTTGAACCCAAATGTACTGTCTCAGCTTCATTACATGTAATGGTGATTTGGTTTTTGTGGTTTGGTTTGGGTTTTTTTACATAAATATCTTATTCTGATGTTCCTTGTACCATATTACAGAGAAAGGACCAAAACTAATCCTTTCTAATCCTGGTAAATTTCACAGTATCTTTTCTTTAAAAATACTATAATACTGTAAGCTTTAAAAGTAATTTGCATTTTTCAGCCATTTTAGGGAGCCTAGGTTACAAAAAAAAAAAAAAAAAAAGGATTGTTTTTGACAGCTGTACCATCCCAACATATTAAAAACATATTGCCTGAGAAGTGGTGGTTATAAATAGCTGGCATTGTAGCTCAATACATTAGTGTGCTACTCTTTGATTCCTCTATAATTATAGAATGAAAGCTTCAATCCCTGCATTGGGTGAGCACTTAAAATTACAGCTGAAGTTGTAAATTGCTGGTCCTCAATGTCCTAGTGAGACAGATTGCTTTCAGTTCATAAAGAGAAATTCAGTGTTGTGTCAGAGGCAGATTTCCCAGTGAGCTTATTGTCTTCTGTTTAAAACTAGTAGGGGAACTAAAGGAAATGCCAGAACATTTTACAATGTACAGACATAAGCAACTATTCTTATTTTCAAAAACAAGCAGCACCTGTGTTGCCTCAAAATGTTCACATTGTTGGTATTGATTTTCATTTTACACATCCCCAAGAACAAAACATACCAGATAATAGATTGTTTTTATTAGTTTCACCGGATGCTGTATCAGTAATAGGTTTAACTCTTTTGTGAAGGTGACGCCTTGGGCCTTTTGAACCTGTTGATGGACATTTGATTCAAAGTGCCACTCTGTCAGTAGCAATCCTAATAAACACAACCCCCCTCCCCCCTTCCCAGGAAACACTGTGGTGAATGCTCATTCTCACAAGTCTAGTCGCCTAATAAAATACTATCTCCTTAGGATTGTTTCTGAAACAAAATAAAGCTAAGTATTAGGCCCAGAGGTTAATTTCACCTTTTTTAAGCCCTGCAAAGCTGTGTGAATGAAATCCTTTTGCCATTGTCTAAAGCAATGTCTGTCTCACAATACGTAACTACAGATTGAGAAAAGTCATATCAGTACTGTGTCCACTCAAGATTTGTGCATTGGTACAAAAGTGCCTTAAATCAATATGTAGGCAGCTACCTAACACATAATTGTGTCAATTCAATGGGCAATTTCCCGTTGAACATCCTGGATTTTCGCATTAGGGTGAATATGAGATCAGCAGCATTCAAATGCCAGAGGATGTGGGTAAGGTGACCCTGTGAACACTGGATGTGAACACTGTAGCTCTTGGAAAGGTGATCACCAACCCAAGCCTGTGCTCTTCTGCCTTGAGGGTACACAGGCTTGAAATGATCATGGAAGGCAAATGTGCTCTGGAGGTATCTGCTGGGAAAAAAAGTATTTCCACCTTGTTTTAATCATGATTTTGTCTCAGCAGAAAAGTAAAGAACTGGGCAATGAGATGAGCTGGTTCAGGAACAACTAAGTTGATGCTGACATGACATTTGTGCAGCATTATGAGGAAACATATTCAAAAATTCTTAAAAGACACAGGAAAACTTAAAGTGCCTGTGGAGCTTTTTGTCTGTGAAAATAGAAAGTTTCTTGGGAATTTTTGGCCATTATACCAGGACTTAAGTAGTCAGACATCTGTTTTATGAAAAAATCTACCAGATTACATTAGATGGAAGCTCAGTTTAGGACATATATTTTTCAGCATACCTGGTATTTTTCACTGTCTTGTAGTAATATGAAGCTTGTGTGCAAGAAGCAGTAGTTACTAAGGTCAGTCAATATCTTGAATCTTTCACCAGAATCGTAAAAAAATATATATATGACTGTAGGGTTAAGGCAAAACATAATCTAAAAAGATGAAAAACTCAGTTGTGAAACTGAAGAGGTTTTAGACAGAATTGTAAATTTGTGGGATGGTACCTTTTAACAGGAATGAGAGGGAAACTTATTTGAGCAGGAAAACTGAAAGATGAAGATGGCCAATCAGTCCTGAGATCATTTCAGCCATGAAGAAGCTAAACATCAGTTCAGATTCTGTGAAGAGTAACCTTGTAGTGTATGCTGTACACTCTTCTCTCCACAGCTGAGACCAGATGGGCAGCTGTGTCAAAAACATCCATGCCAATAAACACAGAAATTTGCTTCTTTAGTCTTCACATTCAGATGTTTGTGGACAAATGCCACACCAAGACAGATAATAATCAGGACATGTATGACCAAGGTGCCTGTTTTCATACAGCTGCAGTGGTGAAAATAGGGCTTAGGGAGTTAATTTTCAATTGCTTTGATGGAGAAGGTTGGCTCTTTTCTTTTTATGCAAACAATTTCTGTGGTATGTGGAAATGAAACAATATTGTTCATCTGGATAACCATTCACATGAAAGGTATTTTGATATTCTGATATTTTTCTGTCAAAGTCAAAGGATCACAGCATTACTCTAGATGTAGGTGGCTGCTTGCAGTTTGGAACACATCATTTTACCTATAAAAAGTTAAGTCGGGAATAAACTCTAATCCTTTTAAAATAAATACATATTGGCTTTAAGCATATTAAAATAGGCTTGGGAGCTTATTTCTTTTGCTCTTAGATTGAATTGTTTTTTGCAGTGTGCTCCTAACCTCATTGTTCTATTAATCTGTCTTTGTTGGAAGAAGCAGAGCAAAAGCTGCTGCCTTTCTATAGAGAAAAAACCCTACATTTGAAGGAAAAAAAGCATCTTTTCTCTAGATCAGGATGTATGTAAAAATGGAAGGAAGATGGGAAACGTATAGTTATTCCACAACATTCTGGAAGTGTGAACAATTATTTGATTAAGATCCGGGCTTTTAGGATTTCAGTGTACACATTTTCAAGCTGGGCAAAAGAATTCTTATTCTTAAGGTAACAGGGCTAATACTGTTTCTGAGGTCAGTGATTTTGAATTTGCAAACAAGAGTTTGCTGGGAAAAGGAAGGAAACAGCTGAGTATTTTATTTTGTTGTTAATACAAGGAAAATATCCACTTTTTTACAGCATGTCTTATGTAGTAGGTGAGTGAGATGAAAATAATGACATCTACCCACAAGATGAATGACATTTTATGTATTGAAAATACCTACCTTTGATGATAAAGAGTATGAGTTAATCACCCCATATGGCTAAGCTTGAGTTGGTATTTAAAACACACACCCCAAATTAATGGGATCTTAGCAGAGAATAATTTAGATTCAAAGGGACTTCTGGAGGTCATCTTGTGCAAGCTCCTGCTCATGTTGCTTAGAGCCTTGTCCTGTCAAGTTCTGAAAATCTCCACTGACAATGTTTCCACCGTGGTTCTGTTTTGTTTTTCTCTTTGTATGGGGTCAGAAATGTGATAACTTACAAACTTTGCTGTCCATAATTCTCTCTTCTCTACTTAACCAAATACTTTTCATTCCTTAAATGGGTTATACAGCATTCTTTCTGGTCTTGCAATCATTTTCATTATCCTTCTCTGAACCTGCTTGAGATGTCATCCATGTTACACCAGATTTTATTGATGTTCCCTGGCACTGGTTGTACCATATCAAATATGCACTGCAACCCTCCTATTCAGTGTTTGTGAATTATCCCTGGTAATTCTTTAACCCTTAATAGTTAGAAGCATCAGCATATCGATGGCTTACACCAAATGTTTTCTTGACTCACAGTTTCTTAGGACAGAATCCCCTATCCTGTTAGCAGAGTTTCTTGTTTCTCCACGTTGCATTGAGCAACTTCATCAGAACAACTGTAGCTATCAACAACTGACCTAAATTCCATTTGCAGTTGGTAGAGACAAATTAATAGTTTCAGGGTGCGGTTCGTCTCTTTATAAACCACTTGTCTTAATTGGCTGAATGAATCCCACACTCCAAATTCCTGTATCTCTCCGTTGTTTCTTAACATGGCTAATGTGTTCCTTTCCCTGAGGAGAACAGGAATCTGTTCCATTAATTCCTGTAGAATCTTTATATCTCTTAAGTGTAAATATGCACATTTGTGGAGTTACATAGGTGTGCATACAGACAGCTTTCTAAGCATGTATGGGTTTGAAAGTGTTGCTATGTCACATTGCTGAATGCAAAGATAAATAGTTGTTGTGCTGGAGAGCTCCTGCACAGCTTCCCTGGATGCACCAGCAGCACAATCCAATGAGATATTATCTGTTTCATACCCACACTTACTACCCTATGAGGAGCTTGGGCTGATAAGATGCTGAAACAACTGATACAAAAATATACCATAATCTTTCTCTGCTCTCTTTTTTTCTCTTTTTTTTTTTTTAATGACCTTTAGCTAAGCAATTATTAGTTCATTTTTCAACTTTAGGTAAAAAATACTAGGGGAAAAAATAACATTATTTTTAATCCAGATCCTCTAATTTTTGAGAAATTAACTTAATCTTCCATTATCACTCTTCAGTTCTGCTCATCTCTTTCAGTTTGGTTAATTAGATCTCCGTAACTAAGCAGCATGCAGAATGAGCATTGGAATATTTGAACGAACACACAGAAAGAAAATGCCTTTAATTTTGTTAGAAACCACCAAAATTTCTTTTGCACCATTCCAATGCCAAATAGTGGGAAGATATACCCCTCAGTAACTAATTTACTATACAGTTGATTTCATCTATTAGCCCCTATGAAGACCAGTCCTGCTTTCCCTACTGATTTGTTCTTACTAATGACTTTGGTGGTTGAAGCAATAAACCCTTTAAATGCAGAGAAGTGATGATTATAAAAGGGCATTTGGAATAAATATAAATGTGTGGAAAACAAATCTAAATTGAAATAAAATTAAGTGTAACTGCATGATCAGATTTTATGAGGAGAATGGTAGTAATTCATTCCTTAATCATTTATGTTTATCAATCAAAATATAATGGTGCAATTCACAGAAAATACCTGAAAACTTAAAAAACCCAATTATTTCTCTTGAAAAAAAGTGAAATTAGGGAAAAGGAGACATGACACTATGTGAAGCTGTGACCTTGAGTGGAATTTTCTCTTACATCCTTAACATTTTGTTGCTGTTAGGGTGGTTTATGCCTAGCAGCAGGTGGGTGCGAAGTGTTTGATTTACCTATGGGATTTATTTACATGAAATCTTGTGTAGGTACACTCTGCTGTTGTTAGGGAGAGTTTCAAAGAGCCACAGCTATCTACTAAGGACATAACAGTGAATCTCAAAAGGCACTGATATCTTACTGTGTCTTCCAACCTGAGGCTAGCTAAGGTGTTTTGTAATGGTAGCATGTGAAGGAAAGAAAATGGAAAAAGACCTTAAAAATCCCTGTTAATCTACAGATGTTCTTGACTGCTGCTTTAGAAAAAGTCTGGGTTCTGCTTTGCTGCCATTACAAGCATCTGTGTCAGTAGTGCCCAAATGTGCTGCCTCACAGACCCTGGTTTTGAGAATGTCTAGCCATCCAGCAGCACAAGGTTTGGTGCTTCTCAAAATCCTCAGTTTTAAATTCTTAATTTCTTCTGTCAACAACAAGGTTTAGACACACTCACAGACAGTATCCTCTTGGCATGGGAACTGGGAATCACCAGCTCTCATGTTTCATGCTTTAGCAGGGGCTGACAGGCTGGAGAGGACTGGAGGCCAGGCAGCTCCTCTCCTCCATCCCTGTCAGCACTGAGCAGCCCCCACACAGCCACACATCGCACAGCCCAGACTGCACCTGCCCCCGCTGTCATACTGGGTTTTACAGTCTCAGCTTTCCTCAAGCAAAAGGCCTAAATGTCATCAGAAACCTTAGCCTGACTTCACTTTTTCTGCAGACGTAAGGTTTTTTTATTATTTTTATTTTTATCAATTTTTTTATTATTACTTTTTTCAGGATACATCAGGACTATAAGAATTTTGAAAGGAAAATCTAGTTGATGAGACATGATTTCCAGGGAAATATCATACCTGGAAATCCAACACCATGCCTTTTATTGTGGCACATGGTTGTGAAACCTGGAAGACGTGCTGCCTTTTCCTCTTTGTGGCAAAACTAAGATTGTATTTTCTGTTGTATACGGAAAGATTTAACAGTGGAATGTTCACTGTCTCTTGAAAACCTCAGGCAAACCTTTTCTTTTCACTCTCCCTCAAGTTTTTTCTCTTGATTTTACATCTTACCCAGCTGCCTGCTTGCACTGCGATGCAAGAGCACTTCTAAAGCCACATGTCTCTAACTTACAGGAGGTGTTGTTTCACCTTCAGGGGTCAGAATAAAGAGAAAGGATAAAGGATCGATATATTTAAAACTTCTCATGGATTGAAGCCCTGGAGCTACACTGCTACTGTAAATAAGTGATAACAGAAAGTCTGTGTGACTTTACCCACTTACCCAGAGTACATATGACATCGTTAGAAAATAAATGGACATGAAGGTTTCTGTGGAGTATCAATTAAATAAAGAGAAGGTCAAACCAAAAAATACTTCCTCTATTTCATAATGAACTTCCATTTCATAAAATACTAAGTCAATAAATTAGATTGAAACTCTTTGGACTTCTTGTAATTATGTATTACAGATTATCCCATCTATTAATTATCCAGGAAGAGATCCAGTAATATAATAATCAGAACTGAATTATGTTCTTTGGGAGCTGAGTCCCAGTCTTATAAATGAACTCTTTTCCTGAAATTCTATTTTTTCACTGTTACTGATATATGGATTCAGATCAGCCCTCTGGGAGAGAGGATTGTTATATTTTTAAGAGGCAAAGGAAAGGAAAGGAAAGGAAAACCTAAACCACTAATGAAGTGTGTTTCTTTATTCCAGTTTAAGTACCTTATATGTGAAATGCTTGACTTAAACCCAGATGTTCTATTTTGAATAATTCTCCATGGTTGGGTTTTATAACTTGGATGAAATTTCCTTATGGTTATGCTACAATACCTTTTTTTTACTTACAATAAACTCAGGAAGGACAAGTAGCCTCATTAAAAAATACAACCCCAGGAAGGTAAAATGAAGGCATTGTGAGCAATTCCCTTAAGGTATCTTCAGATTGTCCCATTATGGTGAGATAAAATGTTAATACAGTGAGTATAGGGGTTTTCTCCAGCTATCAACAGGAGCTTAACTTTTCATCAAAAGTCCGAGTTTAGCTGGATCTCTGTGACCTAGAATCCACCATGTCTTTTATTTACTAATAAATATGGGAAAGGATTGTTGCTATTTTATTGTTTCAGAATGACAATGGCTTTTTCATTTGCAAACCTAGAAAAGTAATCAAATATTATAGCCACTAGCAATACCAGTCACAGCAAATTAGCATTGTATTTCCTCATCAATGACCTAGTCCTTAAAACATTCCAAATTAACATTTTGAATGCATTTCATTGCTGTTTTTTAAAGTAATATCTAATGAATAAATTCCTGCCAGGTGGTGTCTGATATGCAGCTGGCAAAAAAATATGGAAGCAGCTGCACTTTAACAAGTAGCCTTCTTTTCACCTGCTAACAAGCATCTGTCAGCTGGCTGTATGGATAAGCAGGACGTGGATTTGCTTGTAAATAAATTGTACCTGTGAAAATCGTGTGGTGCAGCTCTTCCCTCTGCAGGATAAAAAAGAAGGGGAAGGACTCCTTCAGGGAATTATTTCAAGTGTTTCAACTTGGGTATAAACTTAAGTCGTGCTAACCTGGAACTTCTACAGCCTCTCTAATAAGTGGGCACCATTTATGTCAAAGCCTTTAAAAGACAGAGGCCATTGGAGAATTTAGAAAAAAGGGGAAAAGGGAAAACACAGATAACACAGGGGTTTTTGTGGGGAACTAGGTGCGGTGGTTAGGCAGAAGTTATAGATGTAAAAATGGGAGCGCTTTTTATCACCGCAAAAGCAAAAAACCTTAGGTAGAGGAAAATGGATTTTGTCCTTCCTGGAGACCATCTCAAAGCTTATTCCATACTGCACATTTTAAGATCTAAAAAATCTGACTTCTAAGTAGATTAGAAATTTTTCAGAAATTATTCAAGGTTCCATGTTTTAACACTAGTTCCTGTTACAAGGTTATTGTGGCTCAAACTCAGATCATCTGCTGCCAGTGTCAGTATAGTCACCAACCTTCTCCTCTCCCTCTCCTGACAGCCACTGATGAGAGACAACCCTGAGTGCCATTTGCCTTCTGCTGCTGGCTTCTAGATTAGCTGGGGCATCAAATGCACTCCTAGAATCTGGTTCAGATGCTGCCCTGAGTCCCCAGACTTTCATGTATTTTTTGTGGACAGAAGAAATGACTGAAGCAAGGACTGTGCTCATTGTCTCCAAAGGCGTTATTTGTGGTTTAGGAAGGCCAGAATGCTGAAGAGAACACAGAAACTTAGTGTCCACGGGAGGAGAGATTCAAGCCCTTCCTGCTTTTCTTTATCCAACCAAAATCTGAGGAACATCAACTGCAAATGTGTACATCTGAAGAATCACCACGTGAGATAAAAAGTAGGGGCTGCTCATACAAATTGCCTGCAACAGCACTAATGTCATGTAAACTCTGCCCGTTCCCAAAATGCCACCAAATGCCAACGTGCAGTCAGTCACCACTGGCATCAACCTGCTTGGGGAAGTCTCCTCCTCAAACCCCACAGGGAGCAGGCCCAGCCCTGGCTCCTGAGAGCCCCAGGAACAAATACCACATTTTTTCAGCAATTCCAGCAGTCTCAGGGCTGCCAAACCTCTCACAGCATGATCTTGGGCAGGGGAAATGGTATCAGGCTGTTGAACTAGCAAAACCTTTGCCATGGAGAACATGTGTAAAACAAGAACAAAACAGAAGAGAAAAAGTAGCTGGACCACAGAAAGATTCCCTAGTAATTTTCAAGTGTGATTAAGGACTGGGAAAATCTGGCTGTACTGTCTATGCCTGGTGCCCACACTTCCATCTTCACCACTCTCTGCCCCCTGCAGCTCATCTCATTTTTGTACCATCATTCAGACACCCTATTAATGAAGTTATGATTAAAAACAAGACAACACGTTTCCAGCACCTGGTGGTGCTCCAGTGGGAAGCTTTCTGCCTAGGCACAGAATATTTCCATTGCCATTTAGGAAAATACAATCCCATCACAAATACCAAAGTAATCCCTGTGAGTCACTGCTGAGTGCTATCATCATTAATTGCAAGAAATGGCTAGCTGAGGGAAAAATAGTTATATTCAGTTTTTTATTTTATTTAAGGATTTTCTTTCAGCAGATAATGATCAGCTCTGCAAAGATAAAATGCTGTCTGGGTTATTGACAAAAGACAGATTTGAAGCCAAAAATCCAGTGTGAACTTTCTTGTCTTTTTGCATAATAAAATATTCTGTGGCTTCTTCCTTCATGGCGAGCTGCTAGTCAACAAAACAGATGATAATAAAAATATTTACACTAATAAATAGGAAAAATAGCTAAATGTCCATGTATTCTCACTAACCATGCAACTTTCTTTCTCATGATAAATTATATTCAAGCAAAAGTAAATATCAAGTCTTGAAGGTTACTTTAAATAAATAGGTAATTTAAATGCAACAGTAACTTCCTCATTGCCCAGAGTGTTTATTTTTAAAAAGACCCTTATCAGGAGATGAACTCTTTCTCCTCTTTCAGAACATCTGAGGGCACAGATCAAGGTCACTAACTTTTAACAATCTGATTCAAAGTCTGTCCAGATTTTTCTAAATCTAACCTAAACCAAAGTTTCCCTAAAAAATATTTCCCTTTTAGGGGGAAAATCAGCTGCATTTGAGAAGCTGGAAAGTGTAGATCCTTGCTTCCAGAATAAAAGCTTTTCTAGTCTGCATCCATGGATGCATGGTTGAATATTCAAAATTCAGGTGGATCATGAGTCTATCAAAACCTCTTCTAAATGATGATGATTTAGAAGAGGTTTTGATAGGCCATTGATCCTTACAGAAGTTCCATCATCCATAGATTAAAGCTATTTTCTACCAAAAGTGGGAAGGGCCTTCAACAGGACATATAATTTCTCTCAGGCTTACGTGGGTTATAATTACTATGGGTTTAATCCTACCTGCTTACCCAGGGCATGACAGGACTTTATTCTCTTGTATTAAACAATGTTTTATATAGACATAGATCAATAGACAAACATACACATGCAGAGCATCATGTCACTTCTTACGTGGGAGCCAAGGAAGTTTTGCCATTGGTTGAGCAGGCTAATACCATCATCCATCATCTTTTGAAACACCTGGCTAAAACCATTGTGGAAATGAAGTAACAAAAGGCTTTGTAGAAATGAGGTTTGCTGTCTGAGGCACCAGTCTGAGGTAAGTCTCCATTCTCCAGCCAGGGGAAGCTTTTTTCCTTTATCTCAGCCCTCCTTTGTCTTTTATTTTATTTTTTTTTAATTAGAAACAGATTTGTGTTCAGTAGTACAGTATATCTGCTATTCAGATACTCATTTGCAGTCACTTATCAGCTCAAGCAGCTCAGCAAGCCATAGGCACAGTTTATCTGAAGCTTATTAGCAAAACATGGTGCTGATACCCTGATAAGGCCTCACAGGAATTTTTTAGCTCTCCCAGGTGTATTTTTTACCTGTCCCAGTCTCAGAGTCATCAGAGCTGAGCAGGAGACAGGAGAGGAGAGCCATCCTTTGGTGGCATGCAGGAGTGGAGTAGGGAAGGCTTCATCCTTTGCTGTGGCACTTTGCGGTGTCCCTCCAGACAGATGGAAACAAACTTCAGGTAAAGCCTCACAAGTTAAATGTGGCCACAAGTTAAATGGGACAGTCTTGCACTGGCAGACTTCTCTCGCCGGTATTTCAGCATTAGAGAACAAGCAAGGTGATGATGGATCATCCTCTCAGGTGGAGCAGGATCCTGGAGGGACCAGCTGGTATTTGCAGCACATGCTCTTTTGACCCAGCAACATCATCTTCAAGAGTGCAACACTCAGGTCGTGCTTGGCCTTTTCTCATGGTTAAGACTTCAGAGGTAACATTAAATTTTCATCAGACACTTCAAGGAGGTGCCATTTGTACCTTAGCGAGTGTGAATTACCACATCCATGGCAGGTCAGATTCTTTGGGGTCATTTGCAAAGGAAATGGGAGCTTGTTTTCCAATGCAAGTTCACTTTGGTTTTTATTTCACCAGATATTCCAGAATCCAGAGGCTTCCTGGGTTGATTTCTTTAGAGATGGCATTATCAATGGCTCACTTGCTTATTGCTATTTCAATTTTGGCAGACTCTGCAATTCCCCACGCAGCCTGTAGATGATGACAGCTGCTTTATCTGAGGCTGTGCCCTCTCTACTCTGCCCTTCCTCTTTTTAAGCTTTTTAAGCTCAATAAAAACAGAGTTTAAACCCTACAGTTTAAACATCACTTATGTTACCAACAGAAGCTTCATTATTATTTATGAACTTATAACTCTACAACTTCACCTGAGATAATA
This sequence comes from Cyanoderma ruficeps, assembly GCA_008694505.1. Classification (NCBI taxonomy): domain Eukaryota; kingdom Metazoa; phylum Chordata; class Aves; order Passeriformes; family Timaliidae; genus Cyanoderma; species Cyanoderma ruficeps. Next base: position 5,418,249 of record VZDJ01000074.1, read on the forward strand.
ATTCAGCATCTTAGATAGGTTTTCTAATGCTGTTTTTTATGTAATTTATTGCAGTATTGATATTATTTTACTATTAAAATATAATATTACTCCCTACTTTGATCATAATGATTTATATTTCTGTTTTTAAAGGTGCCTGTCTGAGTAAGACTTGGAAAGACATGAGCAGAGGAACAAAGTGTTTTATAGTTTCATAATACTATCAGGAGTTTACTCCATGGAAAATCAGTAGACTTTCCTTTAAGATTTTCTGGTGAATGATTTGCAAGAGTGCTGTTGATGTAGCCAGTTTTTATTCCCCCGGCGTTCCAAAAGATGAAATAAGAATCAGCACATCTCATTTCAACTCTTTTGAAGGAATTCACAACTCCTTCAAGCTCTTGTCTGCTACAGATTACTTCTGTGCCCAGGTGGGAGATTATCAGCTACCCAGTTTCTTGCCAGAATAAGTTTCTCACTCTTTGCTGGGTTAAGAACTGGCTGGATGGCCAGGCCCAGAGAGTGGTGGTGAACGGTGCTGCAGCCAGGCACCAGTGGTGTTCCTCAGGGGTCTGTGCTGGGGCCAGATCTGTTCAATATTTTTACTGATGACATGGATCAGGATATTGAGTCTTTCATTGGTAAATTTGCAGATGACACTAAGCTGGGAGCGTGTGTGGATCTGTTGGAAGGTAGGAGGGCTCTGCAGAGAGACCTGGAATGGTTGGATGGATGGGCAAAATCCAATCAGATGAAGTTTAATAAGTCCAAGTGCCAAGTCCTGCATTTTGGGGACAATAACCCCCTGCAATGCTATAGGCTGGGGACAGTGTGTCTGGACAGTGCTCAGGCAGAAAGGGACCTGAGGACACTGGTGACAGCAGCTGAACATGAGCCAGCAGTGTGTCCTGGTGGCCAACAAGGCCAATGGCACCTGGCCTGGATCAGGAATGGTGGGGCCAGCAGGAGCAGGGAGGTCATTCTTGCCCTATACTCAGCACTGGTCAGGCCACACCTTGAGTGCTGTGTCCAGCTCTGGCCCCTCAGTTTAGGAAGGACATTGAGTGCTGTGTCCAGATCTGGGCCCTCAGTTTAGGAAGGACATTGAGTGCTGTGTCCAGTTCTGACCCCTCAGTTTAGGAAGGACGTTGAGACACTTGAACGCATCCAGAGGACACAACAAGGCTGGTGAGGGGCATGGACCACAAACTCTGTGAGGAACGGCTGAGGGAGCTAGGGTTGTTTGGCCTGGAGAAAAGGAGACTCAGAGGTGACCTTATCACTCTCTACAACTTCCTGAAAGGTGGATGTGCTCTGGTGGGAGTTGGTCTCTTTCTCCAGGCAGCAACTGACAGAAAAAGAGGACACAGTCTAAAGCTGCGCCAAGGGAAATATAGGTTGGATATTAGGAAAATGTTTCTCACAGAAAGTGATAAAGTACTGGAATGGTCTCCCAAAGGAGGTGGTGTAGTCACTGTCCCTGGATGTGTTTAAAAAATATTGGATGGCACTTGGTGCCATGGTTTAGTTGACATGTTAGGGCTGGGTTGGACTCGATGATCTCGAAGATCTCTTCCAACTGAGTGACTCTATGATTCTGTGACTCTGTGATTCTGTACGTGGCATGTAGAACTCCTGCCCTTCATCTCCAGGCCTGGCTCAGAATTTGGGCACAGTAGGTTAGCATAAGTCGCACATACTCTACGCAGTCTGACTGGCCTTGGCAGGGAACACTGCCTCAGCTAATGGCCTCTGAGCTTCACAAAAATTCCACACAGGGGTCGGTGAGTTCATGCTACCTACATTTTGCAGTCTGTCCATGTCGAAAGCTGAAGGGTGGTACATCATTTTATCCCCGTTTTTTAGTCTGAGCATTCAGACTGTTACCAACCCTCCTTTGTGCCTTGTGTGATTGTATTCAGCAGTATGTTCTTTCCTGTCTGCAGTTAAAGATTTGTGGCAGCTGCTGGAGAGGTAGTGCTTCAGCATGAGCATTTTTTTGCAACCTGTCCAGCAAGGCACCCCTAGTCTGTCAGAAATGTGTGTTTGTATTCAGAAAAGTGCATCCACCATTTCTGGCTCTTTTTGACATGAGGAGTTCTGCTAAAACAATTCAGGAGGATCTTCTCATCTGCTGTGTTAGTGGAACTGCTTCTCTTTCTGTCAAGGTTCTGGCAATGATATAATAAATATCCAGGCCCAGATGGGACAGAAAGCTGTGGATGGGAGATGTCTGTGAAATCCACAGGACCATCTCTTTTGGCACAGCTTGTGTCAGTGCCATGTCTGGAGGAGTTGCTGTTCCTTGTCAGGAGGACATGGTCCAGTATTTCCTCTGAAGGCAAACAGAGGGAGAATGATGTCCTACATAAAAAGAACTGCTCTGATATTAAATTGGACCACTAAGCCATTTCAAGATTTCTTGTGTTTTTCTCTCATGCAAGGAAACACCCACAGAAATCAAATTAAAAAGAATGAACTTACAGGACATAGTGTGCAGGGCTCTGAGAGGCTTCTGTCACTGCTCCATATGATAACACCATGTAAGATCTGGTTAGCGATATATCCAGTTAATTAATAACCCCTTTAGCTTCCTAATGATACAAATAACAATTCTTTCAGCTGCACGTGGAAGGCAAATTAAATTTTCACTGTCCACATCTTCGAGATCCAAGTCCTCCACAATTTGTAATGCACATTTCTTAATTATATAGTGGTTTTTGACAATGAGCCCAACCACTTTTTTGCAATCTGGGGCACCTGGAAGCTTTCCTACTGGAGTTTCTGCTCCATAGAGAGCCAGAGTGCCTCAAAATGTCCTGCAAGCGACCCAGATGACTTCTGACCTGTAACATGATGAGCACCTCCTGCCATTTGCCCTACTTAGCAATGGAAAGGAAGGCAAGGCAGTTTCCTCAATGATGGGAGGGAAGTAAAGGCACTTTCCTCAGCTGTGGCAAAGTTACACTGATCGAAACTTGAGGATAAGTGAAACAGAAGTCCAAGACAGACACTCATAATCATCATCTCAGCTGCTATTTAAATTAAGATGCTTCTTCAAATTCAGAGACAGAGGATATGAATGCAAATGAGGATTTATTATCTGACATGTCTTATAAAATTAAGAATTGTATAATAACAGTAAATTACAAGCAGCAGCCTCTCATAAAATTACCCATCTCATTTTACAGAAGTACTAACTTGCTCTGCATGTCCCCTTTTAAGTAACTGGGGGAAAAAAACACCCATTAAAGCAATTTATTGTGAGAGATATAATAGGATCCATACTATGAAAAGCAAATAATATAAACTGTGCTCAAAAAGGGAGGGATGTCATTTTACACCCTTCTGAATTTCCATAAACACAGGGAGTCCCTCCCCTACACATTTGGAAAAAGTGATGTATGGGATGGATATTATTAACAGCTCTGTAACAAATGGAACCTGGTAACAAGGATACAGACTCATGCTTGTCTGCTAGACTTGGCAGTTTGTGTGTAGCACTGATTCAACTGACACCACCAAGTAATCTTAAAAACTGGGCTGTCACACCACATAGAGAGAAGTTTTATTCTTTAAAGCTCTGTATAGGTGTAACATTTGTAATGTCTGCCCTGTTCAGCATTTTGCAGTATTTGGCCTGTGTTCACAGCCATAAAAAACCTTTTTTATTTCAATGCATCATATTTTGTTAACACTATGCATAAAGTATGTCAAATATTGACCCTAAAATACCATGGTTCAATATATACTGTGCTAGAATACATCTTGCTACAGAAATATCCGATTAGAGACACATTTTGTTTGGAATTTGTATCTCAGTTATCTTTTTTAATTTTATTTTTTTTCTTGTTCAGGCAGTAAAAGGAGAAAATTGCATCTTAGCACACTGGCATAACAACATTTTATCTTAGAAATAGCCTGGCCTTATTCCAACAACTAGCTTTTACATGGAGATATTATGATTTTAAATTCAGGTCTTCAGGTGAAAGTGAAAAGAGTGATTTAGTTAAAATTAGATTGTTAATTTAAAATGGCAGCTAGGAATCTAAAGTTTGTTTAAGTTATGTTTCTCTCCCACCATTCAGCTGCTTTCAAGCCAAAATAGACTTTGCTGTGAGCGGGGAAGGAGTTCTTTTATAATATTGATCCTGCAGTAACAATTGATACATCCCAGACCATTATGTTGTACAGACATATTCAAAACCCAGCAGCTTGATAATGCTGAAAGTTTTGTTATTTATTTAAAGCAAAGCTGTTCTCTGAGGTTGCTGTTGGAAGTAGACCATGCTGTGCTCATGTGCAGCAGTAAGGATGGCTCCCTGATTTCACCGAGCTGATGATGCTATTAACAGCCTGTATCCCATTTTAGCTTTTCTTACTATATATGTGCAAGAATTTAATGGATTTCAAACTGCCCTGCTGCAGAAAAACCTCAGGTCATTTGTTTAAATGCATGAATTCTCCTCCCAGGAGAAAAATGGGATCCAGCAATGAATCCTGTGCCTGCCCAGTGTGAGAAGTCCCACTCAGCCATCCCTGCTCATTTCTTTTGCACAAAATGTTTCCTTCGAAACAAGAAAGGAAAGAAGTGGTGTCCAAGAAGAACTAGTAGATTTTCCTTCTAATTCAGTCGCTGTCTCCTGGCCCTGAGCAGTACTAGGAGACACAATGGCACCATCCTGCACAAAGTAGCAATCAGATGGTTAGTTACCCCAGCCTGTACCTTGATTTTTGATAGTACATTCTGGAACAATTTTAGGCATTAGGGATTATTAACATATTTCAGGTTCAGGTGTTTATTTAGATGTCTATTGGTCCCAACAGTTCATATTTAACTTATATTCAGGATCCTGTGGCTCATGGTCCTTCCCTGATGGCCAAACCATGTAAAGTTTATGACTCTGCAACCTTTGCTTCAGCATAGCTGGATCTTTTTGAGCAAAATGTATTTACGATTGGAGATAAAAAAAGCATCTGCTTTGTATCCATCACAGCAACATTGACTTTGTAAGTATGTATTCTTAGAAAATTTTCTCCTTCTTTCCTCTCTTCAGAGAGCCATACTCCACCAGCAGTGCCCATCTCTGGTTTATTGTTGGAGCTCGGTTCAATAAGATTTTGACTGCACATTAGCAACACTGGAACTGTTAGGACAGACACTTCCTTAAAAATTGATGTGAGCTCCAGCTGTGGGATTTGCACCGATTCCATACAAAGACAGATTTTGCTCTGTGTGTGCTTGTTGGAATTTATAAAGTGTGGTTTGTGCATGGACAAAACCAGTCTTGGTGAAAAGCTATGTGAGCCATCCTTGGGACAATTCATCCAATTTTACTGCATAATAACCCCCCCTTTGGAAGCCATGATCATACAAAGGTACATAACATTATGGCCTTCGAGTTTTAATTTAACAGGAAAAGTGCAGCTGGGAGTGCTTTTTTCATCACATATAAAGCAAATGCAAATAAATACTCTCAGCAAAAATAAATGTTTTTCCCTTCAGAATTTGTTGGGGGATTTTAGGTACATCCTAAGCCTAGTTTTAGTGACACTTAGACACAGTTTCATAAAAGTAGAAGTGGAGACTTTTCATTTCTCAGTTTATGCAGAAAAGATCCTTTTCAGATATATAACTTTACTTTTAGCATCTCTTATAGCAGACAGTTGAGTAGTTTATTCATGTGAATACAGAGCATTAAACCCTGCAAATGTATTTATCCAAATATGTAATTACCTTATTTTCCATGTTTTTCTCAAATTTCATGGATGCAGATAAGGTGAGATTAATATAAAATGTTATGTAGCAAGAAATATGGAGCTGGATGTGGAATGTCTTCTTAAGGAATCTTCTCCTTGAAGGAGTATATAGTCAGTAATAAATCAACGTGCTGCAGGGCTACTTCAAGCAGCTGCATTTCCATCCCAGAATATAGAACCTTCTTATTTAAATGAAATAGCTGATTTAAAGGAAGAATATAAAACTTGAAATGACAGTTAAGTCATCCCATCCCCAGGGGAAATTTAGATGTACCTGGATGCATTAAGAGTTCCAGCACTGATGTTTTATCCCCTCAAAGCCATTGCAATTTAAGATATACAGTCTTGGAAGCTGCAAATGAAGTGTTACTTCCCACCAGCATACCTGTCTTGACAGATGGCAAAAGCCTGTCCACACTGTTATCACTAACAAATTTCATGTCAGCTCGGATATGGACAATGTTCCCTTGTGGCTGCTCTTGTGAGAACCTTAAACCTTAACAATTTAACCATTTCCATAAACACTATAGCAAAATTGCCTGGGCACAGATGTGACAGTCCCAAAAAAGCACATGGAAGTCATAGGACCAGAATAAGTTAAAGTGCCTGTGTGTTACATTCCATATAAGAAATCACAGGCTCTGTCCCCAGGTTCAGAGATACAACTTAGGAAGTGTGATATCAACATGTACCTTCCTCTGAAGACTGTCATCCATGTTGCACCCATTAATAGAAGAGGCCAAGTGTTACCTGCTGTGGCTTATTTTCCACCTGCATTTATCAAATGGTAAAAGGGATTGCAAATACCAGCCCTAGGTAGCTCACAGGTGATCTCTGGAGCAGGAAGAAAAATCTTAAAGTGTAGGAACACATAAACCTTCTTCCAAAATAGGTGTCATACTTGTCTCAAAAATAGAGATCATTATTACGAAAGTTGCTGGTGGCTTGTTGTTGTGTCCTGGTGCTGCCAACCTTCAGGAAATTTATGGGGGTTTCATAAAGGTAAGTGACTTCAGCAGAACAGTTCATATTTGCCTAAAAGTATTCATTCCACTCATAAAAGATGCTGAGGGATTTTCAGAGTTTATATCTGCCATAAACCGATGTTAGGTCAAGAGATTCTGATTGGTGCAGTGAACTTAACATTTCTCCCTGGCTTTCAATGGTTAATAAATCACTGCAGCCAATCCAGCTGGCATTGATGCGGTCAACAGGATACATGCACCCAGTCAAGAAAGGAGACCGTGAGCAGAGTGAAAACCCACCAGCCACTGCCTAGAGCCTTTCTGGATGGCTATGCCAGTAGAGGCAGGCAGAGTCAGCCTCTGCATCCCCTCTTGCTGATATGTACAGCTGCCTCTTGCAACATGCATTCAAACGCTGCTTCAGGCCAAAGCTGAGAGCGGCATTCAGGATATAACCCCTTCAGAGGTCAGGCTCAACAGTTCTGGATCGATTCTTGTTATTTTAGACTCCAAACTCATCTCCCAGGTCTCCCATCTTTTGCTTGGCCTAAAAGAGTGAAGGTGGCAGTGAAGTTGGAAACTGCAGAAATGTGGCAGTTTTGAAAAGAAAATAAAAATCCGACATTGAGTTCTCCCATCATGCACCTGTTTCAGTCTGTGGTACTTCTGACTTTCTATATTGACTGAAAACTGACAGAAGCAAAGGGCATGGTCATTTCCATAGGTGTTATAGTCCTTTTTCACAGCCAGCAGAGATTATAAAAAAAAAAACCTAACACACACACACAGAACCACCAGCATTAATCCCTGCAGAAAGAAAGGGTTTTCAGAAATCTCTGTCACATCAATTTTACACTAAGGCAAACAGAAGCAGACAAGTAAGGAACTTTCAAATAAAGTTTTATTTGTTTGACCCTGATGGAGTCAGTGTATGACACAGAGGGAAAAAAATCTGCCCAGACTTGTAATGTCCTATGAAGTTTAAATCAAATTATTCTAAAATTGGGTTGCCTTTCAGGTGCCTGGCTTGTGCTGCCTAGGTTTGGCTTTGATTGTGAGAAAAATCAGTCAAATTCTCTCTAAATTGACTCTGATTTTCAGTGTCACTGAATGTAAAACATACAGAAAAGTATGTAAAAGCTCTTCTCATCAGATTTCCTCCAAGTCTTTGCAGTTCTACAGAAATAGGATTTGTAATAGAAAGACCTTCAGAGTAAAGAGTGAAGGAGAAAAGTGAAGTTTCTGAGTTCCTGGGGTTCCAGCTGCTCCACTGGGGTTCTCAGATGAGATAAGAATTTATTTCTGGTGTATGTCCCTGCTGAAAACCTGGGAAAATATAATCTTCTTATGTGAAGATCTCTCTTAAATTAGTGGATAGAAATCAGAGAGTGAAGGCAAAATGCTTCTGCACAACTTGTGCAGCTTGTGCAGCTCTTCTCTATTAGCTGTCTGCTAAAACCTCTGACTCAGACCCACAATGTTTTTCTGGGCACCTTCTGCTGCTGCTTGAACCAGCTTTAATTTTGGAGCCTGTCCCCATGGATATACCCAAAACCCAACTGGTTGTGGCCCTGGGCAGCCTACTGTGCCTGCCTCTGCTTGAGTAGACAGTCACCAGAGATCCCTATCAACCTCATCCAATCTGCAGTGAATCCTGCCACTACAAAGCTGATTTTCAAGCCAAGACCAAAAAGCAAGATACTCAGTTTTAATATCAGGGTGGAAGAGGAAACAGTCAAAGCAATTGGTGAGTTTTGAGTGTTACAAGAAATTAATTTTTATATGAATGCAAAGTGCATCACCATACTGCTGCTCTCCACAGCAGCTACGTGTTCATTGCAACCATTTTTTAGAACATAATCTCATTTAGTGCACGCCACACCTCTGTGTTTAAGCAGCCATCTGAAAAGCCTAAATTGTGTGAGAACACTTCATTATCAAATTATACTTTATGTGAAACCAGCTACATTATGGGCTGTTTAGTCCTCAAATTATTCAGCTCAAAATGTGCTTTGCAGTCATGAAAGGCTGTCTTAATTTTTAAGGATTCCCTCAGCATATCTATTCTGGTTTACAAACCTGCTTGATTTATGGGATTTTTTCCATAGCAAGCTAAATGTCTGGCATACCCTAGAGACATGAAATGGATTTAAGAACACAAGACACACTGGCAGTATTCTCATATGCTGTAATCTAGGTGTTGGCAGGAGTGAGGAACATGCTCTTCCATCACACCCAAATGCCAGTTCTGGGCCCAATACATTCAGTGTCCAGTCCCAGTGGGGGAACCTTCTTGCAAATAGGCATAGTCAGGATCATGGTGCATTTTTAGTTTTGTTATCTGTCACTCAACACCCTCCTAATTTTGGTTTAAATCTTTCATATGTAATTCAGTAATAAGTAGAGAGAAAGAATAAGAACAATTACAGAGCACTCTGGATCACAACACAGTATTAATTTTAGGCAGAATTCATGTGGGACTCGTGTTCAAAGCTTAGGAGCTCAACTTAGACACTCAGAGTATTGTGAGGAGCTGGGAAACACACATGATGTTATTATTGTTCCCATACAGATAAGGTGCTGGTTGTTCCTTTAATAGTGCTGGAGAAACAAGGTATGGCTTGTTACTCAGATCAGCAGTTTCAAAGTGTTATATGTCATTAAGTAGAAAAGTATTTTCATTATTTTGAAATGGTTGGCATTAAGTGCAAGTTATGCTGCTATATTGCAGATCATTCAGATTAATTATAAGAATGCATGAATACTTAATTAACTACAAGCCGTTCAATCCAGTATTTCTGGAAGTTATATGCCCATTGAATGGTCATAGGAATCTTTCTACTGTGTTTCATAGGCTTTCTTATATTTCTGAAAGTTCTTGATATATATCACTAAACCATTAATAGAATCTGAAATTCACACCTTCAATCAGACCTGCACTCTCTTGCCAGAACAGCTCTTAACTGATGAAAAATGGTTTAAATTAGCCACACCATCAGAATTTAATGCAATAAAGCATTTACAATAAGAAAGTACAACAATAAGACTGGAAAAGAAATGACATCCAACATTTTGATTCATTGGCAAGGAGATGAGGTAAAATAAACATAACAAATCATAAATCACAGGACTGTCTTTCAAGAAGATGATCAGCATGAAGCACTATGGGAAAAAACATTCTCAACCTTTATTGATTAACCCATATAAACACCAAGGGTTCTTTAGGAACTTCACTTTTCCCTGGCAAACCAATGTATTTATGGTCCAGTTCCTGACATAAAAGATGTAGCCTCCAAAGGTGATTGTTAAGATCACCCCATGTACACCAGCAGCATGAGCTTTTTCTGCCCCCTGCATCACTCCTGTCCAGTCAAAGAAAACTCAGCCAGCTGTAGAAACAGATTGGAAATGTGCACACGGACAGCGAGGACAAACAAACTGTCGGTTGCTCAAGTGATTTGGTTTCTTCTTGCAAACACAAAATGTCTGAGGAGAGATTGCACTGAAATTTCCACTTGCAAAATGCAAAATGCAAAAAAAAAAAAGAAAAGAAACCACCACTGATGATCCTTGGAACATCTGGTGGTTTCTACCAGTTATTCCCCAGTGGCCAGCAGTCGCAATTTGTGACTAGTCTTGTCTTCAGCCATCTCAGGGCAACCAAAATACGACAGGATGACAGATAGTCCTTTCAATAGATACTGACAAACAAATTAGTGTAAAGATGCTTTTCATAGCATACCAGATGTGTTGAGTTCTATCATATGGAACAAGGAATGAAAAACTGTCTACATCCCATCTGTGCTTTTTCAGTAATCAGTGATGCACTTGTTGTGGAGTATAAGGTACAGTAAACATTTGGACGGGGTTTTATATGTGAAATAAATAGAAAACGCCAGGTCTTGGTCTCATCATCGTTGTCTAAAGCTTTTATATTAACAAGAATACCTTAAATGCCTGGGAGAGGGATGTTCAGGAGTTAGAGTATTGTCCTGGTGATTAATTGAAAAATTATGCAAATTCCAAGAGAAAGGTTTATGCAAATGAGAATAGACTGCAAAAATGCACTTTGCTTCCAATCGCACGCAGGGCTCCCAGCCTGTCATAATAAGCAATAGGTTAAAGAATTGCCGTTTGGATTTACATCATTTCCTCTCTTGGGGCTTATCTGTCCTCAGACTGTTAACCCAGATTTAATTCAAAGTGGCTGCAATTGCAGCTGCAAGAGCAGCGTTAAAATGGAAACAATGAAAAGTGAGTGCTCTTGGCGGGTGATTGAAAGGCCCAGGGCATGGCAGCACATGCATTTCCAGCTCACTGTAAATGAAACCAATATCTCTCAGGAAAAGGGCCCTTTGTGAGGGTTGTCCTTCCATTCAGAACAAAAAGCCTCTGGCCCGGAGTAGGAGCAGGGCAGCAGGGGAAGAAGTGCAATAGCATGTGCCAAATATCTATAATGAGAGAGCATAAATAAAAGGAGCAGGAGGTCTGGTCCAGATCCTCAGTGTAGGGCTGAGCTTTACCAGCTTTTAGCTCCTTTACCTTAGATTGAAAGGCTGTGTGTTTTCCCTACAGTTTCCTACCAGAAAATAATTTCTTAATAGCTTACTACTCTGGGACCCACTTTTGACTCCCAATGTCATCGTCCTGTGTCCTGACTGGCCCTGGTCCCCTGGGCCTCACGTGGAGATGTGAGAGAATGCAGCCACCTTGGCCCACATCCCATCCCAGATGAGGGTCTAGCTTCAGGATCCCCTCTCTGATCAGCACTGAGGGTCCTATTGCAGCAGTCCCTTGCTCTTCCTCTCCTCTGCCCATGCCCCCGGCACCCCAGGAGGCAGCTGTGCTTAGGGGACATGCAGCCAAGTCCTGTGGCTCTTTGTCATCCTCTTTGCAGAAGACCAGGACACCACAGGATCTCTTCTGTCTCTGGTTGTGTTGCCTGTGGATGCTGATGTGTACTCACCCTTCCCTCTGCAGCCATGCTCAGCTCTGCTGACAGCCAAGCTCTCCCCTCTCTCCTACCATGATGCTCAGTCTCCCTTTCTTGTCACTGCCCTCCCTTCCTCCTTCTGCTCTGTTGCACAAACCCCTTATTATTGCATGAGAAATATGCTCTGAAAAATCCATTTTGCTTTCTCCTTTCTTTTTGGTTGGTTAGACAATTATTAATCCACCTCCTTTTCATAAAATAGCCACAGTCATAATAATAAAGTCAAAATATGATTTCCCCATAATATAGTATAATCTCTCCCTTTTCTTTATTCCTTGCAGATGGCACACCTCTTAGCATAAACAGCATGTTAGCATACTGATTCCAGATGCATAAAATACGTACAAATCTTCACATTTTCTCTCTCCCCCGAATGAGTGTGTGTAGATATATTATCCTTGCCATTTAATTTTCCCAGCTTTTCATTTTGATTTCTCTTTTAGGACAACACAGACTTGTCATAATCCATCTGGGATTTTATTCTTCATCATACAAAAATGTTGCTTGAAGGCCAGTTTTTACTTGGCATTAAGAGACTGAAGATCAGCCTAAATCAGAGTATTATAAACGTCTTATAACAAAATCCCTTCAGTTGTAAATGTGTTGTCTCAATAATTAGATAAATATACCAGACCACTTGTTACCAGACTAGCACAGGAACTAATTACATTATTTCCTGTAACTGCATCTGAGGCACCAATTCACCAGCGAAGAAGAGGCTCCAGAATCTATCTTCTTCTGAGGTTGTTGTAAATAACTCCAGTTCTAAAAAGGGGTTACAATAAAAGCTCTCTTAGAATTAAAAGGCATTTAAACAAAAGAATCTAGGAGTGTGCTGTGAGGACTAAAGGATAAACTGGATGTATTTTGCATTGGTAGGTGAGGGGGTATAAAATTCTCAGTTGATCATTTACAAAAAGCTTCTGACTTGATTGTGAAATGTTTTCTCTTGTGCTTAAATTTCATGCCACAGATTATTAAAAATTGACTTCGCGGTATTTATTTTACTTATCTATCCCAGCCAGGCTGTGCTTAACCATAGATTTTGTGAATTATTAAATTTTAAAAGCAATTTGTGTTGGATTTTACACTCCAGTTCTGTCTGGAGGGATGTACACCTCCAGTTCTCTTCCTGAAGCTGAAGTGCTTTGATTCATCTTTAATCTGAATAGTCTTAAAAGTGCATGTTCCAAGTTGTAAAGACATGATGATAGTCTCCAGTGTAAGGCTTAACTAACTGCTTGTTAGTTTTAACATTTAACATACCATGAAAAATAACTGATTTCCATAGGTTATCTGAGCCATAATAATGCTCAGCATAATTCATTCAGTCAGATAGCAAGAACTATTTTCAAACATAATGAGGAGCTAATAAAGGTCGCTGTGCCCACAAACACATATATATCATTGCTAAATTAACAGTACCAATGCTGAACGGATGCATTTCAAGTACAAATCTCTTTAGCTGAAACTGCTTGATGCTAGAATAAATCTTCAGTATTTAAATTCAAGCTAAGCCCAAGCGGAAGACTTAAATTTAAGTGAGGAATCAGACTGGTACTAGAACCAGACTAGATTTTGACTAAGAAGCCTGAATTACACAGGTGTAAGGTCTAAAGTTTAAAATAAGATCTGCATTTTCCTAGTTTGAAGCTGAGATCCATTTCTCATGTTGAAGTTAGGGGCAAAGATGAGAGGTTTCCATTTAAGTTTTGGTGTTTCACTTTTAGTTTATGTAAATCAATTTCTGGAAAAATATCAACAGTTTTTCAGGATATTGTCAGACACCTCCTGTAAACTGAGCCCCTGTATGAAGGAGTGATATCTGAAATGCTAGGGTTGGGATTGTGAACTGGTTTTAAAATTTTGTTCTATCACTGCCTAGAGGACAACAGTGGCAAATCTCTTCAGTGCTGTGTTTGTGGAATGCAAACACAAAATTGGAATTTACTTGGGTTTTGTTAGTATGCTGATATCAGTGACTTTGTGATGAATTTTGCTGCCAAGTGAGATGCATTGAGGTGTTTCCTAAGTCATACAGGTGCAGGAACAGAAACAAGAGACAACTAATATATAACAAATAGACAGCATAAAATAATTGGTAAATGGATCATAAGCAAAAGGACTATAATATATTTCATGTGCAAACCCCTGTTCTAGCTAGGTCCATAAAATCAAACTAAGATGCTAAAGCCTGGATGTGCTCCATATTATAATGAATGCCAGATTTCAAGGTGAAATTGTTTTAATTATACGGAGCATTGGCAAGATTAGTACATTCAGTGTTGGCCTCACCGGATTTTGTTTGTTTGTTTTCTGGTTGATTGCAAAATTGATGCAATTATTTACATGAGGATTTTTTATTTTAATGCTTTTTTGTGTGCCATAGAGCAAACAGTAAATCCCCAATGTCCTCCTGTGCAACCTGTCAGAACGGGGCAGCAGTAAGAAATAGGGAAGAATGGAAGGAAGCCTTCCTTTTCCTCCTCTAAATTGTTTTGGGAGAAGGTATGATATTTTTTGCTCTTTCAATAATAGTGTAGAGCAGACCTGCAGAAAGAAAATTATCCCTGTGAGCCAGTAAATCCTATTCTTTAGATGGGCTTATAGGCAATATCTGGGGTAGTTGTGCATCTTAAATCATAATGGGATTTCTTTCTAAACATATATTCTGTGCTACTCCTTATAAAGTCACTATTCATCTAGATCTACCTCCCTCCAGATCTCTGTCCTTGATTTCTTTTCTACAAGCCTCACCATAATGATTTAAAAAACCTGTGAGTCTTCTAAGCCTTATATGAAGATTTTTCTCTTGGACATAGGGAAGCCTGTTTCATGAGTGTCTTAGCTGGATGCCAAGAACTCTGAGGTGTAGGTGGCTCCTGTATGGGTTTAGGTGCTTGGAGGCTCTGACTGACAAATTTGGTGCCTGTGTTTGGCAAATCACAAAGGTTCCTATAAATGTATGTCTGTATGTATGCAAACATACATACCTACATTGATGTATATGCATTCTCTCATAGACAGCAGCCATAACAGAGATGCAAGGCTGTCCTCAAGAGTTGGGAATCATTGTTGTCATGTGCTAGAACCTTTTTGGATGACATTGACTCTGTTTTGAAGGTGGGAGGCAGTTTATGGATGAGATTTGCCAAACCAGAGGATTGCATGCATATCCATTCAAACTGAAGATGTGCATAACATGGCTTTGAAAATTTCAGAGTATTTTTTGCCAGCTTTTTCTGAGTCACACCTTGAAAACCAGTTTACAGTATCTTTCCACTGACAACAGTGCACATTGAAAGGACAAATCTACACAAAGAGCTATAGATAGAAGCATTGAAATTAGAATGATACAGAAAAGCCTCTGTCAGCAGAGTACTCAAAATAACAGCAACGAATGACCTTCCTCTACAAAAATGCTTGGTGCCTATTTTAGGTCAGATATCTTTATTTTATTTTAGTTTTGCCAAATGTAATGGTGTTCCCACAAAGAGTCATGACAAGGTGTGTTGGGTTATGTCCAGTCTGAGTCAGATTTTGACATTTGCAAGAGGATGAAAGCTTTGCATGTGACCCCAGCCTGGCCATTAAAAAATGCAAAATACTCTGATCCATAACATATGTTTCTAACCAGGTTGTCACAAATAAACATGGCCCCAAGAGGTGCCTGAGACTTCACTGAGCTGATGAGGTTGTCACAAGTGATGCACATTTGGGAACCCTGTTCTGTTGCACTCTGAGGGCTGTGGTGCCTTTGCCCACAGATGTGTCATTAGCAGTCAGATTTCCTCTGCAGTTCACCCCTTAAATCCATGCTAACTCACCATAAGAACAACACACTTGTTCCATGGGGGTGTCTGCAAATAAACACAGGGCCACCTCTGTAGTAACCCACGAGGCTTTTATCAGCCTGGCACTGGGAGTTGTTACAAGTCAAAACAGTCAGAGTGGGGTTCCTCTCATCTAACCCCAGCCATTACTGTGCTGAGCATCAAGCTGACCAGATGAAAGGCTCAGGGGCAGTCAAGAGATTGTGATTTAGTCTTGTGAGGCCCTCTGGTTTTATTCTCTAGGAAAGTATGTCCACTGCTGTTCATCAGGTACAACAATCACATCTCATTTTGCAAGGCAAGAAAATGGGATATTGCTATAACTTACCCAATGCGCTCAAACTGTGGGTGCAGTTGTGCAGTCCAGACCCCTAGATCTCTTCAGCAGCAGCCTGATAAATGATATGGTAAGCAAAGGTGCAGCCATGTTAGAGGTTTTATCATGCTTATTTTCAATGAAGAATTCTGCAAAAAAGCATTTGCATTTTTTATTAGTTTATGAAGAGATTTGGAAGCAAGTTTTACATTTTACATATGTCTGGGTTAAAAAGAATCATGAAAATGTTCCTTTTCCAACTCATTTTGTGTGTGTGCAAATCACTTCCATCACTGTTTTAGTTTCTGTCAGGACACTAAGCATATCTGTTAAGAGACAAGAGATCATGGCACTTGTTATGTGACTGAAAAATAGCTTTTGGAAACCTTATTGAGTGACTGGAGACAGATTACAGCAGAGATTTGCAAAAGGAGTTCAGGGCACTTCAGGGATCAGTCATCTGCAAAACCAGTGGAAAACTGCAGTTTGCCTTAGGTGGCTGGTTACACAGCACGAGTTGTGAGCAGTCAAAACAAATAGTTTGCATAGGCTAAAATATGTTTGCGAAGCGCACAAATTCTACTGACAAGTATATTTGGAAAAATCAAAGTCTGATACAAACAGAAAAACTACTGAACAAATTAGATACAAATCGCTCTCTCAGCAGTAGACATGAGCTAGACAGATCTTGAGGTCTACACATATCAATGACACAGACCTCAATCTACTGCCTAAACCACCTGACAGTGTCAGGGCCATATGGAACATGACTTTATGATCTTCTTGTCCCTTTGAGGGGGGAAAATATGGATTTGTTTTTCTCCATTTCTTTTTGAATTGAAGAAGTTCATTTCTTGCTAGTAAGTCATTTGTGGAAGTGACAGAGGTCACATTGCACTCTCAAGTTTTGTCACTCAGGGCCAAGGAAATGAATGATTGTGTTGTTTGTATTTAAATCACCAACGTTAGATAATTACCTTTGTGCTGATAACCATCTGTAAGGTCTGGAAGCAGAAGAGTGAAAATCGACCTTTTCCCATAAAACTCTTCACTGGAGATTTACTGTGTGGCTACTTCTGGAGACAAATTGTCACCTTTTCTTTCTCCCTCTCTCTATCGTGGTCACTTATGTTAACAAATACGAAGCAAATCTATCTGTTGATGCTCAACCAAGGCCAAAGTGCTTCAATTTTCTTAGCTCAAATGCTCCTGGATATTCTGAATAGTCTTGGACAATCAAATACCTTGGGAAAGTTAATATGTATGGTTGTAATATCTTGGTCTTTAGCCATGGCACTACAGATGTGACCCCCAAATAAATCCCCCTGTCCCGGATTCCGCATTTGAACAATACCACAAAACTGAACAAATCAGAGCACAGCCTATTCCTAATAGTGAAAACTGAGGTTGGAGGTATTGCTTTGCTACACTGGCCTAGCATTTACATGTAGCAGCACAACAAAGACCCATCCACCCGCAGGACATGAGGCTGCAGACTGGCCCATCAGGGCTTCTCAGATGAGCCCCGTGGCAGCATGAGCCCTTCTCTGTTCTGGCACTTGCTGCCAGCAGAAACATGCCAGTTCCTTGGAGGCCCATTCACTGCCACCCACCAGCCAAGAGCTGTGCTCAGGACAGTGATCCAGTGACAACTGGGGTGGCTGTGTTCCTGTGCCCCTGGCTGTGCTGCAGGGTGGTCACAGGGAAGCCACGTGGTGGCAGTTCAGAGTCTCTGCTGTGGATCAGAACCCAGCATATTTTAATCAAAAGGCTTGGAAGCCAAGTGAGGCCTCGTTGAGCATGGTCCTTAAGTGTGTGTTTGATGCAACAAGGACTGGTATTTTGGGTGGATTGGTGCCTTCCAGTGGCAGTGGGGAAGAGCAAGATTACTGGTAAATATCTGTTAATGTTTTTCCCTATATTGAAAACCTGCTGGTCAAATTTAAAAGTTTAAATGTATATAGAACCATATTAAAATATACAGAGAATTGGAACTGCATGTGCAGGTAGGCAGACTGTGCTAACTGTGCTGACTGTGTGGTCCCTGAGGGCACTGATGGGCTCCCCCATCCTGCCCACAGACTTTCCAGGGCCATTAGTCCAGACAAAGTCTGCTCTGGGTAAATGCAGTGACTGTGCCACCTGGGTACAAGGGTCTACCCTCACTGTCACCCACAGCTACCCCATTTTAAAAGACTACAATTCGTATTCCCATTTCCCACCGATTTCAAAGACAGGGCTTGGACATCAGTGCTCAGGAAAAATTCCCAAATTGAAGGGGTCCCTCCCAGTAACCACAAGCAGGTTCTCTAAGCCCTGAGGGGGGGTAGATTTTGGATACAGTCTAATCTTTACTGTTTATTACTGAATACATTCATGAAAAGCACAGTAAGGCTGTCACCTCTGTGTCCCTGATGATAGATGCTCTCCAAACCTAAGTAATTCTTTTAGGCTCTGAGACAGGGTTACAGGATCCACTTTGGAGGTCACAGCTGTGTGCCTCTATCTATATTTCTGTGCCATCCAACTGTAGGTGTGACCCTCAGCCACTTTCAGACATCGTGTTTTGTCTACACTCTGGTGCCATTATTCTCCCTTCTTCTATCACCTTGTGTCTGAGTTTTTACAGGAAGAAAACCCAGAATACAGGCAAGGAGGACATTTCACAGATGTGTAAGGGAACTGCAGATGACCAGGTGTATGATATTGGTTTTACCTGACCAAATATTTACTTCTATATCTGAACCAGCCACACATCCCTTTGCAATCAATGGAGTTTAAGGCATGAGTCATTTTATCCTAAAATTCAACTCATGGTTATTAAAGTTTGCCACTAGTGGTAAAACAAATGGTATACAGTACCAAGAGAGTAAGGTTTTGCTGACAGTGAGTACTTTTAAGTCCTGTAGAGAGGTGGCTTTTATTTTCTGGTGGTTTAGGAGAGGACTGTGGTCATGTTGCTCTTTCAGCACACCCCTGGTTTGCCAGGAGTTCATTAGCTATGACAGATATTGCAGTCTTTTGAATCAGTGAAGTTCAAATAACTCCTGCTTTACCAGAAAAGAGGATTTTCTTTGTTGTTGTGGATGGAGGAAAGATGGTTCATACTAGGGAATAAAAGAGACTGAACTCACATGACTAATGGAGTTAGATACTTTTGAAAAGTGCGAGCTATATATTTGCTAGCAAAGGGCCCCTCTCCTCACCAGGATTTCCTGTGCCAGAGGGAAGAAAGTTACGGATTGCTTTGCATTTTAAAATGAAAGAACAGAATATGGGAGCTGTTTTATAATCTCTTGCTGAGATCAAAGGAGAAGGGAGGTAAATGCATATGTACTTCTTTTTCTGGTGCTGCACCAGCTGTTTAGTAGAACTAATGGAGCCTCCAGTGTAGAAGAGACAGAGATTAGCCTCTTCATCTCTACTAACTGTAAAGAGTCCAAAAGGATTAATATTATACAGTGAATTTCAGCTAGAAAGTAGGAAGGAGATTCTCCCTCCCCTCTTCATCTTTTAATCTTTGTTTCCAAAAATAAGTCTGAACCAGGTTTTCAGCCTTCCACCCTTTACTTTTGGGGTTTTTTCTTATTATTTCTTAGTAGAAACAGACTTGGAAATATCTAACACCCCTAAGAAGATTTAGCATTGTTGAATTTTTGTCAAGTTTGAGAGTGAACTGTAAAGGACTAATGAGACTGAATAGTCATGACAAGTTTATGGGATCAGAACCTTAACTGGTTTGAAACAGTGTTATTCCACTGACCTCAGCTGGCATGACTCCATGTATGTTCAGGGAGTTCAATAAAACCGCAGACACTCACTCCAGCTGAGGATCTGACCCCTGAAATGATGGAGTCTTAGCCGAAGCAAACTGAACTTTTGTCATGAATTGGTCTTCAAGGGAAAATAATTGCTAATTCAATGACCCCCACGGTTTTATTGCAACTGCTGGTCATTCTGCACTGCAGAAAATCTTTACTTTTAACTGGAGAACCAAGAGTTTCCCCAGCAGCTTCAATACATGGAAGATCAGAGGTGCAGAAGGGTGTACACAGTCTTTCAAATGTTATGTATTAGAGGACAAGCCCTACAGTCAGTTCACGAAGGAAAGGTGAGATACTCAAGAGAAACCTTCCTAGCTAGACATTTTGCCTTGCTGTCCTATTAACTTTACCAGTAAATGGTGAAAAACCATCTAAAATCCTGGTTTAGATGGCACTTTTGGACACATAGAGGATTCTCATAGTCAGGGTTCATTTTGTGTAGAAGGAGCCTGAAAGAGCTCAGTGGGACCTGTTTTCAGTACACCAAAGCAGTAACCCTGTCATCTGTATTGATGCTACAGCACTGTCCAGACAAATTAGTCCTCAGAATTGCAGAATTTGGAGCTGAAGAAAGTAAGCAACCTGCTCAGGAGGTTACAGCTCTTCTGTTCCTCTTGGCAGCCACTGAAGGGAGATGAGAAGGAGAGAAACACAATAAAAAGTAAATGGCACTTTCCTGCTAAGCTAATCAGTTCTGTTTGAGAGCAGAGGGCAGTGCCAACTGCAAATCAATGCACTAAATCACTTTCATTCTTGTGTGAGTCCTGGTGCCATGGCAGCTGCTAACAAGGGAATAAAGAAAACTGTTACTGGATATTTAGTAGACTTTTTAAGTGCTTGTGTAAAATAACATATTTAATTTAATGCAAAGTTATAAATGCAATTGGATTTTATGGACATTATAGCAGGAAAGAGAAGAAACAGATTCCTCTTCTTTCTGCACAAAGAGCTGGTTTTATGTTCCCAGACTATCCTTAGCAAACTCTGTCTGTTAAAGAGCAGCCTTCCTGTTGGATTTTAACACTTCATCATGTTGTTAGGGGGTAAACACTGAGATAATAATATGTCTGATATTTCATGTGGCTTTTAATATGTTCAAGTTACAGAGCAGAACTAACACATACTTACCTTAGGAGGAAATTAATGCTTTTTAATGCCGTAGGCTATGTTGACTATGTCCTAACTGGCTACTAAAGAAAGCCTACATTGCCTGCTCCAGATGCTGATATGCACAGAAGCCTGTGTAGATTTGATCAGATAATCCCACTTAAGGCAACAACAACTGCACCGGGGGATTTATTTAATGATGTAATATTATATTTTCTTTTTCCTTTCTTTTCCAGATTATTCTCAAATAATGATCTTACTTGTCCCTAGATGTGACTGGGACTATCCTTTCCTGTGCCAAGTTTCTGCAAGTTTTCAATGGTGTTATTCACGTAATGGTTTTGGTTGGGAAGGGACCTTTAAGGTCACCTTGTTTCAAACTTCCTGCCATGGGTAGGAACACCTGCCTTTGCTAAATGGCTCTTGAGGAGGTTGCAGTTTTCCTAGAAAGCTCTGTTTCTGCAGTAGTCTCAGAATTCTGAGCATAAAATATAGAGGATGCACATCCCTGAGTTCGTGGTTTGAATCACTGTTGCCCATACAGAGCAGCCCAACTTTGTCATCATTTAAATCATCAATTGTAGCTGTGCAGTGAAATGTTTAATATAAAATACCCACGGGCATGCAGTAGACTGCCTTCTCTTTAATTACATCAATCCTCAATCACCCCAAAGCAATGCCATCCTTGGAAGTACTAACTCTGACAGGTAGTACTTCTGGGAATGCCATAAAAATGCCAGCAAAGCAGCAATGGCAGAGAAAATAAGCTGCCTCATCTTTGGAGAATTATTGAACTGTACTAACATTCAAGGGTACAATGTCAGCACAATGCAGAAAGAGTTAGATGCACAACCCCCATTATTATTGTTGATGGGAGTCAGGTGTCAAGTTCCCTTTGCATCACTCTGAAAACCTGGCCTGCTTTGTAAAGCCTTAGCAAACTTTTCCTTTGTCACTGCTCTTAATTGAGGAAAAGATTTGAAGCCATTTGTCCTAGGATTGAATAAAGACTGAAAAAGTAATAAGAATATACTAAGTAGCAATGATGAACATGAGACTTTAAGACTCTCTACAAGCTGTGATGGAAAGTTTAATAAATACTGAAGGCTCTCTCATGCCTTAACAGGTGAGACTGGGGGAGTTGCTTTTTAGTCAAAGGCACTGTAATACCAGCAACACCCGGGACAGACCCAGGATCCTAACTCCTTTTAGCTGTCTCAGCTCCCAAGGGATCAAATGAGAATTTAAATAGCTAAATACTTTAAAAACTGGCCTGTTAGCAGACCTGACTTCTCTCAGTAGCATCTTGCCTGAGAAAGCCCTGCAAGTCTCAGCCCTCTTATATCACCCTAAATTGTAGCAGTAATGCCTTTAACTTTCTGTCCACAGACAGATTAGTTAACACAAGACTGCCTCATGCTACCAAGGATAAATCAGGGCAGGAATCAGATTAAATATGCATTATTATTATAGAAGTACAAGAGGGAGAGGTCATACTTGGCTGCTTACAGCAGATGAACAGAGAAGAGATTTTAAAAAGCCTTTCACCACTAATTGCCAGCTGGAGCTTTCTGATGCAGGCCATTCACTTCCTAATGTTTTAGCAGGTACTCAGTTTGAGAGGAAGAGGGTTACAGCACACAGAGGAGAGCTCACAGGCAGTGTCTGCACTCAGCTGGGGCTGTTCCACATCAGTCCCATAGTCAGTTTTGGAAAGGAGATGGACAGCTCTATCTGCATCTGCATTTGTGGGCTTAAATGCAGATCAGCAAGTGAAACCTTAAAAGAACTAAAAGAGCTGTTTGTTTTGAGGTGAAGCACATTGTTGTGCCTATGTTGGGTGACCCACTTTACAGAGAAACCATCATTCCAGAGTATAAAATAAATACTTACCTGTTCATCCACATTGCACCTACACAAGTATCTTTACAGTTTCTCCATGTAGTAACTCATGCTGTTGGCAGTTCTTTGAGTGCCTTAAGTGGCAGCTCTGCAAGCATAAAGGAGTTTTGATCCCCCTTTCAGTAACATACCATTCAGTTCATTACCCAAATCTATGGTAGATCAAGGACTGAAAATATCAAGAAAAAACTGTCAATAGAAAAGCAATGCAGGGGCTGCGCTGCTCAGGGAAGCAGGACATCCTCCTGTGCACCTTGTAATCCAGCCACAGGCAGTGGTAACACCCACTAGAACACAGGTCAGGATTTCCCAGAAAGGTAGCACAGAAATCATCTCTCCTAACTTTGGACATCTACAAGTTATTCTTTTAGCCTAAATCAATAGTGCAGGTCCCAGGTAAAATCAATAGGCACCTGCTGGGAGGGCTTTATTGCATTTATCTCATTGGCATTTTTTATACGTGTCCATGCCAATGAGATCAATCCCTGCTAGGGTTGTTCAGCCTTTCTTACAGCAGATAATGGCTCAACTTGGAGACAGAGTTTGGAAAACTGAAACTTGGTGTTAGCGGCTCAGCCCCACCTTAGAATTTATCTACCGGAGTGGACCGCTGGTTTCAGAAGGTGGCAAAACCCTTCAAAATCAGGTAGTGCAACTTTGTATCCTCCCTGTCCTTCTGCATGCAGTGCTGAGCCTTAGTCTGCACTACTGCCTGCAAAGGCATCTGCTTTGCTCCCCAGCCCTCAGCTCCACAGGCTCCAGACATCCTTTCAAATACCTTTACTAACTGTGGTACTCTGGTTTAGACCACTCATGTTTCTTTCTCATAATCATAATTTAGTTGACAGGTTTAAATTAGTGATAGGCAAACCTCTCTTAACCAAAATCAAGAATTTTCATATAGTTTTCCATTCCAGCTTAGCAAAGTCTCCTTAAGTAGTGCGGATTTGTATGCTGATAAGAAACTAACCCGTTCACCCTAGTACTGGCCAAACTAGTTTCCCGTATGACTGAAGGCTTTTCTCTTTGATAATACTGTTTGATAATACTATTTGGCATACAATCAAGTAGTAATCAGTTAATCACACTGATTTATTGTATGCTCAATAAATCCACTGGCTATTTTTGTGGTCTTCTTGCATCTCTATTGAGCACACATTGGGAACTGGTGGGTTTCATGCTATTTTCTCTGTGCTTCTCCTGTTTTCTAAAGTGATGACATCCAAAAAATAAGGATTAAAAAAAATGGGAAATACAAGCCTGTCACAGTTTATAGAGTTCAAAATAAAAATATTTCCAAAATGAATGTTCAAATAGCATAAGAAGCTTGCTAAGATGTGGATTTTAAACTGCCATCTCCAAGCCACAGCCAGATCACTTAGAAATACATAATATAGTACACTCCACAGGCAGACAGATACACATAAACTGATAATAACTCAAGAGTTTTTATCTCTATGTGTCCTCAAGCAAGGCATCAGGAGAGAGAAACACTCTTGCAACAGAATTAAATAGTTTTAGATCTCATTTTACTAGGCTGAACTAGATTTCAAATTGATTTCCAAGGAATCTAACACAGAACAAAACACAGACACATTGCCTTTCTCATAAAAAAACCATCAGTCACCTTCTGTTTTTACTTACTTTGCTCTTTACTGAAAGTAATAAGAAACTAATATTTCACAACACAAGGTGTTTTATTCCATAGAGGTCTTTCATGTGAAGGAGTGGAGTGGTACAGAACACCAAAGTACAGGCCCTGAGATTTGTCTATGCAAGTGCAATTTGAATTCATGTGATAAATCTGCAGCTAAACCCCACTGTGTCCATTCCAGAAATGCAGGAGAGCTGCAGGACATGCCACTGTAGAAAGAAATTATGTCCTAATGCATGATGTGACCAATTAAACATATCCCTGTGTACCTCAGACCATATTGAATGAATCCATACAGACCACATGCACGGGGGTTTTGCTGGTCCTTTCTGCTTCCTCAGTGATAAGCCAGAAGTTACTTTGGCCTCAGAGTATATGAGTGCAGCCATGTGTGCAGGCACTGGTGGGATGCAGGGCTGCAGAGGGGCCAGAGCGCAGGGCATGGACCTGGCACTGCCTGCTAGGTGTTGGATTGGCCCTGGTAAAACGTTTCACACAGGTTCCCCAAAAGCTGTCCAAGGGTAGCAGTTCTGGGTCAGCAGACAGCTGGGAGCACAGAGGATTAGTGCAGCTGCCAGGCCCCTGAGCTAACCAATGCTTCACATTCAGTGTTCTCTGCAGTATCATAACACCATAAACTGTTATTGCTACTTAATATAATTGCATTTCAGAGCTCTCATCTTGGACACAGATTCCATTTTGCTAAGCACTGAACAAGAATAGAGCAAAAAGATATTCTCTGCTCCAAGAACTACATAAAAAAAAAAAAATTGTACAGGCAGCAAGTATATCTATTTACAGAAGAACCCCTGCACTTGACAGGCCATGTTCAACTTGCAGGCAAGGCACAGAAGCAGGTGCTTCTGTGCCTGGGCACTGCATCTTACTGAACAGCTTGTTGCCCTGTTTCAGAGGAAGATTTCATGGCTCCAGGTTCACACCTCTGACTTCTAACTGATGGCACAACCTGCTTTGAGCAGCTGAAAATCTTTATCTGAAATACTGACTACCAAAATGTTCCCTGGTTTTGTCTTCCCTTTAGTTATCAGACTAAAAACAGTGTGCTGTTATATTTTACATCTTCGTTTCAGGTCCTTGCTGAAGCAGAGAACAAAAACAGTAATGCTGAATACATTTTTTTTTAACCTAAAATCTTTATTCTGAATAGTCCCTTTTGTCCCTGTTTTTAAGAAAATTGTTCCAGTCAAAAATCATATTCAACCAGAAGGCTTTTCCCTCTGCATCTCTCTGCTTCCTCCAAGGAAGGCTTTCCTTAGCAGTTCCCACTTTAGCCAGGGTGGGACATCACGGCAAATGCTGTGGATTGAAAACCAATTATAAAAAGCAGATCTTTAGTGCAGTGGTCCCGTGTGTCTCGGGCCCCTGTCCCACGTTGCCTGGCCAGCCCTGACACCGCCCGCAGTGAAGGTTCCGTATCCTGAGACACTTCCCCCATCCTGTGGGGCCTTGCCGCAGCAACAGCGGGAGCAATGGCGAGGAATAAAGGAAGGACTCCTGTGGGGAACTTCTGCTGGAGTTTATTGAGGCCCACGCGGGACCATGTTTCCAGCAGAAAGTCGCCCATGAGACTGCAGATCTCCCCCGTGTAACACCTTCAGTATGGGGGTGGAGAAAGGGGAAGGGTACAGTGGGGAACCAGTCAGGGCTATGGAGGGGCTGACCCTGTACATAAATGACAATCA
Organism: Cyanoderma ruficeps; assembly: GCA_008694505.1. NCBI lineage: Eukaryota > Metazoa > Chordata > Aves > Passeriformes > Timaliidae > Cyanoderma > Cyanoderma ruficeps. The sequence goes on from VZDJ01000074.1 coordinate 5,444,285, forward strand.
ATAGAACAAATCAATAATGCAAGGGAGGGAATTCCTTGGATCCTGGCCAATCACTCAACACTCACTGGAATTTTCTAGACACAGAGAGATGCCCCGAAGTGACTGACAGGACTCAGGGGTTCTGCAACTGATGATTGACACATAACTATAACTCAGGGGAAACCATGAAGGGTTAAACATGGGGCACATGGAACAAACCATTACAACTCATAAAAAACAGTATAAAGCAAGGAATAAATACATACAGAAAACTGACACACCAATACACTTTAGGAACTGTCCACCTCAAAGGCCATGCTCTCAGAGGTGCCAACACAGCTACAGACAGGAACAGCCCCACATATTTTAACCCTTTCATATTCTCCAGCTCTTTTTTTCCCCCTTGGACTGCTCAGCCAGTTGCTGTTCCAGCTGCATTGACTGATGGCTCTCAAGGGTCCATGATGTCAGCACAGCTGCAATTTAAGACCTCACAGTGTAGGACTGAGAGAAGAAAACACAAGCCAAGCAGGAATGGGCATGTGCCAATAGACCCTTGCAAGTATATGCAGGCTTGAACTTATCCCATGCAAGGCACCAAACTGAAGCTCCTGCAGCAGCCAAAGCTGCTGCTCTGTATTCGGAAACATCAGCCCTCTGGAGGGGTTTAGAGCAGCCACATTTCCAACTTAAACGTGGCTGGAGGGGGTGGACAGAGACCCACCCAGCCCCAGTGGAACTGTGGTGGTAATTTATGGGGACCCCAGCACAGCTTTGTCAGTGTGGATATAAAAGCATCACACAGAGCCTGCCTATGTGCCTGTGAAGCAAAAAGCCTTTGGGTAATGATGCTAAGCCCTGCACACTCAGAAACTTTTGATTCAACAGCTGGTTCTCAAACTCACCTGTAAGGACTGATTCTGACATCATGGAAGTAAATCCCTATCTGGAAACTGTCTGCTTAAATTAAATAATGCAGCATGGTGGCCATATGAGCCATAATTTAGAAGGCTGTGAGCCTTTCCAATAAGTGCTGTGGTTTAAAGACATTGTCATTTTCCCCACAGATGTGCCATATTTTTCTTTTGCATTAAGAATCTCTTCATCCTGTCAATCAGTGTCAGTCCATGCCAAAACTGACTAAGATATGGGAAGGAGGATAAAGAATTGTCTCTTGATGTGTAGGCTTTTTTTCCCTGTATCCCCCCTCCCTTTCAAAATAAATCAAGGCTAAACACAACTGTAAAAATGTAACTATTCAAGTAGCTGCAAATACTGCTTTAGAGAAATAAAAAAATAAGGGTTTTTTCAAGAGATTTTGCAGCTGAGTTTACACTATTGCATCATATTTGTCCCTTCCTGAGTAATTTCATACTCCACACAAACCAAATGAATTACTTAGGACTGGTTTATAATGTCCACATTGTGTTTTTAAAAGAATACTATTGAAGGAACCTCTGACAAGTAGCTTATGATAATCAATTTGAATATGAGAATGAAACTAATTCAGTAAAACATTGTTAACGCTGATCTGGCAAACCACTGGTATCCATCTGTCTAATCCTTCTTGTGTTTGAAGGTTGCATTTTTGAAAAACAATTATTAATAGTGCTCATTAGCTCCCAAGCAAAAGAGCATGCCACAAACTTCTGCTCAGAGACAGCAAATACCAGCAAATACTACTCACTTTTCCAAGTTTGAGCTAGAACCTGCTGCAGGGTCTCATGGTCAGAGCAAGTTTTTCTGCTGGAGTCTGTAGAGATGGGAGAGTATAAAGGATGGGCCCTTTCTACAGAGGAAGTGCAGCCCCCTGCAGATTCCAAGTGTCTCCCTACAGCCCTTCCCACCAGACAAGCTATTTCAGCACTGCACTATCCCTGCTGTTAGGAAGGGTTTTTTAATGTCTGAAGTGAATTTTCCTTTGTGCAATTTAAGTCCATTACTTCTAGTTGTGTTAATGCACATGGAACACAGTTTGCTCCTTTCTTCCATGCAACAGCTTTTTATGTGCTTGCAGGCTGCTGTTATGACCCCACTCAGTCTGCTCTTCTCAAAGCTAAACAATTTGTCCAACATGTATAAGGGCTGATTTTTAAAAGTGTTGAGCTCCTGCTGTTGCTGTTGCTTTTATTCCGGTGATTGAGAGTGAAAGAACTTCCACAGAGTTGATGATCAAGCAGTATTGTCTGGTGCCCTTCAAACACTGATAGGTATGAAGGGCACAAATGTGTTTATAGCTGTATATGTGCATTCTTGTCTTCACAATAAAAGTGTATTTACAGGAACTCTGACCAGCCTTCTGACTGCATCCCCAGGGCAAGAGCAACTTCACAAAAAAAGCAGGTTTTAGTGGAAACTTGCCTGCCTTATGTGCCAGGCTTTGCTGCATCATTTGTACTAAAGCATTTTCAGTATTTCATGCAATACATATCTTGTTCCATGGGGTTTTTATTTAAATTACTTTTACAGCTACTGTAAAAACACTGTTCATGATTCTATGTTAACTATTTGCTGTTGCTGACAAATATATCCTTGGAAGAGTGAACTAAAATCCTTTTCCATCCCAAAACAGAAGAATGAGGCTTCCTTCCTATAACAGGCTTCTCTTCAGAAGAAATGATGAATTTTATGCTTAGAGTACTGGAGCAGATTTCCACTTGGAAGACTGTTTTTATAGTGAATGCACTACAAAATATGATGCTATCATCTTGTGATAGTGTTCCAGGGCAGCTAGAGATAAATTCCACTATACCTGCTCTTTGTCTCTCAATTTCCATTGTAAATAAAGCTTTCTTTGTGTCCATGTAGGCTCTTATGAAATCTCTTCTTCATGGCATCAGAGGCTTTGAGTACAACTGTAATGCCAGCCATAATGCCTTTATGTATTTCTTCTCATAAGCATAGGGTTATATATTCTGCATTTCTGCAGAAAAGACTTTTTGAAATGTCTTTTTTTTTCCACTTAACTTCCTCAGATGAATACAGAGAATGTTTACTATTATAAAGTAAAAAAAAAGAAAAAAATAANGAAAAAAATAAGAAAAAAGAAAAAAAGAAAAAAAGAAAAAAGAAAAAGCAAAATCATGGAAGGAAAAGAGTGAGAGAAGGAGGCTTTAGTGGCATTTCTCTCCATGATTTTTTTCAAATCCAACCTTGTCCTTTATTCTTATTCATAAGATTTCATCAAACTGCTGGAAACAAGGCTAATTATGATGGTCATTAATCATATGGCACAGGGACCATAAAGTGTGAATACACAACTCTCCTAATCTTGACAATTAACACTGAATTTCACCATTGGTAATAAAGCTGAAGTGTCTCGTGGTCTGTACAGCAACAGGCAATAATGTGCAAAAGATGGAAGTGCACAATAATACAAATAACTTTAAACCTAACCTATTTCCCTGTAAACACCTTCATTTAATTTATCTTTTCCTCCTTCACTGGGTCAATAGTTCATCTGTGCAGTGTGTATACTACAGCTTTTCTCCTTTTACAGGGTTTACTCAAAGCCTTGCCCTACTCCTCCTCCCAGACATGCACTAAAAGTTCCCTTGCTTAGCCAATGGATTGACTTGGATGATTATATTGAATTATAATCTTTATCACTGGTATTGATAGACGTATATCCTGTTATGAGGATCTGCCTGTGTTTGGGTGACACAAACCCATCCATTGCTGCTCTAAGCATGCAGCAAATTTTACATCCTGTTTCTCTGCCACACAAAGTGAAGTCACCAGGAAGGGCTTTGGGGACAGGCAGAAAACAAAAGTACCAACAAAAACTTAAGATGGTTAAAGGGTCCCTTAAGACAAAATAAGCATGAAATTGATGAATTTTAAATCCATGTTGCAAATTTCACCTATCAATTATACAAAATTAAATAATAAAATATCCCTTTACCTAACAATAGTATAGTATAAAACTAAATGGATTTGCATTTTGGTTGGTGGCAGGAGTAAGCACTAGCCACTGCAGCAAGAAAGCACTTCCATATTGCTTGGTTAATGGGTTAACTCTGTATGAGAAGTGAGAATATTTTCTCAGCAAAGATTTAGGTTTTTGTGTGACATCAATGTCTTGAGGGTTAATCCTGAAGGTCTGACAGCTGTCAGCAGTCAGGCACAGGTGGAGTACACACACTTTAGGATCTCAGTACCCAGACACAACAGTCACTGCTGGTACTACAGCCAAGGGCTGCCCTGATCTTGTGTCTGATCCTGTGTCTATCATCTGAAGCACTTCCCTTACCAAATGCAGCCTTTGGATTAGGTCCCAAAAGCCTACACTCTTTTCACTTCAATCAAAGAAACCAGCTGAGAAAGTCAGGAGTGAATACCAGCCTTTATCATGATCACAACCCAAGAGTCTCACACACAGTGAGATGTCATACAGAGACACCACATTTCTCAGTGAGCAATGCCTTAGCAAAGAAGTGTCAAAGGATTCACTTAGGAAAATCTTCTGGCTATAGCAGTCATAAATAGCTTCGTTCTTTTGGTTCCTGACATCACTGCAGTCCCATAATGAAATTGCAATTGAAGGAAGCTAATTTGTGCTCTAATTATATATTAGTCTGGGCTGAAAGGTTTCTGGACGGAAAAAGGTTTTCTTTGGGCAATATTTTATTCTTCTTATTGTATTTACTTAACAAAGAGCAGTCAGCTTTTACAGTGAATTCCCATAATAGAGTTGAGCTGTAATGTTACCCAGCCAAGGGCAAACATGTGCAGTCATTTTTGATGGATTCTGATAACTGTCTTTAACAAGAGCAAGAATTGTTTGCAAATGTAGGAAGAACCAGGGCAAAAAGCTAACACATGTGCTGCTGAAAAAGTTTAAGAGCTCTTCAGCTGGAATATCTTCTAGACCAGTGGTGCTTTAGCAGACAGGTAGTTTGAGGAAACTCAGATAAATATTTTCTCAATGATAAAGAAATTTCCCATGGAAATATTTTTTTCTTGTGTCACTTCAAAGAGTACATTCTTGGTCTGATTTTGATGCTTCTGCCACAGGATGAGATGCCAACATTGTTCACAGCATGCAGGATGCAGAGCATTTTCGCTGAGGAAATAGGTGAGCCTCAGCCACCTATTTCCTCAGCCATAGCTGAGGCTTTCTAAGCAGAGAAGTACTTTAGCAAAGCAACAAAGTTCTTCAAAGCTGTGGATCACTTTTGTTAGGTGTATTTCTGTTTCTTCTGTCAAGTAGACACTCTACTATTGTTGGTCCTCAATAAAGTCCCCATAGTGTGTCAGAAGAAATTCAGCCTAAATAAAATAAGTGTTCAGCTAAACAAGCTAGTTATCAAAGGAAATAAAACACTTATATATCTTTTTCTAGTGTTTGCGTTAACTTCAGCTTTTCCCTATAGATAAATCCTGAGCCAAATATTGACCTAGTATAAGTCAGTATCAGTTTTCTTTTTTTGCTGAATCTGCCCTGGCCTTTAATGCAGAGTCTGATCATGGCACTGGAAGTAAATGTCTCTGCCATACACTATCGTCAGGATAAACATAAACCACAGTCAAAAGCATTTAATATGAACACACAAGAGACATTCCAAGAGATGTTCTTATTGTGTGAACAATAGCTTTCTGGGCACACCATAAGGGTTTTCCAAAAATCATATCAAAAAGTGGTAGAATTACAAGCCACATCAGTCTTTTGTGCCCTCCACATCTAAGTTTTCTCTTAAGAATTCTGGTTCAGCCTCAATTAGGGAGAGGAAACAAGCAAAGTAGATGGTCTCATCCATTAGAGTTGTGCTCATGTCCCTTATCCCAGGGCTGACTGTCTACCCCATTCCCAACTGGACCAGTTCAAGCATCCCCTACTCTGCATTGCTTGGGCACCATTGCTGGGAAGCACAGTCAAGAAACAGTACATGGGGGCAGAAGCCAGGAGGAATGTGTATTTGGTGTTTGCGTGTGCCAGCTGTAATAAATGCATTGAGGTTCAGTACACTGTGGGGGTACTGTAGAGTCACAGAATCACAGAATGTGTGTGAGCTGGAAGGGATCCAGGATCATTGAGTCCAACTCCCAGCCCTGCTCAGCACCATCCCCAAGAGGGGAGATCCCTGAGAGCATTGTCCAAACACTTCTAGAACTCCGTCAGGCTGGTACTGTGACCACTGCCCTGGGCCAGTGCCCAAACACCCTCTGGGGGAAGAATCTAATATCCAACCTGAACCTTCACTGACACAACTTCAGGCCATTCCTTCAGTTCCTAAAACCCAACAGACTTACCAAGATGTTTTGACCTGAGAAGAAGTGTGAAGTAGATGTGAATGCACTGACTGAGTACTTATTTTATATGTATCTTTTCTTCTGTTTTCTTCTAGAAAAATTAAGCATACTGTCAACCTTCATAGCACCCTTCAAGTACCTGAGTCCTGGCCTGACCGCCATGGAAGATGAAGACAATTTAAGTAAGCAGTCTCTTTTCTCTATAAATGAAAATAAAGTTCAAAAATGAACTCTCAACAGTGGAGGAGCAATTGTGGAAAGGAGGTGGTTTTGCAACTGTTGGCAAGTCCTCATGTGAAATCACAGAAGGGAGTTGGAAGGGACCCACAAAAATCATGAAGTCCAGTTCCTGGCCCTGCCCAAAACCATCAAATTGAGAATTAATTAACCAGGTTTAAATAGACCAGTTTTTTAACCTAAAAATGAACCACTCTTGGCAAATTAGTATTCTCTTGGGCACTTATACCTTAACTCTCTGAGCCCATGACTGTAGAGCTGGAGGAAAGTCCTGCTGGGTTTGAAGGAGTTGAGAAAACTTCCAAACACCAAGAAGTCCGAGAGTGGCAGTTAGAAATTAATAACCCTCAAAAAGCCCTTCCATTTGTCACCTAAAAGCAATTGCTGTGTTTTATCCTGCCTGCNAAAAAAAAAAAAAAAAAAAAGGGAAGCTTTCTGAAGCTTTCTGAACCAAATGAGCAATGTTTTAGTATCACCTACCTGATTGGTTTCTTTTCCAGCCAGACACATGCTGCCATGTTGCCCTACCAGAGCCAGTTAGTGGGAGGAATTTGGTGATTTTCCCTTGTTGTTGCTGCTGTGCCGTGGTTTGGTCATGGTGCATCACCAAGGGAAGAGCTGCTGGAGGAGTGAAGAAGCGCAGCCTGCTATTTTCTGCTGCTGAGCATCACATGGACATCACACTATTCTGCTGCACAGCGAAGGCAGGCAATTACAGATCTTAGAAAAGGCAGAAGAAATCCTGAAAATCCTTCAGAATTGCTCCCAGGAAGGCTGTATTTTCAGGAAGACATATGAGAAGTATACACACACACAGAGGAAACATATTATGCACACCATGAGCTTGTGCAGGCACCTCCTGCGTAATAGTTCCCAAATGTGCTACTTAGTTATTTTTAGGTAATGTAGGAAGTTTGTACAAGTCAAACACTGTAACACCATTTTCTTATTGCTACTGTAACACCATGACAGCTCTGTGTCTGCGTGGGCTGTAAAACAGCTCACATGGACAGGGTTAAGCTATGTTTTCTCAAGAGAAACAGCAAATGTCACTGTTTTCAGGGTCATTCCTACCCAGTCCTCCCTTTGGTCAAACATATGCTCCAGTGAAAAGGCAGCTATTTATTTCTTGGTACACAGAAAACATTTTAGGTGCTACTATTAGAATCTTTTTTTTTAAAAATATGAATTAATTTAAAATCATCCATATTTCTGTGTTTGCTTGCAGTATAGTGGCCTAAATCCCACTAAAGCCTATAGCACACATGTACCTCTGCAGTAATTCCACATTTTAAAGAGCTTCAGAAATTTGCTCTGAACAAGTGGAAAAACCTTCTCCTGTGTTAACACTTTACCAGGAGCCCAGGAGAATGCTGGCAAGGTAGAGAATGAGGTAGCTTATCCCTGCAGTTTTCTGCTCACTGAGCATCCTGTGGGAGCACTGCTTCCCCAACTGTGCTGTATCAATGGGCAGAGTTCCACCAGCTGAAATGGATACAAATCCTGTTTCACATTCCCTTAGGCCTTCTTTACAAAGGGAGCTATGCAGTTTAACTATACCTGCATTTTCAACAGGTGATTATTAGCATACAGACATGATTCTTGTGGTTTATGATCAATGAACTAATATTAGAAAAACCTATTAAAGGCACTATGCACCTTTGGAATGGAATTGTGGGCAAAGTAATAATCTGTCCCTGATGAAGGTCTAATCTTGAACATGCAAGGAAAGGACCACCCTCTTCATCCCCAGAAGGCAGTTGTACCTAAGAATGTAAGAAATGTCACAGAGGATTAGAAATAGGAAGCCTAGCTCTGTACATGGTCTTCAGCATTTGTTAGTGATGCTTTGAGAAAAAGGGCATTTAAATGGGGATCTTCCCCTTGGTATATCCTTCTAGCACCTATCAAAATTTTACTCTGCTAGAGCTTGCACCTGAATCACCGTATTTCTTAGACATCAACAGAACTGTCTAGTCCTCTCCAGAGCCCACTGATACTTCCGATCTCAACAACAGCCAGGAACAAGGAGTGATTTAGAGCATTATCAAAAAGTGCACCCTTTTATTGCTCCAAGCCTGCTGTCTCTAGTGCTGGGGTTGCATGAAACAGTGAATAGTCATTCCCAGTTCACTGCTTAAACCTGTCTGCCTTTCTTGATGTTACAAGCCTATGCTTGTCCCTGATCATTAATTGTGCCATCCCCACTTTGCCATGGGATCAGGGCAGATTATCACCAGCCACAGATATTTTTGAATCCAGGCTGTACCTCTAGCAGGAGCACATGATTCCTGGGGATCTCATTATGGAGTGCTGGCACAGGCTCAGGGCAGCACACACCTCCCCAGTGTCTGCAGAGAGAGCTGATGGTCCCCAACACACTGATTTCAACCACTGCAGCAGTCTTGAAGGACACCTTCCAGACTCAGATTCAATGTACTGAAGCATGTTCAGTTACGAGCATGTTGGTCAAATTCCTCTTCAGACAGCATGAGGCCCCAGAGCTTTTGTTTCCACAGTGTGAGATACAGCCTCACACTGTGAGACAGACAACCCTGTCTCTAAGAAAAAATGAATATCTCATTTCAGGAGGCAGAGCTCCCAGCAATCCCTCGCCAAAATTATTCCCTTATTTTTGTTTTGAAAACTGTGTCTATTGCTATCATTTGGATTTCTCCAGGGCCTAAAATGTTCTGGCTCTGATTCAGGAAAGCACTTCCTTAGGTCTCTGTCTCTGCCATGGGCTGCCCACATTTTCTGCTACATGCAGTTCTTTGCCAACTTGGGCAGCGAGCATTGGAATTTGAGTATCAATCTAAGTCAAGTCATTAGATCATTTGAATAATTTCCCTCATTGGTAAGATCTGTACTAGACATGTGTTGCCCTGAATTTTCTGCTTTCTGTCTTTGTGCAGAAGTTTTCACGCAGCTTCATGTAAACAATGTCTATTTTCAGAATGTTTACATACTTCTCCTCTGAGAGAAGAAATGATTGATGGCGATGTCCACCAACCACGTTGAAAGGTGGCAACGTGAAGTAGCCAATCTCTTGACCTCTGTACATATGTATATAAATGGAATCAGATTTTGAAATAAAGGGGTTTGTTCCTTTGATCTGCCGCTGTGTGAGCCTCATCTTTCTGTTCCTGAAGTGGAACAATCTCAGCCTCGCAACCACAGACATGGATTTCACAGTTACTTCAGATAGTTAGGTGGGCAAAGTAGAGTATGTTCATTCTGAAACAGCTAAAGACAATGGCAATCACCTGTCTCAAACTTTTCATCTTCACTTTAAGCAAAGTCCTGTACTATTTTCACTGGTAATGCTTCTCTCTGCAGGGTGGTGTTGCACACCAACAAAATCTAATGACACTGGTTTTAACCACCTGAACCATGTGTGCCACGAGGGAGTGTTCAACAGAACAGAGAAATCATGGCTTACCTAGACTTTTTGCATGAAGATTTAAAAATACATAAGTGTGTTTTCATGCAAGAGAGAAAAGAGTGATTTCCATTGTTAGCTTCAAGTTTATCATTCGAAAGCCAAGAATATTATCCTAAAAATCCCAACAGAAACATTCCCAGTTCTTGGTTGTGGAATCAATAAGTGTATGAAAATGCCCTCTTCCTGGCAAGGGGAGACTGCCCTACATTGCATTTGATGTCAGAGTTGGCCTTGGACAAAGGTACCATGGCTCTGGCTCCTGGGTTCATACCCATTGTTCCTTATTCAAGATTTTTCACTTTCAAGTATTCCAGGAATTATGAAAGTCGATCCTTCTAACATCTGCAATGTGATACAGATGAACAGCAAAAATGTACTCTAGATAAGAAATCCAGTCTTTCCTGAACATGTCTAAAGACAGTAACTGCCTGTCTCAGAGCTATCAGTTGAATCAGGAGTTGACTATAATACAGATATTGCCAATTCTTTCTTTTAATATCACAGCTTTTCAATAATATAGTGTCCATTGTAATTCAACAGTAAAGATGCCAGCAAAAATTCCTCCTCCCACCTCTCCTTTCGCATCCTCCCTAGAAGTTGGCTTGGCAGCAGAGTAACCTTCAACAGGAACAATATTATCTCTTCAAATGTAGCGTGGAGTACTGGATGGTTAGTTCTCTAGAGCCCTTAAGACCCAGAGACATAGTCAGTGTCATTATTAGTGATGCATTATAGTTCTGAAATGCTCTTGATGATGCAAACTCTCTAGGTTAAGTCTACTGTGCATAATCACCAAAAGGAGAAAAACATGAAAGAGCAGTCAGAATACTGAAGAACAGTGCATAAATAAATATATTTCACTAACTGGTTTCATTTCTCCCATTCAATTACTGAAGCAAATACAAGATCACAGTGTCTCCTGTTGCCCGTGAAACTGCAAAAATCAATTAATCAAGTTACCTGAGGAGATATTACAGTGCAAATCTGTGGGACTTTTTTAGAAATCTTACACAATAAATTAGAAACTATTGCCAAAAAAATATTTTTTTTTCTTCCTCTTTTTTCTTTAACTCCATCCTCTTTCAATGTTATTATTCTCCAACCTTTCATCATGGGGGAACCATAATTTATTACCTTTTTTCCCCCAAATGTAAAGAATATATATGGGAAAGTCAAGAACAAAGACATTATGAGAAATAACAAGACTGAAAATGATCCACAGTTTTGCATTTTCCCTGTGTGTATCCTCTGACTTATCCCTTTCCTTTTAGCACTCTTCATTTCTAAAATTGCTTGTGATTGTTCTATTACAGCTGCTTACAGTATTTATCTTGTGTAGTTTGGTGTCATTTGCCTGCTTTGTCTGATTTTCACAATAGAAGTACATGTGCCACCATTAGAGAGGTAATCTTATGTCTGCTACTCAGAGGTCTCATGAAAGACACATTTCAAAGACTTCTTATTTCAAAGATACCTGAAAGTATAAAGTAATTTCACATTTCCTGGCAGCTGCCAGGGATCACACAAATCCATCGGGCTCACAGACTTTCCGAGGCACTCACTGAGTTTAGGCTGCCTCTGGTTTACAGCCCATGATGACTTTCGGCTGCTGCAGCTCCTACTGTGATCTGGGCAGAACTGAGCTGTTTCCTGGTGTCTCAGGACCAGGTGCTCTAAAATCTGGCTGGCTGTAAGGATACTTGGCACACATTTCCTACACTGTGATGGGTAAAAACACACCATAAACACAGGCATGTCATCACCGTGCATGTCCAACTTTGTCCACATATCCTTTGTGCTTGATCTCTCGAAGTTTTTCACTTGCATCTCTGCATTTTTTTCACTTCATCAAGGAAAACTCTCTGTTGGCCAAAATACGGGCTACACAATTTTATAGACACAATTTAAGACACAAAATAAGTAATGTTTATTTTATGATTTTAGATGACCCTTGTTTTATTGAAGGTGGTTAGGGTAAGATGTTAAGGTCACACATTCATGTTCACAAGTCCTCAGTTCTCTGACCATGAAAGAAAAATCAGATGGAATAAGACAATATGAATTATAAACACAAATAACCTCTGGAGTTTTCCTATTCGGTGGTGCATAATCAATACAAATTCTTTTCAAAGCTGAATATTGTGTGAAGCAGGAGCTATCTTTCTTTTCATGCTTCTTGACTACAGTATCAATATGTACCATAATTGGCTCTGTAAAAACCTATTAGGATAAGATGAGAGAGGAGGTGTGAAATAAAGAACCAAACCTGTTTTGTGCTAAAAAAAATATGTCTGCGTCAAAGTATTTTGCCTTTATATTAAAAAATACATATAACTAAAGAGATATCATCTGAGTGGGATGAAAACATGAGAAAAGGTCATGATAGAAAATGGCCAGGGACAATGCCAAGATGGATAGAGGAAGTTAAATCTGATATTCCCTTTCCCTTCAGAGCAGTGTCTCTATAAATACAGTTGTGAACTCAATGAGAAAACAGCATATTATCCTTGTGCCTTAGTTATCATGATCTTTTAAATGTCTTATTTCCAGAGAGTTTGTTTTAAAGATGTCATATTTTATACAGCTGAATACCATATGATGAAACTTTTCTTTTTCTATTATGTATGTCTTGCTTTTCTTTCCTTCCTCACCTGTCTCTGTCCCCTTAGCTTCAGAAAGTAAAAATTAACTAGTCACTAAAACGTTAATTTGTCAGTTCATGTTCTGCCTCAGCAAAGCACTGCAGAAGAGAGCTCTTTGGTGAGACATAGACCCAGGCTGGAAGCTCAGTGTGTGCTGCAGGGTTTTCAGGAGAGGGAGCCTAAAGACTCAGTTCTGCAAATGGGCCCCCATTTTTGCTATAACTATTACTCCTGTCTAAGCAGCGACCCTCTTCCTGTGGAACAACTTGCATGAGTGCAGACTTAGTGCTCTGATGGGAAAAAGTCTTTTGATATTAAATACAAATGTTTTAGGATATAAAGAAAGTTTTTTGATCATGATGGTTGGTTCCACAAAATCTCCATAGGTCCCTGTGCATCTGTTGACTCAGCCTAATACTGGGTGCAGCGCAGACACAGAGCTCCAGCAGAAGTTTCTCAAAGCTTAGCCAGCAGCTTGCCCCTTACATCCTTGCAGCCAACTTACATTATCAGAGTAGAGAGAAAACCAAACATGGCCATGGCCACACAGAAAGTGGGAGGACCGTTCTCTATTCCCTGAGGACCACAGGAACTTCTCTGTGCATGGGACTGACACAGCCTGTGCAGGTGGCATGATCACATCTGACAATAACAAGCCAAAATGTGGGAAAGGCTCCACGCCTTTCCCAGGTTTGGAGTAAAGCAGGCAGTCACACAGGGCTCTGATTGGAATGGGATCAGCTACATCACTCCTGGGATGGGTTGCCTTGTGGGTTGGTTACACCCATATTTACTTCCTCCATTTGTCTCTGTCCCAGGGAATGCACAGGAGGACTGGAGTATGTGTCAGAGATGCAAGACATTTTAAAAAAATCATCAGAAATTACAGAAATTTAATAGGATGATTGTTTAGCCAGAAGCACATCTTGTGTCTCATTCAGGACATCAGTGAGATGACTCTCCATTCTCAGTCATGCCTCTGCTGGGGCACAGAGCACTGCCTGGCAGCACATTGCACAAGCATGGTCCAGAGCAGTGGGGGATTCATTGGTTCAACAGCAGAGTGCTCCTTCCATAGCTCCCCACTGCAATTTCATTCCCTTCCTGTCATTCCTGGCAGTCACTCTCTCCTGTTGCTTTTCTTTGACACGGATCATCCTTTACATCAGTAATTGCTCCCATCATGGTGTTCTGGCTTCTCCTGGTCTCATTTGGATTTATCTACAACTTTTTCAATATTAGTTGTTGCTGATGCAGAAACTAAGAGCATTTGCAATTGAATTTGACAGAAAAGCACTCACTTACTAAACTGGAATCTGAGTCCAGACCAAATTATTGTTTCAAATGCTATGAAGGTCTGTCAGATCATTTCCTAGTCTGGATTCATGATGTTGACAACAGAAGAGGCTATGGTGTGGGCAGAGATGGTCAATGTATTCATTGCAAATAGATTATTCAATGCATTGCCCATTTTTCTGTTTGTGAGTCATTTCTGATTTCTAATAATGTGTTCATAAGCATTCATCCACATGGATTATAGAACGATTGTCATCCTAAGGGAATTTTGCAAACTATTTACATTTTACTAGTAATTATCAAGCAGTTCATTTAAGTCAGGTGGCACCCATTATGCTTCATCTTTGAATGATGTAATCTTTTCTTAAAACAGAAGGCTAATGACTAATAGAAGCAGACCTTTAGGGACAAGTCAGCATTCAGAACATGCAAAAAACCTGTGCTAGAAATAATAAACCAACCATTATACGGATATTTAAGGAAAACTCCTAAAAAGGGCTTAGCAACGATTTCTATCTTTTTTTTTTTCTTTTTTGGCTATTCTGACAGCCCTAGGCATAGTGTCAGCTACAATGATGACAACTGTAATGCAAGTTGTTTCCTTTCTTTACTAACAGGTACCAGCAGTGCAGAAGTAAAGGAAAATCGAAACATTGGCAACCTGGAGGATCACCCAATAGCATCTACTGATAGGGCAAGAGGGGGAACAACTAGCAGTAAGAGGAAAAGACCCTTAGAGGAGGGCAATAATGGCCACTTCTGCAAACTTCAGCTTATCTGGAAGAAAGTTTCATGGTCAGTGACACCAAAGAACGCTCTGGTTCAGCTACACGAACTCAAACCAGGATTACAATATAAAATGGTTTCCCAGACAGGTCCAGTGCACGCTCCAGTCTTTGCCGTTGCTGTGGAAGTAAACGGACTCACATTTGAAGGCACGGGCCCCACAAAAAAGAAAGCCAAAATGCGCGCCGCAGAGTTAGCTCTGAAGTCATTCGTCCAGTTCCCCAACGCCTGCCAAGCCCACTTCGCCATGGGGAACTGCATCAGCCCCTCCACGGACTTCACTTCCGATCAGGCAGACTTCCCAGACACTCTGTTCAAGGAGTTCGAGCCCTCCACGCACAGCGAGGACTTCTCCGTCTACAACCCCGTCAACAACGAGCTGCTCTCCACTGCCTACCGACACGGGCGCCTGCTGTGCCACACGCTGGACCTGGTGGGCCCCGCCAAGCCGGGCCGGCACCGGGCGGCCAAAGCGGAGAGCGAGAAGAACCCGGTGGTGCTGCTCAACGAGCTGCGCTCCGGCCTGCGCTACGTCTGCCTCTCGGAGACCGTGGAGAAGCAGCACATCAAGAGTTTTGTGATGGCCGTGAGGGTGGACGGGAGAACGTTCGAAGGCTCGGGACGTAGCAAGAAGCTGGCCAAGGGTCAAGCAGCACAGGCGGCCTTGCAGGCCCTCTTTAACATCCGTCTGCCCAGCCATATTCCCAGCAGGAGTAAATGTCACCATTTGCCACAGGTGAGAGCTCCTGGGTAGCTGCCGCCGCGTTGGAGGAATTCCTTCAATGAGTGGGATCGGTATTGCTGTAGCTGTTGTTGGTCTACCCAATGGTTCCTCTATGTTACAGCAAGTGTCATGCCACAGAAAAAATATTTTCCCATAGAAAGAGCCACAGGAAAAAGCTTGGAAATAGTATCCTGAAATCACTGGGTAAAATTTGAAGCTCATTCCAAGGGAAGCATAGAGGAGAGGGCAAAATATAAGGGGAAATACCAACATTTCATTTTGCTAGAGACAATGATAATGTTGACACAGGCAGAAAACTCACATAATTCTGTGCTACTGCATCTTTCTTAACAGAGAGAATCCCATATATAAAAGGATGCTCCATCTCCACCTTTTAGAGTTAATTTTTTATGAGGACCATGCTATTCAGAGGAGACATCAGTGATAAGGAACGTGCCTGTGTCAGAGCAATTCTGCCACTGGAGAAGTTAATGGATTTTGTTTATTATAATCTTACTATTGGGGGTTATTTTTTTTTGTTTAGTTGTTTGATTTCAGGGCTTGTTTTGGTTTTTGTTTTCACATATGCCTCCAACAGCAGAAGGTATACGGAAAGCTTTGAAGCTTTCATGGAACAAATGTAGAGATTAGTTCTGTGTTCATATAGAAAATATAGATCTGAGGTGCATACTTTTCGCATGAAGATTTTGTTGCTGGTCATAGGTCACAGGCTGTCTAAGCATTACTCAGACTTGTATTAATTTTCTAAACTCACAGGAAGTCAGGATTTGCAGACACTGGGAAACATTGCATGGGTTCAAGTAATTTATTGATTTGTTTGCACTATCAGAAGAGGTTTGATTCATGAGCACCAGGAGGTGATCTACAGCTACAAAGCTCCCTTTACAAAGGGAGCTGTTAATGTCCAGGATTTAATGCAAAGCACTAGGAGCACTAAGAGTCATTCTGCTGTTGGCTTGCTGTGAGACCCTAGGCAAGTCATTTAAATTCAATATGCCTGTAATAAAAATGAGCATATTATATGAAAGAACACTTCAAGATCCTTAAGTAGTGTGTAAATGCAAATTATGAGTAGCAATTCTCATTAACATTAGTAAAGACGGTCATTATATGTTCAAGGAGTTTGATAGGAGATTAATCCTGTAGGTAACATGACTGCCTGCAGGACCCAGGAAATATATTTGGTGACCCAGAAGTTTCCTTTTTATGTTTCCAAAAAGGAAACATGACAAATGTGAGAAATTCTAAAATACATCATAATCCTCCACTTTTCTTTTAATTCCAGGTTGCAAACTTCATGAACAAGTGAGATAATAACATCATTCAATAATAACAGTGATCTTCACAGTGTGTTTTGCAGGCATTTTGGAAACCTTAGCCAACATGGCAGTTTCACCTTTCCAGTGTTCCTTCAAAGTACACACAGTTTTAAATGAGATACCTCTAGTGTTTCCTGCCCAAATGAATTCTGGTTATAAGTAATCCCATTCTGGTGGTTGCTTTTCTGCCGCCAGTGAACTTTGCTGGGTGTGTCAGCAGGTAAATACCATGTATTTATTGACCTCTGGCTTGTCATGTTCTGAAACTGCACCACAAGGATTGCTGCCTCAGCTCCTGAGCTCTCTGAAATATTCTCTGGTTCCTTGGCTTCATGCTCACCTTCTGCCTGAATATCACATTTTACTTCAGTCTCCAACCGTTCATTAAGTGACATATTCTCCAGTGTATGTTCCCTTTTTTATGGCCTTTTCTCCTTTCTGTAGACTGCTGCCCTCCTTATCTTCTTCTCTTCACTGTTCTGGAAGTATAAATGCCAGTGAAAAGGTGTCACTGAACTTTCTCCGTCAGTATTTCTTGAGTGGTTATGTATTGTCCAACTAAAAGATTACTTTTAATGCCAGCATTCAGCACATTAATTGAGAGATAAGCCTTAACACTGATTTCTGCTGACCTCCTTACAAGCTGCTTTCATCAACAGATATAGCAGCTGTGACACAAAACCTGAGTTTGTGTTACTCGCTAAATCATAATTCAAATTCCACAGAAACCAACAGACATATTTCCACTGACTTCAGCCTAAGCATTAAATCCAGAAGCATCTTTTCTTGTTCTCATTGTGTTATGCAGTACCTCATCAAGTGACTGACTTTGCTCACTGCCTCAGTCAGCCCCTCTGCTGTTTGGTCAATGTAACTTTACTGGGGAGAGTGCAGCGCTCAATAGCTGTGGTCAGAGCCAGCTCATCCAACCGTTGATTCAGCTCCTTCTTGTCCACCTGGTCTTGTCGGAACCACATTTTCAAAGACATGCTTCAACCAAGTTTTCAAAATTATTCTTGTTTAGTACTCTTGGTTTATGCCCATAGGTGTTTAAAGGCAGGAGAGCATCCTGAAACCCAAATAGCTTAGGAGTAGAATCTGAAATATTAAGAAGGATTGATTTTATCACAGACTAAGGGGCAACTACTGTCCTATGCAGCCATCCACTCTTCATGTGCTTCATTGTATTTGTTAGAGTATCAAACAGCTAACTCATTGATAGTGGGGACAGGCAAACAAGATCAGCTGTAAGAGTTTCAGCCACATTTTGAGTATTTTGTAGAATCCAGGAGTGTGTTTATCTATGTGTTTGTCCTTTAAAAAGAGTATTCCAATTGTGCATGTCTCTGCTTCTTTGCTGTTATCGGTGGTGTTAGGAGGCCACAATCTTTTGTGTTTGCATCCTAACTGGAAACAGGAAATAGCCAAAAGTCATATAACACTTATAATCCAGTTGTCCTGAAATTTTGGATTTCACAGTGTCCTCTGAAAGAAAATTTTTAAAAAAATGAGATATCCTTACAAGCTGAGCCTCCAAACCATTGATATTTCTGGCTTGCTCATCAGGGCTCCCAGGGGACCTGGTGTCCCTCAGCCTGGGCTTCAGGTGTGCCCTGGGACAGATGGACACTTTTCTGCTGACTAAAGGAGATTCAATGTAAAATGTAAAAAAAGGCACAATAAGAGGAGCTACCTAAAGGAGGGTGTGGCCAGATGGGGGTTGGCTTCTTCTCCTAAACAGCCAGCAACAGGACAAGAGGACATGGTCTCGAGCTGTGCCAGGGTGGTTCTTGTCGGACATCAGGAAGAATTTCTACCCTGACAGGGTGCTTAAGCATTGGAATAGACTGCTGAGGGAGGTGGTGGAGCCACCAACCCTGGAAGTGTTCAAGAAACGATTGGATGTGGCCCTTACTAATGTGTTTTAGTTGGCATGGTGATGTTCAGCCCAAGGTTGGACTTGATGATCTTGGAAATCTCTTCCAACCTTAATGATCCTGTGACTCTGTGATTCTGTATCATCCAGTTTGTCCTGAGAGGTGCTGTGTACACAGGAGGCTTTCTGAACCACCAGGAAATGCACAGAATGGATGTCATCATCCTGTGTAAAACCCTGTCACCTTGATCTCTTCTGATTCAGGTGAAACAAACGTCTGCAAGAATAGCAAAGCCAGAAGTAGATAAATTCCCTGGGTCAGCCTGCTTCTTCAGCTGCCTCTCACCATGAAAACACTGAAAAAACACCACAAAATCCTGAGCACTTTACAATACCAGTGTTTTCTTAAAAGAACATAGCTGTGACTGACTTTCTTTCCTGTGATTGCTGCTCAATGTCTTTGGGCTAACTGCAAAATTATCCACAAAAGGTAAAAAAAAAAAGCATATTACAATTTACACCAGAAAAATAATTTAATCTCATAATATAAAACCAAGATAATTGAGATCATGCCTTCTCTACTGTCATCAGCAGTGCATCAGTCCACTTCTGTGAGTCTCATACAGGTACAATAGTGACTGGGAGATGTGTGCACTTATTCATGTATAGAATGAAGAGATGGTAGCTGGGATAATCCAAGAACCACCTGAAATGGTCACAAGATTTGCCCATCAATCTGCCAGTTCTTTCTCAACCAGATATTTGATCTGTGCTAGGCACTGAAGTGCAAGATAAATACTATTGATGGTTAGAGACTGGGCACACAATATTGATCAAAGTAGGTAAGATAGGAGCCAGGACATCTGCTAAACTCATGGCAGAGATGAAGTGAAACAGGAGAATGGAAATTATCTTTGTATAAGCCACTAAATATTGCTCCTTGTTTCCTGGCATACTTGGTCTGAACTGATATTCTCCATCAAATAAAATGCAACTTCTTCAATTATCAGCTTTCATGGAAGTCTGACAATTGTTTCCTCCCACTTTGGAAGCTCATGTTCTTACATTCTGACACAAAAGGCAACATCAGAGAGTGCTGACCTGACCAGCCCTAATGAGTCTGCACTGGTAGAAATTCATTCACACACTCCCAGGCCTTCCAAGTGCAGTGTGTTCAATTCAGGAGATCAAGGTGGCCCCCAGCTGCATCTGACTAACTTGCAATTCTTTTTCTAATCTTGTAGTCCTTCTAACGTGTCTTACTCTAAATGGCATTCTTACTGCTGTAGAGCAATACCATTAATTAATACTGCCATAACAAATTAGTAAAAGAGGGGTGCCTGGATTTCAAATGAACCTAAATTAGAAAAGAATAGGTGTGAAAATCGCATTCACTCTGCTTTGAAATGGCTTAAAGCTGCTGTTGCTGTTCACATCCAGAGCCTCCAGAGCAGTGGTTGTCTATTTATTTTATACAAAACCTCATTGTGTTTTGTGTGTGTATCATCAAAAAGAAGCAGGGTTTCTCTCTTTGGCAAATATGGATAACCTTTTGGATCCAGTTAAATCCCCTATTTGCCAAAAGCTTCATCTGCAGGCTAAAACAACCTCAATCCCACATTGCAATGACTCTGCTTTGAGCAAGGACTCCTCCAGTTAACTTCAGTGTCACCTTGGTGAAAAGGTGGCATCATCATGGGAAGAACAACCACCATGTTGGAAAGCCACATACCCCGCGCTTCTCACCCACTCCCTGCCAGAAACCTGTTTCCCTCTATTGCAAAGCTGGTTCATTTTCATGCAGTGTCCATTGTTTCTGCTTCCTTAACTTTATTTCTCTCTCTATTCTCATTCACCAACTTCCTGGAAACTGTGGCCTCTCACCCCTGTCACAGTTAAGCCAGGGCTGAGCTTGGCAGTGATATATTTGACTCCAGTGTGAAAAGCAGCAGCACAGGGAGCAGACACTGAGTTTTGAGAAGCTGTTCCAACAGGTTTCTGTGAAGAGCTTTGTCTGGTCAAGTGAGCAGGTACATAGTTTCACAACCTTCTCTGTTTCCTCCTGCACAAAGAGAAACAGCTGATAGGTGTGTGTGTGTGTGTAGCTCCTGACCGGAGAATGCTAGAAAGAGAACTGGTGGGGACCAGAGAGATGCCTCTGAACTGCAATTAAGGTTTGATTTTCAGCCATCTATTTCTTACTCTGTAGGTGGGGAAGGTAGCTTTTATAATCAGAGCTACAGGCAATCAAGAAATTTATAAGATTACAGTTTCTTAAGCAAAACAATGGCAAAAGAACCAATTTAGAGGCACAGCATTAGTTTACTGGATACTGTTATTAATGTCTTGGCTGATAATTGGATTGTAGTCATTTCTAGGCACACAGATGAGGAACTAGGACCACCTCCTCACCCTTCATACAAGTGCAATATAAAAGATAGTTATTGCCCCAGAGAGGTTACAGCTTGAGTCTCAGATGAAGAAATTACTTTGGTTTAATGTATATAATGTATATAATGTATATAATCCATGTAAGATCAAATAGAGATGCAGAATGGCTACCTACATGGAATTACAGGAAATAAATTACCAGGATAGAAAGGACTCTGGCTGCTTGCCCTCACAGCAACAGCACATATATGTGGACACATTAAGGGGTTTGCACATGAAAGCCAGTCATCACTGCAAAACAACAGATAACTTTGCATCAACTGGGCTCCAATAATGCTACAGTTTTCTGCTGCAGTTGGTGTATCCATCTCCACACTCCCTGCCTCTCTTTTGCTCCTCAGTTTCTCTACTGTGTAACTCCCAGCCACAGATAGCTCCAATTCCCAAAAGATTCCCCTGCAGTCGTCTTTAAGTCCTGCGTGATATAGAGCATGGGTTTTCAGAGCATTAGGTATGCTAAACAAAACTCTCCTAACTGAGATGTTAAATTCTAAATGTAATACTCACCTAATTAATAATACTTAGAAAAATTGCATTAATCGTGATAATTAGTTAATGAATAGCCAATCTTGATTTACAGAACTGAAAAAATAATTGTAATGCCTTCAAGGAAAAAAATCTATAAGACTGAAAGGTATTTTTCTATATAATTTAAGTTTATAAGCAATCCAAACCTCTTGTTTCTCTAAAAAGAAAGGAAAATTAAAACTATCTAATGTTCCCTTATAAAGACTGTAAGGGTCCACTGCGATTACAGTGCATTCAGAGTAGGGTAAATGGGATTTAACCATCTAACTTGGCTGCTGGGTGCTCCTTTAGCTCTCTAATAGTTGAAAATACTTCATACCATGCCTGCATCTACAGAAACAGCATTTGATTTCTTACGTTCAGATTCTAGATTGCATATGAAATGTGGCTAGTGAGACACAGTGTGGATTCTGCTGACTTGTGCTATTTACCCCAACAAACCAGCTTTGCCTATCCATGAAGCTGATGGTGTGGATCTGATTTGTGAAGAATTATTATTTGTGCAACTCATTAGGCTGAGACAGTTTGTGCAGAATGATTAGGGCTCTAGCAACCAGCAGACCTAGTTAGTACATGAAAGCTGAATCCCAGTCTGGTGTCATCCAGACATAAAACCTTCTTCTAAACCAGACAATCTCGCAGCTGTCAGAGTTGCTTCTGTTGTTTTCTGGCTTTGTAAGTGAGCTAGGGACACTTCAAAAAGCTCCCAGCAAGCTGGACCTCGTTAAAGCTGCCACTTAATCTTGGACTTGCATCCTGACTTTGTTTATGATGCTTCATTATTACCTACTAAATACGAGCCATGATCGTTCTGCTCCACTAAATGGACCTGTAATACAAGCGCCCGGAGTGAGTTTTTCTTTGGTTGACTTCCATGCAAAGCCTTTTCTGTTTGAGCTGGAGTGTTAAAGTCATGCCAATACCACATTCTTTATCTATTTTTATCTGTATTGACATCTAGGAAGCCTTAATTATTTAAGCAGATTTTTCCTTCTATGTAGAATACCAGAAGCAAGCTCCTAGCATTTATTTTATGATGACTACCTCCCTCTTGTGGTCCTTGTGCCAGCTCTCTGCCAGCAGGCAGATCCATCGTCATGTGAGGGGAAATCAACACAAAATGCCTGTGCATCTTGGCAGGGCAGTGGTCCAGAGCCTCCCAATGATTCTGCTGAGAACCCCAGTGCCCCATGTAGAAGAGGGCCCAGTTCCTCCAGCTGAAAAGGGAACATCTTTGTCCATTTTATTTTTCTTGCAAGTGTTAGCCTTTAAACAATGAATTTGTGTAGTAGTCATGGAGAAAACCAACATTTCTCCTGCCCCTTTATCCTAAATGTCCACGCATAGTGCAATGTGAAAGGACTATGTACATACACACGAAATAGTATGTAGGTTATAAAATTCAGTAGGGGGAAAGTATTTAGGGCTTAATCTTAGGACTGCTGAGAAGTAATGGACAGAACAGACTTTGGACTTGTTATACTGGATGTAAAATGTGATTCATGTGTTTAGACATTTATACAACCACAGAGAAGTGGCTGAGGTTCTTTGAGATAGTAAAATCCTTCATTGTTCACATAGTGCTCTCTTAATATGAACATCTTACAAGTGAGTTTGGATTTTTAATGGGAGCAAAATTTTAGGGCAAGGATGTTGATTTATTTCTCTTTGCACATACATGAGGCATGATGTGAACTTTTGTTAAGATAAAATATTTTTACAGATTTCTGAGAACTAGAAAGGAGAGCCAAATCCACGTAATCACTGGAAAAGTAGGTAAATTATCCATCTCTATTCATCACATTTTATTCAGTGAAAGCAATCAACATTGTCTATGTCTCATGATATCTGTCAACTTCTTAGACTGTATTCTAAGACATATAAAATATTAATTCATCCATTAAGCTTTTTTCCTCTATCTTTAATACTGCAATATTATTGTGTTTAGGCAAATTCGTATTCCTTTTTCATCCTTTCTAGTTTTCTAATTGACAAGTCAGAATCTATTCCAAGGGAGCTGTTATTTCCTATTTGTCTTCTGAACGGGGGTAGACATTTGATATGAAAATACCTAAGCATGATTGCTCTTAACCTACTTGTCATCACATCTGCTGCAGACACCAGCCCCATAATCAGACCTGAATTCACACAAAGGTACCTTGAAATCAGTGCTACAATGAGATGTCATCCAAATGAGCCCAAGCTAATGAAGCCATGCTAATTTGCAATTCCTTTTGTGCTGTCTCTTCTTCCTCTCTTTATCCAGTTCATCTTTAAAAACTAAAGGTGGAAAGAGTACATTCTCTGAGCAAACATAGTCAATTAACAAAATTAATGTAGTTTGGTTTGTTCAGAAAAATAATCTAAGCATCCCATGATTTCTAAGGTTTCTGTTCTTTTTGAGTTCTCCTCTTATTGAGTTCCTATTTTTAGGCCATCTTCTGTGAACTGGGCATTAATGTTCACAGAAATAATTATAATCAACTCCTTTCCCTCTTATGTGGGTCATTGCTTTAATAGGTTAAACACAAGGAATAATGTGTGTCCCCAAGGTCTGGTGGGGAGGGTGGAGACAGCTACATTGCCTTCATTTCTTGTTTGATAATTAGTTCTTATCCAAATCAACTTTGCCCTGTACTTTTAAGGAATAATTCTCACAGGGATATTGGAGAACAAACTCATTACTCCTGAATGAGACCTCTCCTTTCTTCTACTCTCCTTGAAATACACACAAGTCATTCTAACCGCCCGTACGCCTATCCTATGGAGAACAGCTCATAACAGCACCACAAAGAGACTGTTAGGCCTTGGTTCTCCTGTCTTTGCAGGGGAACAGTGTCCAAGAGAGGAGTAGAAATGCTTGTTTAATCCTGACCCAGCTAAACAGAAACCCTCTGTAAACTAGGCCAGTGCCCATCAACATGGAGCAGACAAAAAAAAAAGCAAGCTAGAAAAAAGGAGGGAGCAGTGGTAGGTAAGACAGCAGTCAAGTTTCTTGAAGGCTCATGGTTATGGCAGCAATGAGGGGCAGATGGGCTAATTGATGCATGCTACAGGAGAGACACACTGAAGGTTTTGTGCCTGAATATCAACAATTTTCACAAAAAAAGAAACATACCGCATAGCTGTTAAAATTGTTGTCAGAGCCAAAAGTTAGCAGACACCACCTGGAAAGCAGCATGAGACTGGTGTCCTATAATAATGTTTATATCACCTCATAACACAATCACATGGAGAAAAGAGGAATTGCCCATGAGGATCACCAGTCTGGAAAACACCTTCAGAGTTGCTAAAGGCAGCTATCAGCTCTTACCGAAGAAAACCAAAATAAGTCATGGCACATTGATTCCTATGGATCCTATGAATTACTGAGCCTGCATCTCAGCCCAAGGGTTTTGCTGTTCCCACCAAGGACTGACAACACATTAAAACACTGTCATATTTTGCTGCCTTTTGTGGCATTGCATGTTCTCCTTTCAGTGCTCAATTAAATCCAATTAGGACTTTTGTAAATGCTTTATGGATTTACATGGGCATCGCCAGAACAGGGGGCATGAGTTGTTGACACAAAGATATCTCCACCCGTTCTGTGGCCTGACTTCTTCAAAAATGCACCTTCAGTGCTGCAGCAAATTCCTGCTGATCACAATTCATGGCTTTCTGATGGTTTGGGCCTAGCCTATAACTATCAACATTTACTCTGGCAAGAATCTCAGCGTGTCTGGAGGAGTCTGTGGACTGTATTTCCCTTCCACCTGGTTCTGGCTATTAATTAGAGAAGACAGCAAGACATCTTAAAATTTATTTTTTTGCTAAATAAGCTACTTTACTCAAATTCATAAAAAAAAATCTGAAAAACAAAGCCACGAAGTATTGCCATATGAACTGTAGAGTGGAAATTATTTTTCACTTCCTTTTTTTTTTATTTAAATGTATGATATTTTCGGTCACAATCATAATGCCCTCTGCTTTTGCAGGGTAAAAGCCTTCAGCTGCATATTTTATATTTTGACTTTGAGAGAGATCGAAGTTCAAGAGGGATAGACTACTGCTGTCACCATGCTCTGGAGAACATTGATGGGGAGAAATTAATAGCATTCCCCTAAACACTGAAAAGCTACAGTGCACAGATTTCCCTTTTAAATCCTAGACTCACGGGAAAAAGAAAAAAAAAAGTAACATGACTTTCAAATTTACTTGTCTTTGATATAGATATTTTGAAATTTTCCCCTCATGAATAGGCAGGAACTTAAATCTATATCTTTGCCTGCATCTCCTCTTGAACATTTGTGAACTTAGAGAGATCTTAAGTCCTTCATTCTCCAAAAGAAAAAAAGTTTAAAAAATAGCATTCTCCTTTATATAACAAAAATCAAGCAAGCAAGCCGAACTAGATAGGCCTTACAGGCAGACTAACATCCTTGCCCTGTAACAGGGGTAAAATCTGGCAGATACCTGAGCAAAGTTTCCTCATGGCAGACCAGGAGCAACTTGTGCAAATCCAAGGGATCTGTTGTGGAACCCTTGATAATAACAGGTAACCAGATAAATGCCAGTGAGGCTGAACTGAGCAGGGGGAGAGAAAGAAACTTTGCAAAGAGAAGCTGGAAAAAAAAAAAAAAAAAAACACTTCCAGGCTGCCTTTGACAGAAGTTGATCCAAACAAACTAAATGCTCCTCCTTGCCTCTCCTAGGCTGTGGTATCTGCAGTGCAGGAGCAGGGCTGCTCCCAGCTGCAGATATGAAGGCACTTGCTGGAGTCAGGAATAGAAGCTTATAATACAAAAATTGCTCCCTTGAGGACCTGGGAACAGTTTTTATGGAGTGAGGGGTGGAATTGACACCCTTGGTGAAAATCAGGCAAAAACCACAGGTGTGGGAAGGAAAATGGTGGAGTTACAGCAGTCTTGAAGTGAAATCCTTGCAAAGGCATGCATAGGGAAATTATTTGACAGTAGTTTGAGCTGCGTTTTGCTACCTATGCCATGTCCTGTATTCTGGGAGCTTATTTTTGCACATATACCTGCTACCATTACAAATATTAAAAGTCCTTTTTGTAGTTGGGGGATTATGGTAAATAACTGAACCAGCATAAACTAAATTTTCTCTGATATACATAGCCATGAAGACACAAAACAATGTGGGCAGATAATACCTTTATTCCATATTCCCACAGGCATAAACCAGAGCAGAATTTGAACCTGTGGATTTATAGCAAATAAAACTTACACTGAAATATGTTGCAGCTGTTTCCCATTCCATCAGGCAGCTGATAAATAGCTAATCTCCAGTTCAGGGGTCTCTATTTAAATAAGCACACTAAAAAGTTTAGCTATCTCTGACTGAACTACTTCAGCTGAATATCCTTAGTTCGCTGCTTCTGGCCTCTATTAAATGCAATTCAGATAATTTCTGGTTTCTACTAGTATTTGTTTCTCTCTTGACACAGTCGGTATCAGGTCCTGCTTAAAGATTTCAGACTGGAAGAAAAATCTGAAAAATACATTATTTAGTAAGCATAACTAAGCATCACTAATATTAGGAGAACAGAGGATTTCTTCTGTATTACCTGTGAACAAATACATTGCTCTCCACGGGCAGCCTCACCCCTGCCATTAACACTGGTGATTTTGCAGAGCTGTGAGCAAAGAGGAACTACATCTTTCCCTGAAGCACAGCTGACAAGCAAGAGCTGTGAGACACCCTCGACCTGCTGCATATTCTGCTTTCCTGCTCCTCTGCTTTAGAGGTGCCTCTTCCCCTGCTGGTGTCAGGCAGCAATCTGGCTGCAGGCAGGGAGTGGGCAGCTCTGCCCCTGCCAGGGCACAGGCTCACAGCTGTCTCCCCAAGTACTTTTAGCCTTATTTCCCTTCCTAGCTCTGACTGTCCCGTTGCTGGTTTCCATTTTCTGACACTTCCTTTTTCAAGAGCGATCTCCTCTCTCCCAGCACAGCCCATCCAGGGAGCAGCAGGCTGAAGCTGGAAGCAGGCAGCTGTGGGAACAATTCAGTGTGATTTTAGGTTAAATGTTAGGTGCCCTGTCCTTGTGATAATAGCTGGCATTAGAGCACATTAACACAATTGCACTTGCTGCAAATTAGCAGTGATCAGTGCAGAGGCACAATATCAAGTGCAATAATAATACACATGTATGAAAAGCAACATGATCACTACCTAATTAATTAATAACTGGTTACTGATTAAAAGGGGAGCATTTGGAGCTAAATGTGTCCTTGACAACACTAACAGGATTGGTTTAGCACTGATTGTATTTTCCAATAAGACACATAAGTGCAAATAATTGCTTCTACTATATCATGGAATTAGTTCCATGACAGTTCAGCTGATTACTTCAAGGTTTTATCTGTGTTTTGTAGCTGCAAGATCAGCTACCATTTTGCACCTTACCAGCTGGTAGTGAAACACTCTTCTGTTTACATGTATTGCATGTAATGTAGCAGGAGAGGCAGAATCAATATTGTAGATATATACAGTACCTGCATCACAAAGGTTACCACGCTCGGAAAATAGCTGATGAAAACTTGAGGTAATGAGCTGAAACATCCTGCAAGTAATTCCTAGCAGCACTAAAAACAATAATATAACTTTGCCTGATATGGGTAATCCTCCGCAGACTGAGGGAAGCATAATTTTTTCTGGAAGGGAGTTTTGTGGTCCACTGGGGGTTTGAGTGAGATATGGGATGTACCTTATAAGTGAGGAGTGGCTCGTAACTCAGGAGAGGTGGAACCTAAATGAAGTCACAGAGGTCATTCTTATTTTATCACTGGGGAAAATGTGCCCTGTATATCACAGCTTTTTCATACATTTAGTTAGTGGGATAATCGTAGGTACAGCAAAATGTTCAGTATTTTTTCATCTTGTATTTCATGAACAGAAAGCTTTTAAAACAACTAAAAATAGTTGCAGAGGGACAATTTGCTATGCAAGTCCAAAGTTAGGCGTCTTTATGTGAGTTTAATGAAATACATGGAAACTCTGTGGTTTGTTTAGGGCACAGAGCTATCAGCTAAATATTTTTGCACGTTTTTGCATACAGTTTTTGCAGCGCCTGCAGTGCAGAATCTAGAAGGGCCAATGAAGCAGTCAGACAAGTTTGCCCATCCTTTTATCTCCCTTCATGATAGCAGCCATTCATGTGATGTGAATATTCTGCAGAAGAGATTTCTATGCATGTTTTCAGGCTGCTTGCCAAATTAGCTTTGTGTGATCAGCTTTCTGCTGCTTTTAGCAATCCTTGAGACTATTCAACTATATTTGATAGCATAAGGCATTCATTCATCTATACAATTTAAAAATAGGGACTTCAAAGGAGCAAGAGCAACCCAAACTAGTCCTGCACAGGGCAATGCAGTCACCCCCAAGGCAGCAATAAGCAAGCCAGGCAGCATGTTGGCAAGACATACCAGAGACATTATGGTGTCTCCATTTCCTCTTGTTTCTTCTCTTCTTAGTGCAGGGGGCCTGTGCACTCTCTTTTCCAGAGGTAAGAGTCAATTTGAGCCTGAAGAATCTCAGAGGGTAATGGGTTCCTGGTGGGTGGAGAGGCTGAGCCCATGTGTTGGTCTGGGACAAAACCTGAAAGTGCAAATATGAGGGCAGTCATCTCATTGTTTGCTTGGTGGGGCCAAGGGAGCAGGAAAGAAAAACAAACAGTGCTTCTTTTATTTGTGCCTGTGTAGGTAACCCAAAAGTGATCATCAGAGTTTAAATGTATTGCAGTAACAGCTGTGAACAATTTCACTGTTTCTCAATGCAGCGTGTTGCCAGTTCAAAAGACTGACAGTAATCGTAACAAAACTATTTCTCCTTTCCTCAGACAGTAAGATAAACTCAGACATAGAATGGTTACATTATCCTTTTTTTTCTAACCTAGCTAGTTCTGATTGCTGACAGGCTTCATTAGCAAGAAGCAGAAAGGTTGAGAAATGCTTAATTAGAGGTCCAACTCTAAACTGGAAATATCCTTAGTCAGATGTCCGTTGATCAATCTGCTGTGGTACATTTGTTATAGGATAGATGGGGCAGGTGTTAAAATCCTTATTTAGCAAAATTGAAGCCAATCAATGTTGACACTGGATTAAACAGAAGTATTTGTTGCATTTGGCAGCTGTGAAGGGGGTTGCAGTTTGTTAGAGAAAGGGGGCGGTCCACTATGCATCTGTGGGGTTATGAACCATGTATCATGAGATGAATGAGCCAGTGTTAGGAGGAAACTGAGTGCCTGCTTTTGGCTGGGATAGACTTAATTTTCTTCATAGCAGCTTGTATGGTGCTGTGTTTTGAATTTGTGAACAAAACAGTGTTGATAGAACACCAGTGTCTTACCTTTGGCTGAGCAGGACTTACATAGCATCAGGGCTGCTTTGCTTCTCACCCCACCTCACCAGCAAAAATGTTGGGGGTGCACAAGAAATTGGAGGGGGATATAGCCAGGACAGCTGACCCTGACTGACCAAAGGGGAATCCCACACTGTGTACCATCATACTCAGCAGTAACAGCCTGGGGAAGAAGAAGGAAGGGGGAACACTTAAGAATTAAGGCATTAGTATTAGACCTAATAAAGTGTCTTTAACTCAAGCCATGAGTTTTCTCACTTTTACCCTTCTGATTCTCTTCCATATCCAACTGGAAGGGAGAGAGGAAGGAAGCAGCTGTGTGGGACTGAGCTGCCTGCCAGGGTTAAAACCATAACCGTAGCACAGGGACACAACTGTGGGAGGTATATAAAGTCACCATTTATAAATCTACATCGACATGCTGGCTTTCATTGAAGCCAGGGGAAAAATTTAGCTTGGTACAGGTTCCATGTTAAAAAACTATACCTAGTGAATGTTTGTGCAAGAAAATGCTGAGATAATGCAACTTAAAACCCACATTGATGGCTGTTCTCAGAAAGCTGTCTATGGTTTCCATTCATACCTTGAGGGACTAATCAATAAAGCATAATTATCTCCTCTGTTTATAGGGTGATGTTTGTTCTCAGTTTGAATTGACAACTATTGAAAGGACATATGAGGAAGACCTGAATGTACGTGTCAGGATCAATTCAGAGTTTAAATTGCTTATAATGGCTTTTTAATGTCAACGCAGATATCTCTGAGTGGCCTAAAGAGAGGGTGACAGAAAAGTAACTGGCTGTGTCACCAGCTAGTTTTGATTTTTTTTTTTTAATTTAAAGGCATATTGTCAACAGGAAACCTAGGCACAGAGCTTAGTGTAGCTCTAAATATAGCAGTTTGCATCTTGGTGGTGCAGCCTGTGATTGTTTTATTTATTTTAGCTTTCTTTTCTCCCTAATTGCTATTGGAAGATACAAATTAGAAAAAAAAAAGGAAAAGGAAATATGATCGTTAATTACACTAACTATGCTAATTATGGAATTTGTTGAAAGTATGCAGTTGGTTGGTAAAGGTTTTGATAAATGGGATCACAGAAGAGCTGAGGTTGGAAGGATTCTCTGGAGATCATCTAGTCCAGTTGCTGCTCAAGCAGGATCAACTACAGCTGATTATCCAGGCTCATGTCCACTTGTGGTTTTAAGTATGACAACAGATGGAGACTCCACAATTTCTCTATGCAGCCTTCTTGCATTCAGATTCAATTTAAGGTTTTAATTTGTGCCCATTGACTCTTGACCTCTCACTGGGCACTACCAAGAAGAGTCTGGCCCTTCATTCCCTCCCATCAGGTATTTCTATACATTAATGATATCCCACTGAGCCTTCTCTTCTCCAGGCTGGACAATCCATCTCTTGCAGCCTCTCCTCCTATGGGAGATGCTCCAGTCTCTTGATCATGGCCCTTTGTCAGACTCAGTCCAATAAGTCCATCTCTCCCTTTTACTGGAAGACCCAGCATTGACCCAGAGGCACTCCCAGTGTGCCTCACCAATGCTGAGCAGAGGGAAGGGATCATCTCCCTCCACCTGCTGGCAGCACTCTTTCTAATGCAGCTCAGGAGGCTGATTGCCTTCTTTGAAGTCACACTGCTGGCTCATGGTCAGCATATTATCCACCAGGACCCCCAGGTCCTTCCAGCAAATCTTCTCTTCATCTGGTCAGCCCACCATCCCTCTGGGTACCTGGGCCCATTGTTCCGCACGTGCGGGACTTGATGTATCTCCTTGAGAAATTCATGAGGTCCTTGTCAGCACATTTCTCCAGCCTGTTGGGCCTCCATCCCTCTGGATGGCAGCATGACCCTCTGATGTGTCAGCCACCACCCCCAATGTTGCGTCACCAGCAAACTTGCTGAGGGTACACTGCCCCATTATCCAGATTACTTATGAAGAGGTTAATAGCGTTGGACCTAGTGTTGACCCTTAGGTACACCATTAGTGACATGCCTACAAGTGGACTTTGTGACACTGTTCCCAGTCTTCCTTCTGGTCCCAGTCTTTCAGCCAATTTTCAATCCAATTCACTGTCCACTATCTAACCCATACATTGTCAGCTTGTGTGTTATGGTGCTGTGGGAGGTGGTGTCAAAGGCTTTAATAAAGCCAAGGCAAGCAAAATCCACTATTGTCCCCTCATCCACCAAGCCAGTCACTTCATTATAGAAGGCTATCACTGTCTCTCAAGCACAATTTCCCCTTCATAAATCAATGTATACTGTTCCTCAGCCTCCTTCTTGTTCTTCATGTTTGGAGAAACTTTGGAGGAGGATTTTGTCCACTGCCTTCTTGAGGGTGGAGGTGAGACTGCAAGGCTTGCAGTTCCCAGGTTCTGCCTTCTTGTCCTTGAAGATAGGAGTGACATTTGCTCTTCTCTAGTCTTCAGGAAGCTCTATCGGTTACCATGAGCAGGGGCAGGATAGAGCAGGGTATTTTTGGTTTGGTTATCCTCTGAGCAGCAAGTTACTGAGGTACTTTCAACATGACAGCACTTCTGTGGTCAGTGCTGTACTGGAAGTTGGATCGATACAGCCCTCCCTGACTTTAAAATCTTTGGGTTTGAAATTACTCATAATACTGTCAAGTCAAATACAACTGATAAAAATACAGCACCTTTTTTGTAACTTGATCATGTCCCTTTAGCATGGCTATTCAGTAGTCCTAAACACTCTTGTTAATAATGTGTGACAGGCAACTGTGATGGGAATGCTTCATGATTACTCCTTATGCAGTATCATGCTGGGATTGCAGACCCATGCTCTGCTGTTTTGTTATCTGTACTTCACTTCAGACATGTTTTATTATAGTACTTTAAAAGGAAGAATGGAACATTTTATATTTTCCTGCCAAATCCTTTCTGTCTGTTTTTTTCTTTTCCTTAAAGAATTGTTTTTATCATCTATCTTTTACTGTGTATCATATCATTATCTTCACCTGTTAGAGGGAAAAATGAATGGACTTACAGTGTACAACAGACTGACAGCAAATCATAGCATGGATGTTCCCTTCAGAATGACAGTTATACCCTAGATGGCACAGTGACTAAATAACTCATTGTGAGAAACTCCTTCTCACAGACAGTTGTTAAATTGAAGGTATTACCAAAACAGAATGCAAGAATTATTGCTTGTTCTATGGTCATTTTTCTTTAGGTAAGGATATAAGCTTTTTTCCCCTTCTATTAGAAACAAACTGAAAGAACCAATCCAGCCCTCAGCATCATTATAACACCATTATGGTTTATGCTGACCTGGTATTTTCACTATAAATCCTGTTTTCCACATGAGTCTTGAGACCAGCGTTCATTTGCAATCCATACTTGTTTGAGGGAAAATATTTTTTAATGCACTTACAGGCTGAACCTGGACTTTTTAAAATTTTCAAGTAATGTAAAAATTAATTATTTCATATGTTTTCTAGTATTGGTGTTTTGTTCCAGTAGCAGAGAACCTAGATCGCAATGTGAAGATGAGATTTTTCTAAAAGTTAGTGGGAAATTATTATAGGTCTAAATGATCACAATCAAACCATTAACATGAATATCCTAATTTATTTAGAAAATGGCCTATTCTTTTTGATAAGACATGAATATTCAGAAACTTTATAAATACAATACAATGACTCAGGTACTCCTGGTACTCAAGACTCAGTGCAAGGTATTGTGTTTCGTTGGGAGGTCAGCAGCAGACTTGTAATGCAGAAGAACAGATCTACCTAGTTTAATCCCAGTACAGACACAATAGATTAAAACAATGGTGTCCACTCAAAAAGGAGAAAACACATCTTGTTCCTGCTGAGACACAGCAGGAATGCACTAAGTGTCCTCAGTGGAGGTGACTGAAGCCCGTGCTTTGGGACAAGGATGGGTCCTGCTGCCAGCAGAGCTGGAACTGCTGGGGAGCTGCTGGGGACATCTCCAGCCAGCATGGCTGGCTCTGGTAGGGGAGGCCTGGCCATCACTCCAGCTTATGTTATGGCCCACACCATGTAGCTCCAGGGAGGAAAAATGTTCTTTTAAGCTTTTTTCCAACAGACTCCAGCATTTTCCCAGCAGCTCTGTGGCAACTAAGAGGGGCTGCGGTCCCCCTGTGCCCAGCAGGTCCTGGCCGAGTGCCACCATGGAACTGTGTGTGAAGGTCCTGGCAGCAGACAGGAGCAGGCTCCCTCCACAAACACCAGCTAAACTAGGCTCCAGCCCAGTCCACTCCTTTCAGGACAGGGACACGTGTTGGGCAGGTTCTGCCAGGGCCCTGGCTTAGTCTGTCCCTCTGTCCCTTACCAAGCAGAATGCCCTAGCTAAGGCTGTGCTGGATGGTGTAAGCCATCTGGATTTAGTCTAGGTTGTTCCTATTGCCCATGGTGTGCTGGATCAACAGAGTCTGTGTGCAGGGACAGGGATGGAACAGGAAGCAGTTTTGCCCAGTCCCTGTGTACTGGGAGAGTTCCCACTGGGCAGCAGGCTCTGCTTCACTCTAGTGCTCAAACACACAGAAACCTGCCCAGCAGCATAACTGGAGTCATCTTCTAGGATAACTGAGCCTTGTCAGCCCAATTCCTGCTTTCCAGAGCCTGAAGGTGAAATTATGATTGACTCTTGCTTAAAAAATGAGAAGGGGAGGGGAGAACTGAGCTCCCGTTCCTGTCTCCCCTCTGGTTTGTAAGTACATGACAATAACACAGACGCACATGGGTTTACACTGGTTTAGCTTCATACAGAGATTAACAGCTGATTTAAATTCAGCAGGTGCAAGTTTTCTGTGTGGACAAGACTCAAGTTGATAGAAAATCAATGGGCTTAGACATTTCTGAATTCTTCCCTGGCGCCAGGCAGCATGAAATTCTGTAGCCCTGGGGTAAATGATTATACAATGTGCAGGTCAACACCAAGTCAGGCCAGCTGGATGATTCTGATAAAATCTGTTTTCTACCTCCCATTTTACATCTCCTTTCTTTTTGTTTTATTTTCAGATACCAGCATTAAAATTACTTTGGGATCCTAGTTTTATCAGGCAAAGATTAGGGACAGAGAGAGAGATTGAGAGGGCTGTTTGCAAAACTGTCAAGAACACGGAACAGTCCAAGTGTAAAAGCTATTCACCTTCACTTTACGCCATTGATGGCTATAATAAAATATTTTTCATTCATCCATCAGAAAAGTTAGAGCTATTTACACATATATATGCAGAATGCCCAATGTGATTTGGCACAAATGCTTTAATCACATGCATTTCAGATGTAACCCACTCATAGCTGCACAACTGAGACTGTGAGACATCTGTCTTAAGTGCTGCCTGATAATAAGCATCATGAATCTTCCCTCCAGATCCCGCAGCACTTCCCAGATGACGGGTTTGATTTGGCCTGGGCTTTCATGCACAGCTTTCACTGAAGGCAAAAGCAATCCAACGTGCAGAAGAGCCCACTGCACTACACAAAGACAGCAACTTCTGGGGGGTGAAGCACTGCAGCTTGAGCCAGAGCTTTGTTCTTATGAGAATAGTCTTTTCTCCCCTGAAATACTTGAGTCAGAAATGCTAAAGAGTCATGATATCCTTAATGTCCAAACAAAGACAGAGGACATGTTCTGTGAGACTCCTGTAAAATTTGTATAGCTTTATCATGCTTTTAAAGGAAAGAAAAAAGGCATCTGCTGCTCCAGCACACTGCAAAACAAAACATGTGGAGGATGATATAAAAGCACAGAATAGTCTTTTGTGACATGCAGAATGGACAAAAAGTCAGTAAAGGAAGAAACAGTGCCGATTTGTAAATGGAAGATCATTTTATTTCCATGTATTTATATCCATAAAATACTTTCTTTTCTGTTTTGACACTCAAAGGGAGAAGTACCTTAATTCTGATATTGTGGTGTTAACCATATGAAAAGCAGCTTTGTTGTAATTGATTTTGCTCAATTTCACATGTACACCCACACCCATACATATGCTTTTAAATGCAGAGGGTTACAACAGGCAAATTTCTGAGGTAAACTCACATTCTAAAATAAATCTTTTAAAACAAGGGGTTTTTTTAATAAAATCTCAAGCAGGAAAAGTAGATATTAGAGCTATCTGGAAATAAAATTTTGAATTTAAATACCTTCCAGAAGTATTTGTAAAATTATCAGAAATACTCCTTGAATCTAGTCAGAGAGCGACTGGAGGGAATTTTTTCATTGCTGCCCCTCAAATTTCATCTGGCTATATTTACATGAATGGATCAGATTTGAAGAGGGAGACATACATTTGTTTTTCAAGATTGTTGAGTTTTGATTTTTTTTTTGTCTTAGCTTTACAGATATTTATGTAGAAAGATTTTTGCTTGAAAATCATGAATATAAAATTCAGTATAGTTACACAGTCTGAATGAAGTCCAGTTGAAATATGTGCTACGAAGTAAAGTTCATGTACAGTGAAAATCTCTAGCATTAATTACTCCTGAATGTTTGTGAGTACCCAAAATCCTGACATAAAAGCTGTAATTTCTATGCAAAGTAGATAGGATGATTGAGTTATAATTAAAATGGTAATTATACCCTTAATGCTCTGTATTCGACTTTTCAAAAAAAAAGTTATGCTCCAAGAAAAGCTATTTAAAGATCAGAGAAAAATGTTTGAAAAATGAATGTATTCAAGACATTCTAGATCTTTTAAAATCCAGTTACTGATTTTTACATGCTTTCATGTATAGTCTGAAACATTTTCTTCATTTATTTTGGTCAATGGAAATAATAAAAAATCATTGAGACGTGAAAAGTTTAAATGAACGCAATATTCTCCAAGTTGATATTTAACATGATAAATATTTGAAATGTTGGAGGGCAGACAGCAGTTTTCACTTGCTGACTAAAATCCTGGCCTTCATCCTCTCAAGTGGGTGATGCCAAGGAAGGAGCTGGTGGGAATTTGGCAGCCCTGTAGTTCCCTCCTGGCCAGTTGGAGGCATGTCACACTGCACATTGACAGGACAAATACATTTCCTTTGATCCCTCATTGACTCTCTAGAATTAAAGCAAGGGCACCTAAAGCCATACATTAAATGTCAGGAGTGTCACTCTAGTGGAACCATGTCAATATGTGACAATGTATGGCTTGCTGGGAGGCGTTGGAAACGCTGACACCCGGCTGCTCTGCGCTCACCCAGGCCAGTGTGTGCCCAGATGTGTGAGGAGAGGAAGGAGAACAGTGCCCACGGGGTGGGATGTGCCTGCAGATCCAAGAGGATCCATGCAGCAGAGCAGGGCCATTTCCAAGTCACTGCCAGAGTCGTGTTATTTGCACGTGTGCACCCATCTGCCTGTGCAATTGGTGTGTCCATACTGGGACTCTGAGTATCTTGATTCACTCTGGAGCTGGTACAGCAACTCCTTCTTCTCCTCAACTAAGCACTCCTCAGGGCAAAGTAAANGGGGGGGGTGGGTCTTAGGAAGCTAAAAGCAAAGGGAAATTGGTAAAGTTGTGCAGTTTTAGATACCTGGGTTTTTTGTAGCGTGTCTCAGCAAAAAAAGCCCCTTTGCCTCCATCCATCTATCTAACCCACACAGTTTATCTTGGACTTCAGGACTTTTCATTCTTATTAATTTTCAAATATTATTCAAAGCTTTTCCTTGTGTCCCACAAAAAGCATGACAGGGAGGATTTAGGACAGAATTTTCCAATTTTTGTAAACTACAGAGCAATGATTTTCCTACTGCTGGTCTGTTTTTCTGCTCACCAATGGGTGGTGGTGAGTAGCTGTGAGCAGACTCTGAAATTGGGGTAAAGCTGAAAAGTCACTGAAGGAAATGAGCTTAATTCCTGTCACGTGCTGTCCCTCCTCATCTAGTACCTGATCCAAAGCCAGGGCTTGCTAACAGGTAGACCTCCTCTGAG
Source organism: Cyanoderma ruficeps (assembly GCA_008694505.1). NCBI lineage: Eukaryota > Metazoa > Chordata > Aves > Passeriformes > Timaliidae > Cyanoderma > Cyanoderma ruficeps. Next base: position 5,482,132 of record VZDJ01000074.1, read on the forward strand.
GACCAACAATACCCATGATACTAATCTGTTTGGAAATGTCTCGTGACTGATAAAAGGATGATCACATTCTCCAGTGTGTACTCTGAGTATCATCCTTGGCTCCATGTGTGGCAGGCTCTGTCTCTGTCCAACACCAGGTTGTACCACCCAGATCCAGCCTCATAGTATTCCCTTCTCGTTCCCTTACCCCATGCACCTGTAATGCTCAAGATCCTCCTCTACTCCAAGCAGACTAGAAATGGTAGCAAGAGAAAAAAGAAATTAAAAGACTCATCTGGAGGGTAAGAGGGGAAGGAGCTTGTGTGTGATAATGAGATAAACCTTTGTAAAGAGCATCAGTGTTATTCAGAGGAAGCATTTAAAAAGCTGTAGAGGACAAAGAATGGTAAACAAGTAATTAATGCATGAGGAAGAAGGAAAAAATCTGTAAGGAAAGGTAGGGGACAAGTAATATTGGCCATCATCTCCTCTTGCTTTTTTCAAGAGACATTTGTGAAGTTTTTTCTTCTTGAGTGAATCTGTTTCAATACCCCACTCCTTGTTTCATATGGTGGTTTATAGTTTCTGCAATCCATATTTGGGAGCTGCTATTTGCAATCCCCTGCAGTAAGTTCTGAGTCACTGATTTTCAGTCATTGAGATTTTTAGAAATAGTATTAGTTAGCAAAAGATATGCTACAGGTATTTATCAATGCTACTTGGCCTGAAAAAAAATGTATTGGTAGGCATCACTGATAGCCAGTAGCTATTCCAAATTTTTGCAGCTGTAAACTGAAATTAAATGCACAAGAAAAATTTTTAAAAGCTTTGCATAAAAAGGCTGAACTCATAAAATAGCAAAAGTGCTCCATTTTTAGACACAGCAAGTCTAAACCAAAGCCTGCTTAAGCAAAGGTAAAAGTTTCAATAGATTTCTCCAAAGTTTGGCTCAGATTCTGAACTCTTTCCTTGGTAAAATGACTGCATTCTAGCAGAAAGGCTTTGAGGGAGGGGGAAAGAAAAAAACTCTCTGAAATTATCAGTGATGTTGGATTTAGAAGTTGGTTTTATAAGCGCTTTCTCCACTAAAATGAGAACATGTTGGAGGGCACTCTCAGCCACGTACAACTGGGCTTGCCACATGAAAATGAATGTAGCTCACCCTGTTCTTACTAATTGAGGACGTCAGCAGCTGTGGTTCCTTTGCCAAATGTGGCACCAACACGTGCCAGTCCTTAATAAGTGTTTATTTCCTCTTCATGTAATGCTAGTCCATGCTTTTTGTGCTGGGTTTTAGATTTGAACTAAAATTCTCAGCGTAGATTGCACAGTGTTTTTGGCTTTGCTAATCTCTTGAGAGATTGTAAGAAAATGTTGCGCTATGAATGTTTCTGAATCCTCAAATTTCCAGGGGAAAAAAAATAATCAGCAGCTGAGAGGGCTCCTCCTGTATTCTGCATTGTGTAGAATCATTGAAACAAAGAATGGTTTGAGTTGGAAGAGACCTTAAAGTTCATCCAGTTCCAACCGCCTTGTCATAAGCAGGGATGCCACCCACAAACCAAGCCCCATCCCACCTGGCCTTGAACACCTCCATGTATGCCTGTGAAGCTGCCGGAAGCTGCAAAAACACTCTTTCCAGGCACTAAACCAGAACAAGAATCTGCCCGCAGTCTCCATAAGATCATTTTCTCCTTAAAGACAGCCATTTTCTCCTTAAAACAAGTAGTCCTTAGTGGCACTGGTGTTGCTGGCTGTGATGGAGCAATGCCCAAATACTGTTGTCTCTGACCAGTGATGTCTGGAGAAATTCTGCTCTATTTCTGGTAGTACAGGTGTGTAATTCCCTGGAGACCTCGTGGATAATGATTTTTTATCAGTCAGTACACAAAGCCAGCGGCTGCTGCTGGAGCTACATAGTGAAAAGTGGTTGTCCACTCTTCTGTTAGGTGTGACAGCCCATGCAGTCCTCTGCCTTCCTTGTAGGGCAACCAAGAAGACAAAATTAGCACCATAGCCCATTAATTTTAAACCCAGAGGAACAAAGATAGAAGGATGTGTTTAAGGTGTCATCTCCCATTGGTGTTCAATGTGCTCTATTATTGGTTTTATACCTGAATTTCACCTGCAAAGGAAATAAATGTTGATTTTGTCTCTTTGATGACCTGCCCCATGTTGCTGACATGCCAACTCTGTAATTGCAATGTTTCACTTTGCCCCAGAGATTTTCTTATTGAGGCCAAAAGAGAGGTGATCCTTGGAGAACTGCAGGCAGATAAATGCAGGTAGAGAAGCTGAGGCACAGGAATTCCATAACTGCTTCAACCAAATGATTGCAGCTTCTGCCCAGGTCTGTCATGTCTATACCAAAGATGCTTAACACCTCATAACATAAAAGGACAACCTTACATCTCGTTTGTGCCTGCAGTGAGAATGAGTTCTGCAAAGGCCTCCAACCATCTCCCTCTGCAAGCCTGATACTTAAAAAACACAAGGGAAGCTCCTGATTTGTCTGTCCTTCTCTGTGGTATGGCAATATATTTTGCAATGACAATTTCCTTCAAGTCTCCCAGTTTTACCATGAGAGATTTGCCATCATTTTTGCCTTGAAAAATATCTCTGTACTTCTTTGATGAGAGTTTGTTTTGTAGGTTTTTTCAGAAAAGCAAATAGTGAAGTCCGAGATGTGAAAGTTTGGTCAGAGAAAAATGGTAGCACTGCTACATCTCCATTAGAATCTGGTCTTAGTCTGCCAGCAGTCAATCCCTATATGTGCTAGAGAAACCATGATACATAGCATGGATTTTAGCAAAAGAAATAGCATAGAAAATACATGATACATAGCATAGATTTTAGCAAAACATTTGCTGAGATGTGATGGAAATGTCATCTATAAAAAGCCTCCTTAGCCACCTTAATATATATAAAATGGCAATCTACAATTTGGCATGACATATGCAGATATATATATATACACACACACACACATATATATGCTCATATATATAAAGTACATGACAAAACACAGCTGTACCACATCATTTTAGCCAGCAAGGGTAAGCCTTTCTTATTCTGTTTGTTTTTCAGGTCAAAGGGTCTGTGATAATTTCATTAGCTGCTGAAACATATTTATACTGTGTTCCAAGGACAGTGTTAAGTGCACAGGACTCCTGTTACAGACAATGAAAATTAATATCTAGGACATTGCAATAGCATCTGAACGTTTCTCTACAAAAGCATGGCAATGTGATGAGTGTAGAGCTAAATGCTCTACCCATCGGTAGGGGATTTTATTCCATTTCCAGGTGTAAGGAAATCACTTTATTCTGATCTCTTACTACTGGTACCTATTCAATATTACTGCTGCACCCAAACTGAAGGGGCAGACAACCAATTTAATCTGCTGAGCTAGTAGATCAGGGTTCTTCATACAGTCAGTGGGAGAAATAATCTTGTATGGGCAGAGATGACCAAAATATGGCCTTTGCTCAGGGGTCTTGCATGATTCTGTGGACTGACCACTGGAAATGAGGGTAGCTCATGAGTGTACGTCCAGGAATAACAACCCCAAACATTCAAGAAAAGGTGAAGAATGCTCAGTTTTGTAAATCCACCTCTCCTAACAAGCTCATCCCAGTATAGCCTTCCCCTAGGGATCATGGCACTGCTTTTCCATCAGGGAAAGCTGCTCCTCTGGACTAAAACTTGTTGTCCTTGACAGAGACATGTTACAGTTCACCACACTGTTTGTATTACTAATCAAGGAGACAAACAATTGTGACATAAATTGCATCCTTTCACAGCACAATCTGAACTGAACCATCTCTTGATTGCCCATGGCAACAATGTGGTGTGGTACCCTAGGACACAGCTAAAACAGACTAATATGCAGGCTAGGTTTTAAGAACATGCTGGATAGTAAGAACAAGGAAGAAGAAATCTAAGGGAGAAAGAATGTAAGAAAGAAGACGTAAAGAAGCCTGTCTTGGCCATGGGGGACAGAGAGACTGAGATACAATTGTGTTGCCCAGCCATGTATTACCCAACCATTTGTCAAGATAGATAGATACCTTGGGGCACAATGTGGGAGTGGTGAGAAACTATCAAACAGAAGAAAGTGGCTCTGTGAAGCTCAGGGATGGCTTGAAGGTGTATGTCTTTGGTGAAAGGATATTTTTGTACTGACACTAGACCCATAGAATCATGTTTCCCAGATTAGTGACCTTGCATTGCACTGTCTGCATTGCATAAAAGAAAATGTGCTTACATATTATTATAACTGCATTACTTCCCAACTAACCAAATGTTAAAATGCAGTAGATCACCCACCATTTCCCTGCCAAGAGGCTTTTCTCTCTATCTCTCATGGTCTCTTTTTCTTATTTTTAATCACTTCCATTTGTAAGCACACACAGAAGTTGTTGTGTGAATCAGACCAGCGGTGCTCAAGCTTGCAAAGAAACCTGGGGGTTTTTGATGTTTTGTCAACTGTAATCAATGAGAGCAAGTCTGTTGCTTTTAAATTCCTGTCTGAGGTTTCCTTCCATTCACCTTGCAAAAGCACAGGAGTTAAACCTGCAGCATATAACTCTGCAGTGAGAAAGGAGCAAATGACTGGCCAGGTCAGTGTGTTGTGTGCCATATTCATACACACATACCTGCACACTTTCATACCCACACTGTTCTGAACAAAGAAAAAAAAAAAAAAAACAAACCCACAAACCACTGCTAGAGGAGACTGTGCCAACCTGCTACTCACCTGTGGAAATGAACTACCCAGATTAATTACCTGACAAAGTCTGGACTGCAGCTGTCAGCTCAGAACAAGAGTAGTGTGTCAACGAGAAACAAAACTGAAGGCATGCTGGAAGGGCTTTTTGTACACCAGGTTTTTTTTCTTTTTCTTTTTTTCTTCTTTGTACTTCTGAGAATTTTCCCACTATTGCTATCACTTATTATTTGCCTTGCGGTCGTACCAAGGTGCACTGGAACATGCCTCCATTGGGATAAGCTTTGCACAGACATGGAGCAAGATTGCTGCCAACCACAAAGCCACACAATTCTAACAGAATCAGGAATACCAGTGAAGTGGCTGCAGTGTTAACCATATCACACAGGTGGTGGTTAAAATGACAATAGCTGCATGAGCTAGCAGTTGGAACTTTTTTATTCTTCCTGATTCCCTTGTAGGACTCAGAAGTGGTACCAAGAACAGGCAGTTTTTCTCCTGGCATAGACACATTCCGTGTTCATCTTGCTGAGTGCAGGATCCAGGTGCTCTCAGGGCTCAGCATGGCCACACAGCCAGTGCTGGCTGTGGCCTTTCTGCTTGTTCTCCTGTCCTGCCTACATCTAAGGCTAGGTGCTGTGCAGAGTGGAGGAGTGGGCAGGACTAAGCTGGGCCATGAAATGAAGTAAAACAGTTCTTTGACTCTCACCTATATCAAAGAAGTCAGATGCATGACTTCTTGAGTGTTCCCATTTTACTGACTGGAAATTGAGGCAAGGGCTGATGGCATGCCTGGCATCATCAGGCTGCAGGAGATCCAGCACAGGGCACTCACCCTGCATCCCTGAGCCTTCAACCCCCCATGCCCTGCCTGCCATTCACACTCATAAATGCTTCTTTGTGCTAATTTGACCACAGCAAAAAAAGCATTATGAAGTGTTGCAGTTTGAAGCCTGTATACAGACTCAGGAAGGGTCCTGATCCTGTAGATGAAATACTTGCAATGCAGGCGAGGGTGACCAGGCCAGCAGTGAGAGTGTAAATCACTGCTCACCCCGGAGCCGCCACCTCATCCCTTACACCTCCAGTTGTTTGCAAAGCTTTTCTCCACCCAGAGGGAACTTTCAGTCAGATGTGTGTAGAAATTCTCAGATTAATTTGATTTTTGGGAGGAAGCAGGGGGATTTAAGTGAGAAGGGTTTTTGTTTGTGTTTATTTCTCCCCTCAGAGCTGCCTTTCATTGCACATTTACTAGTTCTGGAAGACAACACCCTGCTGACACTTAGAGAAGCATCAGTGAATAAAGTCTGTTGTACAGGCTGCAAAGCCATCTGGACTTTCTGCTGAAAAGGTTGGACATGGTTTTAGGCAAGCTTTTATCACATCTGAAAAAAAAACCTTCTGTACTCAGTACCTCTTCCAAGGTTGATGTCAGGGTTTTGGTTTTTTTTCTTTTGTCAGTTGCAAAGCAGAAACAATGACAAACACTTGGAAGGCAGTAAGGATGGAGATACAAATCTCTAGAGGAAGCTTTGTCAAGGTAGTGGAGTATAAACAAAAAATAAATTAGTTTTGGTGTTATCAGAAACTGGACAGCCTTCTATTTGTATAATAGTTTGTCTGGGTTTCCAGACCACCTATGCAACGCATCTGTGAGGCAAAGTACAGATTCACTTGACAGAAGAAGTGAAGAAAATGGTTAAACAACAATCATAGGAGGAGAAAGGAAGAAAAAAGACAGGAAGACAAAGGTGCAATGGCAGACAGCCTTGAAATCCTTCAAGTTTTTGCTTGCATTATTTTTAGAAATTCCAAGCAGAACGTTTTACCTTGCTATCCATATTAATCAGTTCTTGAGTCCAAGAATTTTGTGTATCCCTTGTGTTCTACACCCCCCTTGCTCAGGTTTTGGCAGGACAGTTTCATAGACTGAAAAGGGTAGCACAAGCCTTGTGTGCCAGCTCCTCCTGGCTGAGGATCCCTGTGAGCAGAGCAGGAGAGAAAAACATGCTGAAAGTAATTTATTGGAGTGCCCTTTAGGTTATGTGCAGCTTGAGAAGTGAGCTAACAGCCAGCGATTACCTTAGAAACACAGATTGGTGAGACAGTTTTATATATTCTGAGAGCTGGATATGAAGCTGGGTGTTCCTCTTTTCTCTCCAAAATTTCTGTCTGAATTTCAGGAGATTTTTTTCTTGTACCACAGCAGTTAAAAGGAGCCCAGATGTGTAATGCCAGACCCCTTAGAGATACTTTGAGGTATCATTTCTCAAATACAGTGTGCTGGTAAAAGAAATGTATTCATATTTGTATTAGCCTTTTTCTTTCTTTCTGTAAAGGAAGAATTGCCCATTTCTTGACTTTGACACTGACTTACCTGAGCAAAATATTGGAGCAGATCGTCTCTCAGTTTAATGATCGATTTATGGGAATAAATATATTTAAATATCTTACATAAATTCTATAGGGTTTGGTCAATTTGTAGGTAAATTGCTTTGAGTTTTTTCTGTAAGTACATAAATAAATAGAAATAACAATTTTCAATTTAATTACTGGTTTTATCCATTTATTCCTTTTCTTCTTCACAAAAAGCTCTTATTTTACTGCCCACCAAGAATAAATCACTTAAAACAACTTTCCCATGATGAGAAATTTTTTTCTAGAATATTTATTTGCTGTAAAAAATCCAAGTTCTAACTGAAAACTGTGACAATGCACTTAACTGCAGGCAGATATTTTGCACCTTTCTCACAGGAATGGTCACAAGGGAAGGTCACCTGTGGAGGACAGCGCACACAGCGCCTCATGGCCTCATGCTCCTGCTTAAAGGCGAGTCTGCTGAGGCAACAGGTTTTGCCCAAGAGTATTGTCACAAGGTTTAAAAACTACATTCTCAGGTTTTAGTTGTGAACATTTGGTTAGGAGTTTCTTGAGTGGAGATGGAGGGGAAGGTGATGTGACAGCAAATGTTTGGGATTTAGAACATGGGCTAAAAGATTGATTTTTTAGCTTCACATGCATGTTCTTGGCAGGCATTAAAAGAAAAAACAAACCTCTTTATTTCAGTAGCGTTGTGTTAATTACTTGTATTTATTCAGTAAGAGACAGCAAATTGGGGAAAGGCTGTTTTAATTCTGGCACCAAGTACACACCAGTCCCAAATCTCTCTGAGGGTGCCTGAGTGGCAATTGGGATTCAGGTTAAATCATGGTTCTGCCTCTCCTAGCACAAAGCCACCGTGGATGATGAGAACTATCCCTGCTAATTACACATTTGAGAAGAAGCCCAGAGAAGGGTGAGGTAACATGAAATGTGGTTTCCCTTACCACCCCTCTCAGCCAAGGGAAAGTTTATTAGCAAGGTTACAGCCAAATTTCAAGAACCATTACAGCAAATGACAGCAAGATCTTTAACAAGAAGAAAGGAAAAAAATCCAATGTCTGTATAGTAATTGCCTCACAAAGTACTATATGCCTTGCTCTGCAGTGATTCAGAAAGTTGAGGCGTGTTGTGCCTTGCTGGGATCAGCAGTTCAGAATAGATTAAATTTGTTTTGGACACTAGCTGCTCTCTGCTTTATCTAACAAAGCCCATGTGTGACGGGAAAGGCGCTTAATAGCGCAGACCATTAATGAGAACCATAAACACACAGGCATAGATTTTCAAAATCATGCTCAAGGGATTTGAGCAAGCACTGTTCTCTCCCTGCTTTGAGCATTTACCCAAGAGCTGCTAACTGTTTAGGCTTTGGGAAGAGAGTGGACCTCAAACAGCCAAGAGAATTGTATGTGACAAGGGCTTTGCCGCCATCAGTTTCCAAAGGATATTCATTTTAATGCACCTAAGCAAGATAAAGCAAAGAAACTGAAAACTGAAAACATATTTCTCAGATAAAGGATTGATTTTATTAAAGAGAGGCAACTCATAATATGAATCTAAAATCTAGGTGTTTTTTACAGAGTCTGTAAAAGCATTTTTACAGAGTTAGCCATTCCTAGGCACTGGTGGCTTTATAGAGCTTTTATCACGTTAAAGAAAACCCATTGGTGCTAATTTAATATCTGTAGTGTACAACAGCTTGACACCTGAGGCTTGTCCTAAAGCAGGCACAAGGCTGCAAAGGAAACCCTACTTCATTTTTTGAATTATTCAGCATTTGCAGCCAACCTTATGTGTCCCTCTCTAGGAAGAAGGCTTTTGGATTAATGACCAGTGAAAGAAAAGAAAAAAGGCAAACAAACAACCATTCCTTTCTGGTGTTTGTTAGCAGGTGCAGTATTGACTTAATTGGTGTGGACATTCTTCATTACCAGAGCTATATGCAGGAGGAGCAAAGCTGGCAACCTAGCACGGCCTCCTTTAGGGAACAACTGTTCTTGTCAGTGGAAAAGCTTGTTTCCTCTAAATTCATTGAAATGCTACCTATTGGTAGCATCTCTTTAGAGCAAGATGAATGCAGACAGCAATGAATCAACCTCAAATAGAGGAGCCCATACATTAGCATCCTAACATTAGCACACTAATGTAAATTTAAAGATTCTAATTAAACCTATATGGAAAATGTTTTTCTGCTAAATAGAAAACCTTACTTTTTGGAGAAGCTGAGGCATTTGGATTTGACAGCATTTCCTTTTTCAATAGTATGCTTATTTTATGTGTTCTATTTTCTTTCAGTCACTCCAGGGGTTTCTGAAACAAGTAAAAAGATACATTATATTGTTTGATTGATTCCCTGTAGTCAAGGGATATATTGAGAAAACAGTACAGTTTTTTTCACTGAGCTTGTAGAATAAATTTCACTTTGATCTTTATACTTCCTACTGTGGCTACACATTTCTTTTGAGATATTTAACACTGATTAATCTAATTTAAAGGATCCCATAGTGGTACTCAGGTACAAATTCAGAAACTTTTTCATTATGGAAGAACTTGCATCGTAGCTTTTGGTTTCTAAAATTGTCCCTTCCCATCACCCCCAATAAAACTTGGGGTGTGTTTCCCCCATTTCAAACTTGATATTTGTGTATAAAAATTCAATATTTTAAGAAAATTTCTGTGAACTTTCATACAGTACCTCTTTGCCTGTTACGACTAAAAATTTCCCTGAAATATTTAAAAGAAATTTTATCAGGACATTTTTGTGGTCCCTAGTAAAAAAGTTTCAGATGCAGTGGAGGTCATTCAGCTGGCATTTAGCCACTCAAAAAACATGATAAGTGAGAAACCTACCGCAGCCTTTAAGCATTACTGGAGCATATGCTGGGTGTGTGAACAATTCATCAAAATCTGATTATATGTTTTTTAACAAACCTCCATTTCATTTGAATAGATAGGGTCGAATCTAAAACTTAAAGAGGTTCTTGGGAAACCTGATTCCAAGTTTTACCAAAGATGGGCCTTAACCAATCCTCCCATTCTCATCTTAATTTTTCCATGCATGCTGTACCCTCCCAACTCCAGCACAGGCAGTGCCATCATTTTCATAAAGCCCTAAGTTTACTGTGAGGCACAAAAGAAAAATGGGTGAGAGAAGGAATTCTCTTTTTTTAATCCCATTCTTGAATCTTTTGGGGCGTTTCATCATTCTTCTGTCTGCCACACAGGGACTGTGTTCAAAGTCTGCTTCACACAGCAGCCAGCACAGTGCTGATATTTAGTAAATGATCACTAATGATAGAAGCAACAGCATGGAGGCAAATATGTTTTGTGGGGCCTGGGAAATTAGCAGAGCAATCAGCCTCCAGCCAGGGTGAGGGAGGAGAGGGAAGTAGACAGCAAATAATCACTCTGAGCCCAGGAGCCAATTGCACAGTCTGGACAAGCTGGTCAAGTCAGCTGAGGTCAACTAAGCCACTGAGGAGCCTTCATAAATGCAGAGCAAATTTGGGACATTTGATGATCACAGAAATAAGGAATTCATTGAGGTAGTTCAGCATCATATGTAGCTAAAACATTTGTAATAGGACTATGAACAGATGGAAAAGGGTGGTGAAAGTGATTCTTTTCACTGAATCAATAGGACCAGTTCATCTTGCTCATCAATCTTGACAAGAAAACCATGAAGATACTTAGTGTCAGAAGTGCTTTATTGGAATTTTCATTAAATGCTCCATGTGGAAATGTGGAAACCCAGCTGCTGCCACATGCAGCCCGTGCAGCACACACCCCATCCCCCTCCAAGAAGCATGACTGAGAAGATCTTTCTGAATCAGGATGTACACAGGATATATCAGCACGTTCAGCTAAAATGAGACATACAGCCAGACAAAATAAAACCACAGCCATCTAAGATAAAACAAAGCCCATATACGCTGACCCTGAGGGGTAAGCCAGAACTAGACATAATGATCAATACCGTAGGAGTTATGATCAGAGAGAAATAATTACTGCACATCTCAAGGAAAGAACCACAATGAATTCCCTGGCAGAACCTTGTTCTTTGAGTAATAATCTGCAAATGCCTGCACGTGCTAAAGGAAGGCTGAGTTATGGTGGGCTGCGGAACTACAGCCTTCAGTGTGGCTGCACAAGTCCTTGTGTGACTCTGCTTGGAGAGTCTCATCACTGACAGTGCCATTTGCCTCACAGTTTCCCTGAAAGGTGGGTAAAAATTGCCCCCTTTTACCTCTGGATAAAGAGGGCTTGTGGCAAAGCAGGTGGTTTGCACCAAGGTCACCAGGAAGGAGGGCAAGGAATGAGCCCAAACTCCAGCCCCCTCCCTCCCTCCCTCCCTTCCTTCCTTCCTTCCTTCCTTCCTTCCTTCCTTCCTTCCTTCCTTCCTTCCTTCCTTCCTTCCTGCCTTCCTTCCTTCCTTCCTTCCTTCCTTCCTTCCTTCCTTCCTTTTGTCCATAGGTCTTCCTGCCCCTCCATTCCTGTAGGTCCTTGTTCAGCGCTCTCCACTGTGCTGGGGGAGCCCCTGGCACTAAATTGATTTCAGAAGACTGATGATGGGGGACTACCCATGACCCTCAGCTATTTCTCTGCTCAGGGCTACATCTTGAAGGTGATGTAGTACCTGGTAAGAGCCTGACTAATTCATTGACTTGAGGGTACAATCACTGCTCAATGAATGTCCAACTAACTACAGCAAATTATTTACAAGCCTGGGAAAAAAATGTGTTGTGTAGCAATTTGCTATACACCCTGACCAGGAGCAACTCTTAGGATTGATCTCTGTGCTGTGTTTTCCTCCCCTCCCATTTAGACAGTGAGAGTTCTCTGCAGGAAAAACATACAAATTCCCACTGTCAATGACTGTGTGTTTCCCTCTCAGACAGTGAAAAGAACTAGGTGTGCAACACCTTTTATCTGTGAAGAGAGTTGTGAACTTAATTCAGCCTGATCCCCATTCACCGTGTTCAACATTCAGCCCCCAAATGTCAGTGAGATTCTGGAAATAAAGTACTTGGGTGACAGCAAAAACAGAGCCCTTAGTGATATCTGTATAGTAGAATATTTCTTCCCATCCATATGCAAATCTAACCTTTTTGATATTTCAACCCTATAAACCCTAAGACGGGATTTCAATAGAAAATGTTTACTAAAGGCTTTCTGCTTTATAATCTATTGATTTTAATATCCTTACTATTCCTGTTGAATGTCAGTTTTACCCTGAAGACTCCCATTGCAAACTTGAACACATTTAATTATTTATACCATTTGAAATATTAGTGCTAAGAAATCCCTAAAAGTTTTTGGTTCTGTAATGCCGTGATCTAAAGTTTGATTTTCCTTTGTGAATAACACAAGTAATTTGATATAGTAATCAAGAATAGATGAATACTTCAGACAACACAGTGCAGTTTTAATAGTAATGACATCTATTTTTCATCTTTCCAGACTCCTTGCATACGTTAAAATACAGTGCATTAAGTACTATAGGATCTCTCAGTTAACAATTCAGCATTATGTTTTCTTTCTTCTGCCAGTTGCCTGAACAAGAAACTTGTTTCCATCAGAGCAGAGGGCATTTAGGCAATGTTCAAGGTTTGAGCGCAACCTAGGGCAGATTTGCCCCTGGATGGGGGTCAAGCAGTCTTTTCTTTGCCTCACTTGTATCACTCACTGTATTCACAAGACTGACATTTTGTCTCTGAGACAATTATTTTTTGTACAGAAGGATATATTTGAGGACTTTTTAAAAGACTTTGATAGCAGGCAAATCAAAGCAGGGGATTTTAAAAAGACTCAGCACCCTGAAGGTCATTTCTTCCCCCGAGTCATGTTTTTTTACTGCCAACATCCACCCAAAGCCAGAGCGATGGAGCTCACCCTGCCTGGCCAGAGTGTGGGCATGTTTGAGCACCCATCCCTGCCACTTGAGCCTTGTCTGGAGCATCTAAGACTCAGGGATACTTCCACTGTCTTCAGTGGTGGTTTATACCCCAGTGTTCCAAGGGGATTAAACCCCCAGGCATAAGTCCCCCCTAGGTTCAGCAAGAGGCATTTGAGCATTTATTCTCCCGTGAATATTGGAAAAAAAATTCAAATTTCTGACTGTCCTCATTTTTTAGTTGCCTTGCTCCTGTCTCCCTGCCCCAAGCTGCAATTTCTCTGCTATTACATGATCAGAGCAATTGCATGCACCTCTATTAGTTGCACTGAATTTCTCTTTCACAATGTAAGTTTCTACTCATATTTTTCCCTCATCTATGGAAATTTTCCGGTTTTTTTCTACCAACCTGATAGCTGTTCAGAAGCTGCCAAGATGTATTTGGCTCTTGTATTTACTCCAGATGGAGACTTTTATTTTCACTTATATCTGGCAGTAGGAACTGTGGTATCACCAAACACAATTTTTTCTCTGAGATTGTTTTGATAGAAGAAAAGAACCATTACTTTTGGATATGGTTTATAAGTTACTTCTGATGACAGATAATATAGCCTAGCCTGGATCCTAAAAGTTCAACAAGAATCACAATACAATAGCCATAAATAGTTGGATTTTTCTGGTTTATATCTCCTCAGGAGTAACCATCTGGATATGTATCTTTTAGTAGTCTAGTACTATTGTTTAAAAGTAAAGTCGGAGAATATATGGAATGAAATCTGTGGTTCTAAACTGAACAGGGGTAAATCAAGCCATTCTTATCTCCACCATATCTGTCCTGTGTGTATTAGATATGCCTGTAACCAGTTTAGGTTTCCTAAGAAGCATTGAGAACCAGTCTAAAGGCTCTAAATAGGCAGAAATGCTGTCACTGATTTCATTTCACAGAATTAGGTCAAACCAAATAGCTGGTGTGTGCTAGAGGGAAGGCAGGGTGCTGCATGGATGGGGATAGGTGAGGAGCCCAGTGCCACACCCACCTCTGCCACTGGGCCAACTCACAGGGCCAGAGTATTCAAAGCCCTGAAATTAATGCTGCACTAACAAGGAGCAATCTCCAGGGTATCAAGTCTCTTACGAGGCTGAGCCATGCGCCTCTTCCTTATATTTCTCCATCTGAAAAAATAAACTGCTCCTTTTCCTTCTTTATGTTTTATTTTGGAATATCCTTTTGGAAATTTAGGGCAATATGATATCCTGGAAATGACCTCTCAGATTAGACACTCTTCTTGGTTGTTTTTTCGGCATCCTGCATGTATTCATGTTTGTTACTCCTTTGCTTCCATTAGTTTCACTGGCATCCTTTTAGGCAATGGAATCAAGACAAAAAAAAATGTTCGCCTGACTTATTTTAGCTAAGAGGCTTCATATTTAATGGATTTGCTGTTCTTTAATGTCCCAGGTCACTCCTTGAGATCAGCAAATGCCGAATTTCTTATTGCCCTTAAATGTTATCTGAAGTCATGTCGTTATTTCGCCTTTAGTGAGTCTCTTTGCTCTCTGGCTTTGGAACCTACTGCCAAATGAAGTAAAGAAAGCTCTGACTATGGGGAATTTCTAAATCCAAAGTTAAAAGTTATTTGTTCTGTTTAGCATTTTTAAAATTATTCTTTTAGGAATTGTATGTGCCTCTGAGCTAATTAACTCTTAACGAGCGCAAAATGCCCTGGGATGCAGATTTGGAGGGTACACTAGAAATGCAGACATGGATTGGACTGCAGTACTGCAGCAGATGAAATTTATGATTTGATTCTTTTTTTAAATGATGGTGCAGATATTTTTTTATTGAGATACTCTTCCCCCCTCCATCTTTCTAGTCTAAATAAAGCTGATCAGATTTTTCAGTCCACCATATGGGGCCCAGTTATATCAGTTCTGCAAATACACTTTAGTTTTCCATTATGGATGAAGTCACTCTTCAGCAGGGAAAACAAGTTGAGAAACAAACTTTCATATTATGAAAGACAGGCAACGTTCCAGCAGTGAGCACTTAACCAGAGTATCAGGAAATCAGAACACCTGGCTGTGCCCAGCTCTGTGCTATTCCCCTGGACCAGTCCCTCACCCTTTTAGTGCCTTCACTCATTCATCTGTAAAGCGACTATAATTGCATTTATATCGCAAGGGTGCCTTGATGCTTGACAAATGAGAATTGACCCAAAATTCATCCTTCAGAAGCACTGTATAAGCAGTACCTCGCTCACATGGTGATTGTGGACAATTAGATTAGAAGAGGTATAAATGCACTGAAAGTGGAATTCCATTTAGGAACTGTCAAACTGTTCTTGATAATTTTTCTTAGTTTTCATCTAATTCTAGTGTGGAATTTTGCATGCAACTCCCAGAAAGGCTTTATATGCCTGTTTTTTTCTTCTGCAACAAGACAGCATATTTTATTCCACGTTATATTAAACTGTATTTTGGGCAAAGGGTTTGTTCCCAGAACAGTACCTTGGAAAGCTAGGTTTAGAGAAACAAAGAAAAATTATTGTGTCAAAGAAATCCTATCCTCTATGTATTTGAGCTAATTGCAATCACTTACAAGGATTGTACACAGAAAAAAATATTCCAGGTTTTATGAAAAGGGATTTGCCTAAGCGTTGTTGTGTTTTATTTAATTATATTTTTTTATACTTGCCATAATAATGTTTTAGAATTAAGCTGAATTTCCACAATAAACTGCAGAAACATATGGTGTACAGCCTGCAGAGGCACTTAATGGCAGTAGCATTACTGATATTTGTGAGTTAGAACCTGCTTTCCTCTGAAAAATAGCTGTGTGTTCTCCCAATTTAAAACACTGGTTTACACCAACCTTTTTTCATCACCAATAACAATTTGGGGAGGAAAAAAATGAATATGATCTTCTTAAACACATTTCCTTATTTCCACGTGGCTGCGGATGTTTCAGGGTGAGGGAAGTTGGATATCAGACTCAGGCTCTCCTCTGTGTGTGCCATGAACACACTTAATGAAACCAGGTGAATTAAAGGGGGGCTGTTTTTTCAGGACCTCCCCCAGGCAGCATATCCCAACACCAGAAGAAAAACATGGAATTGTTATTTGGTTGAGCCACTTTTCCTAACAAAGGCACAATGACTTGGGGCTAGCCAGATTTCAGGGTGCCAGGAGGTCTCTGTCAGCACCCCAGAGTAAGCCCCAGCTCCCAGGAGCTGCTTCCAGAAAGATTTGTAGTAACAGCTTGGTTCTCTACAAGAAATCATGTCTGAAAAAAAAATCCTTTGGATGTTACTTTTTTATGTTCAGACTTGCAAAGCCCTTTAAGAATAACTCATGCTAACAAAGAGTGTTCCACTCACTTATCTCTAATGTACGCTTGAGAGGCTCAGTGCAAAACAAAGAGCAGAGATTAAGTAAATGAAAAGATACCAAACATTGCAGCAGGGAATCATTCCAAGTCGTGGTGTTCTCAGGAGCACCAGAGCTGGTTTAGGTTCATGCTCATCCATGCAGAGTCTACAGAATTCACTTTTTAGACCTTTTTAACCTGCTCTGTTTTAGTAACTAGCTTCCCAAGACTCCCCCTGGTGCTTGGACTCATTCGTACCTGAGGGTTCAGACCACACTTCTCCAGTGTCCAGTCCATGGGAAAATACAACTTTTCAAAAAAGATGCTATGCTCAGGAGGAGACATGGCAGACCAGACACTCCCAGACTATTGCACACCCATGAACTGCAAGAAACATCTTTGGTAGGATATGCAAACAAAAATTCCCCATCATCCCAGTGCCTGTCAAGGTAGAAGCAGGACAGATCATGATGCTCCTCTGACAAATTCCTGAGCTGATTACTTTGCCTTAGTAGCTGTGAATCATCAAAAACTCACTTGGAATGCAGAAATGGGTGGTTTTGACTGATAAACCAGCCCTCAACTCAGCTCCCAGTCTTCAATGGGCTGGTGGAAATTTTCAGAGGGCTCACAGAAATAAATGGTTTTGTAGGACACAGGTCCACTTCTTTAGCTTACTATAGTAAAGTGCTTTTAGTTCCTGTGAACTGGTGCTGGACCAATGTCTTAGGAGACTGGAAAAAGGTTCAACCTCTAAATCTTCTCCCTTTTTACCCCCAGTCCTTGTCAATATGGGTCTCAGCTTTCATGCAGCTAATTTTGCCATTTCTGAGGATGATTTAGGAAGTCAAAGGAGGGAGTTTTATCTTTGCTTGGATAGGTGGAGTTTAATTCTACAGTGGACCTCTCAGCAGCTGACATCAGGTGACTAGTCTGCAGAAATGCCCAGGTTCCTCAATCAAAGAAGTGAAAAAATTCTTTCTGACTGTCTCTTTCAGGATTTTGCTGACTCTGTATACCAAATGGTTGCACAGAAGTTCCAGGAACTGACAGACAATTTCACTTCCATGCATGCACGCCACAAAACTCTTGCAGGCATTGTGATGACCAAAGGTAAGATATCCTCTCATTTATTTTCCTCTGGCATTTTTCATGACTAAGTAATACATTATTTACCTGGTTCACCATACTGAAGGATGATTTTACTCCCACACAGAAAAATTAATAGCAATGCAGTGAAAAGAAGCATTAAATATTTACACCTCAAGTAAGTCCACACAAAAATATTGGCAACAGAGTTGAAGATTTATTCATAAATATGTTGCTACATTTCTTTGTTTACAGGACAAAATGCAGCCCTCTCTGATTTTTCATTTCCTTACAGATGGGGGAGACAGTTATCAATAAAAGTAGTATTATTTATTAATTACTTTCATAGGTCTGGAAACACCAAGTTCTTGTTGTACAAGGCTACCATAAACTTTTAGACTGGTAACAGAAACAAATGTGCTTTCCAGTCAAAAGAAACAAACCCAGAGTATGTGTAATTTTAGTTCTGTTCTTCTCTAACCATGGGAAATACTTATAGTTACCAGCAGGGCCAAAATTTGGTATTCACTCCTGTTAAGTCTTAACTGATTGACACGTTATGTGGAAATCTTTAGTGCTTTGATGCAACGGTTGCATAGATGGTCTTTCTTTGCAAGCACCCCTCAGTTGGGGCCCCTCAGTATTTATGAGGATGTCAGCAGTGGAGATGCTTCCATAAACTTCATTCTCACTCTGACACATGGAGCAGTGGGTCCAGTACAGAAATGAGAGGATAAACTAAGAAGGGAATGTCATATATAATTCATCCAGGCTTGTCTCACTCCTTCCTTTCAACAATTACATTAGCTACATTCAATAGGGACAGTTGTGAATATTGCAAGACAGCAGAATGGAGACAGGATTTTCTCATGGATCTTTTCCAACCACATTTCCAAAGCCTAAATGCAGATAAGATTTCTGTGCTGAGCATCTCCTTTCTGATGTGAAAAGAATACATAATCATATTCAGTATGAAGGGAAATAAAAAGGAAGTGTGATTGACTTTGGGATGTGAAAGATGCACACTAGACCCAGCATAACAGCTACCTTGTCATTGTCAGATTTCTGGACTGTGGCTCTCATCAGATTTAAACAAAGTGCTATAGTTTATTTAGAGGAGCTCTTTCCAAGCAGAAGCACAAGGAAGTATGTTTAAATATACTTCTTATAAGAAACTAAGCTACAGGATCCAAGAACTGTTGCTTTAACCACATTTAGAGGGAGAGCACAGAGGAGGTTACACTTGCTCAGTGTAAGAATTGTAAAAAAATGCCCATAGGAATTTCATCCTACTTTGCCAAGGAACTACTCCTACATTCTTTAGCCCAGGTCTGGACCAGCTTTATAAAGCATGATTGAGCCATTGCAGCCTTATTTCTACCTGTCCAAAAAAAGCAGATTAAAGACTCACAATATATGAGAAGAATGGCCACTGGAAAGAGTCATAATTCCAAAAGTCATGGCTGCTGAGTGCACGCAGTGCTAGGGGAAGAAAAGGGCACTTCCAGACTTTCTTAGCCTTTCTGGGGATCTGGGGGTATCTACGTCTCTTCTTTAGGGAAGGGCTGAAAGTGTCCTTATGCTCCTTGTTTCTTTTGGTGGATCCCATGCCCTTAGAGGTATTTTACAAATTTGTGTTTTGTATTTCATCTTAGTCAGCATTAAGACAAAGTATAACTTTACTTACATTCGCAAACTATTTCCATCAAGCCTTCTTTTTCAATTCTGAATTTTCTCTCATGAATTTGTTCAATCTGTCAGCCATCCAGTTTGTCAATATCTCACTGGTTTTGTGGAACTCAAAAAAGAAACCTGCAGATATAAGGTGATTCACAGAAGCTGCAGAGCTGGAAACAGCCTTACCTTAGTATATTCTCCAGGATGATTTGAGTTCTTTCCAACACAAGAATCTCAGTCAGCCAAGGCAAGATGAATCATCTGCCATTTGTGTCATTATTTTCTGTACTAAAGTTGTAGATTTGTGGTGTCTTCTTCACCATCATTCCCAGAAGTAGCAAGGACCTCAACACATATTTTTCAAAGATGGCACAGGCAGATTTTCCACATCAAGAACTCAAATGAATACCAATTCCCTGTGTTTTTAACAAAAAAATTGGCAGAAGCTGTCTTAGATCTCTGCAAACAATTTACTAATGACATCAACAAAAACAAATCTGGAAATGTCTTGTTGCATTCAGCACCATAAGTGTCAAAAACTGATTTGTTTTTACCTTCATTTCAATTTAATGTCATCCTGACTAGAAGCAGATTTATCTGTGCTTGTACAGTTTTCAGTCAAAGCCAGTAAAAAGCACAATGGGGCTCTGTGATAACTGCTGTTAAGATAATGCAAGATCTCTACAGACAAAATAGAAGTGTGCTAGATTGGTTTTCTTTTTCTGAACTCTGACATTTTTTCTGTCATTTCAATTTCCCAGGGAAACCAAAGAGAGTTACATTTGGCCACTGTAATTGATTTATGCTATAGCACCTGGGGCAAATTCCAATGTGTAAGGAAGAAAAAAAATGTGGAAAATTATGTTATTGACAGACTGAGAATGTTCTGGAGTAATAAATTTCTAGTCAGTGAAACAGGCAGTCCAAAGCATTTAGAAATGCTTTGCTCTGAATTGTGATGACAATTAAAATCTCCATGCTTTTTTGTGAAAGTAAGTTTTCAAAACATTTGATTAGAAGAGATCAAGATAATCTTGAAAATATTGGCTTAGACAGGAGCAATTTACCACCTTAGATACCAGCTGATGTGATCTTATCTGATGTAATACAATAATTGAATATAATAATAACTAAAAAAACTCACATAACTGATCTCGAACTAAATGTTTCAAAAGATTGAAGAGTTGAAGTCAATTATTTAATAATTATAATGTATAATGTTATAATGTATTTGAAATCTTCCAGTCCTCTAACATATTCTAGTTTTGTTGAAACACACTGAAGATTGTTCTATGAAAAATTGTTTGATCGATTCTAAGAAAAATTGTTTAACAAGTAAGACATAAGTAAGAGAAGCACATTCAAATCTTTCACATACAGCAAGCTATAATCCAGAGACTATCTTCAAGTAGAACAATAATACGCTTGTTATTGTAGCGTAATATTATCCGAGGACCTATGCTTTACTGCACATTGACTCTCCACAGTAGATCTGCTGATTTCTCTGGAGATATGATGAATTCACACATGGTAAATTAAGAACATCAGTTCACCTGTGGAAAAAACATTCTGGATAACACCATGTCAAATACAAGCCATCAGCTCAGAACTTGCATCATGTGGTGCAAGGAGTTAACTTCCCTCGTCATGTTTTGCATTAGTGGCTAAAATACGGTTGGTAACACCAACATTTTGGCTATTGCTGGACTGTGCTTGCAAAGGGTCAAGACTTTATCTCTCTCTCCTATCCCCAACAAGTAAGATGGAGGTGAGCAAGAGGCTGAGAGGGGACATAGGCAGGACAGTCCTCAGCTGATGGAGGGAGTATTTCTTGCCACAGGACACTGTGCTCGGCAGTAAAAATTTGGGGAGAGGGGAAGGGGGTTATAATTGGGTTTTTGACATCTGTCTTGCCAAGCAACCATGAACTATCATTATATCAATCCATTAGTCTTGCCTTCCTTCTGTTTCTTCCCTGTTCCACAGGAGAGTGGAATGAGCAAGAGGCTGTGTGGGTGTTTGGCTCTTGGCCAGGATCAACCAATATTGCATTTCAACAGCAGCTGTTTCTTGATGTTTCTTGCTGTCAGGGAAAGATGACCCACCAGCTCCTCATCCTTCTGTCTCTCAGGTGCAATTTGGACATCTTATTTTGACTCACTGGTCTGCTGTATCTTTCTATTGAAAAGTTTTCAGGGAAAAGTAGTTTTCAATATTGTTGTTATTGTTATGTCAGTTGATACATTTGAAAAAATGAAGGGCAAGCAAGCTACTATTTTCTAACACAAGGCAACAAAAGCAAAACCAGAGCACTCTCACATCCCTCCAGGCCCAGTGCCCAGAGTCACAGACTGTGGGGTGACAGGAGGAGTCCCTGTGGTCCCACCATGGGTCACCAGGCAGGGTGGTCACCTTTACCAGCACACAGGACACTGAGGGGACAATGTGGCATCCTGTCTGTCCCCCAGAGCTGGGAGGTAGGAAGTCCCAGGGCAGAGCAGGGTGGGAGGTGTCATCCTCACCCTGTGTGCTGTGATCTAGAGGCTGGTGGAATTCACACTGTTTATTGGCACCACAGACAGAGTTTGGTCTTTGTTGGTCTTTGCTCCACCTGAAATCACCAGGGACAGTAAAGAATTTCTGTCATTTAGTAAAGAGATGATCTATTACTGCTGAGGTCCTCTTTGCAAAAAAAAAAAACAACAACTCCCATAATCATTAGGGACAAAATGAAACTGCTATTTAAACACAATTTTCCCATCTGTGTTTGACAAATCTTAGCAGTTTAAATACTGATAGGAACTTTTTGTCATGCTTTCTGTTAAAAATGAAGCATTAAGAAAGTTCAGTCCTTTTCACGGCAGTGTAACATTCATAGAAAAAGATTATGAGTTGATGTCTCGCTTCAATTTTCTCTCTTCTGTATATTTTTTTTTGAAGGCTGACAGTCATTTTGATGTTAAAAGCAAATTACGAGGTCTTCTCAGTTATCTTGTGTGAAATAAAGATGAACTGGACAAAAGAGCCCTAAATAGAAATTTCATGCTGTGATAAAAGATGGGAAATTATCATCCGTATCTCATGGAATGGATCTTAATTATTACTAAGTGGAATAACAGAACAAAGTAAAGTTGACAATATGTCTCCATGGACCTCTACAGTCACATTAAGATTCACAAAGCCTGACGTTTAACTACAATCAGAAATAGTGCTGTCCAATTGACTTCTAGTTCTTAGTATGAGTAGGAAAGTTGCAAAGCAGTAAAATATAGTAGAACATTCAGGCCATATGTAGAGTATCAGTCTGCTCCATCCCATGCTGGACTCGAGTAGCCAAACCAGTTAGAGAAAATGTGAACAGTTTACAGATTAATGTCCAGAGCAGATTCCCTCAGGACAAGAGGCACAGGAGTAATTTAGGCTCCCAGATCCCATTTGCATAGTTAGAGGGATGCTGAAAGCCTGATCCCAGTGAGATTCAATGAGAATTGAAACTTCTGAAATCAAAATCGGGTGCCCAAACTGCTGGCATCCTTTTGAACATCTCAGGTGGTCTCTTCACCTACTGCTCCCTGATGCCCTTAAGGACATGGTGCAAAGTCATGTGACATTCTTGTAAACTTTATTGACTTTTTATCTGTGTCAAAATTGACACTTCACCAGTAAATGACCGTTTTTTTCAAATTACTTTAAAACAGGTAGATAGATATGTAGTTGGGAACCAACTGGCCTCACCAGATCCATCACTTCTATTAAAATGTGAGTTTAGGCATTGTGAGTACTCTCCCTACAAGAGCAGCTTTGAGCTTTTCTTTGTCATTTCTGCTAAATAAGGGCTAAGGAACAGAAAGTAGTTGAAGACAGATTACTTAGAAACAGAAAATATGAGATGGGACACAATCCTGCAGCCTTTCACAGAGTAGGAAAAAAACAGGTTCAGTGACAATTCT
>VZDJ01000074.1:5505234-5544081 GCA_008694505.1 Cyanoderma ruficeps
AAAAAAACCAAAAAAAAAAACCACCAAAACACCAGGAAGAAATGCATGCACCAGCTGGGAGTAAGTACAGAACCAGAGCTTCACTTTTGGAGATGAGCACCCCAACCTGCACACACACAGCCTCTCATTGCTGTCATTGTCTAACCTAATTCCATCCTCTTAGCTGTTTGGTGGCACGGCTTCAGAAAGAAGAGGACCAAACACCCCTCTCATATCAGCAGTTTCAGGCACTTCCACAGGAATATGACCCAACTGGAAGGGGATTGACTCCCTCATTTTCCACCAGCTGGAGCAGCTGTAGGTGTCTCCAGCACATTGTACTGCTGGCTTCTGGGCAGCTTCAGCTCCCCACTGTGCCCACTGGTTACTCTCGTTCCCATCCCTTCTCAGACACTGAGCCTTTTTACCTCCCTGAGCATTTTTTGTGTCTGGATTTAGGTTTCCATTCCTACTGTTCAAAGTATTTTCCTGATTGAAACACCTCTCAAAGCCTGGATGCAGACAAGGCCCTGGCTCTGTGTCACGTGTAATTGCATTGGGCACAAGGATGGGTATAATAATTAGCATAAAACAGGGAAATTAAAAATAGGCACTTCTGTTTCCTAAGTGTGTCAAGCTAAGAGTTAGCAAGGTCAGACTTTCATTCTACTCTGTGATAAGGCAAACTGGAAGCTGTCCCAATGTCAATACCAAGATTGCATCTCACCTTAAAAAAAGAAATTTCTTTGGTGAATAAAGACTTGGCAACCATTGCTTTCACTTTACCAGCCTAGTAAACACATAGGAAGATCTTTTTAGATGCATGTACACCAAAGAATAGAAAAAAAAAATTCAATAAAAAAACTCACATAAAATTAAGTTCCTCCTGTGCTTAAGTGCCAAAATTCATGTTCAGGATTTCATTCTTTCTCACTGCAATTTAGAATCTTACCAGCATCTAAAACTGTCAATTTACTTAATGCTCAGATAGCAGTGGCACAACATTTATTAGAGAAACACAAATATCTGCAGTCAGGACATGGCAGGAAAGTGCAGTTCAGTCCTGCTTTAAAATTAAGAATTATGTGCAAGTTCTCTTCCTGAGGAAAAAAACAGTATTCAAATTCACATGAAAGGAAAAAAAATCCTCAAATAACTTTGATTCTGCCACTATGAATTTAGATTTAAAAAAAAAAAAAAATCCTCAAGGATATGGTATGGGGATGAAGCCTGAAGGGCTTGGGCTGAGTGACCGTCCTCCCTCTCTGCATTTCCAAAGCCCATGTTGAGGAAAGGAAGGGAAGGTAAAGGGCACTGGTGCTCACAAACACAGAACTGGCTCCTTCCACACTCCTCAGAAGCAAAGCTGATGGGATTTCATCCTTTTGGTCCATTGAGGGGAGGGAAGAAATGGACCATAGAAATTAGAACTGGGAGAGACCACTAAGTTGTCCAGTACATTTCCCTGCAAGCATAAGATCGTTCCCAGGCGCTCTTTTCAGTCTAGATTTAAATTAATCAATTAACAATGGGGCTTTCAACAGTACCTTGGGGGACCATTCTAGCCTAATGGATCCCATTGTTAATAATTTTCACCAGTTATTCAGCCTGACTTTTATTTTCTTTGAAGTCATCTCAGGACCTCAGTTCTGCTGCTCTAAATTTAGTGCTCATTTCTCTCTTTGGTGGTTGCACCCTTCAGATACTCAGAAACACACACACCATATTCATAGTTCACATATTCAAATTTTGTACTCTGTCCTGCTGGGTCACTCTTCTCTGCAGCCCCCAGCAGTCTTGCCTTTGTTTTTTTGATTCCTATCCACTTGGGCAACCTCTTCGCCATTCCTTTCCGCACTGGAAATCCACCTTTTGCATGAGGTTTAATGGAAAAACCTGTGTAGCCCTGGCTCGTGCCTGAGATGATTTGATCTTCTGAAATTCCTTTCCCAGGGAATTTTCAGTAAACGTGACATGTTTTTGCAACTGCAAATTGTTTACATTCTTTCCCTAGGAGGGACTTCTTCTTGACATCCCTCTGGTCTGACCAATGTGATTGAAGAGGTTTGTCTTTGTTTCACCAATCAAATTGGTCGGTGTAGAATAGTATATAAGGGAGACACATCCCAAGAATAAAGAAGTCATTTTCAGCCTTCTGAAGTCAGAGTCTGTGTTGTTGTGGTGTACAACAGTGTCTGACCTGCACAAAAATATCTTGCAAAATGAATTAGCACAAGAAGCCTTTCTCAGGCATCCCATGATGTGATCAAAAAGTACAAAATAGGCTTGTTTCAGAAAGGGATTTTTGTTTCAGAGGAACTGAATTTGGAATTTATTTACAAGTGCACTCCCCCACCCCTCCCCACCCCTGTGGGTTTGGGCAAAATAGACTATGCCTGGCTGTGAAAGGAGAACTACAGCACTCTCAGACAATACCCTGGCCCTTGCTTCCAGCACAGCAGGGTCAGAGATCAGGGTAGAGAGGACTGTAACTCTGACCCTGCTCCTTCACTGATGAAGATGAAGAGCTCTGCAAAGAATTGCTTTCCCTAGGCAGCGCAGTCAGAGGGAGGATTACTCAACACATTAATAAGGGAAGAAAATATGAGGCTCTCAGAAGCCCCCTCTACACCCTCTCTTTCCACAGAAATACAATATATTCAGTTACACATAACCCTCATTTTGATGAAAGGAAAGGAAATCCCTGTGCAGCTTCAGTGTTTCAAAGACTGTTCCATTTATACCCCTAAACATCTGTAACCTCACTGCTGGTCACTTCTTTGTTCCTTTTATTTGCTAGCTGTGTGTCTGTCTTTTGTTCATACTTTTGCTATTCTGTTTCCTAAGCCCTCTACATGCTTCTTTCTTCCCATATTTTAGTCAGTTACTTCACATCAGCAGCTCCCATCCACCTCAAGGGTGTTCTTTGGGACACCCATGTGAGCTAGGGGTTACAGCCAGGGTGCTCACTGAAGTCCCAGGTTCCTGTTTGTCACTGAAATTACCACAATTGCTACCACAGGTACAATAGAAAATGGAGAGAAAAAAATGAGCTGCAGCAGTCTTTATGGCTGGCAGATAAATGCATACTGTGAATTGATATATGCATACTATTAATCATCCCTGCTGTGCACAGTTCTTCTCTTATGGCTACACTTTTTTGTTGTTGTTGTTTTTAATTCCTGAGTGTGGTTTTATTCTCCATGCAGAGCTGGAGACAGCAGAGCTTGCTGTGTCAGGAGTGCATACCCTGCACCAAAACTGGAGAGCAAGGTACACCATGCCACACACCAGCCCCTCAATCCTCAGCTCCCTCCTTGCACATACATCTTGATTTCACTCTTCTTGAAGCCTCAGAAGAGAGGGGGTTGTAGATACATCACCAAGCTGTGGGGAAAACAGACTGATGGACCTGGGTAAACACATCCCTCACTTCTAACCACAGAGCTATCCCTCATGTAAGCACTAATATACAGGGCCAATGGTTTCAATTTCCAGAGAAATGTGTCCTATTCCTGTTTTTTTAGGGAGAAGATGAGGAGAAGAACCCTTTGCCTCTTTGGCAGTATTTTCTGTGGGACATTGCCCACTCCTGGGCTGGCAGGCAGCAGTGCCCACAGGGTTACGCACAGGTTTGAGGATCTGCCTTGGGACAGTGGGATGCAGGACTGTGCCCACAGCATGTCCCTGCAGGCAGCTTTTCCAGCATCACTGCCCTTTCATGTCTTGACTATCTCTTATTACAAAATTAAAGCCATTCTAAGAATGTGATAGGGCTGCCAGGGGAGAAGATAAGAGAAAATAATACAGGACTTGTCAGTTCTGTGTAACATCAAGAAATTTTCCTTCCCTAAATAAACCTGAAATGGAAACCTGAACTTATTCAGCTGTGAGTAGAGTGTATTAAAAAAAAAAAAACAAAAACCCTCCTCTGTGATCAGAGCTCAATTAAGCTGCCTTGAAAATTATTCCAAATACACTTTTTTCAGATAACAATAGACAATCCTTTTTGACTGATTTGTTAAAAAAGGTAAAGAAAGAGCATAAAATTATTGCTTATCAGAGAGACAAGCAGTACCATTTAAAATAACATGAAATTGTATCCCATGAATTATTCAGAAGGGCTGATGTTACACTATCATTATTTCTGGCTTTCCTTTTTACTGCATTGCATTTTGTGTAAATTGTCTCCCACCCAATAAAAGAGGTGTGGGTTTTCTTAATTAATCAAACTTGATTTTTCTGATTATTTTTTCTAATTTAAAATGAAAATATTTCGAGCGGTGAGCTGTCTTCACGGTGTCATGCTAAAAAAGAAGATAGATTTTACTACCACTAGCAGGATCTAAAACATGCAGTGCAATAGTCACTTGCATACTGACTGGTGCTTCTCTACATGTCGTGCCAGCTGCTGAGAAACCAAAGTGTGATCCCAGTTGTATTCTGGCATTAGCAGTTGTAAACTCCATCCTGTTCTGTGTGAATTAGGCTCACTGAATTTCACAGTCCCTGATACACAGACAGTGTGATTCAGTTTGCTGATTGAAGGTACCAGTCTACACCTCTTGCAATTACCCCATGATTTTGATTTTCCAACACAAAAATATGCAAGACTATAAACTCATTCTTATGGAAGGTCCTATGATCATATCCCACTAAAAGAGTAACTCTTTTAAAATCAGTGGAAACATTGACTAGACGAGCCAAAACTCACTTGTTTTATTGGTAGAGCTGTGTCTCCAAGCAGGTTGATGTAGGCATTTTGTGTTTATGGCCACAACTGACTTAAAAGCCCAGCTCATAACCATAGTCTGTAAGATGTCAGCCAGTTCTCCACATCCAGCTTATCTGCTGAGCAAACCTTCATATTTTTGCTTGCTTACTCTCTCTTCTGTCAACATCTTTCTGAATCATTTCTGTTGCAAACTCTGTGGCTGCAGGCCTGGTGTTTTGGGAGGTCACATAGAGAAAATAGCCCTTTTTGCTTTCTGTGGGCAATAGTTCAGCTCAAGGCAAAATGACCATCCTTGAATATACTAACATGGACACAATTATCCTTAATTGTGGGGGGAAAAAGCTGAAAAAA
Source organism: Cyanoderma ruficeps (assembly GCA_008694505.1). Taxonomy (NCBI): domain Eukaryota; kingdom Metazoa; phylum Chordata; class Aves; order Passeriformes; family Timaliidae; genus Cyanoderma; species Cyanoderma ruficeps. Next base: position 5,510,300 of record VZDJ01000074.1, read on the forward strand.
AAGTTATCTGGAGAAGTTTAAACATAAGGGAAAAAAATGTAAAGGCCCTAGATTTGTTCTGTTTGCCCTCTTATGATTTGGGGAATTCTGATCAGTATTTTGCTGCTTGGAGGAGAAATCTTATTAAGAGCATCTCTCCACAGTGTAGAAAGGTTTACTTCTTGTGGCTGTCTATAGGTCTTCAGAGTTCATGAAGAGAAGCTGGCAATACTGAGATGCAATGTAGACTATCAAAAAGCAAATATGTAAACTAGGCCAGATGAATCACCTCCTAGGAAAATTCCTCTCCTTTGACTATAAAGAGATTCTACAGCAATTAGCTCAGCTATGGACATCTAAATTCTGAAATGAATCTCCCTACTGGTGTCAGCAAACTGGAAATGGCTTATAATAAACCCAGTTTCTTTTCAATAGCTCAGCTATGACATGGAAGTCTGCACTATCAATGATAGACAAAAAATGAACACCAGGGGTTCAAGGTTCCCCCTGCCTGGCTGTGAGAGGAGTTCCTTCCTCTAGACCCAGGCTTTCAACAGAGCACCAGAAAGGATTGTTACCTCCCTGTATCATTAGACTGAATCTGTGATCAAAGGCAATGTGCCATTTATGTGTACATTTTTGTTTTATAATGCAGCTAATTGATTGACAGGATTCACCAAGATAAAATGTAGAATTCCCTCCCTGCTCTCTCAGCTGTCCTCAACAACAGGGTGTTAGCCAGGACCCAGCCACTATGCTGACACAGCTTCCCAATTTCCTTTCCCTTGCTCCATTTCCTTTTCAAATTGAAAACTATTAGAAGTCTTTAGGCAAATAATAGAAACGTAATGCAGGTGCCTGTTATAAATCGTTCACTAGTTACTTTTAACCTAATGTCTCCTCAAACATTACTTTGCAGAAGGCAGCAAGGGTAGGAAATGCCTCATGAATTCTGATAATCAGTGGGTCAGGAGTTAAGGTCATAATAATGTAGCCCATTTCTCCTTGTTTGTCAAACAACCTGAATGCAATTACATCCCTGAATCTTTCACTCAAGATTGACTCCCCTCAACAAGAACATGAGTCTTGTGGGGAGCAGTCTTCGTCCTGGGTCAAACCCTGCTGTACAACCCTAAGTGGGGTAGGTGCCATGAGGCTGGTGGTGCCACTTACTGTTCATGTTGGATTCTGCCACTCACAAAGCCGTAGCTTTCCTCGGCATGGCTTGAGGATGTGCACAGTCTGCATCTGCTGTATGTCTGAGGTGAAATTAATCAACATTTATGAGGGAGTTCCACTTTCATAAATAGAAATGGCTTGAGAAATTTGAAGTATTCTGCAAGCAAAATAAAATTGGAAGTAAACATTAATAACAAGAGTTAGTAATTACTGGTTTTAATGCAAAATAGACAAATGTACAGAAGCGCCTATTAATTCTGAATCACTGAAGCAAATATCTAGGCTCCAGAGCTGGAAATGCTGCCTAAAATGCCAGTGTGATTAGTCAATGCTAAAATCTGCCTTCATCAGCTAGGCATCATGTCTTGTTCTCAGAGAAAAATTCCTCCCATGTTCACTGGCAATAATATCAAACATTACACAGGGGATAAACCTCCAACTCTGTGTATGTACCAAACAAGGGATGCAAGAGGAAACCTGTTAGCATGTATGCTCCTGAACACAGCAGACAACTCTCAGGTTGTTGGAATTATTTCTCATCATGCTGGGTGCCCTCACAGGCAGCATTGAACAGTGCTACATTGGTCACAGATCACTTTCTCCATTTGGCTCCCCAGCGAGGTGTAAATATTTCAGAGCTAATGCATAAGTCATGTACACCTGGGTTTCCAAGTGCCACAGCAGTGAGACATAACTCCTGGGTATTTCTGAGCATAGAGCATGGATTATTTTCTGACACTGCAAATGGAAAATGCATGGAGATCTCTAATGTTTAACACTCAGACTGGTTCTGCAAATTCTTGGAAGCCATTGCCTCCCAGCCCCAGGCAATATCTAAGTGATGCTCTGCAAACACGTGCACCTTGCCAGGACTGGCAAACACCCCGGGCTGTGTCCACCTACTGGGGCCCCTATCACTGAAAGCCAACAAATGGGGTCAATTCACCCAATCATGAACACCCTAAGCACACTGGCTATTGCTGTGCAGGTGGACATTGTGATAGCAAACAACATCAGAGGGATTCATATTATTGCTGCATCTGACAGGTGTTAGGTGCCTTTCTGTTTCATTTGTGAATAAATTCAGACCTCACAGAAAATCCTGAATACATTCATCAGCTTACCCTCATCTGAGAGGAGAAAAAGAGTTAAATTTATTTGTGGATAAAATGACTGAAAAAATAAAAGACATCACACTGTGTACTGGGCTGACTGGGGGAGTGAGGAAGGTGTAGATCGCAGAGAGCAGGAGGGCTTACCCAGGTGGTTTGCTCTGTATTTTCAAAGCCTGGTGCTTTGTCTATGAGGTGAAGGGGGAGAGGAAGGCACACCAGGGGCACGCTAATGTTAGGAGAAGGAAGCAGTTGGTCTCACTGCCCTGAGAAGGAGCATTGACAGAGGTCCTCAAGGCAGACAGAGAGGCTTACAGGTTTCTGTAGAAGGGAATTGCCTCTTGGTGTACTCCTGCTGTACTGAGGTAAATAAGACTCTATCTACAGTGGTAAATAAATAAAATAGAACAACAAAAAAAAAGCTGCTTCTTTTCATGGGCCTTCCCAATCAAGGAAGATATTACATACTGTTGAGGAAAATATACACTGCTTTTTGAGGTGCTGAGTGGGACTCAACCTCTCAGTAGTAGGCAGTGGCCCATGGAAATGTTTGATGTTAGTCCATGTGAAAGACACTGTTAACTAGATGGACATGTCACTGTCCAAGATACCTATTATTTTTCTCATAAAAGCAGTGACCCTAAAGCAAAACAATTTTAATGTACTGACCATAAGTGCTTTTCTGTGTAGGGAATGAGTAATTTTTCCACCTCAACTTTTTACCTAGTAATAAAACTGGAATAAACACAAGTCTTTTTCTCCTCTCCATTCCTCCAATGTGTCCCTATCTTCACTTCTTGGGTTTTCAAGATTTCCAGCTCAATTTTTTTCTCCCCAACAAATACTCCAAAACACTTTTTTAGGGCCACATCTATAGTAATAAATAGAGATTAACTCTCAGCACAGGCATACAGTGACGTGTTCTTTGTCACTAGTACCTGTAACAACTTCTTATGAAACTCTCACAACCAGGGGCTCAGATGTGATTAAATGAATTTTTCACAATACTTACACCTCTCCTACAAATGCCAAAATGCTGCAATGTCACATTACTACTAAACCTTTTGGATGACTGATGTAGCTTTTGTGTTGATATAGGCATGAAAGAATTTTGATATCATTTGCAATTATATTCATTAAGCATGGCAACAGTGCTACAGCATGTCATCCACTACTAGTCCTAGTGCTGTGTGGAGATTATGAAGGGCTGGTGATGGTATTTACTAACTGGGAAATCACTGGCAGCCCCAATCCTTTTGTTTAAAATGTTATTTCCTTCTCCATTCGGCTCTTTTGTCATTTAACACCAATAGATTTTATAAAGGAACATGGCCCCAAACATGTCAAGGCAAAAAAAATCTCTGCAATTTTTCAGTTTTTTCTCATAAGAGGAAAAAAAAATTGCTGGCTCTATTAAATTATTCCTAAAGCTTTTCCAAAGCTAAAGTAATACCATAGAAACAGCATCACCACGGCCCACAGGAAGATTGTTTCCATTCCTCCTATGGGTATTTGCAGTCTCAGACCTGTCTTTATCACTGACTTGTCACACTTTGAGGTCTTGATTCAGTTGCCTAAACATGGGCATGTGTTTTCACTCAGCCTCTTTATGGATTTCCACGTGAGATGCATGGGGAGAACCTCCTGGACTTCCCAGACAGCAGGCAGAATTGGGCAGGACATCAAGGGCATCTCACGTGACACCACCTGGGCACAGTCACAGCAACACCAACAGTCTGAGCCTCTGTGCTGTACTGTGCAGGTGTTTGCCTACACACAGCCACTGTGTCAAACACAGCCCTGCACTCAGACACTTCTAGAGGAAGCACCTATCAGGCAAAAAAGTTCTTTTTCCCTAGAGCTGCTCCTTTGTTCTTTGGTATTCAGAGACATGAGTCCTGAGATGTGTTTTTCAAAAGATAATTTCATTCTGGGCTCAGTTCATTTTAAATTCTACTTTGAAATTGTCCACAGGGCCAAATGAACTGTGTTTTACAGTGAAACCCATGTCCTGTTGAAGTCTCTGAGCATTTTCAACGACTTCAAATAAATTAGGATTTATTCCTAGAAAGTGTCTGTTTGGACCAAGTAGGGGACATCTTTCAATTGCCATCACCACTATGTGGAGAGGCAACAGATGAACAGAGTGGTCTCAGTGATAAATGCTCCATCCCTGAGACCACACTGAGAAGAGCACTGATGTAGCTGCTCTTGAAGAAGCTAAAAGGAAACTGGACTGAAAGTCAAATCTGTTGGGGTATTTTCTTCATGATTTTTAAAGAGCAGCCCCAGAAGCGTTACTTCCATTTTATTCAGTACTTAGAGTGCAACAGCATTACAGGGAGTATGTGTTCCCACCAGAAAATGTCTTCAACAGCTCATAAAAACCTGGCCATTTATCAGCACTGCAGGAGACCTTTATTACTTCCCTACAGCATATGCTCTGCTATGATGTAGTTATTGATTTAACAAGTAAACTTCATGGTAAGATTTTGTCTTGGAATTAGCAGCAAGACTGAAATATAGACCTTATTACTCTGATAACACAGAGATGTGAGATTCCTGCATATTCCAAAGGCCATATCATCACCTTAACAAGCGTCCCATTAGAGCTGTCTGGCTGCCACATCAAAGCGTGTGCTGTGAGGACTTTTAACAATCATGATATCATGCTCACCCCCAGCAATTTCACAGCACTTCTATTTTTCTTCCTACAGGTTTGGACATCAGGCAAGCTCAGGTTATTGTGCTGTCATCGGGTACGAAATGTATAAATGGGGAATACATAAATGACCAAGGGCTTGCGGTCAACGACTGCCATGCAGAAATTGTGGCAAGAAGGGCATTTGTTCACTTCCTCTACTCACAGCTGGAGCTACACTTAAGGTAACTGAATTCTGTTGATTTTGGGGGGCTGTTATACGGCCTTCAGTGGAACAGATCCATCCTCCAGACAACTGAACTATTTGTTTCTTTATGTCATTTTTTCTGAGTCTTTAGGTGATGAAGGAACAATACACTGCACAAAAAAAAATTGAGAGTTAGGTAGCCTAAAGTGTTGGGTCATGAACTGCTTTACTTCTGCTGATTCTCTTTCAGTAGCGATTAGATATGACTCATAAAGCTGGGCTTTATGAAGCCTGATGATTTTGTACAAATCTTTACGTGCAGGCTTATTAGCATCATTCACTGACCAGAGACTTGAAGGGAGTCATTTTGCTTAATGCAGTCATTTTCCTGTCTTCATTGCTGCTGCTGAAAGATCTCAAAGAAGTGATTTATTGATCATTAATATCTTCATTGACTCACTAGAGAATCAATGAGTGTTAACAACACAGTAAACTTTGTGCCAAAGTGTAAGATGCTATCACTCATTCCTTCTTTATGATGTTTTAAAATGTTATAGCATGTAGAATCATTACAGTGGAATTATTGTTCCTGTCTTCAGCCAAGTCCACCTTGTTACCATTTAAACGGTTAATGGGTCATACACTGCCTGGAGGATGGTAATAGGTGGGGTAACTCAGGATGCTGTCTTGTCTCTGATCATGTCTATCAGCAACCTGGATGAGGTTACCTAGTGCTTGATTATAAGTTTTGCAGAGGATACCAAAATGTGGGAAGGACCAGTCACTATGCTTGAGGTCTGGTCTGTCATCCCAGCAGGCTGGAGGGCTGGACCAGCAGGATCTTTGACAGAAAACTTATCAAGGACAAATGCAAGCATGGAGGAAAGAAGGACCTTCCTCATTTCCACCAAGAAGGAAAGAAATACAGGCTGGGGAGCAGCTCTGCTGAAAATGGACAGGGTTTGTAGGCAGACAGGACACAGGACAATATCTAGTGGTGTGCCTAACAGAGAGGGTCAGCAGGATCCTGGGAAGTATGAAGAGTCTGTTAAGGGATGTGTGCATCCACCACTTATCAGCACTCATTACACCACATCTACATGACTTTATGCAGTTTTGGGTGCCCCAGAGGAAACACATCAGCCATCTGACATAGGCTCAGCAGAGGCTACCCGGAGTCTCAGGGGCCAGAGCTCTTGGGCAGTGTGGAAGTGCTGACAGACCTGGACCTGGTCAGGCTGCAGGTGGGCTGGCAGAGCCAGCAAAATATGTCAGCAACACAGTGGAGCTGACATCTTTACCAAGGTGTGCATTGGGAAGAGGCACACACTGAAAAAAGAGAAGCTCAGTCTGAGTATGAGGACTAATTTTTCCCATGGGCATAGACTGGAAGTGGGACAGGTCACTCAGAGGGCTTGTGCAGTCTCCCTCCTGTCTTGAAGATTTTCAAAATCTGAGTGCATAGAACCTTGAGCAATCTGTCAAAGTACTTTGATAAAGAGGTTGGGATAGAGATTTAAGGTCCTTACCAGCCTGAATTATCCTATGATGTGAAAACTGTGCAGAACTGAAGCTGAGGTGGCATTTATTGTATAGAAGGAACCAAGAAATGAAGGAAAACAAACAAAAAATTCTTTCTCCATAGGTCATTCTTCTGGCCTCCATTCTTGAGTGCATATTCATATAGCTTTTTCTGAAGGCCATTAAACTCAGTGTAAAAACTTCCTTTGAATCCAGGTTTTGCATCAGGTCACAGACACAAGGGTTGATGTAAGCAGGATTGTATGTTCTTGTAAGCACCTGTAATACTGTTGCACCTAAGCAACAATAACAGGAATAATGGCTATTTTCACTTCAGTTGGAGTTGGAGACAAGAGAGTATATTGAGTACATGGGTTTGGCTAACAAAGGGGGACAAGAGCATTGAAGGGTTAATCAAAAACAATATTCTCTCTATTTCACTCTGAATTGCTTTCAAGTTTACATTAAATTATTATGTTTTCAGCAGTGTAGCAGCCCTGCATGGTGCTATGGTCTCTTGGGAAACAAGTGCTAACACTGTATCTTAAACTGTTGTATTGATCCACCTCCCTAACATGTTCAGTCATATTATTATTTTATTTGGATCAATGTTAACAGCCTTTTTTTAAGAGAATCCTCACTGCAGCATGAGCTCTGTTCACAATAACTTCAAATCACTCTCTGTTCAGCCAAGACCAGGCACCACCACTTGCCTGACCAGCAGCCACCATGAAAACCTCAACGAAAATTGTCAAGGCTAAGCACCTTTGAATGACAGAGTTGGAGTTATTGTCAAATCCAATTCTGGCTCCTTAAAGTCCATGGGGAAGCAAAACTGTGTGCTATGATATATTCTTCAATTTTACACAGTTTTCTGCCAACATTGGGAGCTTTGTCATATGGTGACAAAATAGGGGGAGTTCAAAATTAAATAAAAAATGCATTTTCTGCGCATTGAAATCATACTTACTCCTTTTTCTCTGGAAAAAGAGAGACATCTCCTTTTCACAGAGAAAACACATGATGCTTCCACAGAGCTATAAGGACAGAATGTTTAGGACAGACATGGTAAATCAGCTCCACTGGGACTACCTGTACACCATCTCCTCAGGCCTGGAGGAAACACAAAGCTATTGTAATGTATTTGCATTAACCTAGCCCAAATTAAACTCCTCTCCCAGGCTAGGAAACTGTTGTACAAAGTCATAAATGAACCGAAACCAAAAAGATGGTTTTCTTTTGAGAGCATCGTTCTTGGCTCAAGGAACTTTAATTTTCCATCATTCACTATGGAACAGGCAAGTTTGTTCTGTGGAGAGTATTTTCTATTTTCCACATACCTTCCTCCCACCAAGCCTACCTGCTGAGAGTGGTCTCTGCAGCTGGATTTCAAACTTCAGAAACTTCCAGTGCAAGAAATATTTTTCTGTGTGAGGCTGTCTTTGAAAAGGAACCTCTTTTCTAGAATTTACTACCGTTGATCTCAGTGAAAGCAAAACTCATACTTGGCTGAGTGTAGCATGAAGGCTTCTAAGAGCAAGGGCCAGGATATAAAACTAATGGCCAGGAGAGAAGGATCCACTGAAATGAATTTAATTCTCGGCAGTCCTGTGTTACCCAGATCCCCAAGGATCCTTTGATCAACAGTGGAGAGAAATGGGCATCTCTGAGGTGGAATTCAGCAGACCTGTTCAGGTGTCTACTAGGGGTGAGATGAACTGCCATGACTGGGACAAATTTTTTCCCATTTCTCTAAAGAAAGAATACAGCAACTTCTTCAGATATTTAAGCTGCAGAACAATTCCATCCACAAGCCAATGCTGCAGCAATATGCAAATTACTCTTTTCCCCCTTCTCTTCTTATTGCTAAATGTTAGAGGTGTGACGTTCCTGACTTTTCTTGGAAAAGAGTTCCAGAATGGGAACTTTATCCTCTCTAAGAAGCAAGAGTGACAAATACTTCAAAAGGAAACTTTCTTTCAACAATTCATTGTCTAGAGCTTGAGTTAAATAAAAGCTAACAGCACAACTAAAACCTGTCAGCTGCTAACCAGTCTGATTAAAACCCTTAGCCCTCCCAGATTTCATTTTTATGACAACCATAATCCTCCAGTTCTCCAGACTTTCATGAAAGAGATGAGAAGTAAGACGTAAATTTTCTGATGTTCAAAAGAAGGACAAGAAAGACCTTTTGAGAGGCTTTTTCTAAGAATCACCAGCAAAAAGCACACAAATATGATAGTCTGATTCTCTTGCAATGGTAGTAGGAAAATTGACATAATTTTCAGTGGTATTATTTATACCAGCTGGCCAATAGAGAAGAAAAGAAAATACAACTCTTCTTTTTTAAAGAGAAATAAAATTAATAGAGTATCCTTAAAATAAATCAGCACCATAGTAGACTTGCTGCTGTAGTGCACCCTTCAGGTGCCAGGGAGATGATTTTACCAGAAGGGAAGCTCTTTCAGCAAGTCAGATGCAAACCACTGTTTATTTTACACATGAATATCATGGAATAGTCTTAATCCAGTCCAGTTATTTTTTCCAGGAAAATCAGCTGCTTGTTAACTAAACCTGCTGTTAGTTTCTCCAGGATGCTCTCTTGTAGTATGCAGTACTAGAAACTTCCTGAACATACATTTACATGCTAAAAACAGCTCCTCTGCTTGTCAGACTTGGTTTCATCAAAATGCTTAATATATATATATTAAACCATAGGCATGTGCTTAAGTATCTTCTTGAAGTCAGCTCAAAACATGGGCATGTGTTATACTGAATAGCAAACTTAAGCAAAAGATTATAATTTAGCACATTCTTAAATGTTTCTCTTAAATGAGCCTCAAATCCTAACTCCCACAGAAATTCATAACAGGCAAAGGTTTAGGGATGAATTCTGCTCTTTTAGCCACTGCCAGCATGCAGAAATGACACTTCAATGACACCCCCTGAATGAATGGGAAGTGTAGGCACACTGTGGGCTCCCCTCTCCATTGCTTTGTGCAGTGTATGGCTGTGCAAAGGACATTGTAAAGAACAACTACTGCAAGGTGATCTTCCTTCTCAGAGTTCAAAACACCTGTCCCAGAGGCAAGGCACAAGGGTACTGGTGCCAGAGTAGAGGTGACTTTGCAGAAGTGCATCTCATACTGTACCTGGACCATTTTTACAAGATCCCTGGATCCCCCTGGATTTTGAAACACACCAAACATCCCTTGCACAAGAATCTTTATTAAGTCATGGCAGGTGGTGCTGCAACCCAAACTCTTTTCCAACAATACTCATTGAGTTTTATTATGAAGCCTTCAGCCACAGTGCTGGAATGAACCTCATGTTTGAGTTCAGATCCTAAAAAACCATCCCAAAGGCAGGTCAGGACCCTATGTGATATGAAGAACCTCAGCCTGCTGGAGGAGAGAGTCAAGCTGCCTTGCCCTCCAGCCCTGCCAACTATTTTTAGGGGAGCTGTCTATCACCCAACCTGGCAGCCACACTGGCCACAGACCCTTGCTGGTGCTCATGGAGACGTAAGAGAGCAAGGTTAATCAGTGGAAAACAATGACCATTGAAAACAGGATGGAAGCTGAACTCCTGAAATCCAGCCCAAAGCATGACTGCTCCAACCTTACATAGCAACTGTCTCCAAGTACTGTTAGCTGCCCCCCACACACACACTCTGGTGAGATTTAATGCAATAATAGCAGGCATTTGGACTGCAGAGCTTTGTTTTCTCCCAGCTGATTTTGCAGTGAATTATTTAAAACTACCTGCAATTGCTCTAAAGTCCAAGCAGCAGGACTTACAGAGATTTTATTATTTCAGAGGCTTGTATCAGGGCGATAATATAATTAGTGCAGTTGGGAAATTCCACCACAGCCAGCGGAAAATGAAGGAGCTGCATGTGGCAGCCCCAGCTCGGCAGCCAGTGTGGCTCCCTGTCCCTGACAGACAAGCTAATGTGCCTGTAAATTCCTCCTGACAGCAAACGCATCCTGGCATCAAAAAATGACAAAACACCCAAACCATGGAAGAGTGACAGCCAAACAGCTTCAATAGCACAGAGGCTGCACTGGGAGAAAACAAGCAGAAGCAGCTTGGATGAAAGCCAAGGACTCGCTCAAAGGCTGAGTAAAAAGCACCCCTGCTTGCACTATCAGGAGGCAGAGAGACAGGCAGAAATCGCCTTGGTTAATGGGCTGTCCTGCAGTGAATTAAACGGGTGGGATTCCACCTTATTAACAGCATCCCAGGAAAATCATTACCTGCAGGTGCTATTCTGTTCAGAGATATTCTTCCAAAAAAGACCCTTGAGTTTTCAAGGGAAGGACCAAGATGTCAGAGGGAAAGGACTCTCATCATAATTTCACCGATCACATTTTCACCTTCAAAATTATAATGGTGACTGTCACCCAAATACACATATTAGAGGCAGCTGTCTGTCAGAGAAATCACCCATATCTTCCCAAATGTAACTCATTGGAGGAAGTGCACAGCAGCAGAGCCTTACTGCTGCGCTGTTGCTGCAAACGGCAGCACTGGGAGGGTTTGGCCTCCTGGGCAGCTGTTGCTAATGGAATTTGTGCACTGCATCCCCATCTAGCTGCTGAACCACTGCAAAGATAAAAGCTTCATCACAATAAGTATCTTTTTCAACTCAACTGAGAAAAGCCCATACAAGTTTTGTCCACCCTTCTTAAGATGCCTTCTAAAATGCCAAGTGACCAAGAGGACCCTGCTGGCCTAGGTGGAGCACTTGTAGGTGGCTCTGGCTGAATGGGGGAAAAAAGCAACACCTGGGGAGCAGGGAGGGCTGGCAGTGGTCATAAAATTTGGGTGCTTCATTAGAGGCCCTTTTCAGTGGAGCTTATGAACACACATCTCAGCTGTGGTGATTGAAGTTAATGGGATTCTAACGTGTGCCTAGGCACTGTGATCAGCAGAGCTGATGTGTTCACATGAGAGCCTAAGAGAACTCGTTTTTTCATGCACCAGAACCACTTTAAAATCAGCGTGTTTATGCATCCATGCATGTGAGGAAGGAGAGTTATCCTTCAAAAATCCACATTTTATCGTTAGAATATATCTTAGGTAACCAAGCCAAAAGCCCTTTGGCAGTTTTGACCTCCTTCACACATTTCTTCACCTGGAGAAGTTTATTGTTTTTCTCTTGTTGTCACTAGGCAAAATATATGATGCTGGGTGATAATAAAAACAAACAAACAAGCAGAGGGAGAAAAGGAGAGAGAGAGAGAGAGCAGAGAAATGTTTCTGATTTGGCATGTAACAAATGACCTGGAACCTCTTTTGTGATCATAGCAAACGGCGGGAAGACTGGGAGCGATCAATCTTCGTGCGGTTAAAAGAAGGAGGCTACAGGCTGCGGGAGAACATCCTGTTCCACCTGTACGTCAGCACCTCCCCCTGCGGAGACGCGCGCCTCCACTCCCCCTACGAGATCACCACCGACTGTAAGGAAACACCTTCCGTCTCCTTTTCCTCCTTCGTGTGCGTTTTGTCTCTTTTTTGGTTTTGTTTTTCATTTTTTAAGATCCTTCTTGCTGTCTTTCTTTGCTGGCAGAAAGCATTTCACTTGAGAGCAAAAACACTGCAGGCTTTAGGGAGTGTGTGTCTGTCTGTGCGATTGGTGCTTGGTCCTGTGTGCTGGGGGAAGGTGTGCAGGGGAAATCAGAGCTGGGCAAGGCAACTCCCCACACCTGGGGCTCCGTGGCTCTGCTGGGGAATACATCCCTGCATTTCCTGCTTAATACATACAACCCTAAAAGTGAATAAATGTTTTGAAAAGCATCCCTGTGATCGAAGATTCTTGAAGCCATGGCCAGAGGCTGGACCAGAGGATCAGGGCTCTAAGTGGAGATGCATAGACCCTTCTCAGAGTTCACAGAGTATGTATGGGTTGAAGGGTTGCATTTTCACTATAACAGGCTGCTGAAGTCTGAAGTAGAGCACTGGTATGATACATGATACAGAATATCTATAGTGTTGATTGTTCATCACGCTCTCTCCAAATATCACCTGCACTTGCAGCTAATAATGGTAAGACCTTTATAGAAGTGATCCTTCTGAAGCCATCCTGCCTATGTCACATATAGTGCATTGTCACTGCAGGGCAGGTGGGTTTGTTGGAGTCCACCTGGTCACCCCTAGAGTCTCTGGAACCATACCTATGACATTCAAGCAAACACATGATTTTCCAAGGATTCTTCTCTAGAGGTGATCCTGCAAATGAAATAAATCAGATCTTGAGCCAGTGTGTGCCACCAACAGACCTGCGGAGCTGGTTGTCCATGATGACAAATCCCATCTCCACCATGACCCATCACTGTCATCTCATCACTCCCCAAACATGCATGTCCCAGTCTTTACCCTGCCAGGGCAGAGGCACATCCTTGTTCCTTTCCCACTGCACCAGCTTTGTCCCTGCCTAGCCACACGGAATGCCCCCAGCAAGGGGCAGGGGACTCCAGAGATCTGTGGCTTATTATCACATGCCTGTCATCCCATGATCCAATGTACAAGGTACACACTGCTCCCTTATCTCTGCCCCAGCTACTGCTCCTCATACATGAATTTTGCAGTGCTGCAAAGCCTGTACTGCTGGCTGCCAAATGTACACATAATGAGAAATATTCCTTGCCCTGACTACCCTGAATGTGAGGCAGGCAAAACAAAAGAATGGATGGAGGAGGAAGCATAGACATGGGAATGTAAAATTAATCACCCAAGGTCACACAACGACCTTACTTCCTCACAGGCAAATCCATCAGACAGTAGCTTCACTCCTTTGTGCTTTCTTATTTGTATAAGTTATTTATTAATGATTAGGTATTATTCTACCCAGACTAGAAATTTTTTTCACATGTGAAACAGCAGCTTGCTGGGGCAAGAAAGCAGAATGCACCTATTCAGGAAGGAAATGTAGTCCTTGCCTGACATGATTTCTGCATTGTATCAGCAGGGTTTATAAAATGAACAAAAGCAAATAAATTCTTAAAACTCAAAATCAGATCTACAAATTTCTGATCTTAACAAAACGAAAAGACATAGCATCATCTTAAATCAAAATTAAAAATAAAAAGGGGACTGCATATGAATAAAGAAAAACAATCGTGATCTTTGGTCTCCCACTGTATAGGTGTATCAAGAGATATCTAAAAAGGCCTTATGTTTGGTTAAAGGAACTCATGTTTTCCAGAAGGCAGGTTTCCTGTGGCACTCCTTAGCTGACATCACAATCAAAGCACCAAAATCTCTAATTATTTTTATAATGTGGTCCATTCTCAAAAGCAACCAGAGGCTGTCCAGGCTGAATTCTGCTCTTCTTGGCCTGAGGAAGTGAGTGCTTTGGGCAGCTGACAGCCCGTGCTGCCTGATTATGTGCAGCTGAACCCAGCCCTGGAGGTGAACCCTGCTTGGCTCATGGATTTCTTCAAAGACCAGATAAATCTCCCAGCTAATGAGGGAATGCTTCTGTAGATAACAAGATATACAAGCAGCTGTGCTTAAAATATATATAACCATGTACATGACACAGACAGTAAACTTGTAGATAATCATAAAAATAATTTTCCTTTTGGGGTATTACACCAATTATTCTCCCAAGCAGAAGCTGAGGCAGAAAGGTCTGTGTGGTTTAGCTGAGGTTACACAGTGATTCAGTAGCAGGACCTGAAGAGATGCTACACCTGGCTCATAAGTCACTCTTTTAAACAGATCCCTCTACCTTTGTCCTGTGCTCTTAAAATAATTTAGCACTGTGTAGAAAGCCATGTTGCAAAAGCTGTCCTTCAGTGAGATAAGCATTTCCTTTCAGCTCACATTATCCCAGAGACATCTGGGAAGATAAGTATTTTATAATGTTTATCATTCAGATCTTCTCTTTCCTCTTTTTTTTTCCTAAAGAAATAACCTTTCTTTCATCCAGTAATGACAAGAAACTCCAGATGAATGCTGTTTCATTTCTTAAACAACAAAGAAACCTCTCCTAGAGCTAGCACAAGCCATCAAACGTTACTGATTATTCTCCAAAGATGCATTAACATTTAAAAACGATGTCTCACCATGTGGTTCCTGGTTTTGAGAAGGAATATGATAAGCCTTTATCAATATAGGGAGTGAGTAAAATACACTTCTCAAATCTCCTTCCAAAAATTTCCTATTATCCACCGTGTCTTTCCAGCACCCTCAGGGAGGCCTCACATTTCCTTCTTATGAGCTTTGTTCTGGTAAGGGAGGATGTAAGCTGGCTTACTTCTTACTGGATAGAGCAGAGTACCAAGTTTGTGACAAGTGTAAAAGTCTGACAGCTGCAATGCAGAGGAGAGGTCCAGGGAGCCCACACCCATTCCAGTGTCGTGCAGGAAAGATATTAGAAACAAAGAGATAAAATTGTACTTTAATTTGAAGAAATGGCCTTCTTGAATCCAAGGTAAGCTGACTTGTTTGTTGGTAACATCCTTAGGCAGCTCTAAAAGAGAAACAAAATGCAGTTGGACCAGGCAGCTTTCAGCAAGGGAGGGGTTTTCTAACTCTTTTTTGGTGTCTGTAGGTCAAGAGGTTGAGTGAGTTCACCGGAAGTGAAGTCAGAGTTTTGGAAGAAGGTAGAATCTGAGTGAGATGGGGAAAAGAGGCAAGAGCAGCTGAGAGCAGGAGAGGAGACTAGCCAGGGTCACTGGTGTTGCAGGAATATGAGACTGGGAAATGCCACAGGGCTTTCAGATGCTTTTTGTGGGTTTGTCCTGGCTCATTCTCTCCCAGGATCCTTTCTATCCTTTTTTCAAGGTCAGCCTCAAATTTGTAGCACAGCTATATGACAAAAAGGTAGCATGTTCCCAGTGTCCTCACAACTCTTATTGCTCCTTCACAGATCCAGCTTCTTCCCCTCCTTCAGTTCAGTGCTGCAGGTCAGGGAGCCTGGGACATCTCCCTTTCTGGTGCCTTCTCCCTCCATGTGCATCTGAGCCAGGGATGCCTGGATTTCTGAGCTCTCCCAAGGGCAATATCACAGCATCAAGTTGACACGGGTTTCCTGCAGGGAAAGGGGGCTGCTGTTCCCCATTATGGCACACACTCTAGCAAGTGGAGCCCTGGGGGCAGCTTACCCTGTACTATTTGTTGCATATTTTGCACTTTGTCCTAAATCTAGGGCAAACTACAGAATGATCAAGCCCTTGATTTGCTAGAGCACCATCCTAAGCTAATTTAGTGCTTCTTGATTCATGGGCTTTTTTTTTTTTTAAGCCTCTTGAAAAGCAAAATGAATTGCTTGAAAATTTGAGCTGAAAAAAAAATCCTCTACTTCCCCACTCCTCCTTCCCTGGCAGTACCTTACCTCATTGTCCATCCTTTTTCTAGAGGCGTGCTCTCATTTTTTTCACTACATGGATCACCAAAGAGACAAACAGAATCTGCCCCAGGGCTTGTGTCAATTCTTCTCCCCTGGGCTGCTTTTCTATCTCTCACTAACATGCTGTATTGCCTTGTGCCATTGACTCCTTGATAGCCCAGCTCCTGTTTTATCCCACACTTCCTTTAGGTCTGAAACACACCATTGCATCTGCTCCACATGGGGCTTTTCTCCTGCTTGTCTATTAACCTACAGCTGTGCTGAAGCTCTCATGCACACACATTTGACAGAACTCTCATCTAAGCAGGACCCGCTTGCAACCACGTGAGCCAGATCATTGCCTTGGTAGGTGATGTGGTGAGGAGAAGATGTGCACTGCAGTTTGCAGAGAGTTGGGGAACTGAAGAGTACCCAGGAGGACTTATTTGTGCTCTCTACTTCAAGTGTGCTTTCACTGGGCAGACCTGTCCTTTACCTGCTTGTGATTCTGGCTGCTGGATTTTACATTCCACTCTCAGAAAAAATGCTCTTAACCCCCAAATCCAGGGCTGCTGTGAAGGGGTGACCTGCTCACACCAGTAACTCAGCACTCCGTGTTCAGATGGGGCTGACCCAGGTTGCATCATCCCCAAACCTGGTCCCTGAAAGTCATACCCTGAGCAGACTGGCTGGAGAAGGCCAGATTCACACAGAGACCCTCTAAGGAGTCTGGTGATCTCCTAAAACTGTTGTGAAAGTCTCAGCCCCAGAGCCCAGCATTCAGTGTCCTGCAGGGAGTTATTAGGATGGAAATACAATGAGGATTCTTATGTCGATAACTGGGCTAGAATCACTCCCCAAACCATTGGGTTTGGTGAACATTTCCAGATGTGCAAGGGGAAGAAATCTCTGTCTTCCTTTAGCCAATCCCATGTTTTGTTAAATGGACCAATTCTGTTCTTGTAAACAGATGGTAAAAGGGGAAAGCACTTCAAGAAGAACCATCTAAGTAATACAGTGATCCGAAAAGAAATTAGATATCTGGAACTGCAAGACAATTCAGCTTCTAACAAAGTGATAGACCTTCCCAGTACAAAAATTGAGGATAACCATAGGTTCATCCCTTGGACTTGGACACTATTTTTTTTGTTCTCATTGCACAAGTGCTCCCATGTATTGCATCTCTCTGTCACAGCTGCTGGCCTGATACACCTTGGGAAACCATCTTGGAGATTCTTAGCTGTTTGGTGCATGGAGCAGCTTTCTCCTAGGCTATAATAGTTGATTTTATACTGATGAATGGCCGATCTGTGGAATTGGGATGAAGGTGCATTATTTTGCTATTTTTCATGTGACTGAGCAGAACAATACCTTGGGGGATCTCAGAACAAAATTATCATAGAGAACCATGCCCAGAAGTAACAGGAAACTAAAAAAATGCATACACCACTGTAGGCTGTAGTGCTGAATACTGCCTCAGGAGAAATTATCCTAGCACTGGATAAATTATTGTAGTCAGCCCAGATTGCTTCGTCATATAAAGGATGCTGCAGAAACTGCAGATACAGCAAGAGACACTTGCATTACTTCACAGGCTAGGGAATTAGTATTAAAGAAGGTGGAAGGAAATTGTCCTTTCACTTCATTAAGACTGAACTGGGTCTTATGCAAAAGGTTTGGGTTCAGGTATGAGCACAGCACCCTTTGTCAGCCTCCTTTGAGGTCACGTTCCATGGTAGCAATGGCCCCTTCTGCTTGTGCCACTGACCTGCCTCAATTTTCCGAAGTAAACAAAGAGGAAATGCAGCAACTTTCTACAACTGACTAGAGGCTGGTCTGTCCAGGAGCTTGTGTCAGTGCTCAGGACTGTTAGCAGGCACTAGGTTTATATGTAATTGCCCTGTTTTCTAGCTTGATCTTCCCAGGCTGCTGAAATGCTGTTTCAGTGTGACTGCTTCCACTCAAGTTAGCTTGGTAGGGAAAGCATGGTCACAGGACAGTTCCCTCTGGTCAATTCTCTCTTTCACTTACAGACTTCACCCGTGGCTGGAGCAGAGGTGAAGTGTGCTCCTGGTCAGGATGACCAAAGATGACAGCAGAGCCCAGCCCAGCTGTGCTGGTCCTCTGTCCCACAAGCACTGCAGGTCTGAGCAGTGATCTAATTTATCTCAGGGCTTTCCAGGTGTGGAAGTGGTGCTGCAGACAGTTCAAAGATTTCTTTCCAGCATCTAAAACAAATCCATGCTGGCACTGTGGGGGAGCTTTCTTCTCCTGGCGAAGGTGGGCAAAGGGATTTCAGGAGAAGAAAGTGTGGCTGAGAGGAATCAGTGGGATCCTAGGACAGGAGGGCCACAGTGAGGATGGGAGAGTTTCAGGGAGAGTGGGTCTGTGATGTTCAGCTGTGATGGGGAAGTGGGTGAGAGACAGTAACATAATGCCTGTGGGGGGTGGGGAAACTCTCAGGATGAGTGAAGCCCCTCTGCTTCTTCCAATGCACAACACCCACACAGGACCTGCAGGCACAGGTTGGAGCCATCTCCAGTGCTGCAAGAAGCTTTTCCTCCCCCAGCCTCTCCTACTCACTCTCTGCTCATCCAAGGCTGCAGGGAAGGGAGAGAATGGGAAAGGGAGGAAAAACTTCTGTCAGAGGTACCAGAATGGAGACAGCGAGTGGCCCAAACCCTTTGCTGTGACTCTGAGCCCTTCTGAAGCCACCTGAGGGAAAAGCTGCAGCAGCAGCTGTTGCATCTTGATGTTCA
This sequence comes from Cyanoderma ruficeps, assembly GCA_008694505.1. NCBI lineage: Eukaryota > Metazoa > Chordata > Aves > Passeriformes > Timaliidae > Cyanoderma > Cyanoderma ruficeps. The sequence goes on from VZDJ01000074.1 coordinate 5,529,039, forward strand.
GATGGATCCATTGCTCAGACAGAGCAGCAATGCCAGAGGGTCTGCAAATATGTGCCTAGTGTCTGGAAATCCCATCACTTTTGGTAACCCACAGGAGAGGTCTGATTCCTTACACAACCTGTCATGCTAAGCCTTTTGCCAGTACCAAAGGTCAGCCCTAGCCCCTAAACCTGCCAGAGAAACCAGTGGTGTCCAGGCTTAGGAGAGCTGTGAAAGCACTCATGGTTTTCTTTTTGGTATTATCATGCTAGATCCCAGGATGCACCTTGGAAAGAGGCTCTCATTTCACTACATTGGAATCCTGAAGCTTTCAGTACAATTAATCAACCTGTAAACATTTGCTGTTGTTTTATATTCCATTATTAATCACCAGCAGCCTGGGTAGTTAGATTCTTAGTGAAGTTTTGCTAAAACTGACTGGTGAATAACAACTTCACTTCATGGACAGTTTTCAGGTCTCAAAGTACTAACTGGCTGGAAAAAAATCAAAACCTGTCAGACAAAATTTAAAAGAAAATAATTTTGTGAAACTGGGATCGCATCTTACATTTGCCATATCTCCTGGTCATCAATCAGTAACAAGGGGTAGAAAAACCCTGTTTCATTTCCTCCCATGCCTAGTTCCGGGTAAGCTTTTCATTCAAGGCCATTTAGAATCAAATAAAAACTTGAATGTCTGTCTCCCAAGTCCTGGATCAGTGAATTCCCTCTCAGCTGAGCTAGACAGCTCTCTTTTTAACTCTCCATTTTAAAACTTCGTCAGAACTGACACATCATGAAAAAATTCTTTGCCTTTGACAATGCATTAAAAATGTCCCAATTCCTTCTCCTTGTGATATTCTTGGCTGCTTTTGCTTATTTGAGTTTTGTTGTTTCAGGGGGAGTTTAAAGTAGAAAATAAGATTTTTAGAAGTATATGACAGTGCAGTGTGTGTCTATCCAGGAAAAGAGAAAGAATATGCTGAAAAACTATGGATTGCTCAGAGCCAGCATTGGCCACAGCTTTGAAAAGCTTTCATGTAAAGCAAAATGTGTTTGTTAGGATTCAGGAAAACAGGTTTCCACAGCTATAATCAGATTCTAATTTTAACAGAATGCTTGAATCGCCAAAGGGCATTGCACTGTATTTATTGATTCTGCTTTGTTATGGGTTTTGCTGCTTTGTAAAACACTGCATTTGGATGCAATGTTCAGATGCGATAAAAAGGCTACATTAATCAGCAAAAGACCATGCCTGAGAAGTTTTCAGAATAGCAGTAGAAAATTTCACCGAGAAAAGTTCCTTGTCCCCAGATTTGTTCAGCCCAAGGAATGGTGGTGTCTCCAAAGCCCTCTGCAGCAGGGAAAAGGAGACCATATGCTCCTGGATATTCCCCCATTCCACCCCAACACCCCGTAGGCTACTATAGATTCGCATCTGAAGAAGGCACAGACTTTTTGAGTGGAAAATATCAAACCATAGTTGGGAAAAATCTCTGTGGGTGAAAACTACACCCACTCAGATCTAATTTAGTCTAATTTGCCCTTTCACTGAGTGGGAATTACAGGTAAAACTCATAAGCTGAGTTTTAGAAAGCTTATCAGGCACCTCCACGTCCAGTTAAGATCTTCATGGGACTTCTGGAAGTCCTTAGACTTCTAGGGAGTTTCTTTAAGTCTTAGGAGAGAAATCTGAAGGCATCTGTATGGGTAGCAAACAATTTAATTTTTACCATGATCCTGCAAGCTGCCTTCTCTAGCCAGACTGGGGCAACTCACATCAGTCTGGTAATTTCTATTTCTATACCTGTAAAATAGGAATAAAAGGGATTCAGCAATCACAGCTCTGAGAAAGGGTAGTTAGTGCTGAGAGTAGAATACTAAAATGGAGAACATTGTATATTCTATGCACTACTACAAAATTATTCAGAATAATTTAGTAACTTTAATCCCCAGATTTTTAAGGCCAACAGGAACCATTTTCTGGTGATCAAGATTTAATTTCTTCAGCCAAAGATCACAGGACTCCAGAGCTCTAGAAGCTGAATTAGAATATATCTGGTGATGCACCAGGAACCACAGCTTCTGTAGACTCACACCAACCACAGTGTGGCTGAAAATCTGTGGACATTATTGACAGATGGCTCATTTCTCTCTCATTTTCTCTTTTCACATTTTGCTGACTTCTTCCACAATATTTTCCTTAAATCATCCTTGAGGATTTCAATTTCCCAATTGTAACAAAATCCCAAAGCCACATGAATAACATGTTTTGTTGATAAAAGAAAGAGGGTTATGAAGAATAACATATTCTCCTTATGTTTGTGTAAACTTCTTGATTAAAACATGGCAGGAGAGAGAATTGTCACCAAATAGGCAATTCCAGTGGTGTTAATATATCTTTCACACAAAGTCTATTTAAAAGGTAAGAGCCTAGCTTTAGGATAAAACATTTCTCATTAACAAAAAAATGAAAGACACAATGATGCACAGCTTAGGACATGGGTGAACAGCTGGTTCCCCCTGGTCTCTGATGGGTGCAGCATCTCACTCTCCACATGCAGCCTCCAGCCACTGGCTTTGATCAGCTGCTGACCTAGGACCACACAGCATCTCTGCACACTGTCAAAGATGAGCTGTGCATTACTGGGCCCCAGCTCTGCCTGGTGACAAGCCTGATGGAGGCTTCAGAGGCAGAAGTCTTCTCAAAAAGTTCACAGCTCCACCACAGCCCTTTGCCAGATCTCTAAACTTTGCTCTGTGGGAGCAGCTGCTCTTTCAAAGCCTCAGTGGGATATGTCTGATTTTAGACAAGAGGAGCAATTAGTAATTAAAAATAATAATCTTGAAGTGTTTGAGTTGTACTTTCCTTGATTGCCACATGCACAGAATCTTAATCCCACTGATAAATCTTGTACTTTTGGCTTCAACATATTAATGCTTTGCTACTCCAGAGCAGGCTGGAGTCCATAGCCTGGGTTTGTAGGTGGCACAAAGAATTTCTCTGACACTTGACCCAGCACTGCTCATTCCTCCTTGCCTGGAACAGTAGTTTATAACTCTCAGAGGAAGCTGTGCATGACTTTGCTGCCAGCAAATTGTTTTAAAGTGAATTTTAACTAGTTACTCACATTTTGATCCCAGGCATTCCTCGAAGACAGACATTAGAGAAAACCTGTTTGTAGGCTTTGAGCTATTTCTCTCAGACTTTTTTTCCTCTCAGGGTATTAAAGCCTGCTGAGAGTCCAGGCTTACTTAGAAGTTAGTCTGATGGTAAAACGAATTTCATGTGTTAGAGTCATTCTGTGCTCTAGCATAGGTTCAAAGAAAGTATTTTGGCACCTCTGCCTTGGATGAACTTTCAATACATTTCATATTAACCTACAAAAATAATAAAAACTCATTGTAAAAGTGCGATGTTATCTGAACAGATGAAATTTTTCCCCTCAGTAACCATATATGGAGGCATTTTGATGGACCAAATGAAAAGTTTTCATTAAAACATTCACTGATAAACCTTAAAATGCTGGAATACCATTCTTACATCCTTCCTACAGTTACTGTCTCTAACACCACAATTCAATCAAAAAATAATAATAGGTACTTAAAGCAAATAAGGAAAAACAGTGCATTCATTTCCTTTCTGTTCTTGTAGATTCAAACTTCAAGTTTTCTCTTCACTGCTTCTTCTGGATTAAATGCCACATTGATAATCTATGGATGGATGACTTGGCTTTGCTATCACACCTTGTCAGCACATCGGTAGAAACTATTGGCAGAAGAAAAATTATGGAAGAAGTAGAAAGAGTGAAAATTTTTATTTGAAAGTTAGTGAAAAGAAGAATAATATGCCATCATTTATCAGGTCATGGATTCGATCAGGTTAGGGACTACTGTCCAAAGACACTTTTTCAGCCAAGAAAGAGGCAGGGAGAAGGGAAAAGGTTAAAAAGTTCAATCTCCAATGTTAATTTCAGTTCCAAAATCTACATGTGTCCCAGGTTTGTAACACTGTCGTAAAAAGTACATATTCAGCATTTTTATTTGTATACAGGGCTTGATGATACTGTCCAAACCATAGATCTGAAATGAAATCTGCTGCAATGTGGTGGATTTCACATGGCTCTGCAAGCAAGCAAATCTCTCCTAGGGCTGCCTTCAGATGCAATATCCCTCACAGCCTATATATTTAAGGTCATATCTTGACTCTTAGAGATTCATCTCAACATGCTTTTATCCTGTCTAACCTGTACAAGACAGGGTCTTGTGTTCCCTTCTGGGAAGGACACATCCCTGAAGTCACTGCAGGGCCAGCTCTGTCGACCCTTCTTTTCACAAACTCTAACTTATTTCCGAATACTCCTAAAGTTTTTTGTTTTCCAAAACTGGCCCATGGCATTTCAGCCTGGCTCTGTGCTGGTCACCAAAGCATAGTCCAGCAGGGAGTTATCTGACCAGCCACCCTGCCCAGCAGAGCAGACGCATCCAAAGTGTTCACTGTGCTGAGATTCTCACTTTAACACCTCCAGAAATAGTAGTGCTGTACATTTAGTAAGCATCTGGTTGAGGAAAGTGCATCTCTAATAACCATCAAAATACAAAGGCAGTCAAATGTTAACACTCTTCTTTCCACCCCTTTGTCTCACACTGCTCTAAGGAAGCTTCATAAACCATGCTGAGGAGGGGAGGATCCAGCACTGAAAAAAATGCAAGATAGGCTGTTTTATTTCTTCTTTCCTGACGGGAGAACAGCCTCCACTGAAGCAGGGAAACAGAAAATGAACCTCTGAGGCAGTCATGCAAAATTTCAGACAGAGCCTTATTAGTGTGATTCTGTTTAATCACCGTCCATTTCCTCTTCACTCTTTAACTAAATAATAAATATGGAGTGGCTTTTTTCATTACCATATGAGCTAGAACTGGTCCTGGAGCAAATACGAAAATAATGGGTGAGGGTTGAAATCAGAGGGTTTCACCGATTTTAAATACAAGGCACCTGTCTGTGTACATTTCTAATCCAGTAATTAATCCAGCACCTTTTAATCTTAGGAACTCTCAGGAGTAATTTCCACATCTGAGTGTAGCACACATCATAAATCCACTCCAAATGATTTTTAAATTTGTCTTTTCCAATTCCAATTTGAATTGACATTTTGTTCTGGTTGAAGTGGCAGCCACAGACGCCTTCTCCCCTGCAATTAGCTGAGATTAAGCAGTTGGAGAACCAGCACAGCGAAGATCAGAAATGCTTATATTCACTGATGTTTTGATCATACTGAACAGCAGAACAGCAGTAGGCTGTAGTTTGTGACTTTAAGATGCATAAATAAATATATTTCTGAGACTGCATTAAAATGATCCGTAGCAGGCTGTGCTAGCAAGTGGACCACGTTTTTTTACTGCTGACAAGCAGCTTATGTGCTGGAGTCTGTCTGCAGCTTCAGTGCAAAACTCTCAGAGCCCCATCTTTTCCTTTGGTTATATCTTCCTGTGCTGCTTAATGACATGCTAAAAAAGAACTCAGTGTGTTCCAGTTGCAGATTTGGATTTATTTAATCATTGGCAATCTGAAAGCATTCAGAGCTTTGGGTTATTAGTATTTTATATAAATGCCACAGATGATCTTTTGGAGCATGTGTCCCAACTGCCCCAACAATGTGAGCAGCCTGAGACAGGCAGCACGGCTCGAGGTTTGAGTCACACCCTATTCATTGAATTTAGTAGCAGTTGAGCAGCTAAAACCCTTTATCAGAGCGGTGGGAGTGTGTCCTGGAGTGAATGTACACTGGCCACAAATGCCTGAATCCTATCAGCCGGCTCCGAATGCTCGGCTGCACCCTGGGCAGGGCACAGGGACAGGGAGCAGAGCTGGACAGTGGCTGAGTCCGTGTGAGCCTTTGGAAACTGAGACTATCAGTGCACTTGCACAATTCAAATGCTTTTTAGAAACTTTATTGTTCAGTTTCTGGCACTTGCAGTCCGGGGGTGAGAACAACCAGATGTAGAGTCCTTTGGCCTTTGTACTTCCTTCTGTTCTGAGATCAGATAGACAAATGACAAATTAAATAAAGAGACCCCCCAAATGCACAGAAGTCTTTCATATCCCTCTCCCCAAAAGTTTTTGGCTTTAAATTCCCCAGCTGCTCAACAGCAGTTTGCAATCCTGCTGCTGTTTTTCCCCTGAACTCACTCCTTATCTCCGTCAGCATATTGTGGGATGCTTTGCCCCTCACTGAGGTAACGTTCATGCAGGGAAATCAAAGCCACATAAATGATGGGCTGCTCATCTTATACTGCAGTCACCAAAATTCCCTAGAAGTTACAGGTGTCTCTGCATGTATGGGAAATGTGGGTGTGTCAACACTCTGAATTGCTTGAATAAGAGAATAATCTAGGAGATCAAAGCACCTGCAGGGAAGGCTCAGAGCAGGAGCTGAGAAAGAGAGGAGAATCTAGAGAGATGGGAAATGGGAAAAGTGTAACAAAAGAAAATATTTTTCTTAAAAGTTGGAGAAAGAAACAATAAAAAATCATTTTATCCTGAGGGATATCCAGCAGGTAGACTCCTGTGGTAGATCATTCCTGGAAGGATAGCATCTGTTTTTCATAAATAGTTGTTGAGCAGTACCTTTAAATGAATTTGCATAAGAAGGAAGCATCATTATCTTCATTATACCTGTGGGAAAGCTTAGGAAAAGAGAACCAGTTTGCCTAAAGTTACACTTTCCACCAGGCGAAGCAGCAATAGCCTCTTGAGTCACTCTTCACTGCTTCCTTGGCAGAGATCTTGCTCTGCTGTGCCATCAGTTCAGTATGTGCAGACAAAGGCAAAGTGGTTTTGGTAGACATTTCTCACTGTTGTTCAGCTAGATGTGTTTGCTAGACAGAAGTGGTCACTTTTTACTTTTGTTGTCCAAATTTCATGGTACCTTTCCCACGACTCTGTGGTTTAATAATAAGAGATGCTGCTCACCACTGTTTCATGTTTTTTAAAAACGTTTCCTCACAGAGTCCCAGGAAAAATATGGACCCATTCCCAGATAGCTAATGCAGTCCAAAGAGTATCCTCTGAATGATACTGCACTTAGCATCCCAGACAAGAGGGATGTGCAAGGGATCAGCACACGTGGTCGTGGAAATGATTTCCTGACAGCGTTGGCACAACCAGAAAATTTGAGAACAGGGGGATATGAGACGTTTCTGAGATTTTGGCATTTTTACTTTTTAAAGTTTTTTATTTCTCCATTGGCTGTTCCCAGTTTCTCCCACAGCCCAAGTTTGAAAAGCCACAGTACTCCAAGTCAAATGATTACTGCAGCGTCTTGATTTGTGAGGTGCTGACAACTGGACACAAGGACCCTCCACATGCTGCTGGGATTATGTGGCTGCTGATGGGGGTGGCAGTGCAACAACCACTCTTCCCCAAACTCAGATGCTGCAGCAGCATTTCTGTAACAGTATTTGCAAACAATATTTTGTATATGATGGAGGTTGAGTTTGGGTGGAAATTGGTTTTGGTCTTGGTCAAGCAATCCATTTGATACCTGTCCCAGCCCACTGCGGACACACACACACCCATCTTAAATTCTTAAAAAGCAGGAATGGAGAGAAGAGGCAAGGATTGTTGGGGGCCCAGCAGCCCATGTGCTGGCAGGTCACAGCTGACTTTGCTGCTCTACATGCTTGTTATCTTTGCTAATCCCGGTAGGCTGAAACAATTTATTATTCCTCTCCCTTTTTGCAAGCCACCCACTGGCAGCAGCCAGTCAATCCATTGCTTCCACCAGCACTGGGGATGGTGCACAGGGCCAGCTGCTCACAGCCAGAGGTGCCATCAGCCCCACAGCCTCTGACACACTGGTGTTACTCAGTGGCAGAAGCACTCAGCCCCACAGCCCACTGGGGGCTGAGGAGCATCACCTTCACAGGTAGAAGCCTTCTGGTCCAGATGAGGAGCTGGCATGGAAAAATACACAGGGCAGCTGGCAATATGGGCAAGAGCTTCATGTCTGTAAATGCAACACTCCTTTTCCTTGAATGCAGAAGCCATCATATTCTGTCTTTTGTTATTTTCCTTTGGGCAAGAGGGAAACTGTGGAAGGTCTGCTTCAGGGAGAAGACAACCCCCAGTGAAACCTCCGAGGGTGAGGCAGTGAGCAGACCCAGAGGATTTCCTTGCTGCTCCTTTCTGTTCTTTTACAGCCAAAATACCCAGGGGTAAAGTAGCAATGTAAAAAGCGTAATTTTGATAATGAACTTCAGGTTTTCTCTTTTCATAATAATGAAGGTGAAGTGCTTTTGAAATGTCATTATCTTCTGTATTTACTGCATGTCTGCAGGACTCAGTTCATCATGGCACAGGACAAGTGCTTTAGCTGCTTGCCCTGTGCCACCCCAGGGGCTGCTGCCTTGCACTCAAATATATAATATCACGGAAGTGATAAAAGATCTTGGTACAACACAAGGCAAGTACAAGGAAAGTACCTTACTTCAGGGCGACTGTAGGAGGAATTTCAGCCAGCAATGAACAACTAGCAAGTTTTGATTTGCCTTTGATCCAGACTATAAACCTTCAGCTTTTCCGACTTTTTCAGTGAAATTTTATGGTACCAAATCAAAACTTTACTTCTGAAATTATTTGGGAAATGTCACTGAATATCACAGTAAAATATTAGACTGGTCTGCATCATGCAGCTGAGTCTTTGATGACATTCATTGAACCAAGCTTTTTCAAATATTCATCCATCACAACTCAATCCTAAAATGGGAAATTGTACTGGTTCTTAAAATGACAGAGCACCTCTCTTCTTTTTAAATATATAAGGGAAATAGAAGGGGAACATGAGCTCAGTGTGTGCATTGTGTAAGTTTTGATTGATGTGAAAAGAAAACCATGCTAGGAGCATCTTCTTTTCTGCACTGCACTGCTTTCTTGGGCTGTTATCTCATCTAATTTTGCATCCAATTTAAAGGACCTTCACAGGTGGTTCTGCAAAATGCAAGCTATGGCATCAACACAGCCTCTCAGGTCCTTTCAAAAAATATTCAGTTATTGTCATTCCTGTGTTTATTTTGCTCAGTGAACAGCAGCAAGCACATAGTGAGGAAATACCGTGGGCACCTGCGGACAAAGATCGAGTCTGGGGAAGGGACCATTCCCGTGCGGTGTCACAGTGCAGCGCAGACGTGGGACGGCGTCCTGCTGGGAGAGCAGCTCATCACCATGTCCTGCACAGACAAAATTGCCAGGTACGTGATGGGCACACATGGAAAAAGCCTTTGCATGTGGAAGCTCGATGCCACAGAGGATTATGGAGACCAGTGGGAAGCAGCAAGCAGGTGCTGACAGGCCCTGAGGAAACAAAGACCTCCTTTGTATGCAAAAGCAAACCATGTAAATAGGAGGGAATGTAAATTTTCCCAAATTCTCTGTGGGTCGTTAATTGCTTATTACAGTGTGACAAAAATATAAACTGTCTTTGCAGCTCTTTTTGCCAATAGAATTTCACTGTGCAAATAAAATACATCCACTTTGCTGTTCTTGGATCATTTACCCCAAAACTTGCAAACCAACTACAATACAGATAAACTTAGCTCATCTTCACCCAATTGAATAAAGTGCCCTAAAAGCCACCAGGAATATTTCTACTATTTTGAATGTCATCGAAGAGCTCTCATGTCACAGCTCTCTCTGTGGGTTTCTGCTCTGTCCTTTAAATGCAACATGTATTTATGTAGAATAGTTTTCCATGTAGTAAATATTACATAATTATTCCCTGGTGACATATAAAATGTAAACATATTCACCATCCTCAGTTTAGGATGTTAACTAATAGCAAGTGATGGCTAACACAAACCGAAATCAAAATGCGTGTGCTTGGTTACACAGTTATTGCACTATTAGTATGTATCTATACATGTATGTATATGTATCTTCATAATTTATTCATTTTTTATATATATATAAATGTAAATTATCTATAGGTGCAGCTCTACATATAAAATAAATCACTATATAGCTATAAAAACATAAATGCTGTGATCAAATTCTCTGCTGGAATATCATGCTATCATGCCTAAGAATTCAGTTAAATTACATCAGTCAAAAATTTGGCCCAATTATTAAAGGCCAACATAGACATAATCTTTCCAAAAAAATCATAGTAATTTTGTTTAATCCAAATGAATAAATTCTGCTTTCAGCATTAACTGGATGACCTACCAAAGCTAAATTAGTCCGTCAGCTTACAAAGCCTGCCATTTTGTCACGAAAATATAGAAGTGAACTAGCAAATGGAAATACTACCAAACTCACAAAATCCACCCTCTGCTAAGGGTAATCATCACAACGGTTGTGCTTGCATGAAGGACAAAGAGCAACTTCTGCTGTAGTGTCTTCATTTATTCATAAGGAGATAACAGAAAACCCAGACTGTGTTCAGTGGATCTCCTCCACTACATGTAGATGTAGTTGGGTTTTCCAAATTCAGACTCATATGGACTCAAAAAACCACACAATATTAAGTTCATGAATAGAAATATTGCACTCTCTGTGGTTTTGAATGTCATTAGCCAGTGAATTAAATATCAGCTTTGCAAACACCATTACATTTCCTATTGATGGGGATGTTGACAGTAATGCACAGTCTCAGGAGTTGGGTTTTCTCCAAGCACATCTGCTAAGCCCTTTGAGTGTATCCTTTCATTGTTGACACACATCTAAACAGTGAAGTCTGTGAAGAAAAAAAAAAAAAAAAGAATCTATCACAAAGTTTTTCAAGATAAAAAAAAATTTGCAGCACTCATCATTGACAGTATTATTTCAATATTCTAAGAAAAACTGCAATTTTTATTATTTATTTTCAATGTAATTCAAATGAGCTTGGGATTTTTATAGAAAAAAAAAACAGCAATCATTATTCCCTGCTTTCAACACATATGTTTACTCTCACCAGTAGGGTGCAGTTAAAAAAGAGGCTGAGAAAGTTTGCATTATACTTCATCCCAAATTTCAGTTCACAGCATTAAATACCATCTACAATATTTTTTTATCATTATTATCCTCACACGTAAGGAGGAGAAGTCAAAGGTTTCTTCACCTGTCCTTTGTTTCAGCACATATAGGACTGTTTTCTGCCTTCTTCCCCTCTGCTCGTGGAGAGCAGAGGCAGGAAGAGAGTTCTGTAGAAAAGGAGATTTCTCTATGAAGGCCCTTTCCCACTCCTGCCCCACTAGAGAGATCAGTGCATGGTGCCTGTGCCTCCTTTCAGACTGCAAATATTTGCCCTACCACATAGGTAGCTGACTCTTTAAATGCCTGCAGGATGCAGGAATCTGGTTGCACATTATCTGGGCTTGTCATGCAGTGAGAAGAAAAGAGATCTCTGAAGCTGAAATTCATGTTTGTATAAGCAAGATTTGACAAAAAAAATCTCGCTTGTATGCTTTGGATTTTATTGCTTGTAAAAGTCCCTCAGGAGCACTGTGCTATTAGAGAATGTTTCCTCTTGAGAATCTAGCCAGTAGCTGCTAAAATATACATCATTTTGCATTATTTGCAAAGGACATTGCTATCAGAATATCAAAGACCCAAGAACGTACAGAGTTACTGAGAAAAGCGAATAATATTCTATAAATCATGTATCTAACGATTTATGTTCTTTCTTGCTCACAGGAAAGCTATAAGCAGAGACTGGTTTAATCAGATTTATTTGTTATTCAAAGACATTTAGCCATTTTTATTACTATCACCACAAGTTTGAGAGAATTTGATGTTTGCTATGCATTATCTGGGCTCAGAGGGTTTGTTGAGATCTCAGGATAAACACTCTGGCATCATACCTGTTCCCTCACTGAATTAAAGCACAAGCTCTTCTGGTATGAATAGACATTTTATTTGGCTCAGGCAGGGAATTATAAGGTAGAATTCTGCAGCTTTGTTAAAAAGAAGGTCACACTAGATCTTAGTTGTTCCTTCTGGCTTTAAAATCTGTGCATTTATATGCGTGAATTTAAAGGTCAGGGTCTGTGGATCCCCAAATAAACCACCCTAGGAGAGCATCAGCTTTTACACACATGACTCCTGTGAGCCTCACAGTAGAGCTGGAGTGACTTCAGGCTCTCAGTGCCATAGGATTCAGGATTAAATCACATTTTTTAGCCCATAGTTCATTAATTACACTAACACCTTTTGACCTTCATTCTCATCTGTAAAGTACATTGTATACATTTGCAAAATAACAGCAATAACATGGGAAAAATAATTTTGAAAATAATCTTCTGTTTGGGGAAAAATATATGTCATTTAATGTTTTCTTGATGCTAATCATAACCTATATTAAGTTCTTTATGTCGACAGAGACATTACAGCCCCAAGAGAATTTCAGCTTCTTGTGACAGCAAAATTCATACAATGGGCCAAATTAAACCTCTTTTCATCTCCCTATCTCACACTAAGGCTGGACACAGGACTAGCTCATACCTTGCTGATTACAAGGTCAGTGCAAGGTTAATGCTACTGCTAATGGAAGTTTCTGCAGACGCTGTTTGGGAGTAGACAAATGTTCGCAGCAAAATTGTCGTATGCACACACAGGCATGCACACACACCCACAAACACACACATTTAGGGGGGAAAGAAACAGGGATATCTCTAGAGCTCAGCCCTTCTTTGAGGATCCAAACACAGTAACCAAACATTAGGGAGGCTCAGCACTACATTCTGTCTCTGACCCTCAGAAATGTTCAGGACTGATACGTGTTCAGTTGATATGTGCCAGCTGCAGGGGTGGGATTTGCAGCATCCCCTTGGTGCCCCAGGGCCTCAGGGACACTGGCTCTCTGTGTCCCATTTGGTGACATGGTCTCCAGGTGCACAAAGCTAGCCCAGCACGGAGTACCTCCTCCCTGCTGGCTTTCCACAGCACACAGTGTGTACATGTGATTTTGGTAACAGATTTGCAGGTAACAGTTCACATGGTTGCATATATAAAATCAGAATTTCCAAATGTCTCTACTTATTCCTACAGCAGAAGAAATATGAAACTCTGGGCAAAATATCAAAGATCTATGTACTTCTCTTAAGTCCATCACCCCTCTGGACAGGCTTAGGGAAATTCAAAGTCTGTCACAGAGAAGAGAAACCACCTTCCCTTTGACACACTTCATCCTCTGACTCATGGAAATACTGTCTGAGCTTCATGCCAGTCTCCTTCCTTCATGGCTCATCCTCTAGGCCCACCATGACTGAGATTTAGCAGCACACACACCTCCCTGCTGATTAAAGTTTCCTGTTCCATGCTCTGAGCTCATCAAGTTTATTTCTGTCACCACCAGCACCTGGTTCCTTCTTCTTCCATGCAGAAAACTAGAGAAATTATTTCTCTCAGTGTCAACCCTTCTGAAATCACAGGGTGTTCTGCCCTGTGCAGCTGCACAGAGAGGTTTGGTGCCATTGCCAGTGGTTTGGCAGAGAGTGGCTCCCAGTGGTGCTGGGAGCACAGGGAGGCCACCACGGCTCCCCAAAGTCCAGCAGACCCGTGGCATGAGCAGGCATTCCCAGGTCCCCTGTCACCAGCTCACCTTGATGTGTGCAAGACGTTTTGAGGATCTTGGCGCAAGCATTCAACACTAGGGTTTATTCCAAAGATTAGTTGTTATCTGGGTGTCCCAGGAGAGAGTTCTGCATCGCACTGCTCTTCCCCAAACCCTCTTCAAGGATAGACCTTGGCCAGGGGACTGGACACCTCACTCTCTGGCCAGGGCAGAGCATGTTGTGGCTCACTAGATATTGACCTCATGTAGTTACTTTGGAGAGAGCCCAAAGCCTTCTGTGCAGAAAATTTGCATCTACAATCTACACACACAAAGGTTGTATAAACTTATTTATAAATGGATGAGCAGAGGCACTTGTCCTCTTTCAGAGTCCCCTTGCAGGATGCAGGCTGAGGAGTGTACTTTGCATTGTGCAGGATTTGCAGGGAGCAATCCTCATAAACACTGTCTTTAAACAGCACATAAAAGCCAGAATTCAGTGTTTGTTTTATAAGCTCTGACCTTAAAATTGTTTTCTTACTACCACTTTTCAAAAGGTCACCTTTAAAAGACTGTGTATTTTCTTGCCACCAGGTTAATGGTCATCTACTTCCTCAAACTTCACAAAAAAATGACATTCAGCCCAGAAGTAAAAAAAAAAAAGACCTTGAATATCTAAATTAACTCACCTACAAAACAACATTAATGGTAAAAAAGAACCTCCAAACTTTGCATTACATCATGAGCAGTCTACCCATGTCCTATGGCTAAGGTTTGTGGATTATTTGGGCCCACAAGCTAGAGAATAGGAAGGAATCTTTATTGAGAATATGTTCAGAGTATTACAAGGTAGTGTAGCCTTAAGGCACTTTTTCAGGATTTAGCAGTGGGAGTCTAAAGTAGCATTTTATAAGATGAGTTGAGCACATTAAGCTGTATTTAAATGTAGCATATAAAAATGCAAGACTAAAAGTCAGTGTTAGAAATTGGCATTCTTAGATCTATTTTAGTGTTAGCCTGTCGACCAGAGCCATTGTTAACAGAAGGCTGAGCCTGACAAGGTAACTCTTAAGAAAAGCTACTTCAAAGGCTACATATTAATGCAAATGAAAATCAATTAACACAGCTAGATCTTCAATTAGAGATGATTTGTGCACACGGTTTGTAATTCTCTCTCTTAACCCCTTTCTGTGTGACTGAGAGTTCAATTTCAATCCTTCACCACAAGGTATGTTCCAGAAAACATATATAAACCACCCACTGTTACAATACAGATCAAAAACTAATGCACTAGTTCCAGTTTCCAAACCAATAATAGCTAAATGGTCGTATAAATAGGAACACTGCAGGTGTCCTGCTGAGCACATGCCACCCTGAATAACAATTTATGTTGTGTGAAGCATAGCTGGAAATATTGGTAATAGAAACTGTGGTACAGGAGGTTAACACCACACCAAGTGGATAAGACTTAATGCTCTTAATAAAAATAAAAATAAAAAATAAAAAACTAAAACTAAAACTAAAAATAAAAA
>VZDJ01000074.1:5544122-5594941 GCA_008694505.1 Cyanoderma ruficeps
AAAAATAAAAATAAAAATAAAAATAAAAATAAAAATAAAAATAAAAATAAAAATAAAAATAAAAATAAAAATAAAAATAAAAATAAAAATAAAAATAAAAATAATTTTTTTTAAGTCTTTTATAGAAAGCCTTATCAAAATAAGATTTGAAATCCATCAGCAATGCTTTTTAATGGGCAAGGTTTCCAATGGTGCCAAGGAGACACTTCAGTCTCTGAGCATCCATGACAGCTGGACACAGTTCCCTGAGATGTTTTGAAGCATCAGGCAAATTTCTCCTCATGTCGGTTAAGAGGGGTTCCAATGTTGGCCTTCAGGTCTAACCATGTCCAAATCAATGCTGGAAACACCAGCAAAGGGGCTCCAGCTGTCACATCACGTCTCAGCAATGGGCAGGAGCTAAGCAAGGCTGCGGCCCTCTGCATCCCTGTGGGTTTGCCTCCAAATCCCTTCCTCAGTGTTTTCATCACCCTTTTTCTGTTGGCCCAAGGGGTGGTCACAGATAGCTTGTGTGGTGAGGTGATGCTCCAGCATGTGGAGGCTGTGGTGTGGTTATGACATGGGGACACATTTCCCTGCACATCTCACTGTGGTCCTGAGCTGTCAGGATTTGGGAACTGGGGGGGTTCTGCAGGGGGGGCCATGCCCTGCCTGCTACTTGTCCAGAGCTGGGGGAGCATGGCATTTAATTAAAGAAAGGCTGCCTGCTCTGGGATGCCTCCCAGCTCGTCACTGGCAGTTCTGTGATTGACAAACAGGCAAAAATATATTTGTTTTAGGATTATCTATATTGAAAACTGGACGCAGGATTTTGTCTTTGTAAACAGTGCAGTAATATCTGCTGTTTGAACAAAAGGAAGGGTGTACTTTCCTTCCATTTAAAGCTCCAAAAGCTCCCATATTTGAGTGAAAAGGGGAGACATTCTGTTTTATTTATCCTGCCTGCTGAAGATTTGGGGATTTTTAAATAAGATCTGTGACTAAGGGAGCAGTGGGTTGATTTTCACTTTATTGGAAGGGTTATTACAGGGTGCATAGCATATGAGTTATTAGAGAGATGCGTGTCCTTGAAAACAGCCCTTAAAATCTTGCACAATTAGGAAAATTCTGAATGATCCAGCATATTTCCTCATAGCAAGAAAAGTCACTTTGATATATTGAGAAGCCAGAATGTAACACTGCATTGCTTTGAATAATAATTTTATTTTGAAAAGCCACATTTGAAGAGAGCCCTTTGTTACAGATGGGAACACAGCTACTTTCATGGACCTAAATTAGGCTACAGAAAAATAGCTTCTTCAGAATTAATACCCCTATTGATAGCTTCACTGTTGCTCAAATGGATCTTTCCCTAGCATCTACCTACAAATAATTTCATAGATGTTCATATATCAAAGGACCAAGTCAGTACATTAGCCATGTGTGTTGGTCGAGGGATGAACAATACACAGGATAAAAAAGACCTTCCCCCAAATATTTGTCTGTAAAATCAATTCTGAACAATACTGAACTGGCTGCCCTCCAAGGTAAGCCTTTTCATCCACAGAGCAGCAGCAGAATGAGAAACTGAAAATTTTTCCCAACATTAATGTGCTTTTCCTGTGCTCGGAAGGACAACAGCAGCAGTGCAAGGGTCTGGGTTTGACCAGCCCAGTACAGGACCCCTCCTTTCCTAGGACTTGTGCTGAGTTAGTGGGACTCACACACATGCTCAGGGCTTTCCAGAGAGAAACAACTGTCTAAACACTCTGACAAACCTGGGCTAGATTTGAAAGCAAAGCTCCTTCTTTGCTCCTTTCTCTGACTGGATGCTGCTAAACCAGTGCTGAACCATGAAGTAGCCACTGTACAGGTGGCAGTGCCATCACCTTTTCCCTTTTCACAGCACATGGGGTACACCAGCTCAAAAAGACCCAGCAAGTGATCTCCACCAAATATTGCCTTTTTAGTGTCAGCACCTCTCCTGATTTCTCAGTCCTTGCTACCTTAGGATGCTGTCTGGATCTGGGACAGTCTCTTTTTGCACCATATTTTACACATCCAGCAGGACTTGCTCTTGTTCCCATATTCTTTGATAAGTTTCCTCTCCCTTGGTTTTTTTTTTAGTCTGGTTGCTCTGTCCAGTTTGTCTTGGAGTCAAACTTACATGCTGGGGTCAAAACCCACCATGGCTGATGCAGAAGCTTCATCACCCCTACACCTTCCTGTGCCTTCTTTTGGGATGGGAAAACAGGGTTCTCTCAAGGGACAACTATTGCATCCAGAAGACAAAAACTCTTGAAGACTTCAGCAGATCTTACTCCCTTTTCTGCCCTGATTCCCAAGGGTGCAAAAATGGGACTTTACCTTACCAGAGCACAGAGCACTGCAAGGATTAATTCATATTTATGGAATGCTTTCAATACATAGGGGGTGAGCTGATCATGCTTATATTGTGATTTCCAATAACCTAATTCCATTGACATTTGAATCCTTTTTCACACTAGGATGAATATGTCCAGAATTAGGTAGAGGAATACCTCTAAAGAAAAGGCAGGTCCCTTGTAATGAATTTAAATTAAACGATCATTATTACCTTGTAATTGATGACCTGAACACAGTCCCTTATTTTGGTAAATAAAACTCAGATGATTTCTTGTGATGTGCATATTGCTGAAATCCCAATATTGTTGAACATATGTTGTTTTCTGTTTAGCTGCTTTTCTTCTCTCCTTCAATCAAATATGTAAGGCTTTTTTAAGGAAATTTTAAATGCTGAAAACAGCGCTGATATCTTACAAGTTTCCATCTGGACAAAGATATCTGTGTAATTTTTTGCTTACTTTAGATGCTGGTTGAAGGCATAGTACTGTTAGCTGAATTCAGCTCTGTTTCTTAAGCTTGCATTATTAATTTTGCATCATGATAAGTTATTTACTCAAAGAGGCAGCTAGTTCTTTCCTTTAAAAGTGGTGTTATTTGCAGAAATGACCACACTTTTTTTTCCCCAAATGAAGTTATGCAAATCTGATCGACTAAAGTAAATGTTTCATAAAACCAATGACTGTTTAAATTGTGGGACTAAATTGTTTGTATATAAATATTACCTTTTATATTTCATTTGAGTTTTATGTAGATGAACACATTACTTTAATGGCCTGCATTTACAGAGGGAGACAGGGAGAGTCTGACTCTGAAATCCTCAGCAGCCAGATGGCTGCCTTTTCTTGCATGAGATTAAAAGATGTTTCTCATTCACAGCCCTGCTTCGGAGGCAAATTAATACAGCCAGCTAAATTGCTTGTGTTTTTGGAATAAAATTTAAAGAGAACTTTTAAAAGCAATTGGTGTCACAGGTTCCTAGAGCAGATTGCTCTCCAGGTACAGCATGCTGGTTTTAAACATTCAGTAATTAATGGAAAGTATTCCGTGTTAATTGACTGCTTCAGGAAAGGGAAATATAATGACTCCTTATTAATCATGAAAAGAGACATACAGTACGGAGGCACTGCAATAATTGCACTAACGGTTGAGAAATGTTAATTAATGAAAAGAACAATGATGTAAGAAATTAGCACCATAATGCTTGCTGCTGATGGAAATTCTGCTTTAACACATTATTTAGCATGGCAGCCACTGGATGATGCCTTATATAGCATACACCTCATGCCCTTTCCTTCAGTCAGCTACCAAGTTCCAAATGTTGCCGATGTTTTGGGTTTTAATGAGCTAAAATATGCTCTCCAAACTTTTCTGAAGCATTTTCAGTTTGAACTCCTGAACTCAAAACTATTCACACAGATTGACAGTGTTCAACTTACATGTTATCCAAGTGTAAGAGAGCCTGTTAGGGTTTGTGTGGTGGGAAACAACTTCTTAGATGAGCTGAGCTAAATAGGTTTGCCAAGAAGATAACTGCATCATGACTTCTTTCCCCTTTTTAATTTTTTCACTCATTAACCAATTAGTTGTCCCCTGAAGAGTGTAGAGGCAAGCATGCTGTCATATTTGTGTGTAGCTTGATGTAAAAATTCATAGGCTATTGATATGCAGAACTGTTCTGGCAACTCCACCACCGGTAGCACAGAGATCTCAGTCATCAACAGCTGGAAGGTCCCAAGGTTTCTACCACCACCCTGCTGCACCTTTAAGGCAATAACAGGGTGAGATGTATCCATCACTCTGAACACTTTAGAGAAGGTCAAGCTATCAATTACAAATAAATTTTCTGAAAGCCTAAGTCTTCCCTTCTTTTTCCTATTTAGGACCAGAATTTAATTCTCCTGGATATCTTCAAATCTTCATGGTCATTTGTGCAAAGAAATGTCAGCCTGTGAGACATTCAAAGATTTTGAGGGAATTTTCGCCACCTAAGTCATGTGTTATCTTGGCTGTATGATATGGGGATGCTACTTATGTATGACAAGTAGCAAATAAAGGTGGAATAACAAAAGCTCTCATTCTAGCTCTGCCATTGCAAGTGAAACACCATAGATGCAGGAAAAAAATAAAATTCTGCTAGAGACATGCTAAATGAACATCTATCAAACACAAAATGCTTTTAGAAAGAACATCTCCTGATAAGAAGCCTCTATTTGCAGCAATACAAGATGGAAAATGCATCCCTTAAGTGAATAGCACCACAGTAATCTCAAATCCTCCTGGCGGGGTAATCAGCCCATGGCTGTATAATGACCCAACAGTGCTTTCTGTATCATAGGACAGGGACAGGAATAATTTTATCCCTTATCCCTCTAACCCATGTGCTGGCATTTTGCTGATTTTCCCAGGGCAGCTCCAGTATGGCCATTCCTCCACCCATGTGTCTTATGGCTACCGAATATTTTTTTTCAGGTGGAACATCCTTGGGCTCCAAGGCGCCCTCCTGAGCTCCTTCATCGAACCCATGTACTTGCACAGCATCATTGTGGGAAGCCTCTACCACACTGGCCACCTGTCCCGGGTCATGAGCCATAGGATAGAGGACATTGGCCAGCTGCCAGCCTCGTACCGGCGCAATCAGCTGCTTCTCAGTGGTAAGCAAACACCTACCTGCAAGACAAATAATCCCCCCTCCCATCTCTAGTCATGCAGCTTACCAACAGGAATGCTTTTCATTCGTAAGTAGACCGTTAACTCACACCTCGGGTTTTTTTCCTGAAGAATATGAATTTGTAGAATGAAGAAACCAATGTGTTTAAATCCAGTCCCTCTTTCATTAGCAGCGGTCACAGAAAAGGATCATTAGTGGGTACAAGCTGACTAGAAAAACAGTCACTGTACACTGAACACTCAGAGTGGAAAAAAAAAGTATGACTAAGTAAAACATTTCTAAAAACCAGAAGGAAGCTTTCAGTAAATTTTAGGTTTAACTGTCTTCAAGTCCTCAGGCAGCATGTGAACGCTAAGGGACACCAGTTCTGGACTGGATTAGATCCTTATTTTAATCTTTGATAATTATTCTTTGGGAGGATTCCCTGAGACATCAATATGATGTCAGTGTCACAGAGCTGGGAGGTCAGAACACTTTAGTGAAGTAGCCCATTGCCTTTCAAAGTCCTCTGAGTTCTTCAGTCAGAAGAGTGCTGGTTTGTACCTGATCTATTTCGCTGGTTTGTACCTGATCTATTTCATGGACTTTTTTTTTTTTTAATATGTCCTTGTGACAAAATTTGTTTGGCTGAGGCAGAAGTGATAGTTTAGCCACTGGGGAAATTCTCAGGTTCTGTGTGGTTTAGTACAACTGGCAAGTGTAATGTGCATGTATGTGTTGTAAGGTGAACAGGTCAAAAGGCTTATCCTTTTCTGAACAGCCTATCTGCATTTTTTTAACTCTTCAGTGCAGATGGACAAAGACTGCAATGCAAGTGAACAGGAAGCTGTGATCCACACTATCCCTCCCCACTTGTCCCTCCTGCCTGGTCCAGCACGGCATGGCTCAGCCCCTCTTCCTTCCCACATGACATTGTGGTAGGGAAGAAAGAACCCACAGTAGGCCAAGAGATATCTCCCCATTTTCCAAATCTGTTATTTTGACAACACAGGCCTGGCTGCCAAGGCCACTGCATCTCCTGCTGGGAAAGCAGATCTCATGCTGTGCCAGCCCTAGCACACTGTGAGTGCACCCATGCATTAAGATCAAAGGCACACAATTTCCCTGTGTCTGCAGGATGTATAGGGAAACCCACTTCAACTGTTGAAGGATTGAAAACACAAAAAGGANTCACATCCCACAGTACTCAAATTCATATTATTTGTGCAAAACTTTTATTTTTCTTTTAACTATTACTGTCTTCTGTTGTACTCTTTGTTGTGTGGGTTTTAAGAAGGGTGTTTTACATAGAGGAGAGAAAGTGACCTCGATTATTTGAGTGTTACTTTCTAAATAAATCAAAACTAATTGTCAAAAGAAAAATAAGGAAGAAATTTGTTAAAACGATAAAAATATCAACAATCGGACAATATATCCATGCTCTATATTTGTCTGTTATGACTCTCATGGTGTTTTCTTTAAAACCTTTTGCATTCAGAAAATGATGTGAAAATATCTTCTGTTTGCCTAAATACATGTACTGATATATGATAGCTCGGAAGAGAAACCGTGAAAGCCAAAGGAGCCCAGAGGGGTTTCCAGGCACTGGGATCAACCTGGGCTACTCTCACAGCCTCCATCTGGGAGCACCCACAACCTGCTCTCCCCTCGGTGCAGCCTTTCCTTCTCTTCCTCTAGTCAGGGATTTCACAACATTTTCATTTATTTAGTGTCCTGTGGCAACTTTGCATGGCAGGGTGTTTGCTATCATGCTTTTTGGCACTCAAATCCTCTAAGCTTTTGGGTGCTATCTTGACAGAGAGTGGTGCATAATGTCAAACAGCTGATTTTGATCTGTTTGCATCTTGTTCTGTGTAAAGACGCTCGAGCAGCACTGCAGAGCTATCTGATTTTCAAGCTCTCAGTTTAAATCCTGTTGCCTAGGTGAACTAGAGTTTTAGATGCAGACTGATCTGTTATCTCTGGGGAGAAAAAAATTGAAAGAGGTATTAATACGACATGAATGTGTTTACAAATCCTGGATGAGGTTATGACTTAGCTGTAATTCTCTTCTACACACGGTAGCAAGATGATTTCTGCAGTTCCAGCTTTGTCACCAATACAAAGTGAGTTTGCCATATAATTTTTTCCCTTCAATGGCCACCTTTCTCTCTCTGTGTGTGCTAAGTTCCATTTGGCTGTAGCAGCTCCCTCGCAGGGCAGAGAGGGGACATGTCCCTCAGTGGCATTGCTTCTCATGATGCTGAGAGGCTCCAGACAGGATGCAGCAGCTGCCTGCAGAGGCAGCATCCTGGCCAGACAGGCCCTGAATAGCCCTCCACTTCTCCCGAGGTGTCTCTCAGGAGCTTTCCAAGCTCAACATATTCAGCATTCCCACCACTCCCATCTCCTCCCGTTCTGCCTCAGACCTCTGCCTGAGATGCTCATGGCATGCATCTGTTTTGAAAATGAGACCCTGCGCAAGAAGGGCACTTTGGAAAGGAGGGGCTTTGATCTCTTTTCTTTAATCTCCTTCTCTCTGAACAGCCCACATCAGTACTTCTCGCTTTGTGCAAAAGTTCTTTAAAACCCTCTCAGCAGAAAATGCAAAGGACCTTTCTCTGCTGCCCTCCACCCAGCAGCAATGAAAGCAGTGCACACCATGAGCTGTCGCTGGAGCTGCTGCAGGCAGGAGCTGCCATTTGGAAACACAGACCCAGCCCTGGCACTGGCCTGAGCTAGGGTGGCTGTGCCAGGCAGCTCCTGCCCACCAGCACAGTCCCCACCTGCTGCTCACCACACTGGCTTTTGCTGTCCAGGTCTGCAGGCTAGTGACCCACGCAGCAAATTAGCAGAAAGGGACACAACAACTGGATCCAGACACATTATCCAAGGTCCATGTTTTCAAAACTATTCAAACTGCTTCAGGTCAATCTGTGTTTTCCAGCCTTGGAAGCTCCCAGTGTTGATTCTTCGCTGCAAAAGCACTAATGAGCAGGGCAAGGCAGAGCTCACTTGTTTGCATTTGTACTGTGCTGGAAAATAAGCCAGCCATTTTCTTTATTTTTCTTATTTTCTTGCAAAGACTAATCCTTCCCCCATTTCAGGTACGAGAAATGAAAAAGCAACAGGAGTCGTGGAAAGTTTGAGCTACATTAAATAGTTTAAAAGAGACAGAAATTTACCTGATTAAAAAAAACTCTCATACACACCCACACCTGACCTTGCAGTCCTGGTCTGCATTTAGAGCCAAGGGAGATCTCACCTATCAAGGCATTCACTCAGTATGTGGCTCACATGTCCAAAATTGGCCATGTGAAGGACACTAAGGTCACACAGTCATCCCAAGTGACTGTAAACATTCTTATTGCAGCTGTATAAATTACAAATGATGCATTCCAGTCAAAGATATCCCAAATATGGCCATTAGGACACTAACTAGCTGTTGAAGAAATTGGTGCTCCAGTACAGGGTTGGAATCTCGCAGGCAGACACAAGGTGGGGCCAAGAGTGTTCTGTGTACGTCTGTGATGTCTACAAGGTCATTATTAACTTGGATTTAATAATTTCTCTGTGAGGATGAAGTGTATTGTTATGTATTTTCTTATCATCTGGGGCCTAGCCATCCCCTCACAGCAAAGGCCCCAGGAGTTAACAGCAAATAAATATGCTGGACTGTGGGAAGCTCACTTGAAAGAACTCATGGCCAAAGCACTGTACTGCTTAGCTCCTTTTAAAAACCCGTTATCCCATTAAAGCCTTTGTGAAAGGTTTCACTAGCAACCATCACTCTGCTGTCAACACAGCACACTCAATCTCACACTCCAATCCAAAGGCCTTCCTTAGGCTAATGGAAGGTTGTCGGAATGCATCTCCCACACTGAGCAGGTGTTTCTATATAAGGGAAAAAGTTTCAATTTACCTAAACATATAAGGAAACCAAACTAGAAAGTTCTGTGTCCTTTCCATTTTTTATTGGCTCAGTGCCAACACAGGAGCACTGATTGGGTTTTAGAAATGTACCTCAAACCCTGTTGCCAATTTCTTTGGGCAGGATGTGAGGTGGCCACCTAGACCATCTAGTACAAAGGAGCAGCACAAAGGAACTCAAGGGCTTTTTAGGGTGTCTTAGCAAGGTGTCAGAAGCTTTTCAGACACCTGTGGTCAGCTTTTTCTTTTGTTTCTGTAACGTTTCTTATTTTTCATTTATTAAAGCTTTTACTTTTACAAAACACACCTGAAGAGCAGTCTCACTAATTTATTTAAGCCATTCTGAAAGTGCAAAACACCCTCAGAGATTTGATACATTTACACGGGGCTCATAACCCTCTGGCCACGTGTGTCAGAAGGTTTGCCTGCAAGGTGGAAAAAAATCTATAGTAGTTCCTAAATTGTGTCTCTCCAAGGTACTTGGTCTGGTAATGTTTAACCAGTGGTGACATCATATAGTGCACAGCGGTATCGGTGTGCATGTATGCTCTTCCACAACAACCCAGGAGCTCTGAGTGAGCGAGCACTGGAGCTTACTGGTGTCTCTCTCGTGCAGGGGTGAGCCAGGCTGGCACTCGGCAGCCCGGGAAATCCCCTGGCTTCAGCGTGAACTGGATCACGGGGAGCGCGGAGCTGGAGGTGCTCAACGCCACCACAGGAAAGCGCAGCTGCGGCGGCCCCTCGCGCCTCTGCAAGCACATGTTCTTCACCCGCTGGGCACGGCTGCATGGAAAGGTACGCCTGGGGACTGGGGGGAACAAACAGCTGTCCTGCAGTCCGTGGGGAGCGAGAGAAAGTGAAGACAAGAAAAAATATTATTTTATTAAGGGCCAAAACTCTTGTTGGGAAATGAGTGGAAACGAACAAGATAGAGGGACGATGGTGGGGAGAAAAGTCTGGAGACTGAGAGAGGTGACAGAAGATGAAGACAAGAAAAAACTTATTTTATTAAGTGCCAAAAACTCTTTCCTGTTGGGAAATGAGTGGAAACGAGCATAACAGAGTGATGATGGTGGGGAGGGAAGTCTGGAGACAATTCCACCAATGAAGTCATTACTGATGGCAAAGGAGCCTGCAGCATGGGCGGGTTTGAGCACAAGCCCAAAGGGGTTGTTCTGTTCTGCAGGATGCCACAGAGGAAGTAGGCTGGTGGGACTCATCCCATTCCAGACAGTGGCATGGTCTGTCCTGGCAGCAACCCTGAGCCTTGTGGGGTGCCCTGGGATTGGTCACAGTGTGTGACACAAGTCTCAGCCTATTTCCTGCACAGCAGGTAGGAAGAGAGGCAAGAAGCACTCCTGCCACCCCCAGAACGGAGAGGTCCTCACAGGAACAAAACTGGGGCCATGGCTGGAACTATGGCTGGGAGGGCAGCAGTGCTTCTTGCTCACATCAGGGATCAGGTTGCAGTGAGCAGGAAAGAGTAACTTGTGGCTGAGCAGGGCACTTTGCCCTTGACAAAATGAGGGATTTGATAATGTCATCACTCTGTACCTCTGGGGAACAAAGGGAACAAAGCGGCAGCCTGAGAGAAGCCACTGCTGCCAGGCCAGCTTGTGGCCCACTGACACCCAGGCTGGCAATGTCACCCTCCCTTGCTGACTGGGCCAGTACAGCTCCAGCCTTGGAGTGCTGGCACACACAGACAGGAGCAGCTTATTGCAGGCTGCATGCTCACCTTTTCCTTTAGTCTCCCTCCTGTATAGAGACAAGGAAAAGAGCTGTTTGCTCATCCGGCTTGCCTTGAGATGCCTTTCCCTACAGGTTTGGCACAGTAGACCTGGACAGATCAGAGGAGTTTGTTTAGTCCTTCTGCAGAGCAAAGGGTGCTCCCTCCTGCATGTCCTTCCAGAGGCACTGGGTCTGTGACATTGCTCAAGGCAGCTCCTCATGGGTGGCTCCAGTATTCCAACAGAACACTCAGATTTCCCACACCAGCAAAAACCCTGATGCCTGGTTTCTGCCTGTCCTGGATATGTTTCACAGCATTCCCAACATAACAAACTAGAGAGGGGAAATGGGAGAGTGTGGAAGGGAAGCCTTCTTCTTCTGTGTCTGGGCATTATCAAACTTTCTTTAAAGGAGCACATGCTTTAAAGATCTCCAGAAAGGAATCCTTTTTCGGTTTTGTCCATAAAATTTATCTTAACTGAGAAGTAGCATTCTGCCTTTGTAGAACAAACCAACATTTGGTTTGCCTATGCCCATTCCAAGGCAAAGCTGTTCACCCCTTTCCTCCTCACAATGGCTCAAAACCAGCATTTATTGCGTCCCTGGTTTTCCGGTTGTTAAACCAAAAGCAAACACACAAAGCACAGTGATTGCTTATGAAATGTAGACAGGAAGATTATATGGCTACTGAAGCCTCCTGTTTCTTTTGGCTCATAGGTTGGGTTTTTTATTATTTTTTTTCCCCTTCCCTGATTTTTGTTCTGCAGCTGAGCACACGAGTACCAAGCCATGGAGAGATGCCATCGGTGTACAGCGAGGCAAAGCTGGTGGCTCAGACGTACCAGTCTGTTAAGCAGCAGCTGTTTAAAGCATTTCAGAAAGCTGGCCTGGGCACCTGGGTGAAGAAACCCCCAGAGCAAGATCAGTTCCTACTAACTGTGTAAATCACTCCACACCTTTTCTACACGACTGGACCACACCAACTGGAGAGAAGGCGAGGCAGGACGTATGAGCGGAGAGAATTGAAGCAGTTTGAGATTTAGTAGCAACCTCCATGGGAATATTTGCTTTTAATCCTGTACTGGAAATACATAAGTAGAAATGTGTCTGATGCACTGAACTCAACTTTAGAAAACTGCTTTTTCATGATCCCTTCCCAAGAATTTACCTGCCCAAATTATAATGCCACCCTCACCAAGATTCTGCTTTTTATTGTTTATTGCTGTTGGTTATTACTGATTTGAGGTGTTAGTGGGCCACCTGTCTGATCCAAAACAGACCTTTGTTTTCCCTCACACAATCAGTGCAAAATTCATCATTGAATAATGGAAAATAGTGAGCAGAAATGTAAGTACCCCAGGCACACAGCATGACAGCAGGTCTCAGAGCATCCATAATCATCCACCTAAAAAGGTTCCTAACCTCTATGCAAAAATCATCCTGTAAACTGCCTAAATCTGTAACAAAAAAATTTGGATCTCAAAGAAATGCAGCATTTTTAAACTGATTTTTCCACTGCTGGCTCTGAGCACAAAGCCAGGCATCAGGATGCCCTTGGTTTTTACACTTATTCCCTCTGAAACTTTGGACAAACCACTTCACAACAAATCTTCAACTCTAGTCACAATTTGAATGCTGCAAATTTTACTTGTCTGGGCCCAGTTCATCTCACATGCCTTTCAGACACCAGCCAGGATGCAGATCCTTGTCAAGGGGTGGTTCACCCCTGTGCTGCTGGTGGAGGTGCACAGCTCTGCAGGGCTGCCAGGGGGACCAGTGTGACCATGCTCCTGGCTCTGGACCTTCAGGAAGCTGCCTAAAGTCAGGCAGGCTGCAGCCAGGACCCAGAGCCTCAGATCTCCAGTCTTCTGATGATCCACAGCTCTGAATTAAGTGGGTGTGAGCTCAGGATGCTCCATGCATCTGAACAATCACCAAGTTGGGTACCCACAAGTAAGACATCCCCAAACAAGAGAGCACATTTGATACTTGGGTCTTCCCTGCCTCAGTTTCTCCACCTGTCTAATGGGGATAATAATAAATGTTTCACATCTAAGGGACTTGGCAGGATCCAAATGCTCTGGTCATATGCTACCATGTAAAACAGATTTTGTCACTCTTACAGTGAGTTTTACTTCTCCACACAGTCCAATTGACATAAGCACAGCAGATGCAACCACAGGTTTGGGTCTTACTCAATGCATGAGCTTTCAGATTCCAGCTCTGTGTAAATGCCAAGTATTATTATTCTTCATGTTCATCTGCAGCCTGAAAAGCAGATGGGTTTTTTCCACTTAGGAGACAAGTATCACCCAACATTTAAATATTTTCTTCATAACTCCGCTGGGTCTGATACAATCTCACCTTTGAACCATCCAAAACTTCATCAGACTGCAGGAGATAGTCATGGGAGAACTGAGCTTTGATAGTCCCACTGCAAAACCAACCTTCAAACACCCTGTACATTTCTCTACGTTTCTGGGGTTTTAGATGACAGGATTTGCGGGTATATAACTACTGTTTTCTTTTTATTCCTGTGATTCTCTTTAAATCTGTATATAACATGCTGCTACTGATTTGTGATAATTGTCTTGGTATTTTCTCAGAACTGTCAAGCTGAGTTACTTTTCAAACAACACAAGGCTCATATTTTTCCATGTAATTTCCTTTACACGGGAAACTGTTCCTATCAATAAAGATAGATGCTCTTTGTATAGGGTTTATCATGTTTGGAGAGCCATATACAGTAAATACATTGTTTATTGATGCCCACAATAGAATAGCTACAGTATTTTGATGAGATTTTATTTTTAGATTATAAACTACAAGATGTATCTATAGTGTCTTGTATAAAAAAATTGTGATAATCTAGAATTTTTAAATTAGATAAAACAAAGCTCTCCCCTTCCAGAAACCTTTTCAACAAAATAATACATTCCATATTAACTACCAAAAATATTTAAAAAAATATCCTTAGAGTAGAAATAGCGTAAAAAAAAAATTTAAAAAAAAGGCAACCAAAAACCTGAAACTTTTCAATAATGGAAACACTTTGTGGTAACCACTTTATCAATACTTTGACCACTTTGACAGCTCTTCTGATTAACATTTGAATACTTTTGGCACCTTCTGGAGCTTCCAGGTACCTGCACATGGTCCTGTCCTCTAACACAGCTGTCGCTGCAGACCTCCAGTGTGATTTGGGTAGCAGATGTGCCCGAGGGGCAGGGCCAGCCCACGGCTGGAGGGGTGGGACAGGCTGCTGGGGACACTGGCAGTGGTGGCCACAGGGGCTCTGGTTCCTCCCAGCAAAGGAGAGAAAGCACAGGGCAGCCGGAGAGGAGGACAAGGTTTGTCATGCAGAGATCCACAGGGCAGGGGGGAGCATGTCCTCTGCGTTTCCTCTCCGAGCTAGTCCTTGTCTGGCACACACGAGACCTCAATGGCTCTTCCTTACATCTCCCTGCCCTCACTCATCCTCCTCCAGCCATGGCATGATGTCAACCCAAATAATGAATAATAGTTCCACCAGGCTGGTGTTGTAGCTACTGTGACAACAAAGCATCATGCCTGGTTATTTTTAAGGACATAGAAGAAAATGTGGCAGGATTGAATGATCCTTTGTTGCAAGAAATACATAAATGGATTCAGCTGCCAGAATGAGTTTTGTACTGGGGACCAAACTGAGTCCCCACTGCAGGTGGGCATCAGCTGATCTCTCAATGGAGTTGTACCTGCTGGCACTAGGGTTAAATATGACCCTAAATATCTACTTCTTCTCATTATGTGCAACAAGAGTAAGATGGGACCCCATCCCAGAAGCACACGTGACCTACACACAGATTTCCTGAAGCAAAGGAAAAATTGCTCAGTAGTAATTCTTTAGTGAAGATTCTGTACATAACATGCATGAGTGAATGGCAATACTGTACTAATGGATGTACATTTGTAATATTTGTAAAAAAGAAAAGAAACAAAAAAGATGACAAAAGAAAATAAATCTGAATTTACATATGTGAATTTGCTGCTAAGTTCTGTAAATTGCACTTCAGTGATACCTGATAAGTGAATGTTTCTGTTAAGTGAATAAAATACCAAGTAAAATTGTTCTTTCACTGTTTATTGACCATTTTCACTATGACTTAGTAATCAGTTGGAATGTGCTCCAGAATGCACAATCCAGTGTGTATTTTTACACATACCTACCATGGATCTACAGATATCTTCTTGTTCTGGATGTGATGCACTGTGGGAAGAGTGAACTGGATACAACTCTAATTTGATCCTTCCAGGTTACTCTCAAAGATCTTTCTTAATAAAAATTAATACATTTTTTCAAAACCACACTGCATGGGACTTGCTGCACAAAGCTGCTTAAAAAGCTGAAGTGATGAGCAAAAGGTCAGAACATCTCTGCAGATTTCTGCTTCATTGATGGAGTGGCTTTGAATTGTTCTTGCTTTGAACAATCAGTATTCAGTCACAGCAGATTAAACTCACACTGAGCCCAAAAAACACCATCCCCACAAATGTTTAACCTCAAGATGATTTCCCTTTGCCAGTCCTTATAGAGATCACCAAAACATCCAAAGCTTTTCAGTAGCCACTATGAAAATATGAATACAACAACAGCAAAAAATTTCAAGAAAGAGATTTCCCTGTCCATCTCCCTGTAAAGATTTGGTTCCAAGATAAAATTGAGCCTGACAGCTCAGAGGGAGCCCCATCAGCTCACCGGCCCCACAGGTGTTAGCTTGTTCATGTTGAGGAAGTCAGTGCCAGACCCTCACAGACCATCCCATGGGTTTCCTTCCCCAGCAGGGGCTATGCATAGCTTTATTTTCAAGATAAGACTTTGATGCAGTTTCATTTCCTCAGCTTGGATCTATGTCATTAGGTATTGGGGCAGGATAAAGAGAAGCAGGGTGAAGAAAGCATTGGCAAGGTGAAGTCGCTTGTGTGGAAAATAAGTCACTGTGAGCTGACCCAATTCCATCCCAGCCATGGTGGGCTTTTGCCTTGAGCAGTAGCTTTTGCTTGACCATGGCACACATCATGCCACAAATTACAAATCAGTTATTAGGACAAACTGTAGGGATGCATTCCATGTTTAATCTCATTAAGTTTAAAGGGCATATACCTGAACTTCATTGAAAACTTCACAGTGTACACCCCAGCATCACCAGCCACAGTTACTTCTTTTTCAACTCTATATTGGAAAAACAACAGAATAAAACAAGAACAAGCTGATATATTGACTAATAGAGGGCTTCACAGAAGTGCCTATTTCTGAAATAAAATAAATAAGTCCTTCTGCTGCAGTTAGACCTTGATAGCCACACTCGTGTGCTGAAGAATGAAGCAGCTAAGAGCTTTTAAATCTTTTTGATTCATTACCATTGTGCTTATTGCCCAGCCCTGAGACCAGATTAGTTTGGCTGGTTTCATCTTGATCATGTGGATAGACCAGTTTAGCTAGAAATCTGAGTAAAGTCAGAGAAAATCTGAGATTTTCAAGGATAGTGACACTCTGCTTGGATGCAAACAAGCAAACAGACAAACAAAAAATCAAACAACTCAAAGACATACAAGCAAATGCACACATATAGACACATAGTTTCTTACTACTCCAAGGCCTCCTGAATAAATGACATGGCCTTGGAAAAGAGGGATTCATAATTATTGCCTTTTCAGCAATGAAATAGTTCTGCTCAAATGCTTTATTCAACCTGGCTCTCCTAGTAATTAAATCCTCTATTAAAGAAGTTTATGTTCTATTTTATCAACTTCCTTTGCAATACAGAATTACTTCCACCAGACCATTAAAGCCTTGTTCTGCCACAGAAAGGAAAAGGTCCTGTTCATTCTCCTCCAGCCCTGAACAGGTGCTTTTACAGCCTATAATGCCATTAAATGATCCAAGCCAAGAGGAGACAGCTCCTTCCTTTACACACAATGTTACCAAAAAATACCTCCCACAAAGAGCAATAATGATGTGAAGAATGGTACATGTTGTTAGGTTTGACCTGCTCTTCTGACAGACTGACTGGTGCCCTTCATCTCTTAAACCTCAGAGTCCTGCTCAGGTGTTAGCACAGGCTGTGTTGGACATGCCCTGAAGGAAATGCTGTAGGTGCAGCTCCCTTCTTTCCAGCATCACCAGCCCAACTATACCAACTCTACCTTGCATGGAACAGTATAACCCATATTTTTTGGCATATCAGAAAAAAATAGTGATTTGCTACTAATTGCTTTTATTTCTTTTTATTTTAACAAGTAAATTCAGGGGGGTTTGCTCACTTAATAGTGTTAACTTTTAGATCTGTAAGACAACACATTTCTACTGTGGGTCCTAAAGGGGTTTTTTTATTGTTTTTTTTCTAAAGCAAATTGTTTGTTCGTGTCCTGGTCTCGTGGTAAAGGGAAGGATTTTCAGAAATAACAACAGCATCCCTTTGACACCACAGGCTCCTAAAATCCAGACCATGACATAGAACAGTGGGACTTGCTCTCATTTCAGTGGGAGATTATCAGCTGGTAAACCCCTCAGGCTGCTGGCAAAACGGACAGGCAAGAATTGTAACCCCCAGAAAATTAGGCACTTGTGTGCAGAGGATGTGTCTCATGTTTATAGCATTTCACAATATACAGAAAAAGCTAAATTATTTGTGATTATAATTTAATAACCTTTTGGCATCAGAGAGAATGAAAAAGGCTTGATAATAACATAGTTTATCAAGTTTGGGAATGCTGATCTGGGAACAGAGCAGACAGGTTCATGTCTAGATTTTACCCTCCGAAGTGAGGAAGAGTTGAATAAGGGAAGACCCCCAGAGGAGGGAGCACCTTCCCTCCAGGCAACAGTTCACAGCACAGGAAAAACCTCCTTTGTTCCAGGGTCATTTTCACCTTAACCACTTCATCCACCCGGAGGATAGGTGTTTAGCTTGAATCCAATTCCTAAATTCCCAGTGAGAAAGGTATCTCCATAAAATGATTTGTTCCACTTAAAACTGTGTCAAAGAGATGTGGAGAACTTTCCTTCTCAAGGATCTGGCCTCCCCCCACTACTGGAAGGGAATCCAGGCTCCTGCATTAAGAGGTCTGTGCATGGACAGGTGACTCCAGTCAAAATATCTGTAAGCCACAGGACCTTCTGCTTCTCCATTGTAAAAAACAGTGGCTATTTCTCATCATAGAAAGATATGTTTTGAGTATTAATACTATCCGGCTTTAAGAGAAGGATACAGTACATATATATATATATACATGTGTGTATGTGTGTNAGCATTAATGTGGACATTTTCAAATTCTGGAAAAAAGCTGTTCCAGCCATAAATTTTAGTGCCTGACTAAATGAACATATACTGTACTTATTTAGAGGTTTGGTGAAGGAGTTTATTCTTAACACAACTTTGCTGCCATTGAAAACATTGAATGGGACAAGTTACTGGCAACAAGAGATAGGTAAATACCAAATTCATGTTTCAACCTGAGAGCTAAGAGTATTAGGCCCATGTGAATCCTTTTTTTTTTTTTGGTGCCAAATCTTTGTTCCTAGCCATGATACTGCTGTACACACTGGAAAACCAAAATCATACATCACTGCCATCTGAGCCTTTGCATTAGAGTTTCCTTCAGGTGGCTCAGCATTTCCCAGATATATTTTTTTCGTCTGACCCAGTACCTCTTTGACCCTCTAACAAGGGAAAATACATTTGAAGAACCTTTCTCATTATTTAGAACATTTGCTGTACAAGTTCAGCTCTGTTTTCTGTGTGGAGCTTTCCTAAAATATTCTTTTATCTTCTTTTGCAGTTACTTAAGAGGTGAGGCAGAGATCAGAGGTAGCTAAATTGTACATCTATTTGTCTCATCATCTGCTGGTTCTTCTTGAAGAGCTGTGGCAAAAGTGAAGACCAAATCATTGTGAAAATAACTCCTTTTTCACTCAAGGAGGGATGTGGAGATAACTCTATCCCAAAAATGTCAGTGAAATGCAGAAAATACATTTTGGCTCACTACACTGTGGGATCATTCATCTGCCAGCTAAATGCAAAGGATTTCAAAGGACTTAGAGTAGTGCAACTGAGCAGTGTTCAGTTTATGAAGGGAATTGGGGGTTAAGGTCACAGGAAAAAGGTACATGAAAATATTTCATCACTCCCTCTCCTTGTGCTTTCACAGAGCAACTCAATGATTTGCACCACTGGGCGCCGAATCAGCCTGTGAGTGCCTCCAGACAAGGCTGCCTGAAGATTGCCCTGTGAAATGACATTAAACTGGTGAAGCATTTTAGTGGTTATGGGATTGGCCAGGGAGTGCCAGACTTTAGTCCTGCTGCTAATTTCTCCCCTCCATTGTCATTCATCCCACAGTTTTCATAGGAAAAAAGCTCTATTCAGTCACTGCAGGTACGATTAGACAAACTTTCCTGGGAAGACAGAAAGGAAAACTTAAGAGTGCCTCCCCCCCATCACAGCAGTGCAGCACCTCTGTCCCAGGACCAGGTCCATAAGATCAACTTAATTTTCTGTAAACATGCTCAGTTTTTGCTACTGAGTCTTTCTCCTTGCCAACTCTCATTACAAATTTACCTGGCAGAAAGATGCACAATGATGTCCCAAATCAACTGTTTTCAGAGCCGTGGTGCCACTGAGGTCAGGAGCTTTTGTGTTCCCCTACAAGCACTGCCAAGCGCCTGCTGCTAATATAGATAAATGTACAACAACACGTGGAGGAACAGTAAACCAAGCTAAAAATGCACCTTAAACAGGGCAGTTCTCTGTATCTTTTACAGGAAGGTTTGCAATAGTTCAACTGTTATTATCACTGGTTGCATAGTTTGACTCTTTCCACCCCCTAACATGACTTTTTTACTGCCAGAGGGGTCCTAAGCCACACAGGAAGAGGTTGCTGCAGAGATGCTGGGTGTGGGAATTACTTGGGTTGCCACATGCTGCCTGTCTCATGCCTGCAGCAGCTGTAGAACTGTGCAGGGTCCTTTGCCTTCCCCCAACCCTGCCTGCCAGCTCCTCACCCTCCCTCAGAGGTGATTAACGTGTTATTGCCACCAGTGATAAGATAGATAGTGCTTGTGAGTCATAGTGGCCTTTAATATCTGCAAGCCAGAGAAAAGAAAACTGCATTAATTTATATTCATTAATATAAATTAACAGACTAGAGCCCTTCAGTGGTTTGGATCCTTCTTCCCAAGCATTGGCAGCAGCAGCCTGTGCCAGGGAAATGGCAGGAGCTGCCCAGGAAAGTGAGCAAACAAAAAAGCTGCCTCCAGCTTGGCAGGGCTGGCCTTTGGTCTGCTTTCCAAAGGGAAAATCCCTCATTGTATCAAAGGAGCTTCTGCTCCCCATGGGCTGATAACTTTGGCATGTATCCATGTTTATATGTGCATATATACCTATATTTATATACACATATAGATATATATTTATATACTTATGTACTTTTGTTAAGGACTCCATTCTGTGTCCTGAATTAGGACATTGGTGCTCAGTGACCCATCAGCTGGGCAGTGACTCCTGTCCCAGAAAAGGGGATACAGGACTGTACGTCCTGATGTTTAAGCAGTAGTTTCACTTCCTTTTAGGCCAGGACTGCCTCTGAAAAATGTATTTGCCCCCAGATCCCTGACACTGGAGTCCAGGCAGGTGCCCAGTGATGCAGAGCAGGAAAGTTGATCCTGCTGAACACCTGGAAGCCTTTTGTTTCTCTTTTATCCTGGGATATGCTTTCAGAGTAGACAACATGGTGGAGGGGGCTAAAAGGGAGGCAAGTGAAGGGAGCATCTGTGCAGTGATGGTGACACTGCAGGTCCCCTCGCCCCTTCTATCTACTCTCAGACCATCCACCTGCACCTCCCTATGAACACACATAACTGAGCACTTACAGATAACACTGGAATAACACACATGTTTACTGTTCCCAGTAGACCCATTTTAGCTGTAGTACATCCAATGTATCCCCTGTCCTTACCAGGGCAGTGAACAGTACAGATGCTGGTCCCTTCCTGATGGGAAACTGAGGCACAGAGTGCCAAGGTGGCCACAGCAAAGTCCTGCAGGTGAGAAGTGCCTCTGACAGGCCATGCAGCCTTTGGGCAAACACATTCCTGCTCCGAAAGCCTTCCTGAACCACCAGTGTGGAACCTGGTGAGGAAAAAGGCTCTGCCCTGGTGAGCTACAGATGGTGTGCAATGCTCCTGATCAGCTCAAGTACCATCATTTTTTTAATTGTCCTGAGGAATCAATTTCCTGGAAAGGCTGAGGAATCCTGGTTTTGCAGTACTTTCAGACAAAAACCTCTGAGGAAAACAACATCTGACTCAGCCTGGTGGCAAGAGCACATTGGATCATTTGAACTGCTGGCCTCAGTTTCCTGAGTTGAGGCATGAAAGTACTCCCTTTCAATACAAATCGACCTGGGAAAGAAAAAAAAGAATGGCAGTAAGCCAGAAAGGGTTGAAAATAAAACATATTAAAATACATTAGGGAATATTCAACTGTAAGATCTATTAATTTGTCATATTGTGTTATGTGATAGTTACAGCACATTAGTAACAACTATATTATCAACATGTGTATACATACACATCTCTTATAATAGGCACAAATATTAACATATCATGACATAACCCATATTTATTGGCATATCAGAAAAAAAAAAAACAACAACAAAAACCTCACAAAGATAAAATCCCACAGAGTTTCTTGGCACTGTATAACTAACTGTATATGTAGGTACATAAGAAAAAAAGCTAAGACAGACACATTCCAGTTTCTGCCCAGTGGCAGTTCAGCACTCCAGTCCCTGTCACACAGGCAAGTCATTGGGAAGCATTCAAGGTGGTGGGAGCTGGACTTGACTCTCAGTGGTTCCTCAGCACTTCCAGGCTCAGGACTGATCTAAAATAAATCTCCCAGCTGTACTTTGTTCCTGCATCTGCTAACAGCATCCCTCTGGGCCTGAGGGGCTGAGACAGCTTTCTCTGATCTCACAGAGATCAACAGCCCTACAGGGCAAGAATTTAGCCATGAGAAGAGATAAGTTATAAAGAGGCACCTGTGCAGTTTTTCATAAACAATTTGGATGATGCTCTTACTCATGCAAGTTTAGGTTTAGTTTTAGGTAGCCCTGCAAGTAGCAGGGAGCTGGACTTCATGATCTTTATGGGACCATTCCAACTTGATATCTTCTACAATTCTCTGTTCCTCCCTGCCAGCCAGCAACTATCTGACATCCTCTGTGTTTCTGGTGTATTTAGTACAACATGTATTTTCTCAAAACTTTCTATCCATCATCCATAATGTATAGCTGAAGTGTTTGGCTTCAGTACATTTACATGGTAATCAAATCATTAGCCTGGGGGAGGCATAACACATTAATGACTTTAGAAATGTTGGTTAAACTCCAGTCCTGATCAAAGAGACCAAAATTTATTGTCATTCCTCTAATAGCCATGTGGTAACCAAAATGAAATCAATTTGATAAAGATAATTAGGTTCCCATCTCCATCACTACACGCTTAGTACAATTAGGTGGAATGAGCTTCCCCTCCCAGTAATATAATACTGTTAGCACAGACAAAAATACTCCAGCAGCACCAGCCAGGAAACACTGAAACAAACATTTTTCAAATTAGAAACTGCTGGTTCATCAGAATCTGAATAACACGGGAGTCTCCATGCCACACACACCGGTCCAGGGCAGAGCTCACAGGCACACACAAGTAGAGGTCTGCCCTAGGGCGGAGGGCATCATTTTAGGACCTTGCCTGGGCTGTTGAACATGCACAGTTGGGTCCTGGTTGCACCATATTAGGACCGTGCCTGGGCTGTTGAACATACACCGTTGGGTCCTGGTTCCCCCTCAGGAGCCTACTCCTGTTCCTGTGGGGCTGAGGAGATGGTGCCCACCTCTGAGGCAAAGCTGGTCCCTCCCTGCTGAGCCAAGAGCAGCCATCCCAAGGAGTGGACTTGATGGTGTTTTCGTGGTTCTGCTCATGAGTCCAAGCCAGGTGCAGGAGAGTGGTAAAACAAAGCTCTGCAGGCAGCGTGGTGGCTGCTCTCAGCAGGGATAAGAATGGAAAGCTGGATCCTCTCCAGGGATTAACATCTCCCACCAGCTGGGATGTTTGCACACTCTGCACCCTGTGCCTCCTTATGCCAAGCCCTAAGCACAATTATTTTTCTCACTGAGAGGCCTTTGTGTCAGCTTGGTGCTGAGCAGGAAAAGGAAATTAAATCTTTGCTTCTTCCAGTGTTGAACTGACTGGGCTCAGCATTGCTCTTTGCCTCAGCTTCATAGGCAGAATATATTAGTTCCCACGTTAATCAAATAATGGGAAACCTGATTTGTTAACATACTCATTAAAAAGTGGACAAAATGCATTTACAGTTTCCTAAAAAAAAAAGATTCCGTGTGTGAATATTCGGCTGTTACTCATTTAATTTATCCTGAATGTTTGAAAACTTCAATAATTGCATGGATTTTAGCAGGAATGACCCATATCTCTTCAGTGCAGACCTTCAGCTACACAATAACTGCTGTCAATACTTTGAA
Source organism: Cyanoderma ruficeps (assembly GCA_008694505.1). Taxonomy (NCBI): domain Eukaryota; kingdom Metazoa; phylum Chordata; class Aves; order Passeriformes; family Timaliidae; genus Cyanoderma; species Cyanoderma ruficeps. The sequence continues at coordinate 5,567,374 of VZDJ01000074.1, forward strand.
ATAGAGGTAAATATTAAGTGACTTAGAAACCCAAGACTGATTTTTGGTCAAAGCTGTTGAAAACTGCTCTCAAAGTTTCATTCCCCATATTTTAATGAACACAATATTCTGTGTCTGATATTATCCTGCCACTTGGAAATAAAAGTATTTGCATTTCCTCAGATTTTAAAATCCAACAGTGTACCTATATCTTAAAAGCCAACTTTCCAACAGAAAAGTATTTACAACTTTCCAATCCAATTTCCCTCTTCATATTTTCAAAACCACACTTTGCAGAATTGTAGCCCAGTGTGGTGCATGACAATTGGCAGAGGTTTTGCAACAGCATCCATTGACATCATAGTGAGAGGGTTTTACAGGAAAGAGAGGCCCAGAGGAGCTAGTTGCCAAAAAACTGAAGCTATCTAATGTCCTTTTCTCTTCCGGGTGTGTCCTCCTTTGTTGCATTTAGAGTATTCCTTAGGCACATTTTGGACAAAGGCAACCTATGTCTTCATGTCCAAAATTTCCAGCAGAGCAGGTCTAGCTTCTGCAGAGTGAGATTTTGCAGTCAAGCCTGTGGAAACTGGTGGGAGAGGAAGATGGGGACAAAGGCAAGCAGCAGCCCCAAGACAGACAGGGCAGTGATCCACACTGATCCCACCAGTGACAGTGATGGAAATGGGCCCCACATCGCCCAGCCTGTGGGCAGAACATCATATTGTTCCTTGTAGAATTGAATATTACATATCCCTGGCCTCAGAAAGGACTGTGGATTACTCCCCCCATGATGCATATATTGAACAAATTATTGTAGAATTCCATCTAAAGCTATGAAATGTAATTGTAAGCACCTCAGGAAAGTCCGGCTGCTGGAGGCTGGGACAGTATAGCTGAGAGACATCACTGCCTGTTTGTCCTGTTCCTACACTCATCTCTAAGGGCATCCATATTCTGTTGTCAATAACAAACAGTGAGGTAATTGGAGGGTCTTAGCCTAATAAAGACATCCTATAATATTTTTATATTAATCTTAAGGATCAGGACCAAAGCAAGTATCCCCTTGGGCTGACTCCGATTTGTTTTGTGGTTCTCATAATATTTTATTAGACTGTGCTTGACCTTGAGGCTGTAGCCTTGAGGTTTTTCCAAGTGGAGCTACTGGTCTGTGTTGGAAGCAGAAAATAACCTCAGCCAGAAGCTGAAGAGCACAGTTTATGTGCAGGGCTCTATGCAGATCTGCCATAAGTACCTCATGAATGAAGGCTGTAAAACACTTAGACTCCAAAAAGGTGATCGAAATCTCAAAGAAGAAACTACACGAATTATTCCTGCACTTAATCACAGTCTCTGCTTATTCTCAGAGGAAATACTATGATGAATAAGCAGAGAAAATGATCAAAATCCTTGTGTAATGAGCCCTGTGTTAATTGCCCCACTGTCCAATGAAACACAAAAAGTACTAATGAAGCTCACAGTCTCATCATCTCTGACTGGCTTTTGTTAAGCCTCTGTCTAAAGTTACGTGCCCAGGAGAAACTGAGGGATGCACAGACATCCAACAAAGGGACTCATCTCTCACCTGGGAGTGCAATGTCCTGCACTGGAGCCTAACTCAAAACTGGCCACCTCGATGCCTTGAGAGGCCACTTAGAACAGAGACTAGACAGAGTTAAAGGAATAAAGTAGATATTTATTAAAAAGGCCTTCAAAGGATACACTGTGGGCAGTACAAGAGCCTGGCCAAGGCTACACTCAAAATGGATGAGTTACGAGTTTTCACGCTTTTATAAGTTTTGGTCCATTTCCATATTGGGATTAATTGTCCAATTATTAATTGTCCAAGGTTATGAAGCCCATCTTCCCAGTTTTCTCTCCTCAATTTGCTGTTGTTTATACTTTTTGGGCCTGAAGCTGCAACAGTGTCCTTGGTTTTCAGGCTGGAAAAGGATTGTTGTGTCTAACTAAGCTGTGAAGAGAAATTCCTAACACTTTATATGGAGTTCACAGTTATATACTAATGCAGTAGAGAATCTAGAAAATATGAAAGCTAAAACTTAAGGCATCAATCTCAGCCAAGCAGAACTGTCAGCACCCTGTGGGCCAGAAGGAAGTATGAAATAATCCCCAATTCTTTCCCACATTAAGAGGTGGTGGATAATGCCCCCAGTCCCTCCCCAGACATCACTTCCTTACATGCCACTGATGCTCAAGATTTCCCAGCAGCAGGAGAAAGGTGGATTTTTTTCTCTGTACTTGTTTTCTATGGGACAAGTTGTTATCACTGCATCTTTGAGGGTTTTTGCTGGTGTCACTCCACATACCCACCCTGCTGAATAAATGTGACCCAGATATGCCCCTGTGATTCTCACCAGGGTTACCATGACCAGAGACCAAGGCAGGTGAGGAGCAGAGGTTTGACAACAGCGTGGCCCTGGTGATGCAGAGCAGTTGCTATTTATTCACCATACAGCAGTGTAGGAAGGGGGACATCTGGAGTTTCTCTGGACCTGCAGGGAGGTTTTTTGATCACCTGAACTGGCGCTCACTCTAACCGAGGTTTCCTTGATAAGCCAGTTGTTATTTTGACACACCTCTGATTCTCCAGCCAAATGCCTTAAAACACACCACAAAACCTTTGTACTTTTCCCTTATATGGATTCAAGCTGCAGTGAGAGCTCACAGTGAGGAGGAGGACATGGAAGGCAGATGTGTCCATTGAGTGCATATACTAGGTTGTGGGATGGACATCCCAAATTCAGCCCCACTGGAATCAGGTCTGGAGGAGTTGCCTTGAAAGACTCAGCCATCTGCTCTAAGCTGGCAACAGGCAGTAGCATCAGTTATTCTTCCCCCTTCCTGTAAAATGCCCTGAGACCCCCAGACGAAAATCCACTTCAAGTGCAATGTATTTTTGCTTATAAAGTATTTAAGGCACATCAATCCGACTCACAAAACTCATTTCAAACAAATGAACAACCCTTGAAAACATTTTATGGACATTATTTCCTCTCCAGCTGAACTTCATCTCTTGAATTTAGTCTTATGTTATGGTCTGATTATTCTTAAAAAGAATTAAATTGGAGGATGGAAGAAATGAAGGTATTCCCTGGAAATCCTTTCATTTTATTAATGCTTCTATTGCTTGGGTTGTGTTTGTCCAAACCACTTGTCCAGATTTCATTACCTCAATTTAAAGCAGCAGCACTATGTCTAAATGTGGTTATGACTGAAAATGACTGAAAATGAAGGTATGCTGCAATATTCCCAGGGAGAGTAGAACACGCTGCTTTTCTGGGCTGAGCTTGGAGAAAATAGCTTATAGATAACACACACATTCATCCATCAAATATCACACTACAAAACAGTGCTAATGTGCTAAAAGAGATTTTACAGCTCCAAAACATTAGTGATTCAGACAGAAGTTACCCTTTTTAAGCCAGGAATGACCAACACTAATCAGTACAAAATTGATCAAATGCTATTGACTGTTAAGGACCAGGAGTGAGCTTGGCCCTACACAAGATCAATTAGCAGCAGCAACTTCTCCAAAAGAGCATTTAAAGAAAGACACAGTACAAAATCAGTTCCAAAATGTGCTGGCCCAATAAATCACACCACCTGCCCCTTGACACTGGGATGGGAACCACCTGTGGAAATGGGGCTTGGGCTGCAAGGGGCTGAGAAAGAAGGGAACTGCCCAGTTCACTCAAGGCAGGAGTGGAGAAGGCATGAAACCAGAAATATTTAGGGACAGACAACAGGCTGCCTGTCCAGAGAAAGCTTTCAGGAGCAGTGGTCTACACCTTTCCCCCGTGTGACCACTTGAAATCCACAAGAGGGGAAGCTCAGGCAGAGCCTGTCACCTTGGGGTGGTGGCCAAGGGCTGGGCAGAGCTGTGGTGGCCCTGCAGCAGTTCCTGGACAGCACACATGGAAAAGCCATGGTGTGAACTTCATCATGGTCTAGCTCTGTGCTCCAAGAGGGTCTCCTTGCCATCATGTTATCACTGAATGAAATGCTGCACCAGAAGTTTTGAAACTCAAAAACTGGGGCAAGAACATTCTGGAGAAGTTATTTGAAAATATAATTTGTTTATATGTATTAATTTAGCTGTAGAAGATGTCCAGTTTGAAATAGATTGTTGCACGCTTTTTCAATATACACCCAACCAATATTCATGCTTGATCTCTGCAGACCAAAGTTTATATTTTTTTAATAATTACATACTTCAAGACAGACACTTAAATTTGATAAAGTACACAAAGTTATATTAGTGCTCTGGATTATGCATATTTCAGTGCTATTATTATTAATATCTAACAACCATGTGTTCTTGGTATCAATCAAAAGCAAAATTCATGAGTGCAATTCTACTGTGCCCATGCAGATTGTCAGTCATAATTACTGAACTTGTTATCATTCTTTCTCTGTAGGAACATATAATTTGTATTAACCATTTACTAGAACTGTATATATATTTATTCCAGCTATTTGAAATGTACTGAAAATGTGTGTCAGCTCAAAAGTAACTACTGCAAAATTCTGAACAGTACACAATATCCAAAGCACAGTCAAGTGCTCCATTCCCACCTAGTGACAAACACAAATACTTCTACATTTTTGTTACAGCTTTTGTTACTGAAGCTACCTGCAGCCTGGTGTTGATTGCAATAGGAAGCATTCAAATCCCAAACAACCTTAATTCAGCACCATCTCTTGGTTGCAGAGTCAGCTTTCTCTGATCAGTCAGAGGGTTGCAGGACCAGGCTGTTCCCTGCTTACACAGCCACCAGATGGGCTCCAGCAGGCAAACACAGTAGAGGGAGCAGAAGGGGTACAGCCACTTCTTTATAATAGACCAGTGGTCAGAAATGAGCATTTAGAGATGGGCAGCCAAGGGAGGACGTACACCATGTGCTCTGGACACCTTCCCCAGGCCCTGACAGCTCTGTCTGGTTCCCACCTCCCCACACCCAGCAGCAAAGTTGGACTGTTTCAAACAGCATCATCCTAGTAAACAAAACATCAAATTATTGCTCTACCTCAGCACAAAGTTTTACCCATCCCCTCTTCTCTGTCTGAAACCTGAAAGGGGAATGGCTGAGTTCTGCTCAGCTCAGGCCTTTCCAGCACAAGCCGTGTCTTCATTTAAACCCTCACCCACCGGGTGTCCAGGACAGGCAGGAATGGAGGCTGCATTCTAGAACAGCCCCACATACATCCCCCTTGGCAACCAGCCACTGGGCTAAAAGCATGGCTTTCTGAGGGCTGAAAAGCTATTTACAAGTGACTGCTAAATTGCATTTTTTTTCTTCTAGGATCCTGTATGATTTTCCAGCTATAGGTGCATAAAACAGGCCAAATAATTGTATTTCAATTTCTAAGACCTGTTTTCAGAGATCTGTAATCTGTAAAGAATTTGGATATCTTAGGTTAATAGCATATAGTGGCTACCCCTTAGTCTGGGACTAAGTTGTGATAAACACAGATCCAGCTCACCGACAAGAAAAGTACAAGAAGAATGATTAAAAAAGAGGGGGGGACTGGAATCATAGGTAGATACTCTGCCTCTTTAACCTTTCTCTTATGCTAGAAAAACCACAGCAGCCTCCTACACTTCAGAATTGCCACTTCTTGGAATTTTTTGCTATAATGGGAAGAGACATAAGAATACAACAGGCTTTTTAATTAAACATTGTTACTTTGCCAATGTTTCATAAAGCCCTCCCTTCCTCACTCGTTGGGAACAACGCGCCAACTTAAAACTTTGCACACATTTCTCTGGAGTCTACGTGGGAATTCATCCCCTGTGGCATTTGCCATCCACAAGCCACACATTTGGTGTGAGCTGGGTGTAGGCACCTATTGCTATCACACCTCCCTTTTGGAGGGAGAGAACTGAGATGAATTTTGTGTTAGCACAGCAGGGGCACAGCCCCTCGCCGGCATGTGCTGTCATTCCAGGCAGGATCCCGGGCGCCTGCGGATGGCCTGGGGCAGGCAGGGAATGCCTGGCACAAAGGCACAGGCAGCAGCACAGGCTGCTGTTCCCGGATTGCTCCGCTCATTGCAGGGATCACGGAAAGCAGGGACCGAAGCGAGCTGCGGGCACGGCAGCGATGGAGGCGGCGGGGACCGCTGGTTGCACTCAGCTGCTGCTCTTCTCGCTGCCGGCTGAATGTTTAGGAGTTTATCCTGTTTAGGGAATTACCGAGCAAGAACTTGGCAGAGCAGACAGCATGAGGCAAAATTGGTCCATAAGTTTACAGGGCAAGGTTTAATGAACTCTTGGAGTCCACGGAGGGTACCAGTGCCTTAGGTGTTAAACGTGTTTATTTATTGCTCCACCAGTTCTCTGCTAGAGTTTATACATGTTTTTGCCAAACAAAGCAAGCTTTTTGAGGATTTTTTTTCTGTACTTCTTGTAATTCAGCAGAAGGCTTCTATTGGAAGATTGATCAGACACCAAAGGCAGTATTGGAAATATTACTGTATGTGAAGAAATCTTCTCATAAAGTGCATGATGCCTTTCACCTATGCATTGCTTTTACAGACAGTTTGAACTATCCAAATATATCTGTCAGGTTACTTCCTTTCTGAAAGGAAAAATAAAATTTTTAACTGGATTGAAAAAGATGTTTTGGTTGACTTCAAACTTGTTTCATTTGTGAATTTTTTGCAGCTTAGGTAAAAGAACCAGAAGCTGCTTAATTATTTTAAAAAAACACATGTAACTTCAAAGCAGTGCAACTTTCCAGGGGTAGAAATTACTTGATGTATTTGCAAACTATGTTGGTCAACCTTAACCACAACAGGTAGTTTTGGGTGGCAAAGTATTTCTCAAAGGAATATTACTTAAAAAGACAGCAAAGACAAAGACTTTACACTGGTCTTGAAGGAAATTGTAAATTAATGACTAACTTTCTAGGGCTGCTTTCACCTATGAGCTTGTGCCAACCTCCATTTGACAATCAAAAAAATTCCTGAAAAACCTAAGTCAGATACTGCTGTGTATTTTGTATCACCACCATGCTTAGGTAGACACTATATACAGGCTGCTTTACTTATTTAGCTCCTGCAGTTAAGTGCTCAATTCAAGCCCATGGCAGCCAAAAAGAGCCATCAGATATTTTGGAGTTACCACCCCCCAAATGGAGCTTTGGGGCTGTGCCAGCTGCCTCCAGCTGATTCCAGGTGTCCATCTGAGCACACCTGGCTTTTCTGGTGGAGGGATCTCATCCTCACCCTCTTGAGAGAATGTGAATTTTTACATGATTTGTTCTCCCTGGAGAGAAGACTGCCCTTAGGAAAGCCCCCAGTGAACCCCACCCCACCAGACAGGGGGAGCTGGCACAGGGCCAGTGCTGCCCCTGGCCATCCACTGGTGGGTTGAGGCCTCCTGCATTTTGGCACCCCAGGGTAGCTGCAGGCACCACCCGCGCACTCTGGCAGGAATTGCTGATCGTTTTGTCAGGCAGGACTGGCCCTGCCACTGTGACCCACCACTGGTGAGCAGGGACTGAGCAGGGAGCTCCAGGTCTGACCCTTCCCTGGGTTTGCAGCATGGCCCCGAGCAATGCAGTGTCTCCAGACTGGTGTCAGCTTGCTGCAAGTAAGAATCAATCTGCCTGTATCCACCTGCCACATAAGCCATATTTCAGTGACTCCAAAATGAGAGCTGTCTTCCTAATTTATGAGCAACAAAAATGTAGGAGACTTTGATTAAACTATTTACCTGATTAGTTAAAATACTTTACTTTTAAACACTTGAGAGAATAAGCTTACAGTTTTATTTTTTAAGTGCTACAAGCTTTTTATTCTCTATCCACCCTCATCAGCTGCCTTGCACCTGGATTGATCTGGGCCATGGAGTCATCTTAGCAGCTCATGCCACCCACCCCTGGTCCCACCACCACCACCTTGCCTCACCAGCAAACACCAGCCTAGAGCCCCTGGACTGAGGGGACAGCCTGGACTCAATGACTTTCCATGGGGTCCTTAAGGCAGAGTACCAATGGATGTCATCAATATTTCCTTTGCAGGTTGTTGTATATTGGTGCTAGATAGCTGCTAGCATCTGCTGTTGGACAAACATTTGAGGATGTTCTGTTCCCCAGGAGGATTCACATTTGGGTGATTTCTACATGCACATTCCCACCCAAACAAGCACACTAAGCTGGAAAACAATGCCCACCACAAGGCAGTATAAATCTAGCCCTGAAATGCAACAGAAGCAAGCTAATTAAAATGACAGCAAAATAAGAGAGATGTAATTATAAAAATCAAAAATGCTTCTAGGTCTTTAAGACAGCTAAACTGTGCTTGCATTATCGCCTCCAAATGTGGTGAGGGAAAGGTTAATGGAAGGGGACCAGGTGAGCCAGGGGAAGGGAGGCTCTTTTCTTTCCATCAGCACATCTGAAATCATGTTACATTCATAGATGTTTTAAGATATTTTGCTGATTGCTTTTGCAAAGCAAAATAGCAACACTGCCCTAAAAGATCAATTATATTCCTTTACAATGTCCTACAGGCACATGAATTATGAACCAACAGAGTTTTGCTTAACTCCTCAGACAGAACGAACAGACCTGGTTTTATGTTTTCCCGGTCTGCGTGTCTCGGTGTGCCCTCTGCTGGCATTTATTCCTAACAACACAACCCCGTGTGTCCAAACCTTCCTCCCTGGGAAAGATCTGGGGCCAGCAGCTCTGCTCACTCAGGGACAGCTTTTGGAAAACACACACGACATGAAATTTCTGTCAGAAAAAAAAGAAAACAAAGGCAGGTGCATTAGCAATAGAGCAGAACTTGTGTAGAGCTGCGAGGTGAGAGCAGAGATCATGTGAACACTGAAATTGTTCTTCCCAGCCCTAAGACAGAGGCTCCAGGAAGGGTGGGTGGGGATGCTGGAAGTGGTGGTCCTAAACCTGCCCATCCCAAACGTGCCCATCCCAATGGTTTGTCAGCAAGTCTTTGACACGGGTAGAAGATATGGTCTGACAGCCCTTGACAAAAACCATGTTCTGGCGCAAATCCAGCACATATCTGCTGTCCTTAAACAGCCTGAACCTTTTTTTCATTCTTGCCACAAGTTTTTACCTAGCTTGGTCCTGATTTATACTTCAAAAATCAGTTAAATGGGAAAGAAATAGAACATAAATAACAAAAATTAAGAATTCATTCTGGCATATTATTTGTCGCATTATGAAGCTCTAGCAGCAGTGTCAGAGATTTCCTCATTTAATGTCTTTTAAGTGTATGTTGACTCCTGAATTTTTACATTGAAAGGGCCTGGGACCACACAAGCAGGAAAGCCCATCTTTTCTCTGCAGAGCCATTCCTAATGAAGCAGAAAAGATTTCTTTTCTTCCCAAATAAGAAAAATAATCTGTGTCTGCTCTCAGATGCCTCATGCAAAGCTGTTGTTGGTTACAAAGGAACAACAGTATAAAATCAGTCCCAGAGAAGAGGTGGGCTCCCTTACACGGAAAAATGGTGCAGCCCTGGAGCAGCACTCTTGGCAGAGAGCACACTTGCTGTGGAAAGCCCTTGGACAAGAGTTATTCCCAACACACTTGCAACGGGCAATCACTCAGCAACCACATAATATTGTTCCAGGGCCTGCAGCTCCCTGATAGCCAGAACTCACCTACAAGTCTGGCAATTCACTCATCACTTGTGGACCTAAAAAACAATGGACAAGCCCCTTCCCTCCCTCCCAGCACTTAGGTGCTAAACCCCTCACATTCTCATTCATCTTCTACCTGTGACTCCAGAGGTCCTCAGAGGAGGATCCCAACCAGGCCTTCATGTCCCGCGTCCCCAGACCTGGGCTGACCCACATTTGCACTGACTGCTAGAGGCCACCTCCAAGAGAGATCCCACTCTTGCCTGCACCATGGGAAGCACAGATAACCACAGCCCTGCTCCCAAAGAAAAAAAATGCCTGCACAGAAAGCTGCTGCTCACCAGTCATCATCCAAATATACAATGAGGTTTATCCTGTGCAAAAACTCAGGAAGTAAAAAAATAAGGATAAAGGTATGAGGGAACAGAGGGAGGAGGCAAGTATGGGCAGCAGCAGCACCTTTGTTATCCTTGGGCTGAGCAGTGGGCCGTGCTGCCTCTAACCCCAGCAGAGGGAAAAACCTGCCCACAGTACTCACAGAAAAATCATAATACCAAGTATTTCCTAAAAATTACCCACATTATTGGTAGTTTCTCCAAGTCAAAGCTTGCACATTTGATGGAACTACAGGACTAAAAATCTATGTCTCGACAGGGCTCCACAGAGCTCAGCTGGAATTGAACAATCATTCGACTTGCAGGATCAAGGTCTCCATCTGCATTTTGACATGGTTTATTTCCAGCAAGAGCTCTGAAACTTGTTGGCAAGACTAATGGTGTTTAGAGGTCATTTGTTCTGTTGCATCTGGAGAAGAGGAGATAACTTTAAATACTTGTAATCAGCTTATTAACAAAGTGGATCAGAAGTCAGATACAATTTCTCCTATGATTTCATACTTGTAAATTTCAGGAATGCAAGTTAAAGGAAAAAATCAAAGGGATATTAACTAAAGATTGCAATCAAATTAAGCTGTATTAAAATAGCTCTACGTGTTATCAAGTATAACACAAGGCTGTGTTGCAAGGTGGAATGGATGTCCAGATAAATTAATCTTTGGCCTTCAGTATGGGGAAACAAATATAAAGGCTATTGACTGAGCAGCTTGGTTGTGGCATCACAGAAGCTGCTTAGGAAAAAGCCTGATGAGGAAAAATCTTTGTTTGTGCATTTGGCTTTACCTTTCTGTGCCCCCTCAAGTCACTTTGAGACAGGAAGATGCTGAATACAGCAAGGAAAAACCCTTTTCCAGGAGGCAGAGACAACAGTGGAAGGGGATACGGCAGTGCCTATGGCTGTCTAGTGGGAGAGCAGAAGTGATGCTTCAAAGACAGTGATAGGTGGTGGAAGGTAAAATGCCAAACAAGCAGATGAGACTCTTGCAAACACTTGATTGCTGAAGGTTTGTTGAGGCCAAGAGCATGGCAGGGAGGGATGGGGTGTGGAAGAACCAGAGTGCATTTGGACACTTAAGAGCCCAAAAATAAGATGCTTATATATCTGTAATACTGAACACTGTGATCCGGGAGCACGCAGGGCAAAGCACATCACTGCTGCAGATAGAGTATCTTGTGGGGAGACCTCATGCACAGAGAGGTCACTGGAATGAATGCTTGACCTAGTGGCAAAGCCTCTTGTATTCAGTAATACAAACTGAGGCCTCTCTGGCAAGGAAGATATTATTCCAATCTTTCTTAAGCGTCAGCTATAAGGCAAATCTTTTAGGGGTTCAGGGAAGTAGGTCTTTTTTAAAATTCAGATGAACTTGATTTCTCAACCTGTGACAGCACCAGTCAGGATCTGGCTGAACTCACTCCCAGAGCCTCAGCCAAGTCCACAAATGCTCAGTGTTCCTGCTCACTGCCTTGGATCACATCAGCTCCTCCAAGAGAGAATTGATAAAACCATGATGTCACCTTTCCTGCTCCTCTTTTTACTCTCACAGATACTGACTTATGTCAGTTTTTTCATCTTCTCAACTCCTTTTCTCACTTTAGTGACTGAAGCCCATTGCCTTCACACCCTCTCACCCTCTCCTGTGTTTCCATGGTCAAGCTGATAGGGTCTTTGTCCCAGTCCCCTATACAGCCACCCACTGCCACCAGCCCCAGCCCTGTCACTCCCACAGAGCTCCTGGGGACTGTTGGACACTGGACTCCTGCAGCACCACAGGGCCCTGTCATTGGTCTCTGTGCAAACAGCAGCTGAGCTCAGGCTCAAAGCTGCCTCTCTCTGGACCTTTCACTTCTACCCAAATGCCTATTTGCCCAATCCTTCCCAAAGCTCACTGAAGTAGAGCAGAGCTGCTCCTCCCTAAGTTCTGCCTTGCTGTCAGGTGCTGCATGTATTTCAGAGTTTAGTTCTGAACATTTTTTATTTGTGTTATTTTACAGCATCAGTGAATCACAACCTCTCCCTCTTCAGCCAAACTAAATTGATGGCCTGGTCACACCTCAACTTTCTGCAAACTCCTTTCCTTTAGCTTCACAGTTGATACAGCTGAAAATGACACTCTCCTCTGACCATATCAAATATCTGTTTAAGAGCTCTGTAATGTCAAGTGATGTTTCCTTTTTTATTTTTTTTTTTAAGGCTGCACAACCTCACAAGATTCTTGTTACTGCAAAGACCCTTTGCAGCTTCTTCCTCCCACATCTCTCAGTTTTTGGAGGCCCACCCTGACCAGACACTCAATATCTTTCCAAGCAAACATTTCTGTCCAGTGCCTCATCCTGGCAATTCTCGTCGCAAATCCCTTGTTATCCCCACGGTTCTCACACAGCCTGGCACAGCGCACAGAGCTGGTGTGAAGAGGTGGAAAGGGAAAGAGGGAACTTGCAAAGCTCTGAGAAGGCTGAAAAATGTGAACGAGAAGCCTCCAATATCTGTGTGTGTCTGTGAGCACCCACTTGCTGTCTAACAGCTTCATCTCTAGAGCAGGAGCAACTCTCGGGATGCTGTGCTTGCAGGGTTTTGCCCAGCACTCCTTTACTGCATTATTCTCCAGAAGCAGCTCTGCTTGTCTCTCTTTCCAGCAGAGCAAAACTTCAGGATTTTGGATGGTCTTGCCTCCTGATACTTGTAATTTTCTTATGACTGCTGGCTTCATGTGTACCACAGCTAATCTCCACAGGGATATGGCTCTCTAATGGGCTCTTGTTAAACTTTCCTTTAATTCACTTCTCACAGCTGATCTGCATATACCCACTTCTCTTCTAAGACCTTGTCAGAATGTTTTCCAAAAGCAAAACACTAGTCTGACAAAATAAATCAAATTATTAAACATATTACTGCATGGACATAAAGAAGATGCTGCAGTTGAGCAAGAAAGAAAGAAAAAATTCAAGGTTTAAGAGGTGGCGCCATCTCTTGCTGGCACAAAGAAGTTACAAGCGAGTTTCATTTGATGCCATTTCAGATGCAAGGTCAAGGTCAGGCTCCTGTGCCTGCACCAAAATATGTAAATGCTGTGCACTTGCTTAGTGCAAGGAAATTGTATTTTCTGTCAAAAACCATTTGGAGACATACCTTCTCTTCTACCTCCTGTATTTACACTTGTTTGTGGATATCAGAGATCCCCCTTGGTAGCTCATCTGCAGATGGGCATCCAGTAGTGTCCTCAAGTAAGCAAGAGAGAGATCTAATAAATCATCACGTTTTCACAGAAACACAGCATCAGTTTGGATGATGAAACACAGCATCAGAGCCATACACATATAGTCACGTCTGATTTCCTCAGTTTTGCTGGAAATGGCAGAAATGTCTAGGATTTTTATCTCTCTTTATCTATATCGAGATATATATATACACACATTTATAATCAGCTAATCCTTCAGTTTCCTTTGCTATGGAAAGCTCATGCTATGATGTCTGCGCTGGTCAGATTTTTGCAAGATGAAAAATGAGCATCTAAAATAAAGTGTTTATTCACTGAGCAGTAAGTAGTTATATCTGGAACTGATGCAATGTAGCTTCAGTTTCCCAACAGTAAACTCTAAGTAGCCTTATATAATTTGGGAGGGAAGATCATCTCTCTGCTTTTCTTATATTTCAGTAAACCATGCATCTGTGGCCAAGAACTTTTCAGCTCATTAATTCAGCGGCAATATAAAATATATACAAAATTAGAGTATCATTTTCAAAAACAGGCACCTAAAATGAAGTTTCTAGATCCACATTTAGGCTCATGAATCTGATTTTCCAAGCCAACAACCACCCGCCAGACTGTGTAGAGCGCTGATGGGAGCTCAGCACCTTTGAAGGTGGCACCACTCAAAGACAGCATCCAACATTCTGACAGCCTTCTGGCAGAGACAATTTTCACAAGCTTCATAAAATACGAGAGGCCAAAACAACATGTCCTGCAATTATCCACACCGAAAAACAATCTTAATTAATAATGATATCATCACTACGCCCTCTAGCCTTTAAAGTGCTGCTGAAAAGTTTTGCCTTTCCTTCATCTCTCTCCCTTCTAAGGTTTAATCCTGTACTTCAAGTGTTTATCATACCATCAACCTGATTTCAGTGGTGTTTGTTGTGTGGTGTGTCAGATTTTACTCATTCTTATCGTTAGGATTACTCACCTTTCTGTACACTCAGACGTCACAGCCTCAGAGGACACAAACTGCTCCACAAAATACTCAGGCTCGGGTTTGTGACTATTACAAGGCTGATCTCAGTGACATAGCAAAGAGTTAGACGAGGTTTAAAAAAAAACTAACAAAATTGAGATTTCTGCCTTTATCCAAATTAAGCACGTTGAGGAGGAAGATTCATTAAAAGTATTAAATGCTAATCCCACATAAGTGTATGACATTAATTTGATGATGTCAGCCAGTTTTTTGTTCTCCTTTCTGTCAAAATGCCACCTCCATGTAAGACTGATCCTATCTGTATTTAAGATTTACACTTTGACCAAAATCATTGGGGCCAACTGGAGTCAGAATTTGGATCACTGAAGTCAAAATCTATACATATTTTTATTTGGATTTGTGAACAAGACTGTTAAATTTTGACAGATCAACGAGGTGAAAATTTGAAGGAAAGACCAGTTCTGCTTTTCCCAGAACTAAGGCACTACTGAAAACACATCAGTACCTCCCTGATGGAATCTATGTCTGGATACCTCTATTTTGGCCAAGGTAAAGAGATTCCCTAGTCAAATCAGACTGTTCAGGCCTAAAATACTGAACATTCCAGTGCTTGAATGGGCCTCTAAGAAAGTTGGAGACAAAATCTTTAGAAGAGCCTGTTGTGATAGGGCAAGGGGTCAACTTCATTAAAAGAGGGTCAGCTTAGACTGGATATAAGGAAGAAGCTTTTTATAAAGCTTCACCTGTGCCCGTGTTTCACCACTGGCACAAGATGCCCAGGGAGGTGTTGGATGCCCCAACTCTGGAAACATTCAAGGTCAGGTTGGACAGGGCTCTGAGCTACCTGGTCTACTTGGAGGTGTCCCTGCTCATTCCAGGGTGGTTGGACCAGGTAGCCTTTAAAGGTCCCTTTCAACCAAAACCACTCTGATTCTTTCTGGACTGGCAAAATATTCTCAAGGGGATTGTGCAAGACATCATCTCCTTCTTCCAAATCAACTATTCACTCAAGAAATTTCCCATCCGGGTGTGACCCCTAATAATCCATATGCCCTGTTGCCATACCTGGAGTTTGTATGTAACATCTGCACTTCTCTGCTAAGATGACAAATCCTTGTAATTTGTAATCCTAGGAATGCATCATCTGTTGAATGATCTCTGCACCATTGCTACACTTGAAATGGAAAATTCAATATATACAGTTAAATTTGTCTCTATGTATGCTATAAGCTTTCCCTGCAAAATTAAGGACATAGAAACCAAGAAGACTGATTTTAAAAATGCAAGGGAACCTTAACTTCCAGTTGTTTCCATTCTAGGCTCTAGCCATAAGCACATCCCAATATCCATGCTTCCTTCTGAGCTCAGTCATCCTATTTTCCCCTTTGCAGGCTGGCCCTGCCCTGCTCCCATCTCTGCTTTCCCTTCTCCTCAGTAAGTCTGGGGCATTCACTGCACACTGAATTTCTAGCACTTTATCCCCAACTGACCAATAAATTCCATCTTCTAGACATGCACTCCTCCAAACCACTTTGCATTTTCTTTCTGCCTGCCTCCCTCAGCTGTCCCAATTTTATTCCAGTTTCTCACTCCCCTTCATTGTCCTTCCTCTGTGCTCGAGTCCAAACGCTTTCACCACAGATGTACCTCTATGTTTCTCAGATGATCTTAATTCCTCCTCAAATGCTGGGTCACTACACTTGCATACAGCACAGAAGCTCCAAACTAAGGAAAAAGTCTTTCTCCATAACTCTTCTGCAGCACTTAAAATCACTGTATGCTCCTTTCCAAAGCCTTAAGTCACCTACAACATCACTGCAAGTCTATTTTCTCTCGTCAGTTAAGGTGCACAGACTTGATTCAGCCTTCACTAACCCCAGACCATTAATGCATACAGCTTTCAGGCAACTTCCATTATTAAAAATTTTCATTGGAACAATTAAAAAAAATCATGAAGATGAAAAAGTGCACATTAAGATCAGTCAGTTCTCTCCTCCCAGCACAGGACTGCTGGATCAGTCTTGTTTCATTGGTACAGGGCTTTGAAATAATGATGTAACTAAATTTTTTCTGCCCTAGGGAGAAGAGAAAGATCACAAATACAAGTGGGAGAGGAACCACACAAAACCAATGTTAAACTCAAACAAATGTCAAGTATTACAAGTTTTGGTGGAAGGAGGCAGAACTGTAAAGTTTCCAACAAACAGAAATGAAGCTTCAAGTAGGGTAAAGTAACACAATTAACATGCTGTGGTGTCATTCCACTGCACAGGAGTCACCAGCCAGGCTGAAGCTTCCATTTTCAAAACAACTCAAAGCAGAGGCAGAACGGGGGTTTTTTTCTACATTAACTCTCTTCTATTGTACATACCACTACTGGCACTTTGCACCATTTCCACTCTCCTAGAGTAAGTCTGAATGCTTGAATTCCAACTTCTACATGGCATGCTGAGCCATGTCAGAAACTCCCCAAACCTGTACGAGGCATCCAAGCTGCTAATTCAGGAACTTAGGTTCAATGCCGCAAACATTCACCAGCCCCAACCCTACACCTCTGAGAAACAGCCCCTTGTGATAGTACTGAATATTCTCACTTGGAGGACATTGACAAGCAGCACATCTACAAAATCCCACACTGCTCCAGTATAACACCTCTCCCAGTTATGTTTTGACCAGGATTTACAGTCTGAATTAAACAGGATTTCCTCTGTAAGCTCCAGCAAATTACTTATGTTCAGAAAACTCTGACCTGTGGGAATTAGAAAAGGTAACAACAGTCCTTAAAAATAAAATATCACAGGGCTGAGTAATTTTTCAGTGACACACTCAGGTCTCAACAGAGCATTAAATAAAATTTCTATGATGGCCTAAAGAGCAAACTACAGTGCATGACAGATTGGTTCTTCTGCAGCTCATCTTCAGGTCTAAACACAGACATACTCCTGAAACCACTAGTTGTGCATGATATTTACTCACAGGTTTAAAATACTAGAAATACTAAGTTTAAGTCAGTTGGCATTGAGGCCTGATCTGGGCGCCCTCAGCTAAAATCAACTAAAGCCCAGGGTCTGGCATTCTATCTCAACCCAGCCCTTATGTCAGTTGTGCCGCCTTGGAACTCTGGTCTCTTATTTTTGGTCCGTATCACCAGCAATTCTTGATTAATTTCAGATGTGGGAATGAGGGATCCCAAAGCACACTGAAGGAGAGTAAGGTGCACATAAAGCAACATCCTGCACTCAGGTACCAGCCAGGACTCTGCCTTGGCTTCTGAAACCCAAGGCTTTCTACAACACCAAGTGCTCTGCATTTTATTCCACCACTACACAGCTTTGGTTTGCACGTGGGTGCAACAAGCAACCAGCCTTTAACCTACAGGAAAACTGAGGGTGGATTTTCCTCATCAGAGTAGTTTTGCAATACTTTCGTTGCATTCTAAATGTAAAAAAACTTCTTTAGATTTAATTTTAAAATGTCCGTTTTTAAAGTGGAGTGAAAAGTCCCCGAGTTGAACATGGAAACTTTTGCATAACCTGCATAAGAAGATGCAATTACAATTTTTTTTTCCATACAGAACAGGAAAAGACAGTACAAATGGAGTCCTGAACACCCTTTCAGTCTAGACACTTGACTGGCAGCATGACCATTAGTTCTATAGAAGACTTACTGTAATAAACAGACTTCTCTTGGCCTTCTCTTCCAAACTGTGCTCATCAATGCCTCAGAAACAAACTTTTTGAGCAGAAGAGGGTAGAAAGTAAATAGGAAGATCCTTTGACTACAAAAAATTGAAACATAAACATCAACAGCAACCTTAATGCAAGACAGAAGAACAGCAAATTGCAAAAAAAAATGTTGAATGTTTTAATGCATTTTGAATTGTAATGAAGAAAAACAGTTTACATCTAAAAACAAATTAGCAGAATAATAAAAAGTGGTTCCACATAACTTATAAACTCTTTTCCCCAAAAGGTAGTTTTCACAGATTTAGGCAACAAATAAGATGTTTCATTCCAGATCTTTCTGATTGTAAAGTATACACAAACTCTGTGAAAATTCATGTACATTGCTTGAGAGAAAGACACAGAAGCTTGGTTTTGCCCAGTGATGAGTTTTCTGTGAAATTCTGCACAATACTGAAACTGTAACTGCAACTCTCCTCCATTTAATGAAATGCTGGACATTGTTCAGTGCTGAAAAAACACTCTTTAGAACATTTAGAGCCATGAAATGTTTTCCACATATTTAGTCAATGTAGTATTATTCACTACTCCTGCTCATATGTTTTGCTTCAAGGGGAATGGCAGTTTGGCTTACCCTTCATTACAGTATAGAAAATTAAACTAAGTGATAGTTGTGTTCAGCTGATTTAAGTATTAGCCTGCTCATATAAGAACGTGGCTCTAGCACCTTGTTTGGTTGATTCTTTTCAAAATGAAACCATGTAACCACCCATTCCTGGTGCCAGAGGATGGTCCCTCTGGTGATATAAAAAGTTTGCAGCAATGATGATTAAACTGCATAGAGTCCAGTGGTTCTGTATTACATATGTATGAGAGAAGCTTAGACACTTTAGTTTAGCAGGACCAAAACCAGTGACCCTCTCCTCTGCCTCAAGTAATGAAGGAGAGCCATTGTTCCAGATCCTACATGCAGACCATGCTGGAGAAACTGCTTGTACCGGCAGGACATTTTTCTCTTTTTTTAAAAACAGCATAAACCTTTGTAAAGTTCTCTCTGTTACCAACTAAAAGAAAGTGAGTCTTGTTTTCTTAAGGAATAAGACCTGTAACCCAACATCAAATGGCTTCAACCCAGAGTAAAAAACCCAGGTGGAAAAAAAAAAAAAGAAAATAAACACTGTCACCATCATTTAACTCTTACCACCAGAAGACTTAAAACTCTGCAGCTGCTTTCTGCAACCTCACTAGTTTTAGTATTGAAGATTCCTTCAGCACAACTGTCCATCTTATATCACAAGAAAAAATCCCAAACCCCTCAACAGAAAAAAACAAGGGATCAAACTACTCTGACAATGTGCACTATAAAGACACTACATATATTCTCCATTAAATATTTTGAGTTTTCTTAATGTTACAGTCCAAAACTATCTTTAGCACCCCTGTTTTCCTTCTGTCCCTCACTGATGCATTCATTATCCCATCCCATCCCATCAAACTGTAGTCCCATGCCACACAAATGTTAGTTAACAGGAGAACCAGCTAACACATCTTAATGTCATTATAAACAGTACTGAGGAGGACATGAGCACAGCTGTAGTTGCACAGAATCATGATGATGAGATAAAAAGCTCCTAATACTTCTGCCAACAGACCGTGAACCCCAAGATTCCCACTGTCAGAGTGCACTCTTCCTTACCCCCACCCTTCATCTTATACTGTGATATGTCAGACAGTCACGGGCAGCATCTCCCTTTAGCCAAAAAACAAGTGTCTGTCTCAAGCAGCCTTTCCATCCTTCCAAGACAACAGCTACCACCTGCATTTACCAATAGAACAGCTGCAGAGCAACACCCCACTGCCAGTGCAAAAACAGCTAAACACAGCGAGGAGCAAAACCAGAGTAAGATCATTTGGGAGAAAGAAGGGAGAGTTATGCTAATTACCCCCTTCTGGAACAGGACAGGGACTGCAGTGCCCCTGTCATGGCTGAGAACAGAACAGTGACAGATGATGTTGACTTAGAGTATTGCTCCACTAGCTTTATGTGTTAACTACCTAAAGGATCACATGTAGGATGATTGTCTTTCCTCTCCTGTCAGAGATAGTACTTCAGCCAGAGACCAAAAGTGCTTTTTCTAGGCTACAGAGAGATTTGATGCTTCTTGACTGACATTCATTTCTGAGGTAGTACTCATTTACTTTGTATTGCTGGCTCAAAATAAAAATATGGGAAGTGAACACAATTAAATGTATGCTCACTGTAGGTACATAAACAAAATCATCAACCCCCAAATAAACTATTTCCTTTCTGGGCAGATCACCAAAAGGAATTAATCCTTCTTACAAAGGTTAGCTCACATTCCCTGGTAAAGTCAAACTTTCATAAATCGTTTATAACAATAGCTATAAACTAAAGTGCTTCAGAATTTGCTTGACTAGATTTCAGTGATTAGAATCGTAATATTCTGGATTTTTGCTAACATGAAATGTGATGAGCTTTCAGAATCACTTTATAGAAGAAGGGCAGAATGAACCTTTTTCTTTTTTCAAAATAAAAAGTACAAAAAAAAATCAAATAAACTTGGCAGTCTATACTCACTACAAGTGGCTTGCATTTTCCTTCTCAAATCTACTATTTCTCTAGTGACCAAAGTAAAAATGGAGTTGAAGTTGCACTATACGGCAGCACTAAAAAAAGTATTCAAATCAGATGCACACAGGAAAATGTTTACAATCATACAACTAGTGAAATTCACACTTCATTTCAAAGTTTTAGCCCTGCAGATTCCTTTTAACACAAGGCAGATATGTAGAGTCATGGAAAAACATAACAGACTGTATACACTCTCTACAGTAATTACGTAAGTTTCACATTTATGTCACAAATGTAATGCCCTACCGTGTAACTATTAAATGCTAAATAACTTATGAACATTTATGTGCTCTACGCAACAGTGAACATATTGACCAGTGGATGCCAAAATATAAAAGTTCATACACAAGACAAACTAATTGTTAAAAAATCACATTTCTCTGTACAACCCATGCAAACTGTGCACAATGTGGTAACAAGAACAACATTTGCTCAAGTCTCCCCTCATGGAAGAGCTTTGACAGCGACAGCAGACCAGTGCCCAGAAAAGTCTGCCCAGGTGTAGAAGTCCACAGCAACAAAAATGCAGAAACTCTCTCAGCATTTCACTTCTCCTGTAGCAAAGCAGGGATGTTGATGTTCCAGCCAATGGCCTGACGGTCAAACCCACACGTGAAGAGGTTGCAGATGGGATGGTCCTCACACCAGGCAGAGCAGCAAACCATCCTCCTGTGCCCCTGCCACAGCACGGGAGACAGCACCGTTACTGACATGGATTTGGGAACTGCTCACTGCAACTCAAAATGTAACCCTGCCAATCCTCAGCCTGTTCTTTGCAAACAGCCCTTGAGAATCCTAAAGGTCATTGTTACCTGCATCTGCAAGGTAAAGGTTTTCATAATTACGTGACTCCTTAGCACCAGCACTGCATCCATAAGGACAGATGCACACAAAAAGATGCATCAAAACTTTTGAGTTTTCCAAGGTCTGTTTGCTATCTAGGTTACATTTTCTTTACAAAAGCAAGTAAAATTTTGATTTCATTATTTTTATTTATAAAAGTGGTCTTAAAATAAGGAACTACTTGCTGGCAACTACTTTGTAACAAGCCTGTAAGACTTAGTGTCCACATCGCTAATAATTCAGGAGGGATAATACTGCAGCAGGAAAAATATAATACTGATGAAAATAGTTCAATAGTAACAAAAAGCTCCAAAATAGGGTCCTGACCAACATTCAAGTTAAAAAAGAAAATAAAATCATGATTTCAGTAGTGTCAGCCTGAATGGAACTACTAAGGAAAAAAAAAAACACACACACACAATAAAAAACCTCAAGACCACAATAAATTTAAAACCTACCTAAATTAGAAAAAAAATCTAAGAGATTAAGTCTTATAATGCCTTCCTAAATTCCATCAAGAACTGCTGAATCAACCCCAAAAAAGGTCTATTTATATGACATAATCCCATTAATTTCACTTAGTCTGATTTGCTCCATTAGTGATGCTTGCCATGCCAAATAGTTCCATAAATGCACAAACCTTGATGGCCGTGGCAAGGATGGTTTATTACATGGTAGGATGTATCTAGAATGCATGTGCATAAGCACAGAAGAAAAAATTTAAATTTATCACCAAATCATACAAGGTGAGCTCACAAAACTGACCCTCACTTTTCTCCCTCTGTGTTTCTATATCATAGAATCACAGAATGGTTTGGGTTGGAAAGGACCTTAAAGATCATCTGATTCCAACCTTCCTGCCACAGGCAGGGACCCTTTCCACTACACCAGGTTACTCAGAGCCCCATGCAGCTTGGAATATATAAACCAATTAGACACTGTGGGATTAAAAACAAAACAAAACAAAACAAAAAAACCCACAAACAAACAAACAAAAAAACCCAGCAACAACAAAAATTCCTACCAGTAGAAAATCGGCATTACACCTCTTAGTGACCCATTTTTCTGACAAAATTCATATCGAGACATTAAAACACATCTGAAATGCTCTCACACACTTTTTCCATTTCAAAGAGAAGGCAGACACATGTTTCACTTTAGTAAGGGGAAAAATCATGATGAAATTAACTTGAAACACCATTTCCAACTCCAATAAAAAGGTTTAAAATGTTCCATATTGGCATGTTGGTCATTTTTAATAACTAACAGCGTATTTATTCGGATCAGTGCCGTTCAGCATTTGCTCAGCTTTAAGCTAGGGAGACCAAATGCCAGTTTTAACCTTGGCTGAGGAAGGACAGACACACTGAAGGTGCAGCTGTGCAGGTACCTGTCTGTTGCTGCGAGGGAGCCGCGCCAGCCGCACCCCGGACATGTCGAACAGTCGGACCTGCCGGTTGTCGTGGGGAAGGGCGATGATCCTCTGGCCAACACACACGCTGATCCTGCAGGGAAGGGGCAAAAGGAGGCTGTGTAGGAAACAATGAGCCTGGCAAATACAAACTGACAGCACAAATTTAGGCTCACGGGAAGGGACGCAGCTGAATTTGTCCTGGCTCGAATTCACCAATGGAAAAAAAAAAATATTGAGCCCTAAAGGTATTTTCTGTTGTACTAGAGCCTCAAATAGCCTTAACATCTGCATTTTCTTATAGAAAATTTCTTAAAAGCAATGTACTTACTAAAAATTAATTTTGATCACATCTACACTTTATAAAACCATTTCAGACCTTTTTCAAAGTCTCAGGTTTAATTTCAGGGATGAAAAATAAATGTATATTCAGTGAATTAATAGGACAGACTATTTCATTTGAAAGGTACGTGCAACAATTACCCAGCCCAACTACCTGACCAATTCAGGCCTGACCAAAGCTTAAAGCATGTCATTAAGGGCATTGTCCAAATACCTCTTAAATACTGGAAGGCTTGAGGCATCAACCACCCCTCTAAGAAGCCTGTTCCAAGATTTGACCACCCTCTCAGGAAAGAAAAGTCCAGTCTAAATCTCTGTGGCACAGCTTTAAACCATTCCCACAGGTGAAAAAAAATTAAGGATTCATTAAGCATGAATTAAGCAAAGCAGTAACTCAGAGATCTGCTTACCTGTTGACTGCAGAATCTGTGCGGATCGTTGCAATAGGAGACCTCATGTTTTTCAAATCCCAGACTTTCACTGTACGGTCATCACTACCAGAAACAACATTGTCTCCCACAGTGAAAACTGCAGATGTCACAGTGCTAAACAATCAGGAGTAAAGACAAAGATGTCAAACTCTAAACTTCTTTATTAAACGAGCATCTGATTTAAAGTTTTACTTTCTGTTCCTGCACTTCCTTTAGCATATGTAGCTTGCCTTTTTTTTTTTTAAGCAGAGTAATCTGAAATTTTAAAATTCCAAGCAGTTATTTTTGAATTAAAAAAATTCTTACAAGAAGCTATGACACTTAAGGTGAACAGGGCTTGACTGGCCCAAGAGCAAAGAGAAGCAGCCGAACAGCAGAGACTCACTCGGAGGCATTTTCCATACTCCACTGATTCTGAATTGAGCTAAAACAGGCCCCGTCTTGAAACCTGAATTCATGTTTGAAATTCTGTGCTAATGTCCAGTAGGTTTATCACACAACCCCAACTGAATTTGTGCCATAGTGCACAGATCATCTTCTTAAGATCTGATCAGTGATTTGAGATCAGTAACCAAGCGAAGATGTCTGCAGAACTATCCCAGACATTTGCATTCACTGCACAGATACTGAGGAGGTCCCAAACACCTGAGATGTAGCTAAAGCTATTCTGTACATACACAAACATGCAACCCACCCAGAGCCTCCAGTAAAGCTCCACTACCAATAGCTACAGCAATCTAACAATCTCTAATTGTGATTTCTAGTCCTGTTTTACAAGCAGCTAAAGTCTGAGAGTCACATAAGAAATGGCAAGTAGTAATAAGAAGCACAAGTAGACAGTATAAATTTTACCTACTATGCCTAGAAATGCACAAGGGGAGTCAGGGAAAGACTCGTGAAATATGTTGCAATTGAAAGTGCAACATGTTACTTCCAAAAACTATTTTATAAAGAATTTTATTTTAGAATTTTATTATCTTTGTATTTTACAGCTTCAGATAACAGTACATCATTAATATACTGGGCTCAAACAAAACATTTTCATGATGACTCTATGATTATTTTTAAATATTTTACCTTTTTTTCAAATTAACCAACTAAAAGCTTTTGTACTACAATTTTCATCATAATTGTGTGAATTCCCAACTCAAAGCCAGTTATTTTCTGCCCACATAATGTACTAACAAAGTATTTTTGTCTCTCCTTATAACCATTAGGGAAGGCTTCTCAGTTCTGTTTCTACAGATTTGATTTAATGACCTATCTTGTAACTTGGGTCATGCACATCAATTTCTTAGAATTTAGTAATTTTAATTTAAGTTGTCAGTTGTTACTGTCACTTTAGTTGTTCTGCAGAAATTTGAATTCATGTCCTATCCAAGCTGCTGATTAAGATTAGCACAAGCCAGGTCACAATGGACCAGTTTATGCAAGCCTCTTAATTTAAATTGACACCAAATTAAGTTTTAATTAGGATGAAGGCCCACTTTATTCATGATACCAAGTTTCCTAACATATTATTAGAGTGCAGCTAAGCCATCAGGGAGATGATTACAGAAAGAACCAAGAGGTCTTCAGCTAATCTTCTGGACTTCATGAACAAAAAGTCAAAAAGTTACAACATACACGAAGGCCACAAGAGCTGAGTCTCGTTCATGAGGCACCTTCTTATTTGGGAAGAAAACTCACTCATGCAGCCAAGCTGCTGCATAATACAGCTGGCATGTTCTTACCACCAAACTTGTCTCCTACCAGCCCTGTCTTCTACCAGTGCCTTCTCACTAGGCACTTTACACAAGGAAGCTCAGAAAAAAAATTCAGGCTTTCTCTAATCTCTATACTGCTGCAACACACTTGAAACAATGTTTCTAAGTTTAAAATTCTTTATTCAATCTCCATAATTTCCACAGACATTGGGAGACTTCCTAGCACACAACAGCATAAAGAATTCAAGTCACAGAAAATATCCAGGTGAGTGAATATACTGCACTTTAGTATTCTGCTGCCAACAAACAAATCTGATCTGTTTTCCCATCATACGTTTTATTCAAATTACAGCTGGAACATGTTGTGAAACTCTCTTAAAATAACCCTCCACTTTTGGGTGGTTTTTTTTCAAAACTTTAAAGAGCTTTCCAGCTTCTTTGATCCCAAATTGGTTTTGCTTTATCATTTATCACTTTCAAACATGGTTAAGTTTCTTTGACCACATAAGGTTCTCTAATCCTTAGATTTATCATTCTTAAATGAAAACATTCAAAACTATTGCCAGGAAAAACAGAATGCCAACCCCAGGTTAGCTCAATCCTTCCTGCTCCTCCAAAGACTCTCAAAAGATAACAAAATCCTTTCCAGCTTAACTTACTCTTTTCAGCTTAACTGTTCAGATATTACTGGATACACCAAGCAGAAGTTTGTAAAATAAAAATGTAATTAAATTCTGCTGTAGGTCTCTGGAAATAGGGCAAGTGATAGAAAGGCAAAGGGAAAGCTGCTGGTCTGTTTTTAGTGACAACTTTAAAGGTGCTTACTGATCTTAGCCCTCCATTCACCCTCAGCTCGGCCCTGCAGGCTGGGATGTGCATTATTTGCAAGCACATGGGACTACGAAAACAATCTTTTACATAAGGAGCTTTGAATTTAATGGTTAAATATAAAAGCACTTCATACTGAACCCAGTGTTTATGACCAAGAATTTTGGTCCCACTTCCAAACAGAATGGTATATGGATGTCTGCATAACATTCTCTGTGCTTTTACAAAAAATGAAGCATGACTCTTCTAAGGGAAACACTCAATTCAATTCTCAAAGATACCTCATTTTCAAGATGGGATTGCAAGGCTCAAAATTTTAAGTAACTTAACAACAAGTCAAGAAAGGCCAAAACAGTATCATTCTCACAAACCTGACAACTCTGGAGAGGGTTACCAGCACTTCATTCATCTGAGTAAAGACAAAGTCGGTTTGGGGTGGTTTTTTTTGTTTTGTTTTGTTTTTTATTTTAAAGTGGAACATAATGAGTTCATATTTAACAAAATCATATGCATCTAAATTCATAAATATGCTCAACACTACTGACTTAAAACATGAGCAAGTGCTGCGTTCACAGGTCTTAGGCAGTACAAATTACATTCTGTCTCCTCTGATACTCCAACTGGGGCATCTCTTAATATGACAGATGCATCTCAGCAATTTCTTTTCTTGGTTTTGTGTTTATTTGGTTTTTTTTAAATTAAAACAAAATAGTAACAAGAAGAAAAGCCACTTCCTATTTATAAACTAAATCAGGATTTCAGTATAACTAAAGGGGAATGGTGAGAAGAAAGGGATGCAAAGTCTGTGGGAAGAAGTTAACAGAAGCAGCTAATAAACAACCAACCTTTCAAAAGTATTGCCTCCACAACCCCATCCATATCACAAAAATTAAAAGCCTTTTTCCTTTATTTTCACATGGCTAGATTTAATTTTTGTTTGTATTAGTGTTCAGTTTGTTTTAACCTAGATAGAACTCTGCTTAACATCCCCTTGGCTAAATTAATAAAAAGTGTCAACAAAAGATCATCAGCCCCCATGCTAACTGAACGCTAGAAGACATTAGATTTTTAATAACTCAAAAAGATGACAGGTACTGTAGGACATTAAAGAAAAAAAAAAAGAAACAAGCCAAGACGAAGCACTCTTATGACACTTCAAACTGCGGGTCCCACAGGGAGTTTGGTGTGCTACAACTATTCTCCAAAAAAGCTTCAGCCTCCGCCAAACCCCAGCAAAACTCATTTATCTTGTCATAGGGAGCAGCCGAGCGTGTACTTCCAGCTGACAGCGTGGCACTTCCTCACCACACACCACTGCCTGGCCTCCAACATCCTGCTCCCTCCGTGGGTCTCAATCACCAGAAATGCTGTGGTGCTCGCACTCCTCATTAGGCTGAACAGCTGTCTCCCCAGTCACACTGAGACACAAAACTGCTTTGCATAACAATCTGCTGAAATTTCACACT
>VZDJ01000074.1:5594958-5780802 GCA_008694505.1 Cyanoderma ruficeps
CACACATAGGGGAAGGGGGAAAAGAAAAAACGTTGGAAATGTTGGACCATGAAATGCTGATGCAGAACTCTCACTGGCAATGCACCAAAAAAGAACACTGCTCTTTCCATTTTGATTTGCAACCTAAACTGGGATTTGCCATCAAACTGGGAGACAACACGTTCTCGTGGCCTTGAACAGGCATCTACATGCATAAATCTGTGTGTGCGATGAAAATGGACTAAACCAGAGCTTTCAAAAAATTTATTCAAGGTAACTTGAATACATACAATTACCTACAATTGTATGCAAGCACGAAAATTTGAGAGCTCAAATATGCCTCTCATTTTAAGTAGCAAAATTGAGAAACAAAACCTAAAGGAAGCTCTATTTGGTATCACATTTTCTGCACAAGTTTCCTTTGTTTTAGAGGAACAAAGCATATCCCTACATCAAGCAGTCTGCAGCCTGAGGAGAAGCCAGGAACTGTGTTTAAAACCTCCAGCTGTGGACAACCCCACTGCCTATCTCAACAGAAGATGGCACTGGCCACAGGAGGCCCAAGTAAGGAGCAACTAGTACCTCCACATCTGAGTGCATTCAGGTTTCAGAATTGCTATTCAGAATTCACTTGATTCCAGGAAGAGCTACACACATAATCCCACATAATTCCCAAAGTCTGTGGATTTATCTCCACGCATCAGCAGAGCTTTTTTCTCCAACCTAAGAAACGGTAAGAACAAACCATGAAGGAATTACAGAATCACAGAATCAATTAGGTTGGAAAAGACCTCTGAGGTCATTGAATCCAACCTACGATTGAACACCACCAGGTCAACCATGGCACTGAGTTCCACATCCAGTCTTTCCTTAAACACCTCCAGGGGCTGTGACTCCAGCACCTCCCTGGACAGCCCATTCCAATGTCCAATGTCCATTCACCCTTTCTGTGAAGGAATTCCTCCTAATATCCAACCTAAACCTCCCCCAGCAGCTTGAGACCATTTCCTCTTGTCCTGTCACTGGCTGCCTGGGAGAAGAGACCAATCTGGCTACAACCTTCTCCCAGGGAGCTGTAGAGAGTAACACTTTGGTAACTCCATGCCACTATCAGGTTGGGGAGAATGTCAGAAGAGAAAACTGGGAATTCAGGCTGTGCAAGAGAGCAAGGACTGGATCAGCTGAAGGCATTTAAAACGTGCTGGCGCTAGTCTGTCCTGAAACAGATCTATGGAAAAGCACTCAGCATGGGAAGTGAGCCATATTCAAAGCTGGATCCCTGAGCTATCAGTTATTGAAGCTGCTAACAATTCTAAGAAAACCACTGACTTCTTATCATGCTGTGTTACAGCTGTGTAGTAAATGTAAACCAAAAAGCTTTGTAAAAATGTTCAGAAGCACTAGAAATATTTCAAAATAGCTAACCATAGAGCTTCAGGCCCAGGCCATATTCTTAATTTAAAGAATATTTAACATGCAAATGTAGGATCAGAACAGTATGTGAAATACAAGTTTGGAGCCTTTTTTCAATGAAATGCAAGAGGAAAAAAAGTGCCTCAGCAGACAAAACAAGGAAGGAATATTAACAGCAATATCAGAACCATCTAGTTAATCAGTGAGGCTTGGGGAGAAAACTGAATGTTTCATCACAAAAATTTTGCATTTCTTACAGAAGCTAGATTGAGATATCCACACATGGGGAATGCCTAAGGCATTCTTTGATGAGAAACAACAGAAAAATGGTAGACAAAGCATCACTAAAGTCATTAATAACTGAAGCAAGAACAGCACTATCTTGAACAGATGTTTTAGACTGATCAAACACAACTGATAGCATCCAACCTGTTACATTTTGTTTGGCACAAAAGGTTTTGACTAAAGCCCAAGCGCAGACTTAGTCAAAGGTGCAAAACCTGCATTTTTAAGACTACAACTACACATGCTTTAACTTCACCAAGAAAGCATGGTTGAATAAGAATACATAGCAGTGACCTTGTAATATTGGGCATATCTAGAACAACACTGCTTCCCAACAGGGACGTCTAATGACATCGCTGCCTGGAGAAAAGGCACTTCTCCCTCTGCCATGACTTGCTCTTTCAAGAACAATATATTCAAGACAGACACAAATAAGGTAATAGAATTAAATCCTGCAGACCCAAGAATCTGAGAAAGCCAGCTGACCTTGGCAAACCCAAGTGTCCACAAAAACTAAAGCAATTACTAGTCTCTCGAAACAGAATGCCATTTTGATGTTAACTCTCAATTCACTAAATGTCAGAATTCAGCCCAGCATCCTAATTAGCAGCTGCTTAGAATTTTTTTTTTAATGCAGATTCTTCAGCAAGCACAGGAGTTGGAAAATGTAAAGTTGAAGCAAGACATATTTGCAATTCTCTAATTTCTAAGTTCTCAGGATGAAGCACAACTCACAATTCAGTTGCACATTCAGAGACATACAGGCAGCAAATGAACAGGAACTTTCCCTTCTGGTCTCTCAGAGCCACACAAGCAGAGTGAAAGGAGCTGTTTTTGCTGCAGCCCAAAAGAGCTATAAGCTCTTTGTAAGAAATAACATAAAATCCACGATCAGCAATTTTTTTCCTGAATTTGCCCAGAAAGTAGCACACAGATACAGATTCCACAGCTAACACACATTCACGCTTGATGCACTGGCCCAATCTAGCCATAAAGTACAGTAAGTTTGAAAAGCAGCAAATAAACTTTATACTGAACAACCAAAAAGCATTAACAAAGGATATTCACTTAGGAATAGCAACCCAAATGTGCTTCTGAAGACATCACTTTATTCTTTGAAGGATGGTATTTGCAAGTACAGACTTGGAAGCCCTGCATATTTCTTTTCAAGCATTTCAAGAGCAATATCCCCAACCACTGTGTACCTCTGACAGTCACTAAAGAAAACAAAACCCTTTATTATTTACCAAGTAATTTTTCAGCTGCATATAAGTATCAATATACTTCAAATATATAACAAAAGCTGTAGTTTAAACACTGTATATGAAACCACTAGCTAATAAACATTCTGTTGTCCATAGGGGGTTAACAAATTTATTATATGTGTTACTAAACTGTCAGAACAAATATATAAAATATGTAAAGTACTGGCTAGACCTGTATAGACTAAGATTTTTTTTTTTTAAAGCTACAAATGGTAAGCATTTCCAGCATTAACATTTTAGAAGGCTCCACACATCAAGACACACCCCAGCACATGCAGAGTGCTTGAAGGAGCAAAAAAACTCATCAAGCAGATATTCAAGAACATGTCAACACCAGAGTTATTCAACTAGGCCACTGTGCTGGGAAAAGCAAGGCCTTCACAGCTGGGACAAGACAGGCTGTGCAGGTGTCAGCAAAGGAAAGCACAAGTGAAGTGGAATGAACACTGCCATGTAGATGCCAGAACCATTTTGCTCTATAGAACAAAACCTTAGTTCAGCTTGAAGAGCTCTAATCAATAACCTCTAAATTGAATAATTTCTCAATAGGAGAACGGCTGTTATTATCAGTCATGTATTTCAAAGCAGTAACTGCTGGGAAAAAAGATATTGGAATATGAGTCACCAGTATGATTTTTGGAGGCTTAAACTCAGGAAATCAATTTAGTTTACAGGACACAAGTTATAACCTTACTATAACATAATTATAACATAATCATAATTATTGGATTATAACATGAATGTAATCTTTTCCCAGGGCTCTGTTAAACTTTTCAGATGGGGATGTGACTGGGGATTCACAGCACTAGTAAGACAAATTCCTATTGGTGCACATAGAGAACCATACAATAAAAAAATATTTATATTTAAGAAAACATCAGTCTTATCTCCACACCACTTCATATCTTTTTCATCAGTAAAGGATAGGTAAGTAAGATGAACTGGGGGCATGGCAAATCTAAAACAGTAAGTGACAAGATACTTTTACTGCTATGTGAGCAGGGCACAGGCAGATAAGTAATTTATTGAACTGAAACAAGTCATATTTATACACACATACACATATGAAAAATGTAAACAAGCAATGCTTACAGAACTGGAAACTTCGGTGGGAAGATACAATTTCAAAAAAGACACCAGCTGAATGCAGGCTTGAAGGGCAAAAGTACTATCGATGTACTCTGTACAATGTATAAATGTATCAACTAACTATTATAGACTATATTTAGTCTATAAATGTCACAATATACTTAGAAACACTTCGAGGCAAAATAAGTAACTTGTAAATAAGAACAGAAAATACAAGAAGAAAATACAGGAAACTTCTATAATTAACATAGGAAACAAAGCTCTTGAAGATAAAAAAACAGAAGATGAATCTGAAGTTAGGGAGGCACAAAAAGTTTAACAGGGAAGTTATTAAACACTGCAACAAGTAACCTATAAAATTGGCCAAGATATAAACTGAGATCTTTACCACTGAAAGAAGCTAACACACAGTTGGCAATTCTAAAATTACCTCTTAATTCAAAACAGTTATCCATGCAAGCAGCTCAAGACAGACAGGCTGATGACAATGATTCCTTCTGGCCTTATTGGAAAAGAGATTTTTTTTCTTAAACTGTCTTAGCACTAGATGATAAAAAATATTCTGCTTTTAATAAAGCTATGTTCAGGACACGAAATTGATAGGTGATTTCTTAGTCCACTTAAGATACAAATAATCTCTCACAGGTGATGACATACAATCACTTGGACATACAAGACAAGGCACTGCACTCTTCATTTTTTGACATCAATTAACTCTACAAAAGCTTTCTATACTCTGTCTACAACAGGATTCTTTAGTGTCTCAACACACCAGTTTTAGTTTTTACATGATAATGAGCATACCGTCAGTATCCCTCATTAAGGCTAATTAAAGGAAGCCGAGATAGCGTCGCTGCCGCCGGGCCAGGCCGGGCCGGGCCGGGCGCTCTCCGCGGCGCGGTGCTGCCACCTGCTGGTGAGCGGCTGTAGCGCGGATCCCGCGAGGATCCGGGAGGAAGGGATCGGATGGAAAGAGATTTTGGGTGTACAAAAAAAAAAATCAAAACGGAATGCTGGTCTCATGATAGAGATGTCTGGCATCTCATTCTATTGGCATAGCGCATTAGAAGTTGATCTGGTAAAAAAACAGCTGCTCTGTGAGCGCCAGACTCATCAGGTACTATTGAGCCAGAGGGTGTTAAAACTTATGGTTGAGGACTTTAATTCACCAGTGTTAACAACTGTAACATCCAATTTACAGAACTGATGCCAAAGACCTATCAAAATATTAAACACTTGGCAAATTATTCAAACAGACATTCAGAAAAGCCAAAAAAACCCCACCAGTTTCTTCTATGCTGCTTAATGTGAGGAGATTGTTGCAGTGTTGATGAGAGGGTAGTTTAAAAATATTTTGCCAGTAAGCAGGACAATAGAAGAAAAATAAAACTCCTCAAAGTATGTCTCAACTGTAAAAATATCAACCCCCCCATCTCTGCTCTGTCTGCAATCATCAGTGAAATACCTGTAACACAATTACCCCTTTCACAAATGAGAGATCTCAGCATCTCTGGCCTCTGAAAAGTAAAATCACTTTTCAGACCATCAAATTTAGGGTGCATTTGGTGAAAAAGTCTATGCCAATACTAAAAACTCATACATTGAAAGTACAAAACAGACAACTGATACAGCAGACAAACACAAATATGAACACAATTAATAGCTAGAGTAAGAGCAACTGAAGAGGTTGCACAAGGTCTATTCCACCCCTAAAAAAAAAACCTCTCTGCTAGTTTATAGGTGTCAGCAATGGAAGCCAAAACACCAGCTTGTCACCCTAAGTTTGCCTGCTTTTCAAGTGTCTGCATTTTATTCTCACGCAGCTTCAAGAAAACTATGTATATTTTTAGAACTTATCTATTTTGTTTGCATATTTCTTCTCTGCGAGGAGAAAAATGATTGATGGTGATGTTCACCAACGAGGTCAGAGAGGTGGCAACCTGTGTAGCCAATCTTTTGCCTTCTGATCAAAGTGTATATAAGATGGAGTCAGAAAATTAAAATAAGACTTTCCCACGTGACCTTCTGCTGCCTGCCTCGTTCTTTGTGTGTCATGAACAGCGACACCAGCTAAGAGTTTTTACAGTATGCACCATCACCCAGGATCAACATCATTTGGTCTCCGTCAATATATGGGAAAACACAAATGTCAGTCTTGGTCATTTCTCTAAAAAAACATCCTGAGAAAAAGCAGTTAATTAGCTTGGGAAAAAGTGCAAGCACCAATGGAAACAAAACCTTCCAACCTTATACAACATTCTAGGAAAACTGATAGAAGAATACAAAAGTGATGAGATGAAACATTTCTAGGATGTAGGCCACAAAATCAAGCTTACTGCTCTATCAGGAGAACATGGCCAGTTATACAGGACGATTGTGAAGCACCAAGTAATTTATCAAGCTCAGATGTCCAGGGCAGAGGGGGTGAAAGAGGTTTTAGTTTATATATAGGCTAGTCAGTAGATGAGAAAATGAAAAAGAAGGTGCTGAAACTCAGCCATAAGGTAAATTACACACTTGAATTAACAAAAAAAAAAGAAATGTGAATAAATACTCGGGGTTTGTATTTTCAGCTAGGATTAACAATCATCTTTTCTTCTGAAGAAAGGAGGTGAAATTTTTTCTGAAAGAGTCAAGCTCAAACATTCACAAGTCAAGAAAAGATTTGCTTCCTTGGGTAAAGTATTTCCAAGTTACACCTGCATTTACCATGTATCAGAGCTCCAAAAACCAGAAAGTTCAGTAAACACTAGAACACAGATTCTCAGGACATCTGTCCATATTCAATAGTAGTCAGTATAATAACATTAAGCCTAAATTGGTAACTAAAAAAGTTACATCAGAATTAGTTTTGACAGAACATGGCCATCAGTGCCTGTACTTTTATTTCTTATTTTATGTAAAAAAATTGGAAGCTTTTAAGAGTAAAAATTAATCCTTTTTTATCCACTGGTTTCAGAGGAGTAACCTTTACTTCACAGTGAGTATCAAGACAAGCAGAGGCAATCTACTTGATCCACTGCATCACAGCAATAACCCCAAACCGCAAGCATAACCAATGCCAAAAAGAACCTCATACCTTAAATCACCTTTAATTGTAGCAATCTTTATCAAGACTTACCATATGAGCAATAGCACACTGAGAGCCCTGGCTGCTGTTTCAGAAATTATGTACTGCTGTGCTACATTTGAAGGAGGACAATTGGGGGTTTTGGTGAAAATCAGTTTCACAAAACAGGATTGAACTCAGTACCTCAAAAAGTGCACAGGAACAGTTTTGGGCAGATTTGCAACTTTTTGAACTTGTGAAAAGCTGTGAAGGAGCTGTCACTTACTCTGTGTGGCCCTGAAAGACATTCACAGAATGGATAGAAGGATCTCTGAAATCCCACAGGCGGAAGGTGGTGTCGCGTGACGATGTCACCACCAGACGCTGGGTGGGATGTGTACAACAATGCGTGAGCTCTTGGTCGTGCCCTACAATCACACATGAGAACACGTAAGGTAATGAAAATTAGCCTTTTCATTTCCACATACGCTTGGAATGAAATGCTGATGATTTTTTCTTTTTTTCCCAAACAGAAAGGAGTAACAATCATTCTGAACTTTAATCCTGTTACTGCTGTAAAAGTTTGGGAATGTATTTGAAGGCAAAAACCACGCTACTTATTTCACATTCAGTAGTGTAGGTTGTTGCTGCTTAACACACCATGAACACAGCAAAAGCCTTCTGCAAGAACTAAAGTTTGGGTACATTCAATTTAAACAACTATTTTTTCATAGGTTAAATCATAAGCTTAAAAGAAGACAAATTCATGCTCACAGGATTTACAAGACTGCAATTTTAAAAACTATTACAACACTGAGCAGCAGATGGTACACACTCACATCCTGCTCCAGAGAAACAACTTACTTTTCTCAGCGCTTTAGTATCTACAAATAAGCCCTCATATAAAAACAAACCACCAATTTAATTTTTTTTTGTGAGTGAACAAATACCTGTAAGAGAATGGACAAGTTCAGAAGTCTCTACATCATACAGATTTGCTGTCCTGTCCCACGATGCTGTCACAGCTTGCTTCCCCCCAACAAGCCAGTCAGCTGCTATGACCACTCCTTGATGGCTTTTCAGTGAAGTTAATGGGGCTCTGACAGTGGGGCAATCACTGGAACCATCTCCATCTCCATCAGGTTCATCTTTATCTGAGATTTCAACTTCATCTTCTCCAGACACTTGCTGTAAAATGCAAGAGAAAAAAAAGATGTAGAATAAAAGGGAAAGAATGTCTCTAAGTTACATTTTGAAGCGTAAACGCTTCCAAATTCCCTTAGTGTGAGTGTGGGTAAATTAATTCTGCTGCACCCAGCCTATTTCAGCACTCACTATCACAAACTTAGTTGAAGGAATATAACCAGTAAGTTAAATGCAGTTTTAATAACTCCTTTTAACAACTTGTTGATGTGCAGCTGAGGGAACTGGAGTTGTTCAGCCTGGAGAAAAGGAGGCTCAGAGGAGACCTCATTGCTCTCTACAACCCCCAGAAAGGAGGGTGCAGCCAGTTGGGTGTCAGTCTCTTCTCCCAAGGAACAAGTAATAGGACAAGAGGAAGTGTCCTCAAATTGCACCAGGAAATGTTTAGACTAGATATTACACCAAAGGGTTATCAAGCCTTGTAACAGGCTACCAGGGAAGTGGCAAAATGTTTCTACTTCATTTTAAAATCTCCTCCAAACTCTTTAGCTCTGAGTATCAGTCCTCTTTACTACCTGGTAAGTGTATTACCCTAGAATTTCATTGCAGCACATTATCAATGGACTTTCCTCCTTTCAATTTTTAAAGGTAGGAAGCACCTAACAGGACACTGGCTATGTTAATCTTTGGGTAGACAGTAATTTACAGACATATTTTTATACATTAAAAGTTAAATCACTACAGCAACATTTGTCTGTTGGTCAATACACAGTCATCACGCAGTGCTGATGTAAACTGGATGCAAAATAAATTCTTTTGCTCATCATTAAACATCATTTTCTGAATTCATTTTACACTTACACAAGACAAAAACATCTTTCTTTTATGTTATTTGGGGGTGGAAAAGATAACACTTGTATTTTCTTTCAAAATGGAAATGCCAAATCAAATAAACTGAATCAGACACTTTCCATTCAGAAATCTATCTCATATTATACAGTCAGCTCTTGCCCCAGCTTAACCTACTGAGAAGCTCATGCTATAAACCATGTTTTCTTCACAATTTAGTAAGGGTGCTTTTAAGTAAAATAAACATTTGACAGGTTAGAGTAAATACTGACTAAATAAAGGCCTGGGGACAATAAAATCAGACAGTGTGATGTGTGCTGTCGAGGGTTGATTAGAAACCAATAAGGACTCAATTAAATAAATGCCAAAATTACAAGTCTTTACCATCAGTTTTTAAGCCACAGCAACTATAGCTCATACAGGTTCCTCAGTAAGTCACCCTACAAAAATGTAACCAGTTTAAAAAGAACTTCATTATTACAAAAAAAGAAGTTATCTGACTGTTCATTTACAGTTCACTTACACATTTACTACCTTGAACAAAAAGTCAATTCATGTACTTGAAGCTGTAAGTTCTATTCTGCACCAAATGCTTTTGAAAACATGAAGGGAGTCTATTTTCAAAGAAAAGATGAAATACAGCTGTTAAACTAAAACCTTGAAATCCCACCTTTGGCAGTCCTGAAATCATGTAATTTTTAAATTATGTGTATATTTAACATTCGGTCTTATCATAAAACCTGTATCTGATGAAATTGCTGTGCAATTAGTTTAGTTGCAGCAAGCTGATTGCTTACATTGCAGTCTGCAGTTGGCTGAGGTGTAGGCAACTGTACTATGTATCTCCAGATGTGAGCTGTCTGGTCTCCAGATGCTGCACAGGGGAAGAGAAGGGAAAAAAAGAGAGAGAGAGAGAATAAACAGGAGTATTTCCATGGGCAATAAAAACAAGCTTTAGTATTACATTTAGCAATACTGTCTAAGTTGCATCTTTTCCTAACAGACATGGTAAGCAAGCCTCAACATCTCAAACGTAACTCATTATGCAAGATACAGGCAACTACCAAATTATTTACTCCTACAGTGTACCATGCACTTGAATACCACACATCAGAACATGAGTCTCACCACTGCTCGATATGTAACATTTGAAGAAGGCATTTAATACATCACCAGATACTCATCTACTGCTTCTCAAAATACTGGTGCTCTTTATTCAGTGATTTCTTCCATTAGATGTTTTTACCATAGTTTTAACGAGAAGCCCAAAATAGGAAGTGTGAAGCTATTCCTCTTCTGCCTTAAACAACTCAGCTTAACTAGTAGCAGTTTACAGCTCAGAAGGTACCATGTGATTTTAATTCCATCTGCTTCAAAATAGACTGATTCATTATTAACTAAGGACAAACTCGAGATTGTCCTTGCTATGGTCAGAACAAACATGTTCTAATCCTGCAGGGCTGCTCTCTAGCCAGTCCTCCCCCAATTTATACGTGTGCTCAGCATTACTCTGTTTTAGCTGCAGCATCTGGCATCGGAACTTGTTAAATTTCATCCCATTAATCATCAGCCAGTGCCCTCACTTATTTGGATCCCTCTGAAAGGCTTTCTGTCCCTCATGAGAATCAGCAGCACCTTCCAGTTTGGTATCACCAATAAACTTTCTAATGATGCATTCAACTCCTGCATCCAGGTCACTAATAAATCTATTGAACAGGGCTGGCCCTAGAATTGATTCCTGAGGAACACCACTGATGATCCTTTGCCAGACAGATGCAGCCCCATTTCCTACAACCCTGAGCTCTGCCCTTCAGCCAATTGCCCACACAGCACACCATGAACCGGCTCATCCCACAGCTGGACAACTTGTCCACAACAACACTGTGAAGGAAAGCACCAAAACCCTTACTAAAAACCAGAAAAACTTAATCCACGACATTCCCTTCATCCACAAGGCAAGTGACCTTATCCTAGAAGGATGTCAATTTATTTAAGCAGGACCTTACCCTTTGTGAACCCATGGTGGCAGTGCCTGATGGCTGCACTATTCTTTAAATGCCTTTCAGCAGTACCCAGTATAATCTTCGTAATTTTTCAGGAACTGAGATTGGATTAACACGTCTGTAGTTCCATGGGTCTTTCCTCACACCCTTCTTGTAATATTGGAGCAACAGTAGTCAGAAGGGACCTATCCAGACTCCCAAGAACTTTGATAGGTAATCACGAGGTATCCTGCCATTAACACCCACTAGTTCTTTGAGTACTCTGGGATGAATTCCAGAACATTCACCTGATGCATCATACCAAGTATCTGGTTAGGAGCAGGCAAGCACAAATGACAACATGATATGAAAAACACAGATGGCAAGATCTAGCTCTGATTTGTTAGGCCTTCAAATATAAAAATAACTCAATCAATAAGGCTGCTGACAGAGAAGCAACCAGAATAAATTAGCAAATTACACTTATTTTCCATCAAGATTAACATACCTAACATATGAAAAAACATTGCATACCTGTAAGAGCCACTTGCTCAGTGGGATGAAACTTTATGGAGTTTACTGTATGAAAAAAAGTAAAGTTTAAAGTTAGTATACTGAAAGAATTCTTTCTCATTATTTTATCATTAAAAGCATTGAAAAATCAAGTAGTCTTAAATTTTCAGCAATTTTTGGTAGTAATCTTTTAGGTGATATAAAAGTGTAGTATCAAGGAAAGCAGCTACAATTGATTATACAACACATTTTCTAGCAAGTTGTTTCCTGAATCTAGTACAAGTAGCTCACATTAGAAAGGATAAACAAACCATACTCAAATTGTATGTAAGCTGA
This sequence comes from Cyanoderma ruficeps, assembly GCA_008694505.1. NCBI lineage: Eukaryota > Metazoa > Chordata > Aves > Passeriformes > Timaliidae > Cyanoderma > Cyanoderma ruficeps. Next base: position 5,606,862 of record VZDJ01000074.1, read on the forward strand.
CAGGAGATAATGCTCTGGACTTCCATAAAGACAATTTAAGTATCCATAATTATATCTAACTTAATGAACACTTACTATATGTTACCATCAGCATTCTGCTTATTACTTAGGATTGCAAGAACAAATGCCTGAAAACCTGATGCAAGTAACACAAATCAGATTTCAGTCCTGCAACCATATGTAATCAAAACATGATGTCCTGCAAGAATTCCATCAACCAACAAAGCTGTTCATTTCATTTCAGTGTAGAAGATTCAATTCAAGAGAGAACTTAGAACTCATTTCCATCCATTATACAAGTAAAATAAATGCATATGTTGTTGGGAGAGCGTGGTGTAATGAGTCTAAAAAGATACTCTTTAAACTGAGCTAACTCTATGGGGCACCAGCTGCTGGCATCCAACACCTTTGCACCATTGCAAATCAACTGTCAAACAAAAATAAGTTTTATTACATAAAGAATTCATTATTTCGATTATAATTTATAGATGTATATAGTTATATAAAATGTATACACAATATAATCTTTTCTTCTTGTTGTTCAAACACTGTTGTTTATAAATACAAGTTAGAACTTATTTTCATAGTTATCCAAATAGCAATTTTAAAAGAAAACTACCAGCATGAAAGTTCAAGTGAGTGAAGTTTTCAAACATGACTTTAGAGAACTTAGAGGTCCATGCAGCAAACAACCTGAGAAATCTGAACACATTAACATGTTACCAGTTGTTTCTATGCATTTATCTTTGTGCTGTAGGAGCTAGAAGTAATGTAGCAGGAAGAAAAAAGTACAACTCACAGCTGAAGCAGTTCTAGACAACTTAATTCTATTTGTACTCTTGCCACAAAGTTCGTGTGATGAACTGAGTTATTTAACCAAACAATCCTGGTCAGTAACTGCGTTCCTCACTTTCCCAGGGTATGATAACTCAAAGTGCTCAGTTCACAACAGCAAATTAAAGCTATGGAAAACCCCTCCAGTTTTGTTCTATAAAATCCTGTATTCTAAGAGGCAGAAGGGGATTAATCAAGTTCTTGTCAAACTGGACACCAAAAATTAAAATTAACATCAAAAATACTCACTGCACTGCACCTCCCCACCCAAAGAGGGGTTTAAAAAACAGTTTCCACAACATTCATGCTGGTTTAAAGAACGACTAACACCTATATTTAACTGTCTTAAAAACACCTATATTTAACCGTCTTAAAAACAAGATCTTCATATTATGAGGCAAACTATAAATGGGATCTTAAACAAAGAAGTGCAAAAAGATATTCACCCAGCATCTGTAGTTTTTAACCCAAATATAACACAGATCCTGCAAGACAGCTAATTTCTGATTATATAAACTTCTTTTGCTCTCCACACGCATGACACCACAATGGGTTGTGACATTTAGCTTCTGAGTGTAGTAACTGTGCCTGTAAATTTCTTTATATGGACTTGTTTATTCATTTAGCATTTGCAAAACTGTCTTAATGTGCCTCTCCAATAAAGAATCATATTACAAAATGTTCTCTGTAGGAAAATTAGTGGAACTTCACCATTGACTTGTTAACGATGTTGGCAAACCTGCAAGTGAAACCACAATAAACATTTCTGTAGCTGGCCAAAACGCATTTCCCCCTCCCATGCTCTGTTCCCAGTTTTCACAACATACCCTTATCTTACCTGAGCCAACATGCCCTACATACTTGACAAGGCACTTCCCTGTTTCTATGCTCCACAGCAAAGCAGTGTGATCTACAAAGATTAAAAAGCAGCTGTAAATAGTTAAAAACATATGTTTTTCATTTTTACCCTTTCAACAAACAAGTTATCTTCCACTGTAGCATATACCATAAGAAATAGACTTTAAATGTAGAACTCTTGACTACCACCTTATATAAAAAACGTAACATTTTCCTATCATTATACACATCTCCCCCAAAATAGTAAAGGTGCTGTCCTAATCAGATTAATTTGCAGCAAGTACTGAAAGGCAAATTCTACTTTTGATATTTTTCCTAACGTGGTTATATGCTTCTGTATAATGCTTCAGCTGTGCATCATGAGACTCAGACAAAAACAGAGAAAGCATTCCATGGTGAAAAAGGCAGTCACTACAAACAGGAATTTTATGCACAATCTATTTACTTCCTGCATGGAAATGCCAAATGCATACAGGTCACTGCAGAGCACTAAAAATTTAATTTGAAAAGGAAATCACTCCAAATGCCACTCCTTTATCCTGCCACACCCAAAAATAAACAACTTAATTATTTAAGTGGGTAGTACCTTAAAGCTGAATTGGAGAACAGCTGTTTCCAAGTTAAATCAGGACTAAGACAACATGTCCCACACAAAGACAAAATGTGCCCCCTCAGCAGGCATATAGAAATTGGAATAGTTCAGTTCAAGAAGCAGAGATTTCTGGTCCGTAAATATTAAAGTCTAGTCAGTACCTTTGTTCCACTTCAAATTGACCGATTCTGTCTGGTTATGATTTATTTCCCTAATAATTTTCCAAAACTACCCAAGTCTCTACATTGATTTTTGGACTATAATAGATTTAGTGACTTGCTCATTAGTACTTGTACCCCCTCAAGTGGAAGGAATAAATCTAATAAAGTAAAAAGAACTGAAAATTAAGATTTTTAGCTGCCTCTGTGTCCTGAGGCAAAAGACAGAATGCAAGAATACAAAAATATGCAAACTATGACCACATGTACAGTTTCTATAAAAAAGGGGCTAAACAATGCTAGGATAGAAAGCCTGCAGAGATCTTTGTACCCAGCTATATGGAATTCTGTGCCAGAGGCCTCAAGCAAGGAGCTCCCCATCCCACCCACCCCACCCAACATGCCAGAGCTGACTAAGGAGACTGTGACCTGCATGGAAGTGAACTGGCACATACTTTAGAAAGACCAACAAGTATGCTTGAACTTTCTAAGGGAAAGGAAATCCCAGTTTTAAGGAATTTTCAGCTACAGAACTTCTTTGACAGGACTGTTCCAGTGTGGAGCTCAGTTTTCAAGTATGCTTTGGATCTTTATTTGCTATAGCTTAGGGGCTTAACCCAAATTTTCTAAATATTCAAGCAACACAAAACTTTACCAGCAGATGCAGTTCCCAACACCACTGGCTGAGTTTTCGCGACACTGACATCCCAAATACCATCCCTGTGGCCAACATATTCCTTTACCAGTTGACAGATTGCCCTTGATGTTGTAGTTTTAAAACTGGATACAATCTGAAATAGCAGAGACACCAACATTTTTTTTCCACATCGATCCAAGATTAAGTAATTACCTCACAAATAAAAATAGATATGAACTTTTCCATTATTCTTTAATGTTTTGACAAATCACTATTGTCAAAAATTTGACATTTGATGGTAGGAAACTGAGTTTGGATGCAAATATACCTCTCATTTCTTTTTTCTTTTTTTTCTTTTTCAATAGTAGCCCTTTTACAGAATGCAAGACAAACTACGCTGTACTACAATAATGCAATCTTATTGGAATAATGAGTTGTACAAGTGCAGAGTGCATTTCTCATTCAGTCTGGGTAAGTATTTTAATGAGGAAAAAAAAAGACCAAAACCAGCAAAAGACCTTAAAACTTTCCTTGCCTGTTCCCAAATAAGTATATCTGGTAATTCAGACAGTCCCTGCTAGCCAGTGTAACGTGTTTGAAAAAAATGTACTTTTTATATAATTCTAGTAAAACCCAGAAACATTCCAATTTAAAACACTCACTGCTGTTTTTCTTTAAAACTGCATGAAGCTAACCAAATCAAACATCAACCTGAGTGCATATGCCTGTTTATTTGTGTAATGAAGCCTTTAAAAAAATATGTCAAACTCATTTAAACATTTGATAAGCATGCTCCCTCAAAGTGAAGCTATTGGGGAAAAAACAGAGAAGACTCATTAAATCCAAATTATTATGTGCATAAGTAATATCAAACTAAAGGAAAGTCTAGTAAAACAGTAAAACTACAAGTCACTCCAGTGTAGTAATGTTCAAAACACTCAGAAGCAACTACAGAAAGGAAGCAAATTGCAGAAATTCTACGTTTTCAGGTAAAGGGAAGTGCAATATTAAAAAAACCCCCAACTTTCTCTTGCTGAACACTTGAAACTAAGAGTCATGAAAGATGGCTTAAAAAAGTAAAGACCACTATTACAAATACCCTATTTTTACCCCACAAGTCTTGAAGCTCATAACTGTTCTTTAAGAAAGACTACCTCAAAAGCTTTTTTAAACTGAAACAAAAAGACAGCTTCAATTTATCAGTGTCTTCCTCAGCATGGAATTACAGGTTATCTGACCAGTTAAATCAAAACCTTTAAATACTTCAACACAAATCACATTAAGACTTATCTACAGCTTAGTAAAAGTTAGAAAGTTAATTAAGTCTACATTTCAGATACAATAAACTAAAGTTAAAATCCCATTAGTTTCTGGTATTAAAATAGAAGGTCTTAAGTATGTCATTAAAGCAAATTACTTCAAAAAAGGTTTTTAAAGCTAAAAGAAAATCTGCAGGAGCATTCCAAATCCTGAGCATGTCAACTCTCCAATGATGAAATGATAATGCCCTATTTGAATTCCAAATTATCAGCGAATATGCATTTTGATTTCACAGCAGCAGAAGGAAGAGTCATTACAGATGCACTGAAAAGAAAATGGGCTAATGGTGAAGATTATTAGCTCAACCATGCTTCAGAATGTCCTAAATTTTGAACACAATCCTACTGATGCAACTTTCACATTGAATACAGTCCTTAAATTAAATGGACTTGTGTATGAGAAGTGGAACAGCTGAATTAAGTACTAACAGGAAAGGACTAATACAGCTCTCAGCTCAAACTCCAAACTTGGTATTTTCCAACTGAGCCTGTGCTTGCATTCTGTCTTTCTAACGTTGAGTCAAACCCTCATGCAAGAGTTTTGTAGGAGAAACTATCCCCTACCCATCAAAAAACAAAATTTCCAAAACTACTGGACAGTGGTTTCACTGATCATTTAATGGCAAGGATGTAAAACTCCTTTTGAGGTATTAGCACTTCAATTAACACACAGAAGAAAAGAGTTCAAGAAGACTATCCAACAGTAAATATCCTGATACAGGTATTTACTCAACACACACTTCTTCCACGCTTTTTTTTTTTCCTTTCTTTTTTTGATGCCCTCCACTTCACATACCAGTAATTGTATAAACTACGCAGGGCCTGGACTACTTCCTGCTTTGCTAAACACATAAAAACAGTGTCCCAAGCCAGGAAAGGAAATATTTAAAGAACATGCAACTTGCTAAAAAGAAGTCTCTGCAGTGCAGAAAATTTCTGAAGTAACTTCTGTAGAACATCATATACAAATAAATGATCAACTACATCCTGAGTGTGTTTCACCTTTGTCCCTCCTCTTTCTTAAATTGATAGAGTTTCATGTACTTCCTTCTACAAAAAGATTTAATAGGGAAACAATTGTTTACTATGTAAACAAGTGAAAATTGAATACAAATGAAAACAATTGCAAGACAAACAGAGTGAGGCACCATGTACCAAAGTTTCTTACACAGATAGGGTATACTGGAAATCAGAATGAAAACTTGATTAACTCGGGACCAGTCCAGCAGCATTACACTGTGCCTGATGAATAGAATATCCTGTGAAGCAACTTTAAGCAGTGAGGGTAAAACTACATAATCCAAAAAGTTTTATTCCTTTTAACTACTGGGTGAATAAATACATTATTTTAAGAGTCTTTATCCTGATCTAGACAAATCAGAGATCCTGGAATTTAGTTTGGATGCAGCAAGTTACACCATTTCAGTTTAGTTTAGGACCCTGCATAAACAATTGATGCTTCCCTGATGCTGTAACAACTTTCAGAAGCCAGGAATCATTAACAGCAGCCATTACATTTTGTTACTATCAAAACATGGATTTCATATAATGATTCCTGCATCTAAAACCAACCGCAGCTAAATTACAGAATCTTGTCCTTTAACAAAAAAATTAGTTTAAAGAGTACCAAGTGCTTAACCTACTCTACCTCCTCAGGATTTGGACACTGATGGATAACCCTTGCTGCTAAAACCACGCTTTTCTGAAATGAGTTTTGCCAACTTCACATATAGCTAACAGATGAAAAGTATTCCAGTATGGAAATTACATATGAAGGACTTGAATTAAGAATGTTCACTTCTGCATTTTGCCCAAGAGAATGAACAGATTGCTTTAGTATTTTTTACCAAGTCCTAGTATTTTTTGCCAATATTAAAGCAGTCAAGGATCAGCCTTCTCATTAGATTAAACAAATATTGAAAGGTCTTTTCAGGAAAAAAAATTAATTCAATATGCACTGCCAATCTGAAAAATGTAATTGTGAGCAATTATACAAAACAATTGATTTGTAAAACTTGAGTATCTTCTAATTTTCCACAGGCAAAAAAAACCCCGATCCAAACAAACACAGATCCAAGAAACCCCCTGTAGAGCAGCAATATAAAAGAAGGGCTGAAGAGAAAACAGAAAACTGTCCCCCAGTGAGCTGGGAACACAAACATTTTGGGAAACAGCATTGTTCATTCTATACTCACAGAAAGTACAGCCATAAGAATTTCAAAGCTGTTGAACTCTCAAAACTCTAAATGTGTTTTTTCTCAGACAAGGTACTGGGAAACTACATCCAGTCAGGGTACAGATGGAAAAATCATGGTTTGTTAGAAAGTTATACTCTTTCCTAACTCTGTGCTATAGTCTCTCTGTGGGTCAAGAGACAAAAGGTTACAGCTTTGACTCTTCTGTGTAGGAAGGAAGGAGAGGTCAAAATAAAACACCCCTGTGAAGTGCATTCAGGTTTCAAAGAACACACCGGACAGAGATGCTCTCGATGTTGTAACTTCCCTCAGCTCCTGTCTACTGCCCAGTAAATTCTGACTCAAAGCTGTGAAAAAAAATACATCAGCACATGCAGATGTCTGAGGGCTACCAACTGATACAAGAGATGTGCATAATGTTCAGCTATTAAATTCTTCACGCTCCACTACTCATGGCTGCTTTGCTGTGCATGCATATCAGCTCCCCAGGAGTCTCCACCTCATACTTCCCACCTTCCCAAGCTGGAGCTGGGAGGTCTACCTGTCTTGCCCAGGAAAAAATATGAGTGCTACGCTGCAAGAAAGTAAAAGAAGACAAGGATTTAACACCTGCCTCAAAAACACAAAAAGAAAGAAAAAAAAAACCCACACAAAAACAAACCACAAAACTAAATCAAAGCAAACCAAAAAACCCACAAAAGACAAAACTACACTAGAAGGTACTAACTCAAAACTACGTAGTAGGTGTATCAAAACTATACAGCCCCTATTAATATCATGTTGTCACTATTTAAGTGGTCTCAGTAAAGAAATTTTAAGTCATTAAGTCTTAAAAGAGACACCTATATGCATCAAACTGGTAAGAATAAAAGTTTGAAAAATAACAAAATAAAAAGGAGGCCAAATAAACAACAGCAGCTTCAGTCTATTTCACTACCCTATTTTTACTCTCAAACTTTCATACTTAAGAGAAGGTATTTCCAAGACACCTACACCACATATCAGCCTGCATTACAGGTCACCACAGAGCTGCCTATACAGCTGGTTCACATACCAGATTCCACCGTGGTTTTCTCACATTTTATTTAACCTTAATAATGTATCATGAAATGACTCTAATATAGAGAAAAAAGAGCAGCAGGTAAACTTGAGCAGCAGGCAAAAATTGAAAAAGGGGACACAGCAAGGAAAGGAAATATACCAGGCTAATGCAGATGTAGAAAATGAAAAGCATCAGAAAGGTTAACTGTGCCAAAACACAAGCAAAAAAAGATCACTAGCTACTGATGAGCAAGCCTTGCAACAAAAAGGAAACAATTTGTTCTAGTCTCACAGCTAAAAATAAAAATTATTTTTAAAAAGAAATTTGTAATAGTACACATAGAAGCGCCTACTTAAATCCCCATTTCAACTGCAATACCCAAGTCTTTAATCAGAAATCCACGAGCATGTTCTCTATCTCCCTCACAAAACAGAATTATTTTTTTAGTTATATTTACAAACCAGCACTCCCACATACACCTGTGCACACACTCTCCCCTCCAATGCCCCCTCTTCAAAAAAGGCGAGCACTTATTGTAACAATACCATACAGTATGGTTGAAGTAATGGGTCATTGATGAATCCAAGATAAACATACTGTTCCTTAGGAGGCAGATTTACTTACAGACCAGCACCACCCAGCTTAAAGAAACCACAATTTACAACTTAAAAGACAAAAGACAGTCACGTTAGTCTCATGAGTACACATGGATGAGTAGAGATTTAATTTGTCTCATACCTTGCTAGTAGATGCCTTGTAAGTTGTCTTTAATTTCTGAGAAAGTTGACTGGTACTATGACTGGCTGTTGAGACAAATAAATTCAAAGGATGATATTTCAAATACAGCATCAGCTTTTTTGTACAAGTAGCTGATAATAATTCCCTTCAGGAACATTCTAAATTTTGGTCAATGAAGAACAAAAAAGTGAATTCAAAAATTCTGGTTTAGGATTCTTTGAGGCTCTCTTACCTTTTGTTTTCAGTTGTCCTTTGCTCAGTTCAGCACCATCAATTGTCTGTCCTTCACCCGCTAAGCGCTCATTCAGCGTATCAATCTCCCTACGCACTAACAAATCCAGAAACTCACATTACTACAAAAAACTGACTCTCATTAATAACAGCATTAACATACTATTTAAGAACTGTTACGGTTAGTAAGTATGCTATTTTATGCTAAGGAGAGAAAAGGAGATCAACTGGGATTTTATAAATGCAGGTCTCACCAAGACATAAAGCAAGACTCATGCTAAATTTTCCAGATCAACCTTGACCCAGATTCCACACAAAGTATTGGTGGCTTCTAATTACTCTTACTAATAAATGAGGCTAAGGTTGAACACCATGTATTTCTGTGAAATACATAGCCCATCTGTATTGAATTAAATCCAGCAGAAGACACAAAACTTGTGGCATCATAAATATTTTAGACACACAAGTGTAAGTCTAAGACACTTTAGAATTAGCACATCCTTTCTTAACACAGGTTTTATTAATCACAAAATAGCATTCTCCCCAAATACCTGTCCACTACTAGAGTCTCACAGGAAAAGCAGTGCTGCAAATGACTACTTTCTGTACTTTGGAATTTATTTTTTTAAAAAATATATTGTGTACAATAACTCCAGCAATAGTGTAGGAATTAGATCAAGAACAAAAAATTTTAGACTGAGTGTGAGAAGAGAAAAATTTAGAAATTGTCGGGGGGATGAAAGGAGATCACAATCATAACTAAAGCTGTGAGGTGAAGAAAGTAAAAGAAATGGAAATGGAAAAGAAGGAAAATAATCACACTCTGGAGGGTACAAATCCACCACTTGTTTTCTGACAAGCATTTCTGAAGGCTGGGGAGGGAAATTCTACTTTTCTTGCTGCCAGCCAACTTCTCAGCAGGAGGCCGAGAATTCAGTTGTGCAAATTGTCAATAAAAAATGTGTACTTTTGATGACAGCCTTTAACCAACACAATCACAGGTTTTAAGAGAATAGAACACCCAGAATATGTCAGAAAAAGCAGGCAAGAAATTTTGTTGTTGTTGTCATTGTTGTTGCTGCAACATGAGTGTCTGGTTTAACAGTGGGAACTGATTAGGTGTGGAAAAAAAATTGACTTGGACTCAAATCAGACAGATTCCACAATCCAGAATCGAAACCAATGTAACACAGCTTAAAATTCCAGCAAGGGAGGCTTTACTATATTACTGTACAGGCCTGTGTTACGGAACTTCAGGTCCTCTTGGATCACTTGCATTATCAGACAATTGCACTGTCATCAAACAATTTTTTTTTTCAGACAACACCTGGAACTTTTATCTGAGTGCTTGACTTCAAAACTCCTGAACAGCTGCAGGTACTGGTTATGCAATGTGTAAGACATTTGATCCAAAACCACCCCATTTTATACTATTTCAAGCAAGTCGCTTTTCCAGTTTTATTTATTAATATTACATCATAAAAATTAAGCCTGTAAATACAAAACAAAGCCAAAAACTTCAAAGGCTGGATGGAGTTTCTGGAGATTAACATCACCAGGGCCTACAATGATAAGGAGACAGACCCTTCACTGGCTTTGCCCAAGAGTCAAGGTGGGGTGACAGACATCAGTTCTCACTGCTTGCATCAAAGAGCTGAGAAAGTGATTTTTCTGAAAAGGTACAAACTCCATCTTTGGCTACAAGTTCAGAACAACTCCTAAACTGCTCACAGAAAAACTACACTAATTACACTACAATATCCAATGTAAGTATTTTAATCAGTGTTACTATAACCTAAATACAAACCATTCGTAAGTTGCCAGAAAAAAATAGATACTCACATTCCAAATTTTCAATATACAGGTTTTCAAATTCCCGCTCTATTTGTCCAAAAAGTTCAAGGAGTGTATTCCGGACAGCAGATGGTAACTTAGAATCCTAGGAGGCAAAATATTGGGGGGGTCATATTTTTCTTTACATATATTTGATAAAATTACTCTTCAGTCTTGAACTGATTTTAACAGTCATCTCAATGTCCCAGCAAGGAGGGAAATAAAACTACTGCTAGTGTAGAACACAAAACAAATAGCTCTTTGCATCATAAAGTTATTCATTTTATATATTCTTTCTCTTTTAGGGGATAGCATTCAAATCACCTATGATCATTGTTTTAGCTTTCTTTAGTAGAGAAAAATTATAAAATTAAGATACATTTACAATTCATTTAAAAAACAGAAAGTAAGAAAAAATTCTTTTTAATATTAGTATGTTTCCAGTTCAAGAAAAAAGAATAACTGTGTTTGATAAAGTAATTTAAAAGTCTACTATGCAATAAGTTAACAAGTTGTGAACACAATGCATTTTATTACCAAAGCTTAAGACAAACTAGAATTTTAAATCTATTTTTAATATTTACCTACTTCTGTCACTAACCTAAGTGTGAAGAAGACTAGTTTCCAATCCTCTCCTCCCCAGATATTTCTCGAGCATTCTATTCTTCAGTTGCTCGTAGAACACAGTATGTAAATTGGCCCACTACACTTACTTTTTACCCAGGCAGCCAGCAATAAACTTCTTTTTAAGAAAGTTTTCACTTAACTGAGTCACCTTCCGCCACAGCCCCGGGAATTGTGCGCAGGCACAGCAGGAAAGGCCGGCCATGACCCTCCCTGGCTGTGTAAGTTACTTCCAAAGTTTTAAAGAGAGAGCAAGAGAAGCCATTCACAGCCATGCCCAATTTTACACGGGTTCACAGCTGGCTTAAGCTGTGGCACTGTGCTGGAAGAAGTGGGACCGTGCTCCTTAAGCCCCCCTACACCAATCCTTTCTTCATCTGCCTCTCCCTTGATAGGGTGCTCTTGTTCAGGCATTCACAGACAACCAGAAGCAAAACAGATCCTAATTAAAACCAACTTGAAACAAAACTGATTAAACAAAAATACTAAATACATTAAACACTATTAAGAGAAACACTGAAGTTTGAAGAATTATTTCTACTTCAATTACCCAATAATTTCATACAGCAAGGTTACAGAAGAAACTAACTTATCCTACAACTTTTGCAACTAAAAGAGGAGATGTAGAGAAGTTTTTCAAACCACTTCTCAAAGCCTGAAAGTATAAACAAATGTAAACTTGTAATGAGGTAACCAACATAGTAAAATGCATTCACTTCCTTTCCTCTCTTTAAAATTGGCATTATTTAAAACAGCTCATTAAAACAGCATGTAATAATGTTATCTCTTGATCTGCAAAAGTCCTTAGCTAGATCCCATGCAGTTTACAGCTCCACTGTGAAGGGGCATTAATACTTTCCACTTGATAGAATCTGCCACCTAACTGCTCAAGGTCAACAAAATCAAACAAGGTGATAGATAAAACATTCTAAACGTCTGTTGTATTAGAGCATAATACACTTAGGGTTTGCTAAGAAATACTAAAACAGCTTAACATTTTGGTTTACTATGCAGGGGTGACAGCATGTCTTGACCTCTCAGCTGCCCTTCACACCTTTCCTGAAGTAATGCTGCAGTAGTTCCAAATGCATGAAGAGTTTCCTCTCCAGGTACTTGCATTCTCCAACTTATAGATGACTAGAAGCAACAACCTAGGCTCTGTTAATTCCCAAAAAACTAATACCACGATTTACTGAAAAACCAGATTCAATTAAAAAAAGTCAAAATACTGAGAGAACACCAGGTTTTCCCTTCAGCATATCTGCAGACGACAGTGTGAGGTTTCTCACAGCCAAACTCCATTTGCATTTCAAACCAACTGTCTGATAAAAATCAAGTTTTGCATCATCTTTGCCACTCCCACACTAACAATGTGTAGTCAGTTTGACAATAAATACTTTTTAAATTGGTACTTGCTTATCTTTGCCAGAACTGCTTCTGACAGAAGCCTTACCTACAGGTAATCTCAGAATTTTTAGGTGCAACACTGCAAGTCCAGATTGCACCCACGACACCGACGTGATTAAGAAAGCTACAGAAGCAGTGGCTGCTGTTCTTTCCCTTCAGTTTAATTGCAGCAGAGCACACCTTCATTTGAGCCAAACAAATAAAAACCCACACAAACAAAAATCTGAGTCAGCTCACACTTCTGCCAGGCAGGCAGTATTTGTTTACTTTATGGAAAGGAATGCAGAACAGCCTTCCAACTAATATTTTCCCTGTCAAAGTCATCATAAGAAGTATTTGGTTTATTCATATTTCTGGGTTGCTACTGTTCCAAATGCAAAGTTATGAAAGCAAGAATCAACCTTGAATCAACTTTTTCTTTTGCAGGTGGGGGGAGAGGTTGCAGTGAATAAACAGGCTGGGGTTTACACTGTTTTATGGCTTTATCATTCTTGTAAGAATACACAGAAGCTGATAAACTCCACAGGTCTCAACACAACCTGAAACACAGTCAACATCCACATCAGTGATCTCCAAAGGCAGTGAGCACTTACAAGCAACAAAATCTGTTGTTCCTGCAGCTTTACTGGACATATTTCAACAAGAAGTTTGTTTAGCTTGTCCCTATAGAAAACACATTAAAAAGTGATGCAAGCTCCCAAGCATCACCTTACCTGCCCTTCCAACATGTCTCTCTGCAGTCCCGCCCGTTCCTGCTCGGAACTGTTGGTCCTTCGAATGGAAAGGCTGTGGGATTTACGTTTCTGCTTTGCCTGGCGAGCAGATGCACAGCTTCCACTTTCTATTGGCATTACTTCAAAAAAACAGCTTCACAGAGGCTCCTATGATAAACTAAGGACAAGCATTACATATTACAAATTGCTTTGCCAAACGAACCACAATGTAAATATTCTTCTCAAAATGGAATATTTAGTTCTACTAAACTTTGGACTTGTTTGGGTTGTCATTAAAAAGAAGAGACCCCTTTTACTTACAGCTGTTCTTCAAACAACATTAATGCAAAACCATATGCATCTATGTAAATAGAGAGGAATTGCTTCTGCATTATTTATTCATTAGCTGACAAACCTCCACAAAAGGAAAATAAATTCCACTTCCTTGCTCATTTTGGAGAACACCAGCAGAGACAGCCCCAAAATGCTTCCAGGAAACAACTTTTATGCATACTACAGTTCACTGAAATGCATGCAAAATTAAAACCCAGCTGGAAAATGAAAGCAAACATGGTAATTTAGGGACACTGTCAGGTTAAGAATGTATTATTCAATTTTAAGCATTACTATACAAAATTTAACAGATGTCTTTGTTCAGACATAAGCAGAAATTAATTTTCATGACAGAAGTTCTGAAAACTACCTTCCACCATTTCTGGCAGCTCATGGTTTCACTTCCCTTAATAATGAAAGTGCCCATGAACTTAGGAGAGTAGTGAAAGTGCACCTGACTTAACAGGCTGCTGGTGATTTGGTTCATTTCTGTCACCTTGACAAAGCCAAATATATGCATTTTAATATGCCTAAAAACACCTGACAGTATCTCCAAACAGTATTACCATGTATGAGCTACTGCTTCCCCTGTTTAAGAAAAATCAAATTATGTCTGATTTATTGCATAAATGTGGAGAATATATATGAAAAATCAAATGATGTTTGATTGTATAAATATGGAGAATATGTTCTTTACAGTCAAAATCGTATTTTTAGAAACATTTAATTACAGGATTTTTTAAATTTAAACCCAACATTTAACAGAAATTATTTTTTGTTTCATAGGGTACCAGTTGTTAAACATTTCAAATGTTTCAGGATTGATTACCCAAAATTTTTCAATCATGCACAATGAGAACAAAATAAAAATTCATTCTCCAGCATAAATCATTTCTGAAACAACAATTAAAACTTAAAATAGGTGCAATAGCCTGCAGAGAAATAGGAGAGCAGAGTTGGCAAAGCTAACCAGGCAACTGAGCTTCCTTTTAAATAAGTTGATCAGAGAAAATTTAAACCAAACCCAGGGCCACTTCCAATTTAAGATCCGCCAACACGCTGGATCTCACGCTAGGAATGAGCACCACTGCTATTAACAAGATCAGGCATTAACCACTTCAGGGGTCTGACATGGTGTTTGCAGCTTTTGAACAGATCATAAAGCCAAGGAAAAGCATACCTTACTAAAAACACAGTATGGACCGTGAATAAAAAGAGCTTCTAAGCTCCTTTGGGTTTTATATCACAAAATGAAAATGTATAAAGATACAGAAATTTGTATCTAAAATGAGACTAGATTTAGTTAAGATTTTAATGCCCATCCATCCTTATTAAAAAACTTGGTATTTTAATTAGCTCTTGGAACAACCGAGTTCCAGTAACCTGACACCAATTCCATAGTGAATCTAAAAATTTAGGTTGCACCTGTGACCTGTACTGTACTAAAAAAGTTTTTTTCATATTCTCTGGATTCCACAGAGTCCTCTCCTGCACCTAATCCCATCAGAGCTTTTTATATGTGATTAATCAGCAGTAACTAAATAGCTATATTCACAAATTAAATCAGAGACTGGAAAAAACTACCATTGGGTAGTTCCTTATTTGCCTAAATTCTGCTATTCACTGTGGCTAGATTCCTCTAAAAATTTCTTTAAAAGTCCATCCCATAAACAGTTATTGCCAATTTTGTGGGCTTCACTAAGTATCTTCCTGTTCATGGACATATGGTCAAGAATGAGGAACAGGTTTTCTGTGCTCACCACATTTCTATTTCTTTTCAAAAGAGGATCAGATCCCAAGCATACATATAAATATATTCTCTCCTCTTCCACCCTGCTTCCTTTCTCCCTTGGGAACCACTCGTTCAATGGCTGTCAGTTACCACATTCTGCAGTTTGGGATTACATTTTAAGGGCAGAAGCATCAGTGTGCACACAGGTAGATTTGTTAAAACAGTTTTATTCCTACACATAGCTACATATAATCCCATAAATCCATTAACATCATTTCACTTAAGATTCAGGGGCAGAGGCGGGTAAAAAAAAGAAAAGAAAAGGTAATTTCTAATCCCTGCCAGATGTGGCTCTTGAACTGTTAGACTCGAAGATGTTAATGTGGCTTATGCCTTACCAGCCATTGTTTTAACTATGTTAGTTTCCACTTGCCCTTTCTGCCAAGCTACTTCATTTTGGAGGATGTTACTGAGCAATATCCTTTTTTTGAGTGCTTAATAAAATCACAGAATGATTTGCATTGGAAGGGACCTTTAAAGGTCATCTAGTTGCACTCCTCTGCAACGGGCAGGGACATCTTTACCTGCATCAGGTTGCTCAGAGCCCTGTCCAACCTGACCTTGAATGTTTCCATGGGTGGGGCACCCATTGCCTCTCTGGCAACCTGTGCCCACATTTTACCACCCTCACCATAAAAAATTCTTCCTTCTGTTTAATCTCAATCTACCCTCTTTTAGGTGAAAACCATTATCCCTTATCATATCACTATAGCCCCCGGTAAAAAGTCTGTCTTTCTCTGAAGTTCCCTTTAGGTATTGAAAGACCCTGATAAGGTCTCCCCAGAGAATCCTCTTGGGCTAAAAACCCCATCTCTCTCAGCTTTTTTTTCACAGAAGAGGTTTGCAGCATTCTGATAACTTCTTGGCTCTCCTCTGGACCAGTTCTAACTGTGCCATTGCCTGTCACTGGCTGCACGCACACGTTTCTGCCTCATGTCTGGTTTTTCATGCCCCAGTACCCCCAGGTCCCTCTCTGCTGGACTGCTCTCAATCTGTTCACCCTCCAGCCTGCACTGATATCAGGGACTGCTCCAACCCAAGGCACAGGACCTTGCAGTTGGCCCTGTTGAACTTCATGAGGTTTGCATGGACCCACTCCTGAAGCTTGTCATGGGGTCTCTGGGTGCTATCCCTTCCCTCAATGAATCAACTGCAGCACTCAGCATCGGCACACACAGATTTGGCAGCTATACACTCTAGCACATAGAATTTAAAGGGACACAGTCATATGCATGAGATTAAATCTCTGCAGAGTGAAATTCTCATGTTCACTACACAGAAGTTTCTACTTTGGCAGCTCGTGAGCAAACGGAGCAGACTGGGTAGGAAACTGTCTCTGTTTGGTAGCAGCACTTCACCTGCAGCCAGTGTCACTGCCAGGGACTGCCCTCTCCTCATGCAGCAGCATGACACACCACCCATGCACGTTCTGGAGAGGGCAAACATGCAGCTGTTCCCAGGCTCGGCAGGAGGGTGCACACAGCCACAGCAAAGCTGAAACCAAAGAGGCCACAAGCAGGCATGTGCATACACAGGATGGGAAGGAGAAGCTAAGGGGAATAGCTTCACTGCCTTTCATATTATTGTTCTGAATCCCACCAAACAGCCTTACAAACTTTGAGTAAGGGAGCAATAATCAAAGAGGTTTTTTAGAACAAGGATTTGAATTCAGTTTTAAAACAGTGACAGTGTCCCTTTAAATATTAACTTCACTTTGACAATTTCAGAAGTCTTCTGATTCTAACTGCAGCAGTAAGAAGCTACAGTTTTTTCCAAGAGTAGATTTCAAAACAGATCCTTGGCAATATGATGCTAAAAAATAAGGTGCTCATTTCTAGCAGTTACCTGATTCCCCTTATTATGTAAGGTTTTCAAACAATGAAAATTACCTGTCCAGAATATCAGTGTCATGTTACATATCCTATGAAAACCATATTAAATATTGATTAGTGAAACAGTCAGTAGTACACAAACCAGTCAAAGTCTTTCACATTTTTGAAACTTTTGCAGTTAGAACACACCAGACAACGGGAAAGGGCTGATGAGGAGAAACGAACACAAGTCAAAGCTAGGCACCAAATCCCAGTCAAACCAAGTAAGAAAAAAAGTATTTCAAAACAGTCCATATATTATTAGCCAGATACAGTTAAGATTAACTTTTGAGTGTTCCAAATGGGTTCTGAAAAGAAAAATTCACTAAGGTCACTTTCCTTCTACACAGTAATGCCCCAAGTAGGATGGAAAAACCACCAAGTATTGGAATCTTGCTTCCTGAATCAAATGAAGCTAAATTCACAGAAGCTAAAAATTAGCAATCAAGCATAAAAAAGGCTGAACAAAAGTACTTTCTGAGAAAAAAAGGGAGAGGGGGAGAAGGAGGAAGTGTATTGTATAACTAAACTATTTTCACTAAGGGTGGCAGTTCACAAGTACTGTATTACTAAAAAGTGAGATTAAGATACATACTGAGCTATTCTGCTCAGTCGTTTTGGAAAACACTAATTTGCATAGACTTTACACAATGATCTGTCAAAGCCTCTCAAGGACCTACCTCTCTAACAATGTAAATCTGCAGAAATAGGGGAGGAAAAGATGTTCCAGAAAACATCCAGACCACAGGTGGTTACTACTTGCTGAATGAAAAGATATTCCAGTATTTCAGATATGCTGTTTAATTAAACTCGCAGGATATTTTACAGGGTGTTAAATTGAAGTTCCGCCACCTACCTTTCTGTAACAGATGTACTCAGTCACAGGAAATATTTCATCAGAGCAACACTAAAGAGCAGATGTGTAACCAATTACTGGTTTAGTCAGCAACAGAGAAACAGCACCAACCAAGAGTGCACACTCTGGCCTTACCAGACTGAAAAACTCACTGCAGCAATAACTAGTTGTACTTGCCTACTTCTGCTTTTGAACACGGAACAAGAAGGCTGCTGAAAGGAGAGAATTCCTGGGGTATGCATGTTGTCGAAGCCAGGGAGAAAAGCTGTTTTAAGATGTGTCAGAGCACAGACAGAACGGCTACAGTATTGCATTTCCTTTTTTGTTCATTCAAGACAACACACAAGTCTGTAAAGGGAAAGCATCGGGAAGATTCAGCAACATCTTCCTCAACAACTCCCTGCTCCATTTTCTTTAGAGTTTAGAAATAGCAATAGTTACTATTAAAATGTTTGTGTCAAATGAAAAAAAAAAACCCACACAATTTTAGTGTATTTGTGTGTGCTTAAATATCTTCATCTCATGTCTCACATTTTCAAATATGGCTTAGAAAAATTCTGTGTATACTACATAAAAGACAAAGGCATTTTACAACAGTAACTATTGTCTAGTTCAGCATTAAAACCTTACAATACAAAGATGCCCGTTAATGTAGTGGAGTGTGTGGGTTTGGGTTTTGTTTTTTTCCCAAAGCAGAGAGAGAAAGCAGAAAGAGAGGAGAATGATTACAGTTATTAAGGTCTTAATTACATGGAACTCAGTTTGACAGTATTACTCATGAGTTAAGGGAATTTAAGTATCAACATATGCCACTACACTCTTTATTAATATGCAAAGAAATCAAATTTAAAGGAGTAAAACTTCCATTTTGAGGTCTTCCGTGAACAATTTGCTTCAGTGATGCTGTACATTCAAGTGCCATTAATTCAATGCAAGCCTCAAGACTACAGCACACCTGAGAAAGATCAGACTAAACAGACTGCTTTGTAAGACTGGTTGTTTTGCTAAAGGTAAATATTTAGGAAACAAAACCATACCAGATCATCACAGATGATGCTAGAAACACTAATGTGTGTGCTCAAACCCTGTGAAATCCACTCAAGCATTACAACATTGATTTTCTTATCTAAATTTAGTGCAGCTTTCTTTCAAATGAAACTGGATGTTCCTCGAAATGTAAAAGGGGAAAGCAGGCATCCACCACTGAAAGTGACCACCTCCTTTCAACAGAAAGCAAAGAAGCTGCACCAATAAATTTTAAGTATGTTATACAGCTGAAATCGAGGATAAAAACTTTAACACATTAGTGAGTACCTACTGTAAGCAAGCTTTTAACACCAACATCCAAATGTAAGCCAGCCCAGTTTTGCTGCTAGCAAGCTTTGATCTTGCTAATTCAACTATGTCAGCAAATGCTGCAGTCACACCAAAATGCAGGGCTGACCCAGCCTGCCACACACTCTGCTAAAGCAAGAAATGCTGCTCTCACCATACAAGCTTATATTATCTAATACTAAACAACAGCAATAATCAGACTCGGATTATTTTTTTTTAATATAGTAGAAACCTCCCTGGGTCCACTAATAATCATCAGACTAAGACCTATTTAGTGAAATTGCTGATGTCCTCCTGAAAGCTTCCCTTTGAGACCAAGGCCACCTGTGCTCACTAAGGGTGCTCATTGTTTCCACTAATTCAAATAGTGCAAGGTACAATGTAATCTTAGGTTCTACCATATTACTAGATAGTAACCTATCAGTATATATTGTATCTTCTTTTATTTATAGGTGTTGATGAACTGACTTTATTGAAGAGTTCAGCAAACAGTATCAGGTCCTGCTAAATTACTTACAGCTGGTTAACTCCTAAAATATGTTTGAAGGGTACTTTACTTCCTCAGCTGTTTTGCAGGCATTGCAGCTCCCATTTCTGTATTAGCACATCCCTAACAGCCAAGAATTAGTCTACATGCAGGCACAGGGATGCAAATATAAGACCTGAGGGTGAGGAATCCTAAGGAAGTTCAAGAGCAAAGGCAATTTAACCAGGTGTTTGTTCAAGGAAATACTGCATCACACTCAGAAGCCAGAATCTTATTCTGCTAGTCTCTAAAAAAATAATATTTATGTACTTGTTATGGATGTACTAGATGAATTGCTATTATGGTCTTATCCGAGTACAGTGACCCTGGTATCGTTGCTCTTCATCTGGGAATATATTATTTGCCAGTAATTTAGAATTTTTTAGTTCTTAAGACTTGAACAAAAGCAAGTAATTTTGACTCTAACTGTAATACATCTAGCAAGCTCTTCAGAAGCACCAATAAATAATCTCTGCACAGCACATTCTTGAAGCATTACCTCATCTGGTCTAGCACAGAGAACTACGGAACCTACCAACAGTCCATGTAAGAGCACAGTGAGCACCCAGCCTACCATCCTGATCATCAAGCCTAAAAATAGTCAGTACATATTGCTTGAGGATGACAAAATACAAATCACTCTGGCTTGCAAGGAGACCATCCTGATTCCTATCCATTCCTCACTGGTCATTCACAGAGCACTAACCAACTCTCCACACAGGGTTTTGAAGGGTTGGCCTCCAGAAAAAGCCCCTCAGCCTGGCTTTCACTTCACAACACAACCCACTAGGTCCAAGATGTAAAATGATCCTAATCTCATCTCAAATTTATAGAATGCAATACCACTTAATTCTTCCTTACTTGGCACATACTAGCTCTGGCTTGCAATTTCAGGATTTCATAGAGGTAAGATCTTCTTGTAAGACATTATCACCACACTCATAATATTTGTCTTGCGACCTGTACCTGTACAGGTCTTGTGACCTGTACAAACAAACTTAAGCACTTCAGTCCATATTAAAGACTGCATGCTTCAAACAAGTCCTGAATTAAAGAAACAGATGGTGGAAGGGCCTGTCTGTATTAAGGAGGCAGTCTCATCTTAGAATCTTTCGATTTAAAATAATAAACCTAGTTCAGGGACACACATACACACAAACAACTGGCATTAAAAGACAGTCAATGTTACAGCTGGCCTCTGCCTTAAATTCTAATGTTTGGTGCCAGTACCTTTTCTTAAAATATTTACCCAAGTCCACAACACACAAAGCTACATCTAAGTTATTACAAGACAGGTTAGAGCGGACACCATGCACAAAGATTATCCAATCTAAACTACTCATTAGAAAACATACTTGTGGATTCTTGAGGCTACCAGGTCTCTTTCAAAAACATCAAGAAACACCAACAGCAGACTTGCTGGGAAAGCAATTTCAGAAATTTGCTTAAGGAGAATGATGCAGTTGTAATATTGTAAAATAGGTGCCTGAACAATAGATGTTTGTATCATGTCAAGGTGTACTCAATGACACTGAATCACTTCAAAGAAGCTGTTCCACCAGTTCGTTACATAAACCTTCCATGACATTACTGTTATAGAAAGCCCACTTTAAGTGCAATAACAAAATAAATCTGACAAGCTGGACAAGAAAGATAAAAACACACACAGAAGTTCCTCTTCTCTCACAAACACCAAGACGTCCTCGAGCCACAAATCAACACTTACCTTGAAAGTTTTCCTCGTCTTTGCATCAGGAATGGAAGCTAACATCCACTCAACTTCTGAATACACTAAGCATATCTATTCTTCCCTCAAACTTATTTTCACAGGGATTTAGCTCAGAAAAAGAGAGAACTACTGAAGATGGCTCTTTACAGACAACTTTTATCCATCTTGGACACTACCATGTCATCCTCCCACTGCTGATGGCCTGATTTGCCCCATGCCACCACAATCGGTTCTCCCTCCATCATTGACTGTGCCCCATTTCAGAAATTTGGGCGTTTCATGTTTACAGGTTTTTGTATACTTTGTATATTTTGTACATTTGTAAAGGTGTCAAAGGATCTGAACTCCACCTGTAAACTACTGGGGCTCTACTCTTGGCTTGTCCTTAGGATACACAAGCAGCACACGAACAAAGTTAGCGAGAGGAGTCTCCTCAGCAGCACCCTCAGCTTCCCTACCCGCAGACCTGGAACCATCCCTACAGCCTCGGGCTGGAACCGCTCAAAAACCGCGACACACAGTAGAGGAAGGAGAGCTTATTTTCGGTTATTTCGTGTTTTTATAGGAGAACGTGCAAGTCATTTCACGCGGAAATAAAGCGGAATAGGACGGGCAAGGGAGGGGGTGCCCCGGCAGCAGCCCCAGTTTGCGCCGCGGGCCTGGGCGGCGGCGGCGGCACCGCGCAGGTACCAGGGCGATGGTGCCACCGCCGCTGCCCCGGACCCCGCCCGGACCCCCGCACCCCTCAGCGCCTCGGGCGGCCGCGAAGATGGCGGAGGGTCCGCGCCCCGCTGCCCCCGCACTCACCTGTCAGCAACAGCCGCGGCGGCGGGCGGGGAGGGGCAGGGCCGCAGGCGGCGCGGAGAAAGAGGAGGGGAAGGATGAGGACAACGAGGAGGAGGAGAAGGCGGGAGGGGCAGCAGCGGAGGCAGCAGCAGCGACGATCGCGGCGCCGCTCCGGCAGGACGCGCCTCCCCGGTGCCGAGCCCTCGCGGCGACATCCGGCGGAAGCGGCGCGGCCCCCGCTCCGAGCCGCGATGGCGACGGGCTGGCACCGGGACAGCCTCCCGCCCGGTACAGCCCTCGGGCTCGGCAATGTCCCCGGTAGCAGGGACAGCCTCCCGCCCGGCGCAGCCCGCGGGCTCGGCAATGCCCCAGCCAACGGGACAGCCCCGCGGGCTCGGCAATGTCCCCGGTAGCAGGGACAGCCTCCTGCCCGGTACAGCCCTCGGGGTCGGCAATGTCGCCGGTAGCAGGGACAGCCTCCTGCCCGGTACAGCCCTCGGGGTCGGCAATGCCCCAGCCAACGGGACAGCCCCGCGGGCTCGGGAATGCCGCCGGGGCCAGGCAGGAGGTGCCCCACCACCACCCCACTCCTCGGTCCCGCTGCTCCCCGGGTCACCTTAGTGCTGGAGGTCAAACAGCGGAGTTGTGTTCGGCCTGACCGTGGCCCTCGGGGTAACACTGTGTTAGTTTGCCGTTACTGTTACCGAATTAAAACTGCTGCTGCTTTAGTTAGTCAGTTACCTCCAGTAACACTGGATCGGGTGGACTGACGAAGGAGATTAAACTTTCCTTAAACACCACTGGAATTCCATAATTTTCTTTTAATACAGAAGGGCAGTGAGGTACCGAATGTAGAGTTTTTCTACTGTGTCTGCAGAGGGAATGACAGAGGCAGCACATCAAAGCTAACCACGACGTTCTGCAAGTAGGCTGTTCACTCTGAAGCCTACAACACGTAATTGAAATGTGATTAATTCCTCTGCTGATTACACTTTGAATAAACCTCCACCTAAAATTCTTATTCATTATAGCAGATAGTGAAAGTCAAAAGAGGCCTTCCCCTAATTATTTTCTCTCTTCCAGCAGATTATCTTAACTGCCTTAGAAGAGGTCTGTAAAAAGGCCAGAAGAACATGTGCCAGTGAGTGCTGGAAATATTACATTTTCTTTTAATCTGCTTCCCAACTACAAGTCTGCCTGCAGTTCTCATTTGTCTTTCTTCCTTTCTATGCACTTCTGTGCATGTCTTAAAGCTGTATTAAACAGCAACAAAAAATAGTGGTTTACCTATTTACTAGCACAGCCCTCATTACTAGGGGTCATTCTCCAAAATCACCAGCCTAACTGGTTGAGAACATTCCATGATTTTAACCTATTCTCTTCTTCAAAGCCACTAAAAGGAAGCAAACTAATTAGCTAAATGGCTTTAAGGAGTGGAAAAGAGGGAAGACTGCACAGGCAAAAGGAGAGGGACAAGAGATGGAACAGAGAGGCCCAGGAGGAAGCCTGAACACAACTTGACCAAATGCCCCAGTTTGACGCTTTGAATTCTCTTGAGAGTTGGTGCAGTTGTGGGTGGCTCAGCCATCTTAGCCAAGTGAGAATTCGAGTTTTCAGCTGTTCAGTTGCTAACTAGACATTTTTAAACCTCATAATCCTTACCAAAATTACTTTACCCTAATATAACAGCACTGTACTGTAACAATTTTAGCTACATATATGAAGGAAAAAAAATGTCCACAGGAGTACAAAGATCCACATCAGGGATTTCTGGGGGAGAACACCCGGCAGCTTTCTTCTCCTCTGGAGCAGCACACTCCCTAGGAACAGGGGGCATTACAGAAATGACCATTTTTTTACCTGAAGAAATGTAAAATACTGAGATGAGGAGAGATGAGCTTAGACAACTTTTTCCTTGGTACAGGGTGCCTCACCTGAAAATTAACAGGTCCTATATGGATGCAGTTGCTTTTTCATGAGAAGAGAAAGACAAGTGGCCTGTTGTCACTCTAGTTCTGCTACTGGTTTGGTTTTGTCACTGCACTGCAAGGGTAGCAGGCACTGTGTAATGTGTAGGAGCAAGTACAGAACAAAAGACTGACCAGTATTTCACAAACTACCTGATACAAAATGAGAGATAGCAATACAGGAGCCTAGGGAAACAGGTCAGTGCTAGTCAGCATTTTTTAAACAGCTAAGAAGATTTTTTAAATAAGCCTACAGTAAATAAAGTGGCAAAAGTAAGGTCTTCCTGGACAAATCTACTTTTGCACCCATGGCTGGACTTGAAAAGACAAGATAGAAGGCTTGGGAGATCAGCAACAGAACAGAATAATAGCTGAACCTCCCAAATTAGCATTTTTCAAACCTGTAAATGTATCAGGAAAAGGCAAAAGCCTTCTGTCCAGAGCTCAAACGGAGAGAAATAAAAAACAAAACCAAACTGACTAACCAAAAAAAAAAAAAATCTAAGGGAGAAAAAGACTCAAGCGTTATTTCTTGATTCATATATGAAACCTCCTAATAACTCCTTCCCAGAAGAGTGGTTTCCTATACCATTATTCATTCACCTTATGTTGTATAAAAACATTTGGAAGACATCCATCATAGCACTCTTTCCATCAGCTTGAGATAGCAGAATGAAATGCAAATACAACATCCTACTTATATATTTAGCATATATGTATTACATTCTTACTACAAAGACATCTGTCTTCTCTGAAGCGAGCTGAAACCAACCCACTTCCCTGAAAGAGGCCTTTTAAGTAGAGTCAAGGGAACAGCAGATTAGTTAAGACTGGGAAGTATTTACCTCTCGTTTCAGATAAAACCCAGGTTGTTTTTCACTAAGCACATGAGTGGATCATTTAGACAAATATTTTGTGAAGAGCTATGACTCCAGGCAGGAAAGTACTCACAAGATGAATTCTCTAGGGAGAGCAAGAACAAGTATAGCTCTGTAGCTGAGAAGGGTGAAGTGGAATCTTAAACATCAGAGGAAGTTTACAGGAAGCTGAAAAACAAGAAGTCTGGATGTGAAGGGGGAAGAAGAAGCCTGTTATTTTTCCTTGGGAAATCTGAAAACTGAGGACAAGCATTTTTCAGGAGTTTATGCATTCTAGGCTGGGGTCAAATCCCAGGTTTGTTCAGCATTTATTTCATCTTGTAGCTTGTCATCACCCTGTTTAACTTGCTGGAGAATTAAAAAGTTTTCCTTCAGGTTGGTGGGGGTTGCACTTCACTTTCTCTTAGTAGAGATTAAAAGTCTGTTAGTGGTTTGCAGCTGGGTGGATTTTTGGGTGAATGAAAGACTTTCCAATCATTACAGGAAACTGTTTTTCCCTTGTTAGCTGAGTGAAAAGAGTCAGCAGACTTCAGGAGATACAAAAATTAAGTCTCAAAAGCATTTGTATGTCACTTCAGGCATTCTGTTTATGCAGGGTGGAGTAGAAGTTCTGAGGGCACAGTGAAGTGCATACTATTACAAAAATTAACATGCTTTATTTTCAACACAAAGAGCTTTGAAGGTGCAGAGCAAGTCTGGAGGGGAGCAAAAGAAAAGATTATACAGGTGACATAAAACACCTGATCCTGAAAGTATCTGGTTAAAGGCTTGGGAAGTCTCTCCCTTGCTTGTTTTGTGAAAATGGTTTGTTTCATCTCTGTCATCCTTCCTCCCTGCTTCTTTGGCTCTCATTATCCACCAGGACTTTTTGTCACTTCTTGCTGCTCACCAGCGTTGACTCTGGTGAAGTGCTTTGTTTGTCTGTGCAAGACAGGAACTACAATTGTTTCTGACTGTCAGGTTCTGAAGTGCCTGTATAGAAGTTTTCAGTAGTTATTACTAGGAAGAGAAGTCTCTTTTATCTGTCTTCTATAAGGACATTTTTCCTGGTTTCCCTCTGCTGTGTAGCCTGAAGCTCACTGTGTACAGCTGCTAATGTCCCATGCCAGCTGTGCCCCCAGCACAGACACATCTCTGTCTCCCAGGGGAGTAGTTCCTATTCTAAAAGAACTTCACTCGCAGGAGAGCTGCTTGTTAACTCTGTTGTCATCATATGAAATGCTGGTTTGTATGTCCATCTCAGTAGTTCTTTTTTTGATAGATCTGTGTAGCTTATTTTGCTACTTTAGGAAAATGATAGAAGAAAAAATGACAATTTGGGGGGTTTTATCTGGAACAATGAAACAAACAAGTGATCAATGTGGTGAAGGATGTCCTTAGTATTTCTTCAAATCTCAGTCTCCAGTTACTGTGCTTTTGTGCCAGTGACTCAGCAATAAGTAATCTGTAAAGTAATGAAAAGTAAACTCAAGGTTCAATAAAAAGCAATCTGTGTACATTTCTGTCCTTTCTGAGTACATATTTATTATCAGCATTCTTGTGATAACATTAATTTTGTAGTTTATTAATTAATAACACACTTTAACATCAATTCCAATATTTTTATGTTTTATGTAGTTAAAGGGATATGTAGCAGCCAACACATTGCTACAGCCTCTTTTTTTCCACTTTTGATGCTCTGCTGGTTTCAAGTGGCTTTCACTCAAATCACCTCCACTCTTCGTTCTTTCAGAGAGCTCTGCACAGGGGAATGCTGTAAGATAACCCCCACCCCTCCTTGTAAAATATTAACTGTCCATTTGAACATTTGTGCTGTTAATGATATCTAAGTGACAGGCCATATGTCCTGTTCACAGGAAAAATCAAGCAAACCAGACTGAAATGTTGGAACTTGAGCTGAGAGGGAATCAGAGCCAGCCATGCCTCCAAGACACGTTAAATATCATTTCTAGGCTTTTTATGGCATCCAGTCATAAACCCCAATCTGTGGACAAGCAATAAACCAGCAGAAGTCTTGCTAAGAAGGTATTTAGCCATGGTGGTGTGAAGTTTCTAGAGGCTGCTATTGAAGTTTTTCTATTTTGTTATCTTTCCATATCTAAACTCCCCTATCTGACCAGTTCATCTTGACATCCCGCCTGTGCTCCATTCCCACCCAGAAAGTGTGTTTCTTTCTCTGCCCCTCAAGACCTCACTGAGTCAGGGAATTTCAGAGCTAGACTAGCACAGGAACTGCTTCCCACCAGCTGTAGCTGTCAGTGCAGGAGGGGAGCCAGTATTCCCCCACTCCCGGTGCCACAGGCTGGCATCTGTACGGCACACGCTGAGCCTCTTTAGCTCGAAGGATGCTACTGCGGATCACACAAAAGCATCCAGGATTAAATGTGCCAAAAAGCCCAGCTACTCTGCAGTCCCGGGCTTCTGGCCACCGCCTGAAACACTCACCAGAACCGAGCAGAAATTCGGTGCTGGAGCTGTTTGCCACAAACACCGGCAATTTGTAGGAGCCGGTACTCGGGCACAGTCCCGCGGTTTTCGTGGGCGCGTGAAAAGACAATAAGCAGCGCTGAATGTTAGAAATGGAATGTGCTGCCCAGGGAGGTGGTGGAGTCACAGCCCCTGGAGGTGTTTAAGCGAAGACTGGATGTGAAACTCAGTGCCATGGGCTAGTTAGCATGGTGGTGTCCGGGTATAGGTTGGACTCGGTGACCTCAGAGGCCTTTTACCGCCTCACTGATTCCGTGATTCCCCGTTACCCTGAGAAGCTAAAGGCTTCTCCCTGCTCAGAGAGCCCGACTCCGGCCCGACCCTCTCCTGCGCCGGCTGTGGGCACCGCCGCACGCCCCGCCCCCGCGCCGCCCCGCTCCCATTGGCCAGCTCGCCGCCACTCCCTATTCCTATTGGCCAGCTCGCCACCGCTGCCTTTCGCTATTGGCCAGCGCCG
Source organism: Cyanoderma ruficeps (assembly GCA_008694505.1). Taxonomy (NCBI): domain Eukaryota; kingdom Metazoa; phylum Chordata; class Aves; order Passeriformes; family Timaliidae; genus Cyanoderma; species Cyanoderma ruficeps. The sequence goes on from VZDJ01000074.1 coordinate 5,635,060, forward strand.
CCCCGGGACTGTGTCGCAATTGGCCACTCGCTCCGCCGCTCCCACCTGTCACTGTTGGCACCGCCCCCCACGCCGCAGTGGGGCGATCGGGCGATGCGGTGACGTCAGAGCCGGGCGGCGGCGCCATTGGCGGGCGGGGTGTGACGAGAGATGTGGCGCGCGCTGCTCCGGGCCGGGAGCGCGGCCCCTCGGAGTTGCCCCAGCGCGAGGGGAGAGCGGCGGGTGCCGGTCGCACGGACTGCGAGGTGAGCGGGGAACGGGGACAGCGGGCCGAGCGCCGTCACCCTGCCCCTCAGCCCTGCCGAGCCGCATCCGGAGCTCTGTGCCCGCTTCTGGACTCTACCGTACCGGAGAGACGTGGAGCTCCTGGAGCGCGTCTGTCAGAAGGCAGCGAAGATCGCGAAGGGACTGGGGCACCTCTTAAAAGTAAAGGCTGAGGGAGCTGGGTCTGCTCAGCCTCGAGGAGAGATAGCTGAGAGGAGACATTGTTAATATCTATAAATATCTATGGGAGGGTGCCAAGGGGATGGATGGATGGTCCTCATTGCTGAGCAGTAAGACAGGAGGCAGAAACTGATGCAGAGGAATTTGCACCTGAGCGTGAGGATGAACTCCTTTCCCGTGTAGGTGACCGTGCCCTGGAACAGGAGTCGGTGTGAAGCCTCCGTCCCCGGGGATACTCCAGACCTGTCTGAATACAGTCCTGTGCCATCTGCTCTGGGCTGACCCAGACAGAGCAGGGGGGGGTCACCAGGTGACTCCCTGGGGTCTCTTCCAACTTGACCCATTCGGGGGTTCTTTGGGCTGCCGGGAGCCCGCCCACGGCAGCAGAGGCTCTGGGCAGGGCAGGTGTTGCTCTGGAGGTGCCTCGGGTTGAAACCCTGTTACCGAGCCTTTAAAGACCTGTGGAGAGGAGAAATCCTCACGTACAGGATGCCCAGCATTATAAACGTAGCCCGAGTTAGTGGTACACAGCTTGAACTTTGGAACTGGAATTCCTGCCACTGACAGCCCATAAAAATGTTAAGCTCAGCATGGCTATCCTGCAGCAGCTGCTGCAAGGGCTTTCTGAGAAATAAAAGTGTTTCAAGCACCTGCCAGGTTGCTATATTTGTATTGTATTTGTATTGTGGATAAGAAATATCAGGAAGCTAAAAGCATGTAAACCCTCTCAAAATAAAATTGGTATGCAATTTACACCATGTCAGAGAAACAAGCCACTAGGTTATTTGTCACACTCTCTTATGGATGCTGTTTTTATTGAATGACTCTTCACTGTCTGTCTTCAGTAGAACGTGTGCTACCATCACGATGCCTGAAGTAAACACAGATCATCTGGATGAGCAGCAGGTGCAGCTCTTGGCAGAGATGTGCATCCTTATCGATGAAAATGACAATAAAATTGGAGCAGAAACCAAGAAAAACTGTCACTTAAATGAGAACATTGACAAAGGTATGGATTGCTTATCTTCTAATTGAACCATTAAGTTGATTAAATATTTTCAGAAGCGCAGTCATGATTAAATTAAAGCCCTAATCTCAGGTGAGTGTTGGATCAAACCAGAGCAAGTACCCATAGGCCCCTCCTCCTCAGCATAAAATATTTAATGTTAAAATTCTGCAGAATGGAGGAACACTCACTTGGAGTGCTTTTATCAAGCTTGATAAATACTTCTAATCACATCTTGAAGATAAAATAGTATTTTTTCCTGTTCTGGATACCTGATTCTATGTAGCTTTTTTCTAAAGAATGCTTTTTGCTTCTTTGCTGAGTTCTTTCCAAGTAGAAAACTATTTCGTTTTGAAGTAGTTCACCCAGAGTTCTTCTTCAAACACTTCTAATAGGAAAGGGTTTAACTGATTTTGGGTTTGCTTGAGATTGGTCAGATTCAGCAGTCTCTCATGGTAGTGTGTGACGTCTTTTTGTGTGCTTGGGGAAAGCATCTTCCTGAAGAGTGAGGAATAGCAGACTCAAAAGGTGAAGAAAACAGCAATTATACTGTTTTTAATGGAGCCTGTTTTCCTTCCTTTTGCAGTTCTTGAAGGGTCTTGAAATTCTCTACAGTTTTTTAGGAATTTCAGAGTCATCTCTTTTTGATTGTAAAGCTTGCCCAAATGTGCACATTCAGAATGGTGAACTGACTGAGTTTAGAAGAACTCCTCTGTTGCATTTTTGTTCTAGGAACTCTCCTAATTTCATGTTTTGCATAAGCTGCTATAGAAACCTGAATAATAGCTCTTTATCAAATCCCAGGGTTTTAACATATGTTAATTTTAAATTGGATTATTTTAAAATGAGGCCATTATAAGCCCTTAACTGTCTTCATATGTTTTTTTCTCTTCTATTAAATATCTCGGTTTTGTTGTTTGTTTGGGTGTTTTTTTATTTTTAGGTTTACTGCACCGAGCTTTCAGTGTTTTCTTATTTAATACGGAAAATAAACTGTTGCTGCAGCAGAGGTCAAACGCAAAAATTACATTTCCAGGTTAGTACTGAAACATTGTATTTATATAAATATTTTATTTAGATCAGTATTTTAAAAAAAATATGCCAATCCAATCCTGCAGTGTAACTTATTCTGAGGTTTTAGAATTTACTACTGTGGAGAGGACATGCTTCCAATACTTTTGAGAGTTCAAGGTATCTTGTGGGTGAAGTAAGAAGATGGGAACACTGGTGTATTGTTTTGTATGTATTTGTTTATTGGGAAACAGTTGTTCCCTGACATGTTTGATCTTGTCCATGCAAGGGCAGAGGGTGTGCTGTTTACCCCCTCTGCTGCAAGACATTTATTGCAGTTGAAGAAATGGCTCTGCTGGTTGTGTAGAGTGTCCCATTCCACTGGTAAAAGCTGATGTGCAGCCGAGCCCTGGTGCCTGGGAGATCTGTGGACCTTTGTCTGTGTTGCCTTAACAAACACTTCCTTAACTCTGCCAGAAGTGAGACTGTGTGGCCAAACCATGCAGTGCATGACTTCTGAACACTGCTGAACTATTACTGTCAAATGCAAATGGAGAGGAATAAAAATAAGGAGGGGAATCAAACAGAAATCGCTTACATGAGGCATGCTGGAGGGAGCACAAATTTGTCTGTTGCAGAATTTTCAATGGAAAACAAAATCAAGTCTTTCCAACTTGAGGAAGGAAGACCTTTTCCTTTTTGTCAAGGGAATCTTTGCTTTAGTGATTGCTTTTAATTTTTTCCTTTTCTGCTAACCAGTCAAAATGCTCGAATGTGGTTTGCAGATATTCTAACTATATTAGGTGCTTTTGAGCTCGACTTTTGTAGACAAAAGGCTGAAACCGAGTATGGATTGGTTGTCCTTTAAACACAGGCAGAGACTTTGTATTTAATTCTACTTACTGCCAGCTGTTCTTGAAGCTCTGGGAATATTTTTCATTATCCTGTTACATATAAACTCCCCAAAGTAATTTTAATTGGCATTTGAGAGATAAACAAGGTCTTTATAGACTGGCTCTCTAAGTAAATGTGTTGGGGATAAGAATGCCTGTCCTCATGTGTGTCAAACACCAGCCTGAAAAGTAGTGCTTGGCAGAGGCAAATCCCAGTGCAAAATATATAAAGGAAAATAAGAGGTGTTAATATCCTCTTTCTGTGACCCTTCTCTGCACAAGAGAAATGAAGCTGTGATGTGTTGAATGGCTGGCCTTTGTCTCTGGGAGGTTTTTTGGGTTTTTCCCAGGTCTTTATATGTGTCAAAAATGGACTAATCCAAACTTCTTGCAGATTGCTTTACCAACACTTGCTGCAGTCATCCTCTGAGCCACCCACAAGAACTGGAAGAAAATGACGCCATTGGTGTTCGGAGAGCAGCACAGAGACGGCTGAAAGCAGAGTTGGGAATTCCCATGGAGCAGGTAAAGGAAGGAGGGAGAAATAGGAATTCATGCCAACATTTGCCAGTTTACAGACTGTGTCTGGCAGGCAGAGTCAGCCTCAAACCTAAAAATGAACCTCTCTTTGGAGATGCAGAGAACTGAGTGAACTCCCAGAGATCCCTGGAGGGCAGGGTTACACTTGGCCTGTCAGGACGTGGTTCTGACCTTGGCTCCAGGTAGTTGTCAAGTCTTTTTTTTGGGAGGTGAGGAGTGGGTGCAAATGTTTGTGTTCACCACTGCTCAGTGAGTGTGCATTAAAGTCTGGTAAACATTATTTAAAACAGACCTTATAGGAGAAGTACACTCCAAGTATTAGAGGTTGAGTCTGGCTAAAGAAATGCTGTGCCATTTATGACATCAAACTACTTTAATTTTTTTTTTCTAGTAATTCTTTGTGAAAAAGTGCATTGCAGTTGTACACTTGCGAACAAATAGTTTCTAAGGAAGAGGATAATAGCTGATAAACTGTGCTGCAGTGCCCAGCAGTGCAATTCTCCTGGTCTGGCAGCACTTCTGACAAGTGTTTTGGTTGTAGGTAACTCCAGAAGAAATCTTCTACCTGACACGAATTCACTACAAGGCCAAGTCTGATGGGATCTGGGGAGAGCATGAGATAGACTATATCTTATTTGTGCAGAAGGATGTGACACTGAACCCTGACCCCAACGAGATCCAAAGCTACTGCTATGTGACACAGAAAGAACTGAAACAGCTCTTGGACAAAGCTGCCAGGAATGAAATTAAGATTACTCCATGGTTCAAGCTGATAGCAGAGACCTTTCTTTTTAAGTGGTGGGATAACTTGAGTAACTTGAACAAATTTGTTGAGCATGAAAAAATACACCGAATGTAAATAGCTGGGATAAAAGGTGCTAAAAGGGTAGCAATGATGTGTTGTCTCATTAACACTGACAAATCATGACTTAAGTGCAGAGAATTGGTCCACATGGAGCATGTTTAGTTTATACAGATGTTGCCATAGCCAGTGTTTTTCCTTCTGTCTTTGTCACCTCATCCCCCTCATCCTTGGTTCCCTTGGGCCTGTGAAGATCTCATGTAAAATGGGTAACATAAAACCCCTGGGTTCCTCTGCCTCCATTGCCTGGTGAAGGATCCTCAGCCCTGTGAGCCCTGCACTCCTGGGAAGGAGCCCAGGCACCTCCTGCCCAGCTCAGGCAGGAGGACTGGGGTGTTCCCACTGAACCATGCCTTAAATACTGATTACACATGACTCTGGGCTCTGCTGTGATGTTGAGAAGACCAATTGCCAGAAGAAAAAACAATTCAAAGTAACCAGGATTATTTTTAATTGCAGAAAGCAAATCTCTTCAGCTACTGTACTCTATAATTAACTAAACCCCATAAAAGCTTAAGTAATTGGACTGCCTGTGTGGAGTAAGTTTGACTTTGAAGTGCTGACATATGCGTTAAAGCTTTAGATAATAAACAGTGCTTGGGGTTTTTTGACCCACCAGGCTCTTTTGATTAGTTGATGGCTGAGTACTGCACATCTGAAAATTACAAAAAGGATTAATTATAGCAAATGTAAATGGTACCTGTCTAATGTCAGTAGTCTGTCTTTGGAGACAGGATAGGCACTGCTCTTCTCCATTTTCCAGAAAACGGGCATTGCATACAAGGACTTTTCCTTTCCTGTAACAGTCATTCCCAGACACCTCACACCCACTGAACCCCAAAATTCAAGACTGAAAATTTGTGGGCTTACACTGGGTCTTGATGTCAGTTAGTTAGAAATTGTACCAGAGTACCAGAGCTAATCCTTTTTGATCTTGCAGTCAATCAATTGGTAGTAACTTAGGAGGCTTTTTAAGTAAGACAAATACTCGAGGGTGCTTCAATTTTAATTATAGACTGCAGGGGAGAGAGGGTCCTCAAAAGTTTGTGGTTTCTTCTGTTAGCACACTACTCAAACTAGATTTTTTAAGTTCTCCCAGAGCCTGATGGAATAGGATGTTCATCATACCACTTATTACAAGTAAACATGATTCTGTGTCTGGAGTCTGGGTAAAATTAACTTTTTCCAGTGGTCAAGGTTTCTCTTTCTCATGCCTGTTGTGACTGCAGCACTGAGGTTTCCATGTACCAGCACCTCCAGTGGTTCAACACTTTGAAGGTTTAGGGCCAAATTTGTTGTGTATTGGCCAAAATAGAGGTATTGTTTCAAAGCAAATAATACCAGGTGCGGGAACAGTGACGTGATGTAGCAGCTCTCTTGAATTCAGTGCAATCATCCGTGTTACCCAGCTGTAGGCAATGGAGAAGTTCTCAAATATTTTTTAAATCTAACTTTAAAATTAAAAGACCTTGCCTAAACCCTTGGACTGTTGTTTTCTTTTCAGATGTGAAGCCACATGGAGAATTATCTCTGTCATTGGCACACTCTAAGCACCACCCTACCCATTAAACATCACTGAAGCAATATGGTGTGAGCAGGGCACAGGTCTACTGGAAAAAAACTTGTTTTTCTAGTTCAGCTTGGAGCAAAAGCTGGCAAAGCAGATCCTGAAGTCCTGTGCATACAGATGCCAAAAGAAAAGTTTTGCTTAACTGTTCCTCCAAGTCCCTAGAAGGTTTTTCTTGACATTGGTCTTCTTTGCAGCATTACAGTGTGCTTTAATTCTGAATTTATTACATGAAGTAGATGAGAGGAACTCTGTAGATTTACACACGATGCAGAAGCTGATATGTGAACAGCTACTTCTTGTATTTCAAAGTGTAGTGATTTGAGGGTTCTTTTTTCCCCCTTATTTTTTTAGGGTCACGTGTTAGATTTTGATATGGATTTGAAGTGTACTGTTCAAGCAACACATTTATAATACATCATTTTACAAACCTCTCTGTAACCATTGACTAAACAGGGAAAAAAAGGGAATATTTCACACTTGACGATATATTTTGTCTTGAGCAGATACAGAATTTTGTCTATCACGTCCTGAAGAGAAAAGGTATTGTTAATTCAAGGATGACAATAGCATGTGCTTGGCACAAAATTTCAGTCTGATCCTCGTTCTCTATGTATCTGTGATATTAATATTAATCTGAAATATTCCAAGTTGTAAGGTGTAACCTTCCCTGCCCCTGCTGTTTTAGGTTATTACAGGGGCCAGGTCATTACTAGAACTGCAGTTTCTCCTCCAGTCACTGTATCTTAGTAAAGTGGCAGCATTTTTCCTCTGCTTCAGTGCACAAACAGGAACTTTGTGTAGTTCTTGATGCTCTCCTGTTACTTCCTCACCCATTTCAGCCTTCACCAGCAACATAAACTCATCACAAAGGATTACTTGCATACAGCAATCCAAACCTTACTAAACCCAGGCATTTTTAATTAATGGGCGTTTAGCAAACTGTTCCCATTTCTAGATTTAACCTCATTTTAAATTAGTTTTGTATAGAAATATAAACACTTTATTGACACATGAAAGGAACATGAATATGGAAGAAAGTATTTTTTATGTCTGTTTATAAATGGTTTCTGCCACTAATGAGAAATTTCTCATGGTATTGCTTGGAACTGCAACATCAAGGTATTGAAATACTGAACCTGAAGTACCTTAACCACGTACATGAAACACACACTTAAACACCATTACCAAAAAGGATGACAGGACTAGAAATTAGTTTTAATAAATTTAATTTTGATTTTAAATTTAATTTTTTAATTAGTTTTTAATTTTGATTCAGAAGAACTGCTTATCTTCTCTGTGTTTTACCAGATTTCCTCTTCCCAGCCAGCAGATGTTTTGGCTTCAAGTTAAATATGTGCCTGTCTGCCTCTCCTTTCCTGCCCAGGCGATTCATTTTCTTTTGAGCTTTCTTTGCCATGATCTTGACCTTCTTCACCATCTATTTAAAGACAAGCAAACAAACAAACATGCAGAGTAACTTCCTCAGTAACTCAGGTAACAAGGTTTACCTTTAAAAAAAACCCCACTAAGGTGGGTGGTTTTATCAAGGACCTTAACACTGACTCTAGAGCAGTATCACTGTGACACTAACCCTCCTTAGCAAAACTTTCCAGTACCCGAACACAGGACCATGTTATCCCTGGAATTCCTCACTTACTAAAAGTGCAACTCCACAGTTTGCAGAATTCTCCCTTCAGACTTTCATTTACGGACAAGAATTAAAATGTATTTCCTTGGTCTGTACTATTACATGTTTTTTGTGATAAGGAAGTAGAGAAACACAGAGTCCAAATGAAAAAACGATGAAGCTGCAGGGAGACCAAACACAAACTCTGGACAAATGTAACCAGAGTTACAAATGTACCCATTTGTAACCAAATGTACTCTGCAGTTTCCCAGGAGCTGCTCTAGGTGCAATCATGCTGGTTTAGCTGCCAAACAAGTGAACACAGAAAAATGACAAACCTTTTCATCCCGAAGGCCAGACACGTCCCGAGGTGTGCGAGAGCAGCTGCGACTGCGCGACACCGACCTGGGGGTTTCCGACTCGTCCCGTTTACGTTTCCTGGTGGCACTGCGTGACCTCCTCACATAGTGTGCCTGAAATTGGAAACGTCATTTCACCTTTACAGCCAGAAACAACCAGCTCATTTCTAATCAGAGTAATAGGACAAACAGGAAGTGGATTGCTGTCATAAATTATATTGGTTATTCCATAGTAACGTAAAAATCTTACAGCTGTTGGTCACTGCCTCTCTGTCCTACAGGAATACTCCAATTTCAGTATTTGCTATTTTTTCTCCACAATTACTAACTGGCTTTTTCTTTTTTCTTTGGGGGGAGTAGACTCGTATGTTAACAATAAAAAGATACAAATTAATGGATAGCAACACTTAAGCAATTTTGCAACAGCATAATAGCAATGATGAAACCTACCCTGATTAGTGTCCTGTGTACCAGGCAAAGCCCTAAAGAATTTCAGACATGAAGACTGACCATGTTATAGCATAAGTATTATGTTCCTACACTGCTCCTACATCAAGATGGCATGGCAGCTCTGAGAACCACAAATGCTTGCTTCAGATATATCATGTTGACAGTTCTTGTTTCACAATTCCTTGTTTAGCTAAAGAATTAGAGATCTCAAGATCCAGGGAACTGTAATACTGCTGGATTTGCTGTACAAAATGGTTTGGGGTTTTTTAATTTCTGTTAAAATAAAATGTCTCCTGAAGGCCAGTCTCTGATGAAGTACTTTATCTGTCTTACATTTAAAGATGCCAGCTGCCCTCAAAAACTTCAATTACAGCTCATGGAATTAATGAACTATAAAAAGATAGGCCTGATCTGTCATTATTACTATTTCTGACATAGTAGAGCCTCATCCAACAAAGCAGACTTGAAAATTAAAAAGTATGCTTAGCCAAGCCTGTTCTTGAATCCTACACAAATTCCCAGAGAGCAGTGCACATGTATATATGATTCTTGATAAATGTTAGTTTTTCAGCTTATCCAACCTGTTTTGATCACATTACTCAAAAAATTCTAGTACCAACTGCCTCATCTGCAGCTCCTAATTCATCCTTAATAGATCCCACTCTCTCTTGTGACAACTATAATAAGCATTTCAACTGTGCTCCAAGAAATTTAAATCTCTTTTAAATAAATAATATGTTTGATTAGCAAAAACTTACATCATCTTTATTAGTCATATCAAGTCCAAGATCAGTCATTTCTTTCTCTAACACCTTCCTCTGGACCTGTAAAAGAAGTTAGGAAAACAAATTTCTTTCAAAAAAAATCCTTCCACCTTTCCTTTTGTCTCAATACACCACCACAAGTCCATTATATTCACTCAATATTTCAGGCTTTATCACATCCACAAGCAGATCATTGATGTCCTACCTTCACATTTAATTTTTTGCAACTTATTTTTTTGCACCCATAAATTTTGCTTCACAGGACAGCAATGAATGGCCCAGCATTTCCTAAAGATCTTATAATTAGTTTGCCTTTTTGGGGGGAAGCTGACAAGGAGAGGTAGTTCTGTCAAAAACGTTTCATTCTCTCCCAAAAGGCACACGCTCTGGAGAAGGTAAGAGATCCTGGGGCAACAGCAGCTAGATTCATTTTCTCAAAATGTCTAGTTACCAGTTTATTACTTTGCAATTATCCTGGACTGGTCAGAAGAGACTCTGCCATCAGAAAGAGTGATAGCTGCCTACCAAAAAGACACATCACCTTCTCCAGAACCCATAACAAATTTTACATTACTATGATTTTAAGAAACTATCTAATTCTTATAATTATTTGAATTTTAAGCAAACAGACAATATACAATGAAACAACCCAGTTACACAAACTGTATCATATTATTAAAAACCTTGTCTGCAATATATATGCAGTTTTACAGAAGACACACTTAGGTGACACAAAAGAAAAAAAGGGCTACTATCCCTCCTCAGTTAAACCGTGACCAGAACTCCTGGGAGAACAGAAGGAAGCAAGCAGTGAAAGAGCCAAGTATGAGCAAAGGCCATCAGTTCCACCACCTGACAGTGACACATCCTTCCAAGATGTTGTTACATAGCTGCAAGATTTTTTACAGAACACGTTCTACACTCACCTTTTTAGCTGTTCTAGGCATCCTTGGACCATGAACGTCTTTTTCCTTTGACTGCAGGATTTTCAGTTTCTTCTTTTCTCGGATCTTTCTTGCCAATTGTCTGATTTCCATCATTTCTTCATCTTCAGTTTCTGGTTCACTGTCATATTCTCCAGCAGCTTCTCTCAGCTCTTCTTCTTTCTCCAATTCTTCCAGTTTCTTAGATTTTGAAGAGGTAAAATGGAGATCAGATCCTTGACTTACGATCCTCAACATTACACTTGTACATGGTCCTAGGCCATGGAACTACATTACCTGATAACCACACTGAGCCACACCTAATTGAGCTGGTGATACAGGTTACTGTGAACCCATGGACACATTGCTGGGCAAATTCCATCACTCCACACTATCACTTAAATTTGTGTGCCTGCCCAAAGCTGCCCAGTGTGTGAAAGCAGCTGTACTGTCCTGTGAGCTGTGCTTGCTGTGCCATTTCTGGAAACAGACAGAAAAACCCTTCTATTCTGACATTCAGCATGAGTCCAGAACACCAGCAATTCACAGGAACCCAACTGCATAAGTGGCAGGCTCCGTGGGCTACACTCAACACCTCTCCTTAACCAGCAGCAGGAAATCCAAACAGTGACTGTTATTAAATAAAAATGTTACAAATTAAGCATCCAGTCCATATCCTCCACAGACATAAATCTGATGGATGAATTTCGTATTATTAAAAATACATAAATTTTGATAGCTACATTCCTGTAGCTGTAGTCAAAGAAAGAAGAAATGTAACTTCTAGTGCAAACCTTGTATTTTAGAATGGAACAGATAAGAGCACCATCATTCTGACAAGGTTAAGCAATTTTCCATTCCTCTGAAATTCTGTCCTTGATCATTCAAAAACAGTATCTTTTCCCTTGTCAAGTACAGACAATGCAAAAAAGAACAGGTTGTCATGATACATTGTTTTTCATTTACAAATAGTAACTGACGTTAAATAAGTAAGAGATAAAGAGGAAAAGAAAGTATAAAGCAAAAAATGGAAAACTCACTCTCATTATATCAGGATCAATGTAGTCCAGTATATTATGGCCTTCCCATATCTCTGGAATCTTATCATATTTCTCGGATGAATTCATTAAGTCCCAGTATTCTTAAAAACACAACAAAAGTTTACAGAGACAAAACTTAATTTCAAAGAATGTTCCATGATAAAAGCAACACTCAGAACACACACACAAAAGAACTGCCCTATCCTTAAGAATTTGGCAGCACCTCTGCTATATTCACAAATATTTCTGATCTACACTCTTCTGCCGAAGATTGTTCAGTTATGGCAGGACCCACTGCCCCAAGACATGCCAGGCAACAAATGCCCAGCTGAAACACAATATATGCTGTTCTCTCTCATATTGATGCTTTCCTAACAAAGAGAACATCAGAAATTAATGAAGTACTACAATACAGAATGGAAAGAAATAATCACTTGAATCATCAGACCAGCTGTTTCTTGTCTGTGACTCCAAAATGGGAAACAATTGAGCGACATCACAAAACACATCACTAAAGATCACCAGTTCTGGAACAGAAGGATAGTATGCAATGAAATGGTGGCACTGGCAATTAATTGAAAGGAGTCAGGTTTAGGTATTCCCCCTTAAGGCTGAAATAGCCACACTTTACTGTTTAGTAATAATAATAGTAATAGCAATTCTTATCTAATACTTACTCTGCAGATCCAAAATATAATCATCTCCCATTTCAAGTTCAATATCTCTCTCCTGCAAAGACATACGTGGTTTTAGATACCATCTAATTTAGAAGGTATGGACTAACACAACAAATTTAAAATCCAGCTGCTGATTTAGAGATGCCACTTACCAATTTCCTCTTGGGAGTGTCTACTTCCATGCGTTTCTTACGAGCTACTACTCCCTCAGGTATAAAAGGCAGTCGCTCCTGGAATAAATCCGCCCCAATAAAAAAGAGAAAAGAAGTTCATATCAATTTTCTTACACTGCTATAAATCACCAGCTGCACTGTAATGTATTTCTGCAGAATACAAAATCCCAAGCTCCCATCAGAAAAGGCACATACAGATAATAAATTAGACAACTTTGCCATATTAATCTGTTCACAGATTAACAATGACAGAATTCTTATCCTACGTAAGAAATACATTAAATAGTGTAAACAGGTAGCCTACCTTGTTATCTCTTTTGGTTGGCATGGCCAAGTGTAATCTATTCAGTACTTCATTCACTTTGTTTCCTTTCATTTTGGTATCAACACGATGGGCCAAGAGTCTATCACAGGCCTGAAAGTGCACATGGCAAGGTAAGGTGAGGAACAAAGTCTTTTAGGTAGAGCAAATGACACTGCAGGCATTCAATCCCAAACATCTGGCTTCACAGTTTATTCTCTTTTTGTCTTATACCTCTAACTCTCAAGAAAGCATAAAATTATTTTATATTAAAAGAATCATGGGAAGATGCATATGCAGATATGTACTTTTTAACAGGACTCAGAAAAAAAATCACAATAAAAAAATTATTATGACACTATTTTCCATTTCCACCCAAGCTTACTGAGGTGCAACAAGGAAAATTTTTTTGAAGTTTATCACTATAATGCAGTTTAACTGAGTTTAAACTCATACAAGTGAAGCAAAATGTTAGCTGTTCATTTGGGATAGAACTAAGAGAACACACCTACCTCTGTTTTAACTTGGATTACACCTTCTTCAGTTAGCGTACTTGTCTCTATTACAGAAAATCCTTCTGCTTCAAAAGCTTCAAATATTTTCTAAAATTGAAAAATTATCCCAAATAATGACATCCTCTGCATTTCTTAATATACCAATACATTAAAACCAGAAATCTTAATCCAATACCAATACATACAATGCATTACTATTTTATAAGAAGGTGTTTCTAAGAAGATGATGGAAAGTTTACAATTATAGTTCTATTTAATCCCTTTCTTCTTTTATAACCAAATTACTTTCTAAAAGGCACCTATAGATGACCCGTAAGGGAAAAAAAAGGAGTGAGAGAAACGCAAATTCTGTATGTTTAACCTGTAGATATAATCAAACTAAGCCTGCAGGACCTTTTATTGCAACTGTTCACCAGTACCTCTCAGTCTAGTGCTCATTGTGTCCAACTATCACTGAAAGGATTATTGAGTAAAGCTATTGTCTAACTTCCAATTACAGCAGTAACTGAAAGTTCCCACATCATGAGAGATTTCTGAAACCATTATGAATCTGCCTTCATTTGGCGTTTACAGTATTAAGGCAAGGACTACATTGACAGTACTAAAGAAAGACAGGGTCAAGACCTACAAAGCTACCTTCCACTGCTCTATTAGAGCAGTTCAATAAAGAAATGATCACGTAGAAGTTTTTGCCCAATAAAAATTATAACCACCCACAATGCACACACAGCATTTTCGTAAACATCAGAAGACAAAGAGGTGAGAGAAGTATCCTAACCTGACTCTCTTCAGGAAGTTCAGAAATCCTCTTCACATCACATTTGTTTGCAACAATTATAAGGGGCTGATAAAAAGGAAAAAAAAAATCTTAATTGAAGTTACCATGTTATAACCCCCTGGGGCTTGTTAATAATGTGAACAAAACTCACCTTGTTTGCAAATAATGGCTTAATATTTCTGAAGAGCTCCACCTGCTCCTCCAGGCTATGCCCACACTGCTCAGACACATCCATCACGTAGAGCACAGCAGCACGCAGATGTGCCAGGGCAGTGATGGCCTGCATCTCAATGGTGTTCCTGTCCTCCAGGGGATGATCCAAAATACCAGGAGTGTCTACTACCTAAAATTAACATCATTAAGCCAGGTGTTACTGGTCAGTTATTGCAGAACACATTTGATTGTTCATTGATTTTGACTTTTTTAAGAGAGCGACTTTTTTTCTTTTCAGTCACAAATAGGATTGTGAGCTCTGCCAAACTGAGAACATGAAAATATAGAAATGGGAGATGAAATGAGGTTTCATAACCAACACTCCAGAGAGGAAGGGAAAATGCTGCTCCAGCCTGCCCCAGAATTTGAGAGTTATAAAAAGTGATCTGGCTTCAGTCAATAATTCCATTTCCCATCTTCCCCCCAACTAAAACCAGACCCATGCATGTACATTTTTAGAGCAGGTTTTGACTGCTGCCCTTACTTGGCACACTGCACCTTGCACAGCAGCTGTCAGACACAGCATGTCTCATCAAGACACAAAAATGCAACTCCCGTGGCAAAAAGGCAAATCAGGCTATAACCAGATCACTCTTTCAAGAAAATGCAAAATAATGACAGTTCTTACCTGCCAACGTAGATACCTATAATCCATATGTCCCACAAAGAGAGATTTCGTGGTAAAGGCGTAAGGCTGCACTTCTACATCTGCTCTTGTAACCTTAAAACAAGATATAGTCACATACATTTATTTAAAATTTCCTGAAGTTGCAAGCAGTATATCCTAATGATAATATACTTCCTTTGCTACAGGGAAAAAAAAAAGCTAAAAATTGGTTATTCTAGCTTCTCTAGCTTCTCTCCAAGAATTTGTCCATTAAAGTATATGCTAATGGGCTGCTATTTTGGCAAAGATAAGGATTTTTAAGAGTGAAATCTATAATAATTTTCCATTTCTTCCTCCAGGAATTTCCTTCAACCTCTACTCACACATTTGAACTTGCTACTGCTCACATCAGACACTGCCACAACTATATCAAATTGTTTAGAAGTTACCTTCATTTAACTAGATTGCCTCTCAATATTATTTATGGACAAAACACTCACATACCTTATTTATAAAGCTGGATTTCCCAACATTTGGGTAGCCACACAGCAGAAGAGTTCGTGTGTTGGGATCAATGGTTGGCAGACGAGACAAATGTTGTCGCACTGAAATGTTAAAAAGATTTTTTAAGTATCCAAGTTTTTCTGAGATGGAATAATAACGCATATGCTGAATTGTTTACATAAAAATTAGTAACACTTCTGATGTAATATGATCATTTATGGAAGTATGCAATAGTTTGCAGACTCCACAAGTCCACAACAAAAATAAAATTTCATAAATATTTAAGAAATGAAGACCACTGTCTTTCAGCTAGAAGGACTCCACCAAATCAGGCGACGTAACCTGAAGGACTAATAAGTCCAAAGTAAGGAGTAATGTCAGCAAAATCTTTAGCAACATTTTTCACATATAAGTTAGTGCAAAGAATGGTCACTAAAAGCATGCCTGTGACTTTTAAACAAAGAAAAAAGTTTCATGACTCTTAGCCATACTATAAAATTTAATAAATATTCAAAGAGAAAACTATTTTGTTGAGAAATAAACACTAAGTATTTGGGCATTTTAAAACTGCTCCTGTGTTTCCTGGATCTGTAACAAACCAATTCTAACTGCTACTAAGTGCAATAAGCTTTATATCCAATCCTCAGGCCTATTTTTCCAGCCCATATGTAACACCAACCTTGCTCCAAGTACTCCAGGCTTTGTTTCTGTCTCTTGATGATGGTGCACATGCGGCCCAGGGCGGCCCGTTTGAGCTGCTTGCAGCGGTACAGGGAGTCCCCGTACTTCATCAGCCGCACGTAGTCCTTGGCAACACTGTGGGCACACAAGAGCAAACTCAGCCAACAATCCCCCAGGCAAAAGCAAAATCAGAGAAATCAACGTTCCTTACTTGTCAATCAGGTTCTTGGCGATATTGATCTGCCCCAAAGCCAGCTTGTAGTGGTCTTTGTCATACAGAACGTTCATCAGATCCGCGTAAAAAGGGTGAATATCCTAAAACAAAAGCATAATGTTAAGTCTCCTATTTTCTTATTCTAGGATGACTAGAGTCATTTCTTGCATGCAATGTAAGTTCTTTTTTTGGTTTTTTTTCCACTACAGCAATACAAATGACACTAAAAGCCAAACAATTTCCATTACTACCTTACGTAAGAAAAAATAATCTGCTCGGTCATTAAATGCATGAATCTTAATTGCTCTGAATTTCTTCTGCAAACACATCTTTGACTTATTCATACAGAGTTTCAATTTGATCTTTTGCTTTCTAAAATATATTACAACTTCAAAGTCTCTTTCTTTAAAGTAAAAAACTGCAAGAAGCCAACAGAAATTGTCTCTAAAAGGAAATTAATATTATAGCAGAAACACAGCAATACTATTAATTCCCTTTTTTTTTTTTTCTGAGTGCTGCATTGAATTCTATACAAGATTGGACAAAAAAGCGTCTTTTTAATGCCCAAATAAATCCTTACCTTTTCAAGGAAGTGGCATCTCTGGTACAAAACTTCTAAGCAGAATATTTCAGCTAGTTATGCATTTACCTTCAGAAATTTCATCACGTGATGTTAAAAAAAAATCCCAGAATATATTTCTGGGAATTCTGGAGCAACACTCACTGGATATGAAATTATCAAGAAAACAATTTAATAGGTGAATAATTTCAGTCTGAGCAGAAAACTGCCCATAAAAAAGTCTCATTGGCCACATGCATCCAGTTGCTGTTCTTGGGAGTTAACAGTTGTTTCTGTGTTTCTAACGCGACCCTTTATGGGGCCAAGGACATTTATGTTGTCAAATCAACTCCTGAAGATGGAAAGCAACACTGTATTTCTTGGCATTTCCTAGGGAAAACTAACCATAAGCACAATTTCCATACACAAAGAAGAAATACACAGACACAACATACTTAAAAACCCTCACATCTTGTCTTCGTTTAAAAGCAGCTTCTGGCAAACATATCTGAGCAGCTAAAAGCTTATAAAATCCAGCTTTTAATGACCATCCACGGGCACAGCTTAGATTTCTGTTCTTCACAGGAACGCACTACTTTTGCAGTACAGGTTTTGCCTACTAGTCACAGTAAAACCTACTTGAAATCAGCCAAATTGTCTACACAGAGAAATCAGCAAATGAGAAAACACTTACATCTAATTTCGGGAAATCTGTTAAGATCTGAGTGAGTCTGTCATGGTAATTTTGTTGAGTATATTTGACTTTTCGCATATAAAACTGTCGAATCCGATGGATTTGATAATGTTTATGAATAACAGTCGGGGTCTTTCGCTGAGTCTTTGACAATGTCAAATCTATGAAGTCCTGAAATCGAGGAAACATGATTAATTACACAAAATGTCGAGTTCTTGTAAAGGCAACGATTTTCTTTCGGTGGAGGAGCATAAGTACACCCACAGTTTGACACGTATGTTCTAGGGCAGACAGGAATAAGCATTTTGCACATCCCCTGTCCAGTTTCTATTTCGACTGCCCCCAGCCCAGCTGCCCCAGCCAGTACGAGCCCTGCGGGGAGTTCCCCGCACCGTGCTTAATTTAAAACCCCTTCCTCCGACTGGCAGAGGAATTTATTTTGAAGCAAGACGCTGCGATGAGTTTCGGTATGACGGAAGTTTGGAAAACAGGAGGGATTTTGTGGCGGCCATCCCGACACTCCCGCAGGGAGACGCGCGGCCTGAGGATCCCTGCTCAGGATCCTCTCTGACAGGACCCCCCCGACACTGTACATGGTACGGGCCGCCGGGCGCAGCAGCACCAGCCTAGGGCGAGTCCACGGCTCCCACGGGAGGGAGAGGAGGCGAAGGCCGACACCACGCCGGCACCGCGGAAGGGGCAGGAGGGCAGCGCGGTCCTCGCAAGCCGCCGGTCGGGAGGGACAGGAGGGATGGCCCCTAAGAACAGGGGCCGGGGCAGGAACGGGGGAGCGCGGCCATACCTTGGCAGACGGAACCACCGTGATCTTCTTGAAGTTGTAGAGCGCCATGGCCACCGCCACCGCCGCGCCACGCGCCGGAAAGGGAGCGCGCCCGGAGCTCTCGCGAGAGGCGAGAGAGGGAGGGAGGAAGGGAGGAGGGAGGGAGGAGGAGAGGGAGGAGAGGCATGGAGAGAGACGAGGAGGGGGAGAGGGAGACGGGAAGACGGAAGGAAGACAGGCGTTTGGGGTTGAGTCTGGGTCTTGGCAGAGGAGCGCCTGACCGCGAGCAGGCTTCTAGCAGTGGCTCCCTAATGGGATGATTCGGGGCAGACATGGCTTGTGCTCCATGGGGTCGAGAAGGCAAAATACACCCTCAGCCTGTTCACCGATGAGTAAAGGCTGATTTTCATTAGCACGAAAGAGCAGAGAATAAGGATGGGGGAAGGAACCCCGAAAGCTTTATCGGGGCTAAGAGGCCCACGAGGGGCTTTCTTCCCAGGCTATCACAGCCTGCAGTCAGTGCTGTGGTCCAGGAGAGGCACCCACGACATGTATCTCCAGGAATAGCTCTGGGTAACCCATGGGGAACCTGGAAGAACGTCTTGGGATTGTGCAAGAATCACGGAATCACAGAATCAGTTATGTTGGAAGACACCTCTGAGGCCATTGTGTCCAAACTCCGCCATGTGGTGCCACTTTGCCGCATCCTTAAGTTTTTCCTTAAACACTTCCAGGGACAGTGACTCCACCACCACTCTGGGCAGCCTGTTCTGATGATCCTTTCTCTGAAGAAATTTCTCCTAATGTCCAACCTAAACTTCCCCTGGTGCAGATTGAGACTGTGTCCTGTTGTCCTGTGACAACAAATGACTGTGTCACTTTTTCCCTGGGATAAGAGGCCAAGCCCCCCTGGCTGCAGTCTCCTTTCAGGGAGTTGTGGAGAGCCATAAGGTTCTCCCCTGAGCCTCCTGTTCTCCAGGCTAAACACCCCCAGCTCCTTCGGCTGTTCCTCATGTAACTTGTGCTCCATAACCTGCCCAAACTCCATAGCCCTTTTCTGGAAACAATTGAGCACCTCAGTGTCTTTACTGAAGAATGTCACGTCTCGAATGTCTTGAAAGACATATGGGATATTTAGAGGAAGGATCAAAGCTGTGAAGGGCAAGGGATTAATGTGGAAAAGGGAGGGAAAAGTGTGGGGAAATGGAGAGGAAAGGGGATAAAAAGGCTGGTAGCACACCATGGTCAGTACAAATGTCTGCTCATACCCTGCATGTCCTATCACTACAGTCTGCCCTTTTTACTAAACTCCATTCCTGACCATTTTCCAGATTGAGGGGGCTCTCTGTTCTGTTCCTGTGAGTATATAAGCCAAGTTCCTGCCAGAGGAAAAGAGGCAGTGGCTGTGATTCTGGGGTGTCAGGAACTGGAGAGACCATGGTGCATGTGCACTATGTGTCAGTGTACATGTACATGCATACACACATACTCAACAGGTTGAGAAACCTGGGACTGTTCAGAGAAGGTTGTGTGGAAACCTCATAGCAAATTTCCAGTGTATGAAGGGGGCCTACAGCGAAGCCAGAGAGGAACTTTTTGTCAATGTGTGATAGGACAAGGAGTAATGGGCACAAACTGAAAAAAGGGGAAATTTAAGTTATAGATTTGGAAGAAATTCCTCACTGTGAGGGCAATGAGGCCCCAGAATGGGTTGTCTGAAGAAGCTGTGACTGCCCCATCCCTGGCAGTGTTCAAGGCCAGGTTGGATGGGTCTTTGAACAGCCTGGTCTAGTGGAAGGAGTCTCTGCCCATGGCACAGGTTTGGAATGAGATGATCTTTGGGGTACCCTTCCAACCAAAACCACTCTATATGTGTGTGTGAGTGCAACTGGAAGAGCAGGGGCTCCAAGGGGCCAGAATGATCCAAGTTGAGGGTCTGAGTGGGTGGACACATGCAGAGGAATATCTGGACTGGGAGTGTGTGTTCCCACTGCAGGCGCACACTCAGTCTTCCTTTCAGCTGGGCCTGAAGCCCTGGGACTGCAGCAGCTTCACCTCCATCAGGCTGATGAATTCCTAACCCCAAACACACACACTCTTACTTCCCTCTTTATTTTTTTGCCTTAATTTCTTTTTTTTCATAGTAACTTTCAGTGACTTGTCTCATACTTCGTTGTAAATCCTTTCAGATAAAGACAAAGCATGAGTGAATTCTGGAGCAGTTTATGAACTTGACTGTACCTTGTGCTCTAGGTTTTTTTGTGTCTCTTCAGCAAACAAGAGATCCAGATATCTAAGATACCTGAATGTAGGCATGTCCTGCAGTCTGCATGTCTATCTCGGTTTTCCACTTGACAGTATTAGTAAACTGGCATGCACATCAGTTTTAAATAAATTACAAATTACTTGATACACTTTGAGAGGCAAATTAGATTAAAAATTAGGAATTCCCTTGGCTTCCACAGTGGGTTGGGTTTTTTTTTTCTCTCCACACAAAACATGACATTTTTCACTTGAGAGAATTTAGTTATGTGCTAATCTGTGATTGCACATTTTTCTACAGTACTAGAAATTTAAATGCATAACTCCTTGTACATTTCCTTTATTTAACTCTGCTCCTGGTTTTGCTGAAATGCTCCAAACAGCTGTCCAGTGCAATGGAAATTTGTAAGGTATTTGAAAAGTAAGAATTCATTTTATCAGCCAGACTGTAGTTAATCCTTTCCAGCAATTAACTCCAGTAATGACTGTATGAGCACTATTGGATCATAAACATGCTGTTAGATATTCCTGTCTCTGGTCTCACAGCGGGGCTGCAGCTGCCCCGTTCTGAATGGATGTGCAGCTACCTAAACATTTGAATATGACCACTTCAGTCTGCCTTCTTGAGCAGTGAGATTTGACTTCACACTATTTATATTGCATTTTGCCTGCACATACATCATTTTATGGAGTAGAAGGAGCTTTTCTCTAAGTATATCCCCACATTTCCCCAGTTTCTGGAGGGATTCTTCCGCGAGGTGAGCTGGGACACTCAGACTGCCCAGCAGCTGGGACCAGCAGACCCAGCCTTCCCCAGCATGGCACTTTTAGGTGTGAGTCCCTGAGGCCAATGTGCCCATTGCAGGTACTCAAACTCACATGTAGACATGCCCAGTGCACCCCCCATGAAAATGATCCTCAGCATTTGGCTTATCCAGGAGCAGGCCCTGGCATCCCTGCTCTCACACTGCCTGTATATTACTACTTTCTTGGAGAGTTTTCAAGAGAATGAGTTCCAAGACAAAATTTGGGTACAGTTCTAGGTATTATGTCCTCTTGTTTCAGAAGTCAGGGGAAGTAAGACCATGTCAAGTTATGTTTCTTTTGGACCAGAAAATTCCTTATCCCAGCTGGTTTTCTACACTCAGACATTTTCACTCATATTTATGATAAATTTCTGGCATGTAACCTTATTCTCCATTTCGTGTTTAAAACACCATCCTAGTAGACTGTAACTCATATCAGTTGGAAATTGAACAACAAAAAAATATTCTTGTACGGTGTACAAGGATAACTAATGGCACCAGCAAGGCTCAGACTGTGCCAATCAGCCAGACAGGAACTTGTAAAAACAGGCACAAGAATGGACAAGGCCCAGGGAGCCACCCAGGCATTCCTCTGTAAGAAATGCTTCTGCAGAACACATGCAGGAATTTGTGTTGTGACTAGATGTGGCATTACAGAATAACAGAATCAATTAGGTTGGAAAAGACCTTTGAGACCATTGAGTCCAACCTTTGACCCATGTTGACATCACCATGTCAACCACACCACTGTACTGAGTGCCACGTCCAGTCTTCCCTTGAACACCTCCAGGGACTGTGGCTCCACCATCTCCCTGGGCAGCACATTCCAATGTCTAATCACCCCTTCTGTGAAGAAATTCTTCCTAATGTCCAACCTAAACTCAACGGGCACAGCTTGTGGCCATGCCCTCTTCCTCCTGTTGCTGGTTGTCTGGGAGAAGAGACTGACTGGCTACAGCCTCCTTTCAGGCAGTTGTAGGGAATGAGAAGGTCACCCCTGAGCCTTCTTTTGTTCAGGCTGAACATCCCCAGCTCCCTCAGCTGCTCCTCGTATGACTTGTGCTCCAGACCCTTCTCCAGCTTCCTTGTTCTCCTTTTCCCATACAGAAGAAAGCTTTTCAGAGGGGTTATTTGATAACCTGTTGGTCTGGCAGCCATACACTGTCCACCTCACCTTTTGACTTCAGCAGCTGAAAAGCCAGCTAACAGGTTAGTCAGAAAATGGTATTTCTGGAAGCAATTTTGCTTCAGTTTAATTTCTTAGTTTTGAAAATCTCCTCCATGTCAGTAGCTAAGTTGGAGAAAAATAGTCAGTCCCACTCTGGTCATCATAATGAAAAAGCATGGCCCCAAACAGACCTGGAAGATTCCCTTACCTTTTGCTCTATAAATTGGATGCAAAAGGTTAAGGCCAAGGGACACTGGTAGATGGCAGGTACAAAAAACTACTGCTTCTTCTCTAGCAACTCCTCCAGGCTTCATCAGAGAACATCAATCTCTGAACTACCAACCCAGAAGTATCACAATAAATACAGAAAATAAAGCTATAAACAGGCAAGAGTGCTTACACTTATCTGCAGCATCTGAAATATCAAGAGCACAATTTTATTTTGAAACGGTGCCATTTCATATCAGGACACAAAAGGCACATCACACACAAAGAGGAAGTTCCAAAATTGAATTATTAAGTATCAGGCTCTCTTACTAAATTAGCATTACAAAGGCCATGCATGGTGATGGATCAAAGAGCTTTGGAGAGTGACAATGCTGCCCCAGAAGAGTAATGCCATCTAATGCATCTGAGGAACATGGCTGAGACACACTTAGGAGCACATTCAGGAATGCAATATTAATAGCTGTAGTTACTGTATAATCCTGGGAAAACTTTGAAGTTGTTTAAAGAACTACAATAAAGACACACCGTGTTTTGCCTTTCCCAGCTGCTTCTTTTTATGGTTGTTGGGGGAGGAGACAGCTTTACCAAAATGGAGATGTATGTCCTTTTGTTCCATGATTTGCAATGGCAGCATTACAGAGAGCAGCAATGCTGAGCGAGGATTTGCTCTGTGTCTGGCAGCCTCTGCTGGAGTCTACCAGGGGTGGCCTCGCGGAAGGAGCCCCTCGTCCCCAGCACCAGGATAAGCAGGGGCGCATGGAGCTGCTGAGATAGGGTCAGGGTCATGGGCAGGAAAGGGCTCATGCACAGTTGCCTTCTCCTGTGTCCTCTGCGGGCATTCAGCCAAAAACACACACTTGGAGAGTCCTCTGAAAGCCTTAAAGGGCCCCAAGCACAGGCTGCAAGATTCTTCTAAAAGCCTTAAAGAGCCCCAAACACAGGCTGCAAGAGTCCTCTAAAAGCCTTAAAGAGCCCCAAGTGATGCTTCTGAAGTATCTTGTCTCACACTCCCTTCCCTGAGGAGTTGACAGCCAAACTGAAAGAGTGGAGAGCCTCAGCAGATCGTACTGACAGTTGCTACACTATACATTCCTGATGCTAAAAAAAAAAATCCCCTGGAACCATCTGAAGTTTGGTGGTTCTTATGGCAGTCAGGAAAGAGTTACTTTGCTAATCTTTCTGAATATGGACACAGTCTTTGAGCTGGCAGGGTTTTGTCATGCTTTAAGGAATAGGTAATTCTTCTGCAAAAATAGTGCCTCATGTCAGCCTTGTCAATGCTCTGGCCCCGACACAGTGGCACCAGTGGGTTACATTTTCAAAACGAGCCACATCCAGGCTTCCTTTACTGGAAGAAACTGCTCACAGTGTGCAGTGCAACCATGTGCCCTGGGCAGCTCCCCAAAACACCTGAGAGGAATGGTGGGCTATTGCCCAGCTCTCAGGTGCAGGAGAGTTGCTTCTGTGTCCCACTAGATCACTTTCTAATTTTTAATTGTCACCCTCATTTTAAATTATTTTACATCCTAAGCTGCTGACCCATCCATGACTCATGGTAGCTCCATGGAAAAAGGAATGTTGGCAGAGACCTCACTGAGACTCCTTGTGATCAGAGGCTCTTGACATAGAGGCCCAAGGTGTGGGATTCATTGGCACTGAGGGTTAAACTGCACTCACAAAAGGCTAACCACTTCTGTGACTCTTCCCTGGATAGTGACTGGAGGAATCAGCCAGGCAGTGTTTATCATGTGGGAGAGAGAGGAAAGGAGGAAAAAAAGAAGAAAAAAGAACAAACAGTAACAGCAGTTTTGGATAGTAACGCAGAGTAGGACCATATTAAGATTTTATTTAATTATTATTTTATTTATCTTGTTTAAGGCTTAAATGACTAAGATCCAGAAATGTAAATATTAGAAGATTATTGTAAAAATTATGTAAAAATCAAGATTATTGAGTGGATATTTCTCCAAGGGCAGAAGCAGGATGTGCTATGTACTCACAGTGGATATTCATGTCCTACTTTTTTTAAAACTTCACATGCTTGGAAATGATTTCAAGCATTCTTAGATGTTTGCACTTCACAACATCTACAGGTGTCATTTTTGGTGGCACATATAATTGCAGGCACATTTTATTGTACTTAGATGCCCATTTTGTTTTGTCTGGAAATGAGTAGTTTGACATCTAAATATGCCTGCAATCAGCTATGACATAAACTCTATCTACAAATGCATTTTTGACATAAATTTTGAAATTAAGCTGAAGTCCTTTCCAAAATTAATGCCTTCATCCTCACTTTGCTACACTGAAGATAGGTTTCATGCTTTATAATAATACTTTGTCAGTGTGTAGTTAAAATGTATTAGCAATGACATTTTAAAAATATCATCCTGATATTGCTAAACCCATTGAAAAAGCCAAGGAGCTGCAAGTAGATAAAACAATATTTGATGGCAGCTGGGAAAGCTCTGTTTGGTGTGGGCTTAGCAGGTGGGGCTTTGGAGTCACAGCATGGTCAGGCTGCCAGAAGCAACACTGCAATTCTCTGGGTAGTTTCAGAGAAGATCTATGGCATTCTGCTGGATCTGTTGGTTTCAGTGTAAGGCACACTAATAATATTTTTGCCAAGTGCTGTATTTTGAGCTACCTATATTGTTACAATTTGCCCAAATTACTAATTTTTTATGGACCTGACTTCTGTGGGTGGTCCTAGAACCTCATGTGCCTATCACTTCGTGTTTCTGGGTTGCAATTGCTGGTTATCCAAGTAGTGGAACACAAGTCAGTTGTGTTCCCTGGTGCACATCCCACCAAAGGATCACCAGTCTGCCAGCATCATTGGGTTTTGGCTCTGCAAGTCACTCTAACATGTCAGGCCACCACCAGTGGTCTGAAGACTCAGCTGCCCTAAGCTACAGCATGTAAGACTGGTTGCAGGCTGGTTTTTAGCCAGCCAGCAGTAGTTCTGCAGTTCTCTATTCTTGCAGCCACAGAGATGAGAGAAAAGACAGAACATTTTTCTTGATTCAAAACAGAGACTCTCTTGGATGGCTGGAGCTTCCCTCCTCTGAACACAGAACCACCAGCAAATCTATGTTCCATTATTTTAATTTTGTATTTTCATTACTTTCTAGTCACTGACCTCTCTCCACACCCATCACAAACCCTTTCTTCTCATATCTTTCAATCCTGGCTATAGAAATCCATTCATCATTCACACCAGCATTGTCTTTGTCAATCACATGAATGCTGCCTGGCATTCTTTCTGAAGAAAAACTGAAAATACCTGCTAATTAAAAAATACCTGCTAATTACAAAAATACCTGCTAATTACATGGCTGTAGAACCACTCATTATTTTCAGAATTAATTTCTTTTTTTTTTAAACTTTTCATTGATTCTTGCTCAATGAGGATGTCCTTGCAGTATTTTTTCTTAGTCATTAAATCAGCAAAACTCCCTGAGACATAAATGTGATTTGGTGCTGAGCATTTTGGGCTTTCCTTCACTGTCGCTTCTACTGTATTTGTATATGGCACACAAACACACTGTACTGTGGAAAGATGCCATTTGTATCACAGTGTGACAGTGGAAATTAAAACCCTTTCCTTACCAGTTTCTGACTGGATCTTTATAAGGTCACCTTGTCACTGTGCTGATAGAGAAACCTTCAGCAGTACCTGTATATCTTCACAGTTCTTGAAATAATAGTGAGCTAAATCCAGGAGAGCCTTTGATAGCAAACTATGATGGTAACTGATTTAATGTGTATAATGCACTATATAATCTTGTACTTGCTATGAATCATTGATACTAAGGCAGTGTCAGAAACACAGACATTAAAGGGACCTGCATGTTATTTCTCAGGGTCATATTATCACAGCATCATCTGTGAATAATTACTATTTATCATATAATAATTTATCATATTGTCCCTATGCATGCATACATACATGCACACATGCATACATGTTTGTGATATATACATATGTGATAATGTATGTCTTATATAATAAATGACATCTTAAAATATACATAGTTTCATAATGGCAAAACATTCCTAGTCTTTAGAATTTATTTCTCACATGTTTTGAGAATTATTATTTGATACATGGTCTACTGAACTAGTACTGGTAATGGAAACTTGTGTGGTACCAAGATAGGAAGTTAAAGCTGTGAAGAAATACCTGGAAAAAACCTGAGGTTGTGAACCATTGTTCTATAATACATGATAATACTTAGGAACACTTACACAGCACTTTTCTTTTTCCCAACTTTTTAAAAAACCTAATTAATTAACCTTTGCAACATAGTAAGTGCTCAAGTAATTCTCAAATAATAGCACATAACAACCCAACAGGAGATACAACAGAGGGCTCCAGAGACAAGGGGATTGTGGATGGAGCCGTAGGGGATGCAGTGCTCCTGTTTGCCTGTGGTCTGACCCAGAGCATGAGCTCCCACAGACAACAATGTGCAGACAGAACAGTGGCTGGTGTTCAGTTACTCCTGTTTTCACAGTTCTTCCATGTAGTCTGGAGATGAGTCCCATATATACTATACTATTATCTACATGCTTCACATTGAGACTTACACTGCAAAAAGCCACATCGGGCTGGCTAGGAAGCAGCTGTGCCAGTGGTCAACATCTGCAAGGACGGTGCTTGCACCTACAGCTTCTTTGGCAAGAAGATTTGCCAGCAGCAATATGATGAAATAGCAGACACGTAAAGTACAGACAGCATTTTACAACTGAGCAGTGCTGTTTTGCATTAAAGGTGTTGGCAGCTGTATGCAGACATGAAAATACAGAAACCAGTCCTTGGCTGCAGCCAGAAATGCCAGCTTCTGTGACAAACTGCACGTAGTACTTAGGAGACCTTGTTGGTACCTCACGGGGTCTGCAACATTTTGTAGTGCCAGCCCTTTACTAATGACAGATATCTGCCATTTCAGACTCTTCACTCACTATGGCAGCTGGAGAGAGAGAGAGAGGGGGAGGGAGAGAGAGGACCAGGCAGGTCCTATCCTCTTCCTCCCCATCATCCTTGGAAGCAGACTTGGAAATATTGGCTAAGAGCACATGTCCAGCTCATGGGGCAGAAGTGCTGGGGTTGGGAGAGGACTGCCTTGCCATGTCTAAAGCCATGCTTTGGGCCATCCATCAGAAATGATGTAGGTGCAGTCCCTGGGTACATTCCCTGGCACTGTTTAGTGTACCAGCACAGATGTGCCCAACATGTGTCACTCAGAGACCTCGGGAGCTCAATGCCACAGCCAGGTCCACCCATGGTCCAGCACGTGGTGTGGGCACTGCAGGGTGCCTCTCAATACGGGCACAGCCAAAGGATTCCTCCTGTCAGCCCAGACTCGGTGTAAGTGCACAGGTGGAAACCAGGACACTGATCTGAACCCACAAAACCCTAGTGGCTTTGCATGTGGTTACCTGTGACATGCCCTCCTGTGTGTAAGTGGAGCTACTGTGCAAGGAAGGGACTTCTGGTGGGCTGTGCTGTCCTAGGGGCTGGGACACAATGGTGTACTGTACCCATCTCCTCAGAGTTACCAGAGTCCAAATGTGCCATTCCAGATGCTTCAGTATTTCTTCCTTTACCCTTCAAGCTAGGGAGTGGCTTCTTTGTGACACCTAGCACAGAAAATGCACTTGAGAAAACCATGCTGTCTTGCTAACCCCAGAGTCCATTTATTTGTCTGCACTCTTCCCTCCCCTCCCGGGAAGCTGCTGGGCAGGAGATGTTTCTGTGTCAGCTGCTCCCAAGCTCAGCTTGGGCAGGCCTTGAGCCGCCACAGGAGCAGGTAAACACAGCTGAGAGAAGAGCTCCTGGCTGTGCCCAGGGTTAGGTGCTGGCTGCAGTGTCTGGGAACATAAATATAATAACACTCCCTTAGAAAACTGCCATCCACCCCTCTCAGATGGATCAGAGTGTGCTCCCAGGGTGCAGGGATGCCATTGATCACATGGGCAGCAGCAGCCCCCAGGGCAGCCTGTCCCCGAGGGCCGGTGAGGTCTGCTGTGTACCATGTAAAACAGGCTTTGGAGAGGTACTCTAACAAACTGTGTGCAATTTTATTTTCTTTTAAACGAAGGCACTTCAGAATTGTGCAAGTGCAGAGGAAACATCTGATCTTAATTCTATCTTTGTATCATCAAAATTTTTCTTTCAAAAAAGAAAGTGAATTGGGCTTTGCTAGGAAATAACTGAAATACAGTCAAGATTATTGTATGTTAAATTACAACTTGCAGTAATCCTTCATCTCCACATTATGAATTCATAAAAGGAACTGCAGCATGTTTTTAATTATTAACTACCACATAATGGAGTGGGCAATACAATATCCTAGAGGTTTGCTTTTTTTTTTTTTCCGTATGGGAGATCTCAATTTAAATTCCAGATATGGCTACAAGTTAAAGCAAATTCTCAAATGTCAGTGTCACTTTTTGCTGTTCTCACAACAAAAGCCCGATTAAAATGAGTTCCTCTAGGAACAATCACGACAGTTCTGATTTTATCCATTTTCAAGTGCAGATCATCATATCCCTATGAAGGGATCTTGCACAGTGGGTGCATATTAATGTCAGGAATACCACATCCCTCATCCAGAAAAAAGTAAAAGGCGTTCTGATGACATCATTCATCTTCCCTGTCAAGTGACCTGCAATGCCTAAATAAACAGATATTTCATAACACATATTTGTAATTAGAAACAGCTGGAGGATGAGTACAATATTTTCCAGTCAACAACACTGGATTCTAGATGCTCTTTACTTTAAATTCTGTATGTGTTGAATATATCCCCTGCTCAATTACCTCTAAGTGAGATGGACGTTGGATGAGTGTATGAGCTAAGTTGAAGTGCTTTTTATGACTTGATTAGTCTAAAGGAATCTGGAATTGAATGAAAATCATGCTTTGCTCTGAGGAGAAGTTTCTGGGCTATAGGTGTGTGCAGATAGGATGAGATCAGCTGTATGGACCATGACACCTTGAGTGGAATTCTCTGAACACATACAGCCCATTCCAGAAGATTGTCTTCAACAGAAATGGAATAGTGACAAAACACTTATGCTGAGAACTAGATGAATCTTCAGAAATATCGTATCAGGGCCCTCACAGCAATCTGACAGACCCTGGATAACCAGCACCATTTGCTTTGTTTTTTGCACACTAGAAATAAGTTTTAGTAGGACATTGCCTGGAGCTTCCCTACCCCATGGCCCCAACAAAACCAGCATGGTTAGGTGCTAAATTCTTAAGAATTAAGTAAAACATATATCAAGAGGAACTCAGAGAGCAGTACAAGTTAAAGAGAAATCCTGATTTTACTGTGATTTCTCTTTGCTATTTCTGAGGCAGGTGTCTGCATATGCTAAACTCTGTATTAGGTTTTCAGAGAACTGATACATCTCAAGGGCACTGTGAATCCCTCCAGTCATTTTCACTGTAGTTTACCAAGAAAGAGTTTTCCTTAATGAATTTTTGCTTGTGAACTTGTTCTGCTCCGATATAGCTAGGGAATTATTATCCCTCTTAATGCTAATTCCTGAGGTTAAGTTTTAAGAAATTAGAGATTTTGCCCAGGATCAATTTTTTGAAAGGTGCTTTGGTACTACAGTGTGTTGCCATCTCTTTATTCCTATTTTCTTGTGCATACTATGTTTTAGATGATTTCTGAAGCATTTGGTCATGTTGTACAGTTTTTAACCTTCCCAAAGGTGTGCACTAGTGCATAGACAAGCCATTGGGGCTTTTTATACAGAAAATGTATTTGTTACCTAAACAGCTGAAATCTTACCCTGTGCTTTAGAATTTACTTGGGTAGGAAGAGAAACCTCTCCATACTCAACCTGAGCTCCTCAGACCTTCCTTGATATGGTATTATCATGCTGCAAAGAGCACCACAGTAGGACCTACAACTGTGTATAATGAAAGATGTGGGATTACAGACTTCTTTCCCCTCCATGTGTGATGAAATCCACCCAGCACACTGTTAGTTCAAACCAGAAACACATCCCAGTCATTTCAGTATGAGGAATATCTTGTATTCCCGTCAAAGAGACCAGCAGGGTCTGCAGCTCCCATCACCAGGCCAGAGGTTAAAGGAGGAATGTGCTTCCTTTAAAATGGAGTGCTGTCAAAACTCAAAATTGAATGGTAGAACCTAACACTGGGACAAGAAAAAAGTGGCATTGTGGCACTCCTGTGTTCACTCAGAAGAGCCGTCTGCTGGGAAGGGCAAAGGGGAAGGGAGGCTGTTCCATGGCACCTTTGCTTGGCAGGAAAGCAGGAACCAGTGACTGCATCCCCCTTAGTCCTTTTTCTATGTTACATGCTGCTTCCTTTGATGCCACAGAAGAGCAGAAACATTCCAGTACACTTCCACTTCTGTCAGAGAAAAACCCATCCAGCCTGGCAGCCAGGAGCAATTTCTATAGGAAATACCAATTGGTGCTTTCCTGATAGGAAACATTCAAAGAAAGGAAGATATGAACAGCGCAGGGCTTATCCGTGAAGGCTGCTGTGCTTCACAGCACCAGCCACTGCTGCCAAGCTCAGAGAAGAGCAGAATTAATTATAAAGAGTCTTCAGAGAGGTGAGATCCTTGGTAAAAAGAGAGTTACTCCTCTTCAACCCGAATGAATCAGCTGGGAGGTGCTTCTCACTGAGAGGAGACACCAGGTTCCCCTGCCAGCACTGATGCCTCTCCTGTCTCGGGAGAAGGTGGGTTCACCAGGACGAGAGCTCACTGCAAAGCGAAAGGACTGGGAAAGAACTTAGTGTGTGGGCTTTCACTTTACCACCTGGTTAGTGAGAGGGGCATTCCATTTTCCCTGAAGCGGTGAAAACCAGAGATCAGAACAATCGGAGTTCCTTTTCTTCTAAATGAAGCATTGTTTTAACGTTAGAGGGAGTGAGAGGCTCTGCCGCATTGCTGCAGGGAGGGGAGGATCTCTGAGCAGACTGAGCAGTGGAGCTTGGTTTGATCTTGCCGGGTGCCCAGACTTATGGTTAACTGCCTTGATCTTCTTGTGATGGAAGAGGGTGTTTCTCCTGACACTGCTCTACAACCTCTTGTCTCCACTTCTGTGTATTCCACATCCCCCCCTGCGGCAACCTCTTCATGAAGGATGTGCTGAGAGCTTGCCCAGCCAGATGAGTCCAAGGAGTAGCTGCTACAGGCAGTTTTACACAGAAGAAGCCGCGGTAACTTCATCAGCTAAAAGGTGCAGTGGTGCTTACATGGACTGCTGTTGGTAGCCTGAACCACACACCACAGACTCTGGCACAAAACTTAAATATCTGAGTCCAGTCTGATGAAGTTGATAAAAGTATTTAATCTTTCCAGTTTAGTACAAAATTCAACGTACTTTGCCTTGGCTCCTGATTTCTCTTTTAGGATGATACGAAGAGTAGACAGAGAAGCTGTCCTTCACCAGAGGAGCACCATGGCTGAGCTCAGCTGTGTACAAGTGTGTACAGCTCCAGTGATGTTGCTAATTACACAATTCACAACAGCAGCTGCATCCCTGTGTGCCTGAAGGAACATCACCTCTCGCATGCCTCAGCAGTGGGCTTCACCCTGCCCTCTGCAGACACTGCCATCAGAAAGGAGCTATTAAAACTCACAAGGTTGGTCAGCAGGAAGACTCAAAAAGCAAGGCCAGGAGCTTTCCTCTGCCAGGCCATGTGAAGTGAAACTTCTGCCCGACAAGGATTTGAGCAGCTGGATTCCCACAGTGGCTCTGAGTGTTGAATGCTGCAAAGCACTGCAGATGGGCAAGTCTGTCTCAGTTTACACTCTCGTTTCTTTCACTCAGTGCCTAGACACAACTGTGACAGAGAAGGAAATGATCTTCAGCATGAACCAAAAGTTAGGAATGAGAAGTAATTACCCCGTGGCAGACAGGGACATCCCTCTCTGAGGCTGATCTCCCTCCATTGACACTGTTAAATAAATCACTGCCTCAATTCCTCTCAGCTGTCCTTACACTGTGGCACTCAGGGTTACAGCCAGAACTTCACCAAGCTGAAATGCCTTCCTAGTTTGAGGGGTTTTATATTTAAAAGCTGTTTTTTCCATCTCAGTTTGGCACCCCGCAGTGATAAATTCAGAAACGTTTCTGGGAAGGCAGCCAGTGCTGTTGAAACCCAAGAAAAATCAATCTTCAACAAAGAAATAAATTAAACTCTGTCACTATCTATCAATATTTGTCTCTGACTCCACACAACAATTATATGAAAAAGGACCATTTGCTTTAAATATGGAGAAGAAGGGAGCTACACACAGATATGTTTTGGAAAAAAAGAGATCTTTTACAGCACAGAGCTACTCCCAACATATTATATGATCTCCTCATAATGGGCACTGCAGGAACAAACACAAATTCAGTCTTAAAGAAATATAGTGCTGTCACCTTCAAAGTCTTTCCACCTATAGAAATAATACTCTCTTTTTTTTTCTGTGCTGCATTTTATACAAATTTCACTCTGACTTTATAGCCTAGATAAAGGGAAAATATAGCACATGCCACTTATCTAGGACAGCAGCACCAGTGGGGCATTGCTTAGTGAGCTGGCACAGCTGCACACCCGTGAACAGCGTGGATTCAGCTCTGGGAGAACAGACTCAGCCAAGTGTCCATGAGCAACTGCTGAACGTAAAGACACTACCTCTGGCTCAGGAAGTCCCTGAGCTGCACATCACTGGAGGCTGGGACACAGTACATTCAATTCAGAAAGGCAAAGCTGCACATTTTCTTGTTCTCACAAGCTCTTCTGGAACTCTGCTATGAAACCATAAAAGAAGCAGCGTGCAAGGCTGGACAGAGCTTTAGTCTGACCCAGGCTACCCATGCTCATGTTCCTCACAGAGATGCTGCACCTGAAGAGGTGTTCACTCCTGTACCATCCATGGGATGCTGTGCTTTACATATGCACCCAGCTCCTGAGGGCAACCCACTGGCTGCTCATATTTGCATGTTTAAATTACATTTACCCCATTAAAATATATATCCAAATTATTTCAAACCTTCTTTCTTTTATGCATTTTGGTTTCATCCCTCACCTGATTGCCAAAGTGAGAAAAATACAGATGTGTCACCACATCTATACATTCTTTTGTTTTGTTTTGTTTTTTTCTTCACTTGGATCTTTTCCCATTCTTGATGGAAGAGAGGAGTCTTGTCTGGGGTTTTTTGTTGCACTTATTGTTTGATTTTTTTACTTGTTGAAAACTCTGATGTCCTCTGGCTTCTCATGTGTCACTGTGCTCCTCAGCTGTGTCTGCCCATGGAGATGATAAAGCATTGGGGGTCAAAGGTGCCCATGAATGGATATTTTTTGTAGCTTAACAGAAGAGGGTTGAGTCTGAAGCCCAAATGTGAGCTGTATATGAGATCTACCTCTATAGCCCTTACACTGGAGCTACAGATGAACATACAGAGGAAAAGGGAAGCACAGATCCTCCTGTTTAACCATAAACCGAAAAACTTATCCTATTCCTGGAACAAATATAAATGTATCACTGGGCTTTTATATGATTTCTTCCTAGAAACCAGATATTCTTTTGATACCATTCAACACTTCAGCTGTCAGGAAAGACAGGGATGAAGAGGGAACTGGTAGAGGTCTCATATCTCACACCTGTAAAAGGTTCTGGCTTGTGTGAATTTCTTCCATACAGAATATCTGACAATACACAGCCTGAGGTAATCCTCATTCCCTTTCTGTATTTTGTGGCACCAGCATTTTCAGTATGATGGATTTCTGTAACACTAGTCAGCATCCAGGGCTGCTCCCTGTTGAGTTGTATAGTCAGGGTTAGAGTGCAGAGCCAGGTTTATTACTCTTGTTCCTCCCAGCCTCCTGTTTACTGTATTATCATGGTTAAGTGGGAAGTCTGTATATAAAAACAAATAATTCCTCACTATCCAAAAATAGGTCAAGAAAACCACTGGGCATGCATAAGAGAGAGGCAGCTTTAAAGCACTGACTAAAAGTGACGAGGCTCCAAGTTCATGTGGTTGTAATTCTTGATGCAAGTAATGGTGACAGTAATTATAACCACAGTCCTTCAAACGCAGCCAGGTCTCCAGGCTAGCCTGCCAGCACACTCAGTCACTGGGCCTGTTTCCATGCAGAGTATTTATTCAAATTTTACCATGAAAGTGCACAGTGTCCTCTGACCTGCCCACGCCCTGTCCTGAGGCGAGCCTCCCCGGGGGTAGGACGCTGCTTCCTCTGTGCTGCAGAGGGGAATTGTTCCGTTCAAAAAATGAGTGATGGGTACGCTTAGGGAACACAAACTGGCTCAATTCCTAATCCAGCTGCTTTCCTTTATTACTGGACTGCATGTGTTACCCCCTGCATCAGCGAGCTTTTCAGCTGTGTTATTTCAGTTCTCCTTGTGGAGCTGGATGTGCAGGACTGAGTCCCAGCAGCACACACCAGGAACGGCGCCTTGAGCAGCAGCACCGCCCACAGCCCACCGCCCACAGCCCATCCTCCCGCGGTGCTGAGGGACGCTGTGACCACCAGCAGCAAAACCCTCACGACGACATGGACAGCGCGGTGGCCACGAGTGTTTGTGCCGGACACAGCCGGAGGCTGGGGGGGTTCGCTGGGCGGCTCCGGGCTCCGCTGCAGAGCACATAAGAACCGCACGGCCGGAGAAGAGGAGCGCTCATCCCCAGGATCAGCCGTGCGTGCTGAGCTTGGTGGCATCAGCCACTAGGAGGAGCCAGTGTAATTTATTTCTGGGCTAATTAAGGCATGAGCTTTCAGGTCACATAATTAGCGTGGAGGGGGTGGAGCAGGGGGAGATGCTATCTGACTTCTGCCTCCTTGTCCCCACGAGCACCTTGCAGACAGGTTTTGTTTAGCAGCCGCTGATGGTTTTGTTTTAGAACCTGCATTCTCTGAGGGCAACGCTTCCCAGCTTTGCAAACCGGAGTGCCTCAGTCCTTGGGTACAGACTGTGCTCCGGGCGTTCAGGAGTGTTTGTCACACGCAGTGATGACCATGCACAGCAAGTTCAGAGCTAGTGCTGGGGGATGAATCAAAGCCACCTAATAGGATTATTTTCCTGATACACAAATGCACATAAACAGTCACTATTGGCTTTTTTGTATCCTTCCTAAGAGTAGCCAATAGCAGGCTTACAGAAGAGAGCTTTCCAGTAACACACATATGGAAGAGCTTCCAAGTAGCACCAATTCCACACAGTATCCCAGCTCTAAGCTGTCTGAGGTTTAGGCCTCAAACCACAAGTGGCATATTTGTCTTAAAAATATTAATGTAACACATTATATCTAAAAATAATCCCATGGAGTCATACACTCTCTTGCTCCTCAGCATTTGAATCACTGCAGCTGACTCCACAGTGTCATAAAACACATTCTAAGAATGAAAAATATCCAGAAATTTCCTAGGGTGAAGTACTTAAAAATAAACACAATCTCTCACTCTGTAAAGCACATACCTAAGTCATGTTGTTTCAGAAAGTGCTGAAGGCTCTGGATGAGGAAGGATGAGGAAGTTCTGGCTGCTCGTTGGTGCCCAGAGGCCACACGTGGTCAGAGCCATGGGCACCCCACCAGCTTGTGTGGAACTCAGCCTGCATCAAGCTCTTACTCACAGTTGTTTTCCCACATGAGCTCAAAACCTGAAGACAATTAAACTGCTAAAAACCTGATTATTCTCCAAAGCTGAGACCTGTGGTAGAAGTCCCATGTGTGCTAACAGAGGAGCAGTGCATCAGCACAGGGCTCAGAGCAAACACCAGAAGTGCTGCCAGGGGACCAGAGCCATCCCTGCTGTAAAGATGCTCCCACAGCCAAGAAAACTTACTCCAGCTGGCAACGAGCAGGAGGCAGGGAAATTGTCTTCACTGATGCTATGCATTTTTTTCCTCTTCAACCAACAGTTTAAAGGAGACACAGAGGAATGACTTGACCCCATATACTCTGTTGACTGAATCTATAAATAGGCAGGCCCCTGTTGTTCATATTCTGCTCAGGTGATTTCTGGTAGCCCCTAAAACGAGGAGACATCTCCAAAATGCTCAAATTGTTTAAAAAAAGTGTCCTTTTCTTATATGCTACAATTTCATATTGTTCTTATTTGGGAGCGTATGAAGGAAAAGAGGTTAAGCCAAGCCCTGGATTTAGGCACGCAATTTTTCTTTGACTACAAAAAGGAAAAGGCTGAGACACCTTCATTTAGGTGGCTTTGATTCATCCCCCAGCACTAGCTCTAAACTGGCTGTGCATGGTCATCACTGCATGTGAAAACACTCCTGAACGCCCGGAGCACAGTCTGTACCCAAGGACTGAGGCACTCCGGTTTGCGAAGCTGGGAAGCGTTGCCCTCAGAGAATGCAGGTTCTAAAACAAAAGGAACCTCCTGAATGACTGAACAGGCTGGTTCCCTAAAGGCTATTTTTATTGTGCTCCAATTCTCTTTAATGAGAGTTCTGCATTAGGAAGTCACACAGAACCTAAATTCAAAACAGAAGTGACCAGCCACAGATCTCAAATGAGATGGCTTCCAGTAGCTGGGAAGCAGGTGGAAGCTACACCTGGAATGGTCATACCCTGGCTCACCACAGGAGGTGGAGGGCTTTCAGAGCAGAGAAGCCTCTAACCAGAAATCTGCCTAAATCCAGCATTGAATCTTATACTGTTTTCCTGGGTCTTGATTTGTGAGGAGGTGGAAAAAAAAGTTCTATGATTAAATGCAAGCAGAAGACAGATTTTGCAGAAATTGCACATTCAGCTCTTGGCTGTGTGTGGTGCCTCAGATCTCTGGGAGGAAGCAGGACTGGGAGGGGAGCAGGAACTGCCCCAGTCCTGGGCACTGGACACCTCCCTGGGGATGGGGTCAGACTGAGGCCAGACCAGGGCATCAGCCCTAACACCTGCAGGCCCTCACTGCTGCTGCTGTGGCACAGGCTGACATCCCTCATCTTTTCATAGCTGCCAGGATTTTATTAATAAAGTTGGTAGTCTACTTTATTTCACAGTGTCAACTAACATTAAAATATATATGCATGTATATAATTATTCATACAAATGCAATTGATGCCTTCTAAATCACAGCAGAGGCAAGCTGAGTTACCAATATTATATTCCTTAAAAATACTTCTCTGGGGACACATAGGTAAACAGCTGGGGTCATTCTGTGCAGTGCAAGGCTTATCCCCAAAGCATCACCTTACAGAGTGCCCAAGAGGCAGGGAAACCTGGTGCCTGGAGCTCCATCCTGGCCCAGCCAAGGAGAACCAGCACTGCTGTCTTTGAAGGAAAGAACAAGATTCCCTCAACTCTCAGCTGAGAGAAACCCCTGCCCTGCCCTAATCATGCTTAGTCATATTGCCCTCTTCACCTTCTCTAACGCTGCAGAGGTTTTAATGAACTAAAGTGGTGTCAAGTGAATAGTAAATTAAGTGTTTAGCTTGCTCAGGTTTAAAATATGTTAGTGCTTATTATTTGAAAGCTTTGTGCAGGAGTAATCATTAAATGAAACACAGTGTGGTTTTGGTCTATTGTGCTGAGTTGCAAAAGTAGGTTTGTCCCTCTGCAAATAGTGTGTCATTCACACAGGGTCACTTCCTTGTATTCAAGACACCCTTATGGTGCACCTATAGGATAAGAGAGAAATCCTCCTTGCTTTACAGTGAATGGGAAAAGGAGTCTATTCCATTGAGTCATCTTTACAAGCCCTGCTGATGGCCCTGATAGGAATCTCTGCAAAGAAGCAGGGCCATGCACTCTGAGATACAAATTGACACCATTTGCTCCAGGCCAGGAGTACTCCTGTGTGACTATGGCTACATTGCATAGACTCACAATTTAGGAAATCTCTGTTGCAGGCCGGTTCTGCACATATTCCCCTGGGAGTGCAGGGTGCTCCAGCACAGCTGGATACCAGTTTTGGATATCCCTGGCAAATGTTCTGGGCATGGTGGTGGCCCCTGGCCCAAAGCAGCCTAGAGTGTGCAGCTGTCAGGATCAGTGCTGGGCTCCACACACTGTCCCAGCAAAGATTTCCATGATCTGATGCCTCCTATGTGAATGCCATGAAGTCCAGTCCTTGGCTGGGCTTGATCATGCAAAGACTCAGCAGGTGTCCAGTGCTTGGCCAAGTTGTGTTTTACTCTCTGTTTTCTCTTAGATCACAACTTTAAAACAAAGGCCCTTATTTGGAGAATATTTTATTTGTGACCCAAGAGGTTTTGGTGAAGGAGTATGACCATCAGGGTCTTCCTGATCCTAGCACAGAGGGGACACAGTATGGGACTGCCATGTCTTTGACCCAGACACCTTCTTCTACGCTGGTCCAGCACTCAGGTTCCCTGAGACTTCTCATATTTATGGATATCTTTGCCATTCATCTACCAGCTAATAGAGAAGCCTGGTCTGCCTAGTCTTAACAACGACTGCCTTTGAGAAAGTGATACACAGCTTTGAGAGCTCTGCTGCAGAAGTTCTGACATTCCTAAAAATAGAATAAAGATGATATAATAATTAAAATACAATAATTTTAAACATTCCTCTTTAACAAATTAACATTCTTTTGTCAATGGAAGATACTTA
Organism: Cyanoderma ruficeps; assembly: GCA_008694505.1. NCBI lineage: Eukaryota > Metazoa > Chordata > Aves > Passeriformes > Timaliidae > Cyanoderma > Cyanoderma ruficeps. The sequence continues at coordinate 5,674,324 of VZDJ01000074.1, forward strand.
TCTTAAGTAATTACCCTGTTATCCTAGTGACAGACTATTGGTGACCTTTATACTGCAAGTGAATTATGCAAATTGGTATTTTCATTAAACATTAAATAACTCCCTTGGGAGGAAAAAATGTTACTTGCTGTATATTGGCTATTAAAGTCTAATGATTTGATTTACCACAACTTTGTTTTCTACCTCCAAGGGCTCCAGAGGAGAAGGGATTAAGTCATGGTTTGGAATTTGAGTATTAGACATGTGTAGACAAGATAAATGAAGTAAAAACACCAAAGCAAAACAAATACCAGTTACTTCATCCTATGCTCCAAGTTTATGTTCTCTCTAGCACAGCATCAGTATGGCAGTGAAATAAATGCCTCCAATCCCACACTTGGCAACTCTCTGTGCACCCTGGAACCACCAGGTAGCCTTCCCATTAACACAGCCGACTTCTCTTCATTGATCCATGCTCCAAACCAACACATCAGCATCCCTCCAACTCAAACCTTGCCTTGTTCTGCTTTCAGCCTTTCACATGGACCACACATGCTCCCAAAGCCAGTCTTGTGCCACTCAGCCTTGTGCTGCATCAGGCCCAGGGACAACAAATGTGGATAAGTAAAGCCTACAGGAAAATCAAATTCACCTGATGCACAGAGGTGATGGCAATGCTGGAGAGCACAGTTTCTGCACAGTGGGAGTGACAAAAATTTATTGTATTATGTCCAAAGTCATTGGGAATGAGGCCAACAAGACAGGCTTTATGAATAAGAACTACTCTTTATTTTCAGTCATAGGAAATGGCCCTTGGTAACAGCACGAGCTATGTGGAAGGTGAATGAAGCACTTTGTTAGGTGGCACAGTAGAAAGGTTTAGTCCTTAAGCATTGCAACTCCCACAGATTTCTACAGCTTAAATGTCTTTTTGGAAAATTCCACCATTGCATTAAAAGTGATCTCAGTAGGAGTGCACTTTATTAAAGATAACTCAACATCCATTCTAAGAAAATCAAGAATGTATGTGCAGGCTTCTGGGGAGCACCATGAACCACGCACAGCAAGGGAGGTACATCCTGCAAGAGCTGGCTTACTCCTCTCAGCAGCAATCTTGGAATGAGTGGGACTGTACTGCAGTGCTTCATGTGAAAAATCAAAATATTAGCTCCTTATTATTTGGTGTTTTGTGCTGAAGATAAACTAGTGAATACATTTCTCTGAAATGTTTCTGTTTATACAGTCATAGCCTCATCCAAAATGAGTGAACTGGGGTGCCCATGTATGTGTGCAATGCACATTAACACTGGAAAGTTAATTTAACTTGCTTTTCAAAATATTAAAGTATTGACGGTCCGAACAGCAGATGCCAGTGCAACAGCTTTAGAAAGCATATTCTACAGTTATGCACTTCTATTTTGAAACAGCAAAGTTTGCTGGTCTACAATTAAACTAAAATTAATGTGTCCTCTATAAATAAATAAACAAACACACCACACATTATTTTAATGACTTAACACTTCTCTAGTGGGCTGTAGGAAAATATAACTTTTTAAAATTCTGTGACAGTTACAACCCACCAATACCAAAGTTTATTTTAAATGTACCAGGTTGCCAGTCCAAAGGTGCTGTTATGTGCAGCCCCTCTGGAAGACTGAGCAAAGCTGAATCCAAGGGAGAAATACTAAAGCCTTGGTCATGAAGAAGAGTGTTTATATCACAGCGGGATCCAGTTTGCTTAATTTAGGGACTTAGCTGTTTAAGATAATCTACATTATCACTTGTTTTCCTTTTAGAGCAAATGGAAAGGGATAATTGCTCAATGGTGATTAGGGGATTGTGTTAGGAGAAGAGGGAAATTTAATATTCTAGTCTCTTCCCCCAGGGCAGGTTTCCTCAGATCTCCCTCAGTCTCACAGAGTGGTCCAGAGACAAGACTATTGCAGAAGAGCTCACCATCACCTTGACATTCAAGTGCCTGTTTGAAGACAAAAACTAATGGAGAAGACACCATTTTCATTGGATAATCTGTTGTGATCTCATCTGCATGTGTTGTTAAAATAGTATCCATTGCTAATAAAGTTTTAAGTCTTAAATTTTTTTCTGTGTTGCTCTTGTCTCTGTTAAACAACTCTTAGTTTACAGTGTTTTGTTCCTCTGATAATGCTTATATGCTATAATGAAACTGATTCTCAAAGCAAGGAAAAACTAAACAGATCCCTGTAAATCTCAGTATATTGAAGTAGTTTGTAAGACAGGATCAAATGGTGCATCAGAAACTCATGTACGTGTCATTAAAAAAAAAGACAAAATATAAAACTGAGTTTTTCCACATTTTGAGTTTATTCAGAATTAAGTTGCATTTATTACTATTATTACCACCACTATTATTGTTGTTGTTCTCCTACTTCTTGTTGTTAAACATACACAGTCAGTTTGTTAATTGATTCTATCACTCAAACCTGCAAAAGCTCGTTCCAGAATAAATATATTCTAGAAAATACTATTCAGTCTGGGAATGTTAAAAAGTAGTTGTGAAATTAAAAAAAAAAAGCATTCTCAGATAAATGTTAATTCATTATATTTTCATATACTGAAATAGTATTTCAAAGAAATAAGATTGCTTTTTCCTAAATTACCTCATTTAAATTCTGCTTTCAAGCAAAGCTATATTAATCCTTTGTTGTTATTATGTGTCCAAAATTCTTACTAGAGACAGAAGGTTCCCATCAGTGCTTGGCACTTTGTCACAACAGAGAGTTGGTGTAAATTTAAATATGCAGAGAGGACCTTGGCAGTGGCTGCAGCGTTTTGATAGCACAGCCAAGTTTCAGGTGGTTTGATTTCCAGGGAAACAGGCTGGCTCTACCTACAGTACTCCCTCCATCTCCAGTGTGTGGAGCACATCCTTATCCTTCCATGTCATGTTGTGGGAAGCTGCCTTTGGAACTTTTATTCCAAGATCAGGGCAATTGATTGCTCAGATTCAAAACAGAGAATCAATTTTAAATTTAAGTAATATCGACTTCAATTTCTACAGTTCAAGCATCTTTCTGGAAACTTCTGACATTGCATTAAAAGAAATGCCAATAGGAATATATTTTATTTAAGATATTTTACTGTCTGTACTGAGAAAAGCAAGGGTATTCAGGCTTCTGGGAAATACCACAAGGAAGCTACAGCAATTGCACTTGAGTAACAATTGATTTAAGTAATTTTAACTTTAGAGACCACCTTACTGTCCCTAGGGCTCATCATTCTGTGCTTGGCCTAGTGACAGATGCTTTTCAGCACTGGGGGTCTCTTTGGTGTCTGTGCTAAAACATCAGTGGAAGTGGGATCCAGGCTGTGTCCCTGTCCTGCCACCGTGGGAACTGCTCAAGGGTGGCTTTTCCTGGAAAAGCAGTCAGGCCCACTACCCACGCCCAGCTCCACTTTAAGTGACAGCAGAAAAAATGAGGCAAAACCCAAACAACGTGTAAATGAGCTATCCTGCACATGAGCCTGACCTGTGGCCCTGGTTAGGCAACTGCAGTTGTTGAACAAATGTAATCTGACAGCAGGGCTTTATCCCAGATCATCATTGTGCGCTGGAGCGCTTGGGTGTTTTTTTGACCTGGTGCTGGGATTCTGCAAGCTAAAGCTACCAACCACAGCCTTGCAGAGAATGATTATTTAAGGTGAACAGGCCACTGAGGATATGTTGACACCTTCTGTGCTGCAGATGAAAAAGCAGAATTGCTTCTACTCACCCCAGGAGGCATGCAGGGATTGATTCAGTTTCCTAAAGACAAGCGTGTCCTGCCATTGGAGATATATCTGGACACATGAGATGCTCATAGAACTATAGAATGATAAGGGTTTGAAATGGACTTTAAAGACCATCTAGTCCTCAGCTCCCCTGCCATGGGCAGGGACACATCCCACTAAACCAGGCTGCTCAAGGCCTTATCCAACCCTGCCTTGAACACTGGGGTTGGGACATCCACAACCTCCCTGGGGAGCCCATTCATTCCATTGTCTAACCACATTTAATATCTAACCTAAATTTCTCCCCTTTCAATTTGTACCCATTACTCCTTGTCCTACCACTGCAGTTCCTGATCAAGAGCCCCCCTCCAGCTTCCCAGTAGATCCCCTTTAGATACTGGAAGGTTCTTCTGAGGTCTCCACACAACCTTCTCTTCTCCAGGCTGAACAGCCCCACCTTTGTCAGCCTGCCTTTACAGGGCAGGTGCTCCAGTCCTCTTATCAACTCCATGACTCTCCTCTGGATTTATTCCAACAGTTCCATGTCCTTCTGATGTTGGGGACACCAGAACTGCTCCAGGTGGGATCCCACAAAAGCAGAGTAGAAGGGGCAGAATCACCCCCTTCAAAATGATACAGAATCTATAATAGACACAGGTCCTTCTGAAGTGACATCTGAAGAGCAGGTCAGGAATGCCAGGTTATCCCAAAGGGTGTGGATTATATTCACCTGCTTGATTGGTGAATTGTCAAACAGGCAGTTCAGCTCCATCACTCTCATTTAATTTTGCTGATGAGGGGGTACGATGCAGCTGCCATCACATAAAGGTGTGATGCCATTTAAGATGCTCTGGAATAGCTGCCTTGAGTTACTGATTCAGGTGAGTGCAGGCCTTCTGTGGACTCCAGAAATGTTGAGAAAGGTTCTCAAGAGGTCACACAGCCCAGTCTGGACATCCCAAGCCACAACTCACAGCCACTGTCTCCTGTTTCATTAGCTGATGCCAGTGAAGCTGAGAGGAAGAGCAATGAATCCCCCCAATACCACTTCTTCCTGGAGCAATGGTATGATAGCACAACCTCCAGCAGACAGACTGTGAGGTGCTATCTCACTCTTTTAGAACAAAGAACATTTTATGTTGTCAAAACTTTTTTTTGATGTGGTAAGACACTTTGCTGAGGCATAACACATACAACTATTTAGGTTGTGCTTAAAAACTGCACCTACAATAACCATAAACCTCACAAACTGCTGCCCTCCCTTCAGCTTTGCCAGGAAGATTAAGGATTTATTCTGTGATATTTTCCTTCTGTACCTATTACTACCCCCTGGAGACCAATGACATGAGCTCCCCATGCTGCTGGAAATCATGTAGACTGTCACAAAGAGTCAGTGCTGCACGGGCCTAAGAACATAAAACTGACCACAGAGACCAGGTCAAGATCCATCTGGTGCAGTATTTCACCTCTGATATGTGGCCAAAAGTGGATGCCTAGGGAAAAATTTGCTGAATGCAGAAAAATAACAAATAGCAGTATTTTTTTCAGAATAAACACTCAGTCTGCCATCACTTGTGGCCCAGGAACTCCCTGAGCCAGAGGCGATAATTTTGGATTTAACATTAGTACATTATTCTCTCTGGACAGTTTACACTTAAATCCATGCACGTGTAAATACCTTTGATGCAGGCTGGTGTGAGCTGAAAAGTGTGATCTTGCAAGTCCCTGCCAAACCACCCCGAGTAATCTCTTGATCGCTTCAGGTGAACATTGAACCAGGGAGCACACACAGATGTTACAGTTCAAAGCTCTTGGAAAAATGCAACCAGTAGCACATTCTTTGAACCCTGCCTCACATCTACTCAATGTACACTTATAGATACTGAGGCCAGAATGAATCTGTAGATCTGACTTGCACTATAAAAGATAGCTGTATCCAATTATTGCCCCCATTATTTGAAGTGTGGAGCCAGCTTGCAGATAGGAACCCTTTAACACAGGTTTTTATACCTGAGCCCAGTACCTAAATGTGTGCCCTGGTCATTTCCAATGTCACCAGTGCATACTGCCAGGGGTTTGGCAGCTCTTCTGGCTCACTTTGATAGAGAGACCAACCTGTGTGGATGACATTGCCACTGCCAGGAACAGGAACCTGGAAAACCTGGAATGAATTCTGTGTGACTGATACAATCAGCTCCCAGAATGACATCTGAAACTGCCTGAAGTTCACGTGTTTTTATGACTGGGTATTACGTCAGCCTGAAGTTTCAAACTCTACGGTTATTAACTTTTGAAAGACTGCTTTCCAAAGGGTTAATGAGTCATATCACTAGCTGATAGAAACGCCAATTAACAGGGATCAGCTGTAGAATAATTAGATACAGAATGTGAGCATTAGGTATGCACAGAAGTTACAAAACCCAAGAGGATGGTGTAAAATTGCAGTTTCTAGGGAGCTGAATCTCTAGAAACCCTTAGTAAAATTTCCCAAATTGGGATCCCTTTCCTCCACTTACACAACAAATAACAGTTTTCAATATAATTCAGATTACATTATATATTTTTAAATATTTAGGTCCTTAATAAGGCATTCAATTTCATTGTACCACAGAATCACTCAACAGAAAATGATTTAATGAATACATATGGAAAATGCATGTATTTTAGTGGCTGATAACATCTGCAGTCACCTAGCAACATATTTGTGACAGTGACCTGGCAAATTGTTGAATGACATTTTTAACTGCTTAGCCACTGTGCTGAATAGGTTTTTCTCATTTTAATCAGATTTGGTATTAGATTGCACATATGACAAGAAAAGAATTGGGTATATAAATGTACTGAGAGTGAGTATTAGAAAAGGCATTGTGATTTTGGAAAAGTATTCTTGTGATTCCAGCGAAGCAATGCTGAGAAGTTTTTAACACTTTCCTTTGCCTTGGTTGCTGAAACTGTGTAAGGTATGTAGATTATCTACTTTAAGTCTATCAGGGACACAAGAAATGTATTAAAACAGACTAGTTTTGAAGGTATTTGCTGTGCCTTAGAGAACAGTATTTATTGCTTGTATTTTAGCTAAATAATACCAGCATCAAGCATATTTGCAAGTAACATGATCTATTAATAGATAACTATTAATATATCTGGATAGAGAGTGTGGCTTTTTGCATGCCTTTATGCTGCATCTCTTTAACCTCTTCATATCACATATAGAATAAATCAAGTGATGCACTAATCCTGGAAACACGCATATGAAAAATTCACAAGTTACCACTCCTTCCAAGAATTAGCTATAGCAGATCTGTGACTTTCATCCCAAACACAGGCGAATGACCTTTCATTTACATACAACACAATTTTCAGCTTTTTATGGCCTGTGAGTTTTTTTCATAGCCTCTCTACAGTGAGCTCAGCAGCAGGAGAGATAAAACTTCCCTAAGCACATTGTTTCTCTGACCTGCTGACAATACACAACATCTAATGCACAGTTTCAGTTCAGCTCACAGGCAGCTGTGTCACCGAACACGTATGTCCACCAGCCTACTGGGGAGGATTCAGCTCTCCCCAGACCAGACACCAGCACTGGTCAGCCAACAAGTGCTTTGAGGTCTACTGCTGGTAGTGATTGAACTTCATTGACTAGAGTGAGTTCACACACTTATGCAGTCTTTAGCAAAGGGGAGAGAATAATGAGTGCTGAATAATTCGTGAATAATGAATTCATATCCCTCCCTCGGTCTCTTTTAAGTTTTATACAACACACAGAAGGCAAATGTCCCTTCCTGGTTAATGTCTTAAGGGATTATTAAACCACAAGTTCCAGGCTGGCTCAATGCACGTTTCAACCTACTGCCATTTGTGCACGAACATTTCTTCCTTATTGGAAAAAACCTCACCCTTGGAAAATTATGTATGAACATGGGGAGACTGCAAAGTGAAAAACTACTCACAGGACCTACTCACTGCTTAGGGGCAGTGAATGTAAAGCAGAGGTGAGTAGTTGGATGTTCTAGAAACCATTGCGAGAAATTTGGATGGGCTTCCCCCTGGAAGGATTTGGAATAACAAAAGTTGCTTGCGAAAAGCAGGTAATTCCATTAGTTAGAATTCTCCTCTAGCAATATAATTGATTCTGGGCTGTGTTTTCTGGACTTATACCAAATTTTGGTTCACTTTTGTACTGCATGTAGAAAAGGTATAAACTGGGATAATTATACTGAATGTGTGCACAGGAATCAGGGCCTTACTAAGGCACTAGATTTCAGCACTCAATAAAGCACACATTTCCAGTATATCCCAATTAATTGCTGTTACTCTACACTTTATTTCATAAACCTGCATTCATGAGTGGAAAAAGCCTGTCCTGAAAGTAGTCACTGCTTAATACCCCTATCATTTCTCTTTACAACCATGCTGTTGCTGTAATGCCCATAAAATGACCTGACAATGGTTAGGCAGCTGGTGTCATCTGATTGATCCTCATTAGACTAATTGTAAGTGTCTCACCAGTTCCTTCTACTTCTCTGTCGTCAGCTGGGCCACAGTCTTCTTTTGTCTCTGGAACTTCTTCAGGGCAGGAACTAACTTCTGGGAAAAATATCCTGCCTTGCACAACAGGACCTTGACCTTTGACTGAAATCTGTGGATATTGCAGCTCATTGTCTGAGAACACAAACACCCTGGGTATGCCTCAACAAAACCTTCTGGTAAGAGAAGAGAATGTAGAAAAGAGGTCCTTCCTATGTGTCTGAAACCAGCCATGGTAAAAACAAACTGTAAAGGATCTATGAACATGCAAGACTGTGCTGCTTCTGTTCACTGACATTTTTGACTGAATTTATCAAGAAGACAGGAAAGCTTTACCCAATAAAGTTAAAATTCACCTAGAAGAAAGGCTTATCGTCCTTCTACAAAATGAAGAGATTGATGAGGAGGATATTCCTGACACCTCCTCTCCAATTTTGTTGTTTTCCATCCACATATCTTGACGTCTCTAGCAACACCCTTGCCTACGTCCCCCTCCATGCCACCCTTTCCGCCTCCAACACTGCTCATACATTTTCAGGGGTACATTGGCCATGGCAGCTTTCACCCCTCTGTGTACAGAAATCACCATAAGGATTCCTTGGCATCCTCTTGCAACAACTCAATAGCTTCCAGCATTTCATCTCCCATGGAAAGTCTGGGCTACAGCTCCTCAAGAGTGCAATATCCCAGTATGATCCCCAAAAGGATGCTGTGGTGTCCTGCCATGAGAAGGGAGTGTGGAGGAGCAGGCAGCTGCCACACTGTGCAGCAGGAGCACAAACCTCCCTGCACATCAGAGGCTTTGCAGAGGTGACAGGTGACATCCTGCAGGGCTGTGGCTGAGAGGACACAGTACCAAACAACACCACAGCTAAGAGGCACTAATAGTACCTGTAGCACCAGTAGTACTACCTGTAATCCCAGTCACATGTCCCAGCCAGCCAGGCTGAGTGTGGCTGCACTCTGAGGCACCGTGAAGGCATGGTTCCTCCCTCCTGCACTCCTCTGAGGGAATACACAAACTGGCCTTCCCTCCAACCCTGCCTGCTTCCTTACCAGCAGCACCCCTCCCTTTCTTTAACACACAGGAGGAATCAGAGCAGCCCAAAATGGTCCTGGGTCAGGATGACTGATGGGTTTGAGTCCCCACATGAGGAAGTGGAGGGGGACAGATGGTGAGTGGTTCCTCCTGTCCCCATGGCATCCTGTAGTGTGGCTTCCCATGGTGAAGCCTCCAAGAAATAATCTGTGTGTCCCAGCAAGATGAGATTAGCTGATGAGTGCAGGGTTTGGTGAGGAAAGAGAGCTTTCCCTCAATGCCCTCAGCCCCAAAAGCTTACTAGCCTTCACTGTGATTAGTATCCCTACAGTTATAGATGCATGAAAGCACACCTGCAATGCTAGAAGCAACTGTGTGGTGCTACCATATTCAACAAAAAGCAGGATGAGCACAGGCACAGTGACAATGGAACAAGGTCCTGGCTCTTCAGAGCTGGTGCATGACAACACAAAATACACGTGCCCCAAACCTGCTCTTGGTTCTGTTCTGCAGAGGATTTTACACATCTGTCTAGGTTTGGAGCAAAACCTGAGACAAAAAACCCCAAAGAACTAAACATTACCAAACTCTGAGAGATCCAGATGAATTTGCACAGCCCAGAAAAACTCAAATCCAATCTTTTGTGAATTTTGGATCTGGAGATCAAGCAACAGCTGTACCGCATGCTTAGTCCCACCTTTAATATAGAGAAAAATATTTCAGCCCTTAAAGCAAATCTTTTTTGTCTTGCATGACCGCCTTTCTGATTTCAGGATTTCAGTGATGACTAAAGACATGGTTGTTACTGACTTGACCTCTCCCAGTGGAGGCATCTTCTTACCTACGTGTTTCCTTGGGAGGCAATTATTTTCTTCCTGCTTCTGAGGTTTGCAATTTTGGAGCGAGTGCTTTCTTTCAAGCTCCCACAACCCTCTCAGGAACCTCTCCAGGTAAAAGCAAATGTTATCTCAAAGGGGTACTGAGGCTTTTATTACATCCTGACTTCACTTCTGTAATTCGTTATTTGCTGATCTGCCTGCCATTTCCCTGAGGCATTTGCAGCTCACGTTGAACGTCACTGTTGAAAGTTGGATTTCTGAGCATTTTGCTTATTTCCGGAGAGAACTTCTCTGATTTCATCCCAGTAAAGTGGCAGTTTCAGGCTGAAATTAATTTTCTACTTGCCAGCTTTCAGAGGTGCTTTCCTCGTCTCATCATTTTATTTTCCTATTACTTCATTTGCAGCTTTGTCCCTTTGAGTTGCTTTTCATCTCCTTCTGTCAGCGTCAGTTTCACTGGTGAATCTCCAGAAAACTGCCAAAGCCCCACACTTCGTGCAGGCCTCAGAGTGAAGTGCCCTCACCTGCCAGTGCAAGTCACCCAAAATTGGACTTTGTACAGGGGGACTGACCAGGACTGGCTCCAGCTTTCCCTTCAATTCTTCTGACAGGTTCTTCTTGCTTGTTACCTCCTCTCCCTTTTTGTCTGTGATGGACATCTGTACAAAAGCCAAGCACAGGGTTTACTTGCCACATGGCTAGTAAGATAGACAAATTCAGCTTCAGTTGTCTCCAAAGATACACATAATACGCCATGAAAGATATAAATGCTAAGTCCATCTAGCAACAGCTGGAGAACCTAAGAAGGCTCATTTGAGAAGACAGTATTTGCCTAAGGATAGCTCTGTGGTTGCACAGTGAGATTTGCTACAAGCTAATGAGCAAAGTTTAAAAATCCCTTTAACACTGTAGGTTTCTGTGTAAGCTACATGCATAATAAGGTCAAACGGTGCTTCCAATTCCACCTCCTCCATACAGGTCCTTTCAAACTGCAAAGGGAAAAAAAATGTATTTTGTCTTCTCTAGAGGATTAGTCAGGTGCCACAAAACTTGTGCTGCTTGTCTCAGCTCTCAGCCATGCTGGAAATGTGGATGCATTAGGTGGTGACCCTTGGCTGGGAGATCCTCCCAGTCAGTGACCAAGGCTGTTCTGAAACATCCTCCACTCTGCTACTATAAGTGAATGGTGATGGAAAATCAGCCATGCCCTACTTTTTGTGCTTGCCGAGTTCACTTCAGCAGTGCTCACGGATGATTTATCTTCTGGAAGGCATTCAAACAGTCCAGCTATGTCTGCTCTACAGTCACCACCTGAGAAGCAGAGTAACTCCTCTGGCTGGGAGCCACACCCACCCTACCTCTGCTGAACAATTTGGGGCATACAGGACTGCCAGCACAGCTCAGGAGGGTCGTTCCCAGATGTAGCACCAGCACACTGGGCATGTGCTCCAGAGTGCTGAGCATACCACAAAACCTAGACAGAGACAGTGGAAGGAAGCAGGAAATCCCGGGATTCCATTCCTTAAGCAGGCATACCCACACCATTCTTCAAAGAGGTTTGAAGGGTTCGCAGCCGCTGCCCAGAAATGGGGCCCAGGGTAGTCAGAGCTTCCATCTGCTTCATCTTGCTAGAATGCTATATATGAGCATTTGGAAACCACAAGAGTTTGCTTCTGACTCTACAGGCATCTGCTTCCCTAGCACAGACCAAAACCAGTGGGCATTGCCTGCACCTCCCCAGTGCAGACCCATCCCACAGCTGGTTCATGCTGGGTTTGCTGTCACACCCTCAGCACGGCACCAGCATCCACCTCTGCCTGCTTTGCTTTGTCTCCACCTCCTGATAAACCTTGCCAGCCTCTCCCTTGCAGAAGCCCAGACATGTGATCTTGTTCCTCCTGTCTAGTCCTTGTTGCCAGCTCTGCTGAGTTCTGCCTTTTCCCATAGTTGCTACACAAATAAAAGGGCAGCCTGTCCATGGAGACCACGCTGAGCACAGAGCTAAAGAACATGAGGACCACGGTACATCACAAACACCTATCTTGGCATGCCCTGACAGACAAGGGAGAAGCTATGCAAGATAATCATTCTGCACCAGCAGGATTCCTTAGTTGCTTTTCTAGGTTTTGTAACATTTGGTTGGTTTAGGGTAGACAGTGAAAGTCTGATTTCAAAAGCTGGCTGGATTTCACAGGAAAACACTTTCAAAATTAGGTCTTTTGAACCTGCTTTCACATTTCAATGGCTGCCATATCGGTAGCAGCTGGAGTTAGCACCGAACTCTTGACTTGGTTTGAATAAACCAAATGCTTACGGATGAGTCTGCTCCCAGGCTTGACATGGAAGCAAAATACAGAAATGACTGGTAAAAGGTATATACGAAAGCTTTGGGGGCTTTGCCTGGATGACAGCAAAGAGAGATTCCATTTTAATTAATATTTTCCATTTTTAGCACTTAGGCATAAGCTTTTAAAAATGTATAGGTCAGATCTGTGTCTCACTTAAAGTCAGGAACAGCTTTTCTACTGGTTTTGATGGAATTCAAGTTCAATGCATTAACACTGGTATATCAATATCTTACAATTTGTATCAGCATTAGCATTGCTAATAATTTTACAGTTAATGTCATGATCTATAAGAGGATTTTACATTCAACTTACTAGAATATAACACTTTTAAATGATACATGACACTTTCTAGCTGATAAAATCTGAAAAGTGTGAACTCTCAGTATTTTAATGCAGAATACAAATAACAGCCCAAGGGTAGTATTTTTGTATTTAACTCCTTAACCCAATTTTGGCTTATTTTGGAGTTATAAGGTACATTGATGTCATACCAGGTCTGCCTAAAATTCTTCCCAGAAAAGAAGTGGTTCAATAAGTCCAGCAATCTTGCTTGTCTCAGCTCCTCTTTTCCTTTTGCTGCCAGAGGCCACTTGCACAGCAGACATCTGCACTGGTTCCTACAGCACCAGGTCATGCTTGTGTGCTCTGAGCTGGGCAAGACTCTGGAGAGGTCTGCTCCAGGCTTGGCTATCATAGAGCAGGTTACTAATTCCTACCACCAACACTGAAAGAAGAAAGCAAACAAGAAATGCAGCCTGGCAAGGAAGCCCCTTGTGATGCTGCAGTTTTTACACCTATTTACGTACCATCTGTTGGTCAGGGCTGTGCCTGCAAGTACAGAATACATTTAATTGGAATGGGCCTGGAAAAGCAGTGTGAAGAGACAGTAAAGCAGGGGTGGAGAACACAGGCATCATGTTTTGCAGTGTGATGCACCAGACACTTGATACCTTGTTGCGTTTCTTCCTTCATTCATTGCAAGGAGAATTTTTCAGATGCCTTTTCCTCCCTGCCTGCAGTGTGAAGCACAGCACTGCTCCACAGCCATCTACTGAGAGCGAGGCAGATCTCACCATGGATACCCATTTAAATAGAGAAGTCACAGGACAGTTGCTATTTGTGTGCCTGAATGGAACTCTATTGTGCTATTTTTTTTGCTCCAGTGAAGCAGAACAAACCCTTCTTTTTCTTTGTTTATATGAGGTGAAAAAACATACTGGTACTGACTTTCAGATAAAAAAACTCTTAGTTGTAGTCAGTTCCTTTTCTCTTTAAGAACATCTGGGGATATAGAGACAGTCCATCTGTCCTGCTCCAACACTGAGACAAAATACCTGTGATCTTAAATACCCTTCTCATTTCCTGTCTGATAACACCTCATGCTGTAGTCCTTTGTGGTCAAGGACTGTTTCTTTTCTCCATATGCCCATATCTAGAAACACCAACAACTTTCAGGCACCAACCAAATACAAGTTTTTGATACCATGCTTGGATTTTTTTTTTTTTTTGAGGTATTGAGTCAAACCTCAGAAGACCTCCTACTTGTCTCAGAGGGGCATTGTCATCCTTGGTGTAATAACCTCCCTCTCTGCACTCTGGCTTTCTGTCTCTATTTTTAATTTGTTTTGCCACAGCGTCCTTGTCAGACACTGGGGCCTCCTTGTGCTTCTCTTGTACAAACATGTAAGCAAACATTAGTTATTGCTGCAGTAAATTCACACACACAGAAGGAAATTATTTCTGAGGGAAAAAAAAAAGGCAAAGGAAAGAAAAAAAAAGATTTGTCATGCATTTTCAGTAACATCTGAGATGTGTTCTCTGTACAGCCTTGTGCACAAGCCAGTGCACAATGCCAGGCCAGTGGTTGTCCCTGTGAGCTCCCTCTGCCCAGCCTGCCTGGTGCTCTGGCAGTGTGAGCCAGCTCGGGGTCCAGCCACCACACCTGCTCTGCCCAGCTCTGTGGAGCCTGCTCAGAGCAGGGCTGAAGCTCACATTCTCACATGCAATTCCAGCTCCACTTTAAGACCACTCGTTTTTAAAAAGAGGTTAAAGAACTTTCACAATGTTAGCATTGATCAATTTTTAATGTATTATCTTAGAGGACACTATGCAAAGTCTTGTCTTGGGGCACATCTGAAAGGACAATAATGTTCCCCTTGCAGGTTAGGAGACTTAGGAGGGGTCCACATGTGGATTGGATGTCCAGCCTTCTGTTACAGTCAGTGGAGTCCAGAGACCTGCCCACTTCACCCCAAAGTAGACATCTTGGCACTCCAACTAGCTGGCTAAACTCAGATGTCTAGTGCCAGCTTTGCCTCTGGTATCCAAGATATTTACACAGAATTGCCAAATATTAAACATGACCTTTCTCCCTCCCAAGTGGCAGCTGGAAGTTGGGGCTTATTACAGAATATCTCAAATGGCTCTAAATAAATAAATGTGGACAACTGAAGCAGTCAGCAGGATAGTTCTTCAGGTTTCCTGCCTATGATAGGAGTTTGGATCTATCTCATACAGAGATGTTTCATCCTTCCTGAATGTCACAAAAGAAGTCAACTGTCAATATATTTTCCTTCCCAAAGGATGGGAAGCTTGGCTCCAAGCTCCAAATCAGCTCCTCCCCAGAGCATCTTTCCTCCCAGAGGACATCATGGGGCTCACTCAGCTCTTTATGACTTTCCATACCTTCAAGCAGTATCCAACCTGCCTTTAGCCAATGCACTGACATGGGTTTGTGCACTGTTTGAATTAATTCCATTATAATGTAAGCTGCTGAAAAGAAATGGTTTTTATCCAGGACTCAGCACCTCTCAGACTTTCTCATTACTTACATAGTGTTTATATTGCTCAGTGGTGCCAATCAGGGTAAGTATTTATTGCTGCAGGCTGTTTACTGCTCCATATCTGAATATAGCTGCTGCCCTGAAGAACTCACAATTTAATTATAAAACAAGATGCCGGGAGTTTAAAACATGAGAGAAAATTGATGAGCAGAAGAGGTAAGAGTGACAAAGTCAGGAGAAGTAAAATATTTTTTATTCTACTCTGTTTATTTTTTTTCAATTATATGCTTTTCAATTAAAGCATAGGGTTTTTTTTTCAATTTAAAAAAACCCAAACAGCTAACCAAAAAACACATGCTTCATTTCTCTTTTCCCCCTTCCTGTTTCTCATTGCAATTTGTATTTCTCAGTAAAAAGATTGGACTTCACATAATTTGATGTTTCCATTTAATCCTATTTAAGATTCTCTTTCACCTTTATAACTTCCATCTGCTTATATACCATTGGTTCAGGTGTCTCTCACAAGCTCAGTGCTGGATTATCAGCAGAGACATACAAGGCCTTTCTTTTCCTAGTGGTCTCTGAAACAAAGCAGGTCCCATTCATCCATTTTGCCTCCATTCCTCTTGGTTGATTTGCCTCCAGGCTGGACCATGTGCCAGCAGGTAGGTCTCCCACTGGTTCCTCAGCAGGACCTCCTCTGGATTTCCTGGGACCATCAGTCCTGCTGTGAGCCTCGGGACATCACCCACCATTATCCTATCCATATCATTCCAATGAATTCCAGCTCACCTCTATCTGCCATCCAACTCACTTCACAGAATCCATGGACACACTTTCTCACATACAACATCACTTCTACCATTCATTTAAAAAGATAATTTGTGTTATCTCTGCAGGATATCCCCCACTTATAACTCAATTTGATAAAAAGCAGAAACATGACTGCAAGTATTACCCACATTATAGCAGACACCAAAACCCTTCTGCTGCTGTGCCACATGCAGAAGAAGCACTAGAAGTGCAAAAGGCATCACCAAAAAGGCATCACCAAAAAGGCATCATGAAAAGACAGCATTAGGCTTTTAGAAAAAATCGTTGTGTATTGAAAATCAGGGTTTTGTATGGCAAATCAGTACACACATTTGCACTGTTACCTCCTATTCAGATTCCACAGCTGTACTCTCAGAGCTCTTCTCTCTCCAAACACAGAAGAGACACAGGAGGTTGGAGGGAAATACTTCTCTTCTGTGCCAGAGCGTGGTTGTTAAGAAAACATCTCTTGGATGCGTAGGTCACACTGCATTTGTCTCATCTGGGCTCATCTTTGTGTCACCAGGCATTGGCCTGTCCCAGGCAGCCTGGCTGTGATGCAGAGAACTTCCTGATGTATTTGTCCAGTGAACACTGAGCCATCTGCACATGTCACAGAGGCCACCAGACATGCTCCCAGCCCCAGCTCAGAGCAGACCTCATTGGATTGAGATAAACATAATATAAACATGTATTTTTCACTGCTGGGTAGTTCTCATGGTGATTTTATCCATCTGTAGTAATACCAGAAGGATGAATATTAAGTTTGTGTCCAAATGCTGTGTTAGCTGACCATGCCAGTAACAACAACCATGACTGCCTGCCACCAGGAGAGAAAGCTCTGTTATTTCTCTGACACTGAACTTTCCATGTTGCACTTAGCTTAGTGAATCAGTCAGCTGGAGCTTGCTATTCAGACTTCCTACAGTACAAACTGCTTTTTTTCTTTCTATTTTCTCTCTTACACCCAAGGGGAAGTTAGAACTGAGATTGCACAAAAACCCTGCATAAATGATACAGTTTTTATGTGTACCTTGAGGTACACAGGGATTTCCCCATACTCAAGTAAGTATGCTCAGTTAAAATGTCTAACATATGTGCCAGTAGGTCACAATGAGACATCTCTAGTCACCATTCATGTGGGTTTCCTCCACTCCCTTTGTGGAGGCCATTCCACTCCCAAACTCCAGCACACATGATCCACTCAGGGGTGGCCACAGCTCTCAGTCTGGTACACTCAGCTGTGCTTTCATCTCGTCCTTGTTTCATGGGCAGCAACCACTGTTGGGGCAGCCTGGGTACCCTGAAGTTTCAGCTCCAGACTTAATCCATCCAAGTGCTTGACCTTGCTCAACTTGTGGATGACTTAAAAACCTGCATTTCTCCTTCTGGGTGATTCCATTAATTGGGCAGCAGCTACAAGTACTAATCAAACAGCAAACACTCCTTTCTGCCTGCTTGAAGCCATGTATAAAGACTCAGCAGGGAGAAGTAAGGCATGGACTAAAGACAAGACCTTTCAATATGATGGAAAAAGGACACAACATCCTAAGAAGGGGAAAACTTCACTGGAAGAAAGATAGCAAGTTTCAAGCAAACCAGCTGCCTGAAATTGTTACCATCATAATCTGTGGGAGAGGAGAGGAGAGGAGAGGAGAGGAGAGGAGAGGCTTGGTGAGAAAAACTAGGGGAGATAATGTGTGGAAAACTCGGGGGAAAAATTCTTTTTCTGCATCACAGGTGAGTCAAGGAAGCACAGGAGGAATAAATTCTAACCCCCTGCCACCTCTGAGATAATTGCTTCAGCAGGAGCTCTCTTTGTGTCTTGAAGCAACCAGCAGCCTCCACAGAAGCTCTGTGGTAGATGAGGAAACAGATCAATCAGAAATTTTCATGAGAGCAACAGTAGTTTATACAGGGAAATGCTCCCCCTGAAAAACATCCTGAGGATCAAGGCCCTCTGGTACATGTTTGAGATGCCAGGATCACTACTTGAAGCATGAAATGAGAAGAAAACATTATGACTTCTCAATCAAGATCTAATTGCATTATATTTCTGAGTATTAGAAAATAACAGGTGTGAAAACTGCCCCTCTTACTGGCATCCTTCTGCTGGCTGAAAACCAGAAATGAATCCTCATGTCATGGAAAAGGGCTCTGCCAGAGGGAAGAGGTTTCATAGTGCTGTATTGAATAGATCATCTTGACAATTTCTAGGATTCAGCAGCATGGAGTAATTCTTTTACAGGCCTCCAAAGACTAGTTGTCTTCTTTGACTGAGGGGAAGAGGTACAAAGAACAATCAGACATGACTTTACAGAATATCACCACCTGATGGGCTTTTCTTGTGGAAATCTTGCTTTGCTCCCTGAGGGTCTGCCTGCTTTTGCAAAGCACAAGAGATACATCAAAACCTCCGATGAGGTTGGGTATGTGTTACACTGTATCTGTAAATCATGGGCATAAAATAACTGGAGACACACAGCAGAGTTTCTTTAGCACAGATAACCCCCCAGTGGCTATGATGTACAGCAATTCCCAAGTATTTACAAGCTCAGTTTACCAAGTGCAAGACTAGAAGCCACTCTGTCCCTCTGCCACAAGTGGCAGGGGTAGTTTATCAGAGAGCAGACACAGGTCAGTGGGCATCTCTGAAATGCCCCCAAAAAATCTATCTTGAAATACATGTGCAAGTATAGTTAAAATTCACCATAAAAATATTTAATTACTTTAAAGTATTCAAGAATTATCTGAGATTTTCAGGACTGGGTGTTATCAATTCTCAGTGACTACAGATCCTGTTTTCACGTGATTCTTATTTGTAATGCACAAGCTGTTAGGTTTTTCATTTATTTAGCAGAGGAGATGACATCTGCAAGAGAATTATCCTTTAAACATTACAGCATGGGAAGAATGACACCCTTTTTCTGACTTATCTAATAATGACCTTGAGCTCTGCAGCTTCAGAAGCAGTAAGCCCATAATTCAAAAGGATATGTGAAAAGAAACAAGCCAAGAAGTCCTTCAGTCCTCACTGACAAATACAACAACCAGAGTTTTCCTGCCACCTTTGCTGCTATCCGCCCTAATCACACCTTCTAGCAAAAGTACTTCTTACATCACTAAGAAAGATGTAACCTCCTAATCCAGCCATAAGGTGTAAAACTCTCAAAAGATCCCTTTTGTTGGATGTGTTTCATTATAAGCAGTAGGTTAGCTCAGTTCTCAAAGCTGTGTAAAAAAATAATCAAGGCCAGGAGCAATCATCTTGGGGGACACAGAAACGAAGCGTCAGGCACTGTACATCCAGTGCTTGGCAAAGGGATACGTGGGCTCCTTGCTTGCACTGAGCAGTTTCAGTGCATCTGAAGAAGTGTTGCACTGCCACCAGAGAATTTGCAACTCCACTGTTCTTGGCATGGCCTGGGAAGCCCTTTCCCAGCTACACCAGCTGCTGGTGGTCCCAAAGGACTAGAGTGCACCTGGGAATCACTAGCACTGGAAGGGCTTTTGGATACACTCCTTTCTACCCTGAGCCACAGTAACCCTAAAAAGCAACAAGTGTTAAACTACTGCAGCCAACTATGCCCTTAGGAAGTCGTGGCAAAAAGGACCATCCAGCATTTTGACATAAAAGCGTCTGTCAGACCCTACAACTGGATCACAGTGGTTCAAACCAGTTTTTAAATAAATAATAGTCACTGTTTTATGGCATTTGAAACACAAAAATGGGCCTGAATTTCATGTATTTACCAGACACCATCAAGCTTTTTATGATAAATCTGAAATTTTTGCCACTTCCCTCTGCATAACCTGTCTTGTATCCAATACACAGATGAAACAGCAGCCTGCAGCAGTTTTATTTTGTGGTGTCAGGATAAGTTTATGCCTTCAGCATCCCATTGCTGAGCATATTTTATAGTGAAACAGAGGAAGGAGAACCTGAGGTTCCCAGTTGAAGCAACATCACTCGGACCATACAGGCTACACAAGAAATTTGGAGAGCATTTCTGTGTCACAGAGAGATACTGGATGCAGAGTTAAAGCAGAAAACCACATTCCTCCAAGTAAATTAAAATTTTAGGAGAGTTCTGTGATTTATATTGTGTTCTATGTTAATGCCATTATATTTAGTGATATGACTGATACTAGATTTAGGGAAAAGTGTTGCTTTAGAAAAAAATTCTTTGTAATTAATATTTCACTTGGCCTGAATACTAACATCGAAAAAGAGACACTTGAATTCAAGTCTTGAGTATTTAAGTTACTACCTTTCAACATTTTATCCCAGCTTATTATTATGCCTTATCCAATATATTCCTCCTATAACTATAAACATTTGATATTCATAGCTTTGCAACTCATTCATTAGGGGCATGACAATTTCATGTAATTTTCCTCACAGATGTCCAACATAATTGAGAATCAGAGAATTAAAATTGCATCCAAACACACACACACAGAGATAAGATATAGAAACAGAAAATCTTGGAGAACACAAGCAGGAAATACAATTAAAGATGCTCATGTTTGAAATTTGAAGTTTGGGGAGTAAAAATTTATGTATTATGGTCCCACAGAATCTTAGTATGGTGCTTAAAATGACAGAAATACAAAATTATAATAATTTTTCAGAGGACATACAACTTTTGCATGGGACCTGTTACAACACAGAGCTCAAACATCTTCATGCCTCAGTTTGCCACCTGTTGAAAGGGGATAAATACACTCATATTTTACACAGGAGCTATAATGATATTTAAAGACTGTTGTGAAGTGTTCAGAAACAGTAGTGATAGAATGATGAAAACAGGTACAAAGGCAGGAAATAGCTAACATCCTTACTGCTAAGAAAACCTTAGATTCCAGACTGTTATTTTTTTTTTTAAACTCAGGCAGAAAATGTATAAATTATACAATTTTTCATTAAGTTTTAATTAGCTTTTAAAAATGGGCCTAAGCTAAAGAAATACATGTCACAGATTAACAATAACTAAATCAAAGACAGAATATTGCTCAAACCCAGAATATGCAAGATCTGGTTTCAAGTCCTGACTCTGCTACAGACCTGCTACCTATAGACAGAGTAAGGCCTGTGCACCAGGCAGTTTTATGGCAGTGCAAAGTCTATGAAACAGAATGGCAATTTTTAGATTTGTGATTATGCTCAATTAACAGTAATTATTACTGTTAAACCACCTCCTGAAAGTTTGCAGTCAGCTGCTGTTAACAACAGTTTTAATATTTATGGAACCATCTACAGCTTAGACTTTTTTTTACAGGGTGTTCATGAAGCCCCAGGTTTAACGACGGCTCGCACCCACACCACAGCTTATTTCAAAATGGTCTTTGTGTCTTAAAGAAATCAGACTCACCTGCTGCAGGGATAAGGCCAGAGGGAGAATTTGCTGAGTGTGGCGTTGTTTGAACTGGTTCTACAGCAGCACTTTTGAAGCCTTGATAGCAAACAGCAGCTGATCCAAGAAAGACACAAAGTGCACGTGTTCGTGTTGTCAGCCGCGTGTGGGCACTCAGCGCTGCTCTCCTGGCACTGGGATTCCACTGCAGTCCAGCTGGGTTTTGGCACTGGATATAATTAAGAAATTGTCTCATGATAGCCTTGCCACAGTGTTAAAAATGATTGTTCAACTAGAAAAGAAACAGATCCAAATTATCACCTGCTTTTATCAAGACTGAATACTCTGTATTACACATCTGCACTTAGTTGAGAAAGTGAAGAGTATGCCATTAAACATAAAATTTACATTATAAAATTTATTATACTGGAACATATCTCTGACTACCTCATCGGAACCTGGGTCATTCCTTCAGTTAGAGATGCATGGGGTAACAGGGATCATAAATCTATTTGATCAATAATGGACTTTCATCAGTTTACTTGATAATAAATTTTCACTTAGCTACAAAGGAAGCCTAAACATTTCACTAAACTATAGTTTTCAGCTCCACATGGAGCTGAAACTTAGATATGCCTATCTTGTATAATCTTTTGGCAGGTCACTTAATCTCTCTTAGTTTCCCCTCCCTTTGGAAGGATTATTTAGTTTCTCCTCATCTCCTCCAGGCTGACTATTGGGATGGTCTACTTGGAACAAGGACTGTCTTTGACACAGTCATATATTTATTTACTTGTGACTTAAGAAAAGTACTGACATAGAAATAATACATATCTAAAATGCCACTCATCAAATCCATGTAATAGAGACTGGTTACAGGATTCTATCAAAGTTTTATGACAGGAATAGCCCATTGTGTACCATCATTTAGGATCTTAGGTTTTAAAATACCTCTCTTCCTGCAAAGCTGGGTAATAGCTTCAGGAATCGTAAAATATTACTTGGCTCATAAGGTCTCACAAAATTGCAGAGTACTAAGTGGTCTGTGACTTTTGAGAAGTGTTCCAGGTCAGCAGTTCTTAAATACTAGTGATTCATGAAACCATAAGTCATAGATCTGAAGGGTAAAGTATTTTATGAGAGTGTGTTTCAAAGGAGTAAAAAGAAATAAACATAAAAGAACAAAAAACACAAACTCACAATCAAACAAACAAACAGGTAGTCCAAACCAGGAATTTCCTTACAAAGCAGAAGTCTAGTTCTGTGTTAGTGGAAGTTTTTATCATACCACCCAAGGGCTTCACAAACATCAATGAATTAATTCTCTATGTTCTTGTGAGGAAGGAAATACTATCCTTTTTATTATATTGAGAGGAAATCATAAAGACTGTGAAGCCCAAATGTTTCAGTACATCCAGTGATTTTTGTGAGTTTGATTTTCTGACTGCTCAGTTCTAGGTTTAGCAGGAACACTGCATTATTTGCAGTTCCTCTTTGTATGGAGTTATCTTCTTAAGTATACCAAAGACCTTTTTTCCCCCTCCAAACTATTTAATTCTAATTAAAAAACTTACAGAATCCCAGAATGAAAGATTCACCAAGGTTGGAAGAGACCTTCAAGATCATTTAGTCCAGCCATCAACTCAGCACTTCCCTAACCATTCCCAAGTGTCACATCCAAGCACCTCCTGAACACTTCCAAGGACTCCACTGCCTCTCTGGGCAGCTCATTCCAATGCCTGACCACTCTTCCAATGAACATTTTTTTTCCTAGTATCTAAGCTGAACTTCCCTGGCACAACTAAAGGCCATTCCCTCTCATCCTTTCACTCGAGTTTTGACAGAAGAAACTGACCCCGATCTGGCTACAACCTCCTGTCAGGGAGTTTCAGACAGCAATGAGGTTCCCCCTGAGACTCCTCTTCTCTAGACTAAAATACAATTTTAAGAATATATCACTAATGTACTGAGAAGTAACTTACATAGTCCTTTCTATATCTGATTGATCACAGATCAAGGAAAAAATAGTCTAATCTTGCTTGATTTTTCTTGATTAATGCTCCAATTATTCATGGACATTGCTCCTTCAGAGGTGCACTCTCTCTCCTGACTGCTGACTATGAGATGTAGAAGAAACAGGAGTAGTTTCCACTGCCACACACAGCACCCACGGTCAATCTGTAATATTTCACTCCTGAGCACACACTCCTCAGGTACCAGGGTACCAAGGAAAACATCAAGCCTCTTCGATCTCAGCAGTGTACCATTAAAAAAATATGAAAGTATATTTAGAGATTAAGTTCCACATCCCCCACAGTGAGAATCAGAAGGGGCCCAGGCAAGTAGAAGACTCATATTATTTTCCAGAAAAAGTGTTTCACCAAGTGCTGCATGGAAATACAGCTTGGGGAGACGTGAAGGCTGCATGCCTAAAGGGGTAAAGAATTTTGCAGCCCCTCAAGAACAAGGATATAATGGGGCTTATGATGTTTGAGAGCTTAAAATCAGACCTTTCTTACTTTTCTTTTCTTGACAAGCACTGCAGTCTGCTGAAAAAGCAAAATTATATCAAACTCCTTTACAAAATAAATCTTTAAAAAACATTAGGAATAGCAGTTTTTTTTCAGTTTTAGACTTTTAAGTAATCAATCGTTTGTACAGTGGCTATGTGGTGACCACCTAATGGATCAGTGACACTCCCTGCTTGAGGTACTGTCTGTCCTTCTGAAAACCCACTCTCAAAGCTGGTTTATTACTTTTCCTGATCAAGCTCTATCCTATCTGCCTTCCTCTGCTTAGGGTTTTTTCCTTATGACAATTCTGCAAAAGTGAAACAACTTACTATGGAAAACATCCCCTTGTTTGCCCAAGAGCGAGTGCTGAGGTGCACTTCCCTCAACGAACAGCAAAGCTTTGTGTCCAGTAGGGTCTGAGCGCATTCCAGGCACTGGGACGTTCTTTATTGTCCCTACTAGCAAGGGATTTTTAACAACACAGTAACATCAAGATTAAAACTGTCACAAAAACTGTTCCAAAGGGTGCTTGGGTGTCCTTAAAAGAGGTCTTCTAATTGCTGTGTTGTCTCTATGGGAATTTCTAGCAGATACCTGGAAGGCAGGCATATGAATCTTATTATTAAGGATTAAAAACTGGATTATTTTATCTGGATTAACTTCTGAGATGCAGATAGGCAGCAATGCATGGTACAGATAACTATTGACAACTGGTTGTAACGTGATGTAGTTTTGCCACACCTGAAGCAAAAGACAAGCTGAGGACTGGGAGCAGTCCTGGAAGACGATTCTTTCTAGACTTTTTTCCCCCCTAAATCCCAAAAGGAAACCACAGGTTTCTTTTTGCCTAATTAACTGTAGTTAAGAATAGATGATGATCTGTACTAAATAACTACAACTGTTTGACAAGACTTGTTTGTTCTTTGGTCAAACAAAGGAACCCTTGAATCTTGTGGGGCTCACTGCAGTTTTATAGAACTGAAAACTTACTCTACTCCCCAGCTTAGGAAGAGCAAGAGAGCTTGAGGCTAAGAAGCTGGGAGAGTCCAACAGACTTTAGCTCTGGCAAAAGTCTCTCATGTTCCAACCAGAACGTCCTGTGCTGGCACCTGTGCCTCTGCATTCCCTTTTCTTCCCGTGCATGTTGCTCAATCCAGCCTGACATTCTCCAGCCTAGGAAGAAGCAAGCACCTTAAAACAGAATGCATTTGCAATTCCCAGCAGTTTCTTTGCTCATCAAGCCTTGGCAGTGGCAGAGAAGAGCCATTCTGTGGGGACTGGAACTTGCTGTTGGAGGGAAGCACTCTATGGATCCTGCTTAACAAAGCAATCCTGCCTTCCTGCTGCAGCCCTTGTCTTCCCAGGATTGTTCATCAGCCCTTTGCTTCCTCTGTCTCCTCTTCCTCCGTGCAAGGAATAGTGTGAGGCTGGTGAGGCACCGGAACATATTTCCTAGAGAAGCTGTGGATGCTCGTCTCTGGAAGCATTAAAAGCCAGGCAGAATGGGGCTTGGAGCAACCTGGACTAGTGGAAGGTTTCCCTGCCCATGGCAGTGGGGCTGGAACTCGATGATCTTTAAGGTGTCTTCCAAGCCTCATTTTCTACAAGCCAAAGCATTCTGTGATTCTATGAGACAGCAGCATCCAGACTTTCATAACCCACATGAAAGACAAGACTCTGCCATTAAATGCTTTTCTCCTAAAACTCTCCTATTTATCACTTCCCTGAGGCACAACTGCTCGTTTTTGCTCCACAGCAGCTGCTATAGCTGGGACACTCTGCAGTAATTTTGGACGGGCACCTGGTTCCTCCCGTTGCTGTCGTGGCAGCGTTCCAGGAGGAGAGAGATAACGTTCCTGTGTCAACGCACAGACCCGGACACGCTCCCACACCCGCAGCCCTCGGTGAGGCCCCGCCGGCCTCGGGCACTGCCTCAGGCCCCGCTGCGTCCCTCTGGCCTGAAACACCGCCCGGCGCCGGCCGGACACTGCCCCCCGACATACGCAGAGACAGGGAGACAGGGGGACAGGGGGCACCACTTCCCTGGCATCAGACGTGACCCGCCCTTCCCTTCCTTCCGCCTTCCCCTCCTTCTCCCTCCCCTTTCCTTCCTCTTCCCTTCCCCCTTCCCCGTCTCGTTTCCCGCCAGTTCCCGGCGGGGCTACGGTATGTGCGAGGGGACAAAACGTCTCCGAGGGAGGGAGCGGGGGGGGGGCGGGCGGTGCCGGCCCCGCCCCCGCGCGCTCCTTCGCGGCGGGTGACGTCAGGCGCCTCACGCGCCGCTCCGCGCGTCACACGCCGCGCGCGCGCCGGGGCCCCCTCCCCCCTTCCCCGATCCGCCAATCCGCGCGCGGCGGCGCCCGGCCGAGAGGCGCCGGCCAATCCCTTCCGCCGGCGGGGGCGGGACTTCCGCCGGGAACCGGAAGCGGGTCTCTCATGCGAGCGGGTGGTTGAGTCTCGGCTCAGAGACGTTTCGGGCCCGGAGCCGCCGCCGCCCCCCCGCACCCCCCCCGCCCCGCCCGCCCCCGGCGCTGCCGCCGCCCGCGCCCCCTCGGCCCCGCCCCGCGCTCCGCTCTCCTCCTCACGGCATCCGGCGGCGAGGCCCCGGCGGCGGCGGCGGCGCGGCGAGAGGCCCGGGCGCCCGCGGGAACCCGACAGGAGTGAAAGGCCCCGCGCCGGCGGAGCACCCCCCCCTCCCCCGTGCCCGCCCGTGTCTCCCCTGCCGAGCCCCGGCCCGAGGGCGGCGGCGGCTGTTGGTGACAGGTGAGTGCGAGGGGCCGCCCGGCCCGCGCCCTCCGGGCGGCGGCGCCCGCCGGGGCCGTTCCGCACCCGCATCTCCCGGGGCGGGGGGATGGCGGGGCCGAAGGGGGAGCGACACCTCCCGCTCCGCCGCCCTCTCGCACCGGGGAGGCGGCCGGAGCCGCCATCTTCCCACCCGAGGCGGTTCCCGGGGGAGAGACGGGAGGGAGGAGGAGGATCCCGGCTCGGGGCCGCGGTGGTGGCGGGGGTAGGGCGGGCGAGCCGCCGGGGCCGCTCCTGCTCTGCGGCCTCGCCGCCCCGGGCACAGCGGGTGAGCTTTGCCCCCGCGCCGACGGGGCCTTGCGGGAGAGCCGCGTGTGCCGCGGGGTGAGCGGGAAGGGGCGAGCGCCGGGGGAACCCGCCTGGAGCCTTCCCGGCCGCCCGGCCGGGCCGGATGGGCGGCTGGGACCCTCCGGAGTAGCAGGCGGTGCCGACCCCCGGCCCATCGCTCCGGGCACGTCGCTGACTTTCCATGCGAGCCGTGTCCCGAGCAGGTGAATTGCCGGGGCCGGGGGTGCGCCCAGGCTGCACAGCAGCACCTGCGGGACGGTACCACACGGCACCCGGCGCTGCCTTGCCCCCAGGATTTAGTTGTTGTCGGGCCTTCGGTGGCTGCTTCAGCGAAGTTATTTTCACTCTCGGTTTCAGTTTGTCCAGGTGCTCAAAATTACTACGTAGCTTTGTCCACAGTTTAAACAGATGTGCACTTGCCAAATAGTGTTTGTTGTGTGAGATTCCCGTGTGGCAGATAAGTATAATTATTTTTGTTCTGCAGGTAAGCGAATTGAGGCAAAGTGGTTAAGACTTGCCTGTGGCCACAGAGAGAGGGCTGGTTTCAAAACCACTGTTTAAACTTGAGTCACTGTTGGGGCAAAACCATGGGAATTCTGGCTTCCGATTCTGCGTCTTGTCTCTGGCCTAGTTCTGTTGGCCTCTGAATCCTTAGTAAAATCGGAGAAGGAATCTTTCTTAAGTACTGCCTCAAGCATTGTTATTGTAAGGCTTGTGGTTAAAGTTTTATGTCAAACTTATCTGGTTTTTACAGATTGGATAAATTCTCAAAGGTCGAAGCATGTTGTATTTTTTTTCAACTTGCTGGGATTTCACAACTCCTGGGTTTTGATTCTGGTCTAGTAACTTTTTATCAGTTGAACTTTCACTTCTCCCTGCTGATTTGTAAGCATTTCTTCCAGTCAGTTCTCAAGATATGGAGCTAATCACCTTAATCACTCTAGCTATTAGAGCAACATTGATATTCTTATATTTTAATTTTTTTTTGTGGCAAGTTAAAGGGAGGTGAAAACTAGACTGAGACCTGATAATACGCATACAAAAAGCAGTATCTGTTTTATGTATAATGTCTACAGAAAATTTTACTATTCTAGGTATGTTCTCATTTATGTGGGAAGCTCTTTATATGGAAGCTGCAATTACTCCCATGTTTTATTTGTCTTACATTTTGGCAAAAAAATAATCCTTATTCCAACTGAGGTAAAGGGTTCGCTTAAATGAATTAATTGAAAACATTTGATCTCGGATGTTCCTTAATAAATAATTGTATGTAATCGGGTCCCTAAGCACACACGATGTTCTAGGTTAGATTGAATTGTTTACCTTGTAATTTTTTTCTGTTTGTTTTTTTTTTTTTTTTACTCATTTATACGCAAAAACTGTAAGGGACTAAAGGTGTCAGCACAAGTATGTGCTGCCTTGGTTGCTTTTTGTGGCTGGCTTTAGTGCCAATATACACACAGCAAGTACGAATGACTGATATGTCTTTATTATATATATTCCTTAGATATGGGGTTGTATCTTAAATCTGTTCCATTACAGAGCAAAACAGAAGATCTAGAACTGTAGGCAGCCATGGGGGCTTGGGGATTTTGTTTGGGTGTTTTTGTTTTTTTGACATACAGAAACCATGTAGGCAGTTTCTGATGATCATGATGTTTTATTTCGATTAGAGTGAAGTTAAATCCTTGCAAGGCAAAGTCAAAGCAGTCAGGTTTGTCTAATCTCCATGTTCTGTACTGATCTGTTGCTGCGTCCCTTATTAAGTCTCATATCTTGCAGTGGCTTTGGCTTTAAATCAGTTGAGAGCTTAATTGGCATGGTAATATAAACTCTTTGTTAAATATTTATTACATTACCTCACAAAATGCACATGCTAGACACGGAAAAGGCATGTTTGTGACCATAGTGCATGACAAATCTACAGTGACAGCTTAAAGGTAGCAAAAAAAGAGTCACAAAAAACAAAGTAATTAGGTGTAGATGTGTTCCATCAGTTTGATTTTTTTTTTTTTAACTAGGTGGCTTTTAGGACCTTCAGTGCTATTAATGTTTAATTCCACGGCGTATATATATTCATCAGGCATTCACATTCTCGTAAATTAACAGGAAAGGCACACAAATAAGCATGTAAAGCGCTTGACTTGCCTTTTCTTGTGCCTCTGTTGGAAGGAGCAGGTTTTGCAAAGGCCTTATTGATCTTGAAGAAGAGCACTCTTGCCTTGGAGGTGTGAAGGTGGCTCACAAATGCAGTGTCAGGGGGGCTGTCGCTGACAGAAAGAGATAAAGCAAGCAAAAGAAATGTATTCTAGAGTCTGGAGAAGATGAAGCTTTGGGAGTGTGATTTGTGTGTGTGCATGTATGCACACATGTGAGAAACTGTTACATGACATAATAAGTGTGGTTTATGAGGTTCTCTGTTCCTCTAAGCATTTACTAGCAAAATGACATTTTTGGACAAAAGGTTTGTCTAAGTCTTACACGTAACTGTAGAAAATAATCTCAGGCTGCATTTTTTTCCTGCATGTTGTCAGTGATACTCAGCTAACAGGAGTATTGAAGTCTCGTGCATTTGCATTCAGAATGGGCACACAGGTATGAGTAGGAAGGACAGGATATTACAAAACAGGATGTTGTAAGGAATAAAATTAACCCTCTCCCTGCAGTTTTGAAAGAGGCCATGATGTGTGGAAAGCTGTCTAGAAGGTGAGAATAAAAGCTACTCTAGTAGTAAAGGCCCTGGAAAGGTGTTTGAGCAATGTTGTTCTGAAAGCAAGGCATGCATGTGCTGAAATTAACACTCTGATTTTAGTCCATATACAAGATCTAGATGGGTGGATTTCATCACAGAAGCCAGTAATTGAATTAGGGAGGGGAAAGTGATGTAAACCTTAAAACCAGCGCTACTTCAAAGTTTGTGATCCCTCAAAAAAGAGAAGACACGAGCACACCCTCTTCCCCGGAACGGAAAATGTGCTTTGTCAAAAGGCACCAGTTCTAACTGTGTTTGCATTTTCAAACTAGTGCTCTGGGAAAGCTCTGTTTTCTTTTCCTGTGCATTAACTCCTCTGTGCAAAACTCAAGGAAGGCTAGTGTATCATAACAGTCAAACACAAGAATTTCACTCTGAAGCAACTTCTCTGAAAATAAAAGTGGTATTTTTCCTGGTCAAAAAATGTTTTGGTACTGTAAATACTGGATGATTGAAGAAGCCCCGTTGCTATTCCAACAATCTTTCATTCTCTTTAAGGATAATGACTTTGACTATCTAATGATAAAAATGTGTCTACAACCAACAAGTTTGAGGAACTTATTAGAAACAGGAGACCAGCAGTCGATTTCTGTTCCACCCATTCATCTACTCAAGTTCCGTAATAGTATTGCAAGATAGAAACAATTTCTGTTAATTGATTCCCAGCTGGTGGTACTTAAATTTTGGTGATGTGATGGAGCCAAGGATTTATGAAATCACTGGTCTTTCACATCTATGTGTGTAGCTAAAGGGGGGTGCCCCCCCCATTCGGAAGCAGGTGCTACCTGCAGACAACAAAGGTCCTTTGGAGCGCTCAAATTAGGTGTGACTGTAATACAGCGTAAATGTGTGATTGGGATAGCCGTGACACTGCTCATTCTGTGATGTGTGCTGCTGCAGGTATTTTGTGTCCGGGTATGTGTTTCAGGAACAGCAATTAACTCCAAAATTGGAAGTCTGACAGAGGTTACTAATATGTGGCTAGCAGCTTGGCCTAGAACATTGCCGTGAATTGGGGAAGCGCTGTTTTGACACCCTGATGAATCACCAATTTCTTTGAGTCTTAATCTTTTCGAATGCTCTCATTTACCATGGAGGGCTGGGCTATGCATATTCTGGATCCTGTCAGTCCAGCTCCTTAATGGGTAGTTGAATGATGTAATACAAAAGGAATCAGTTGTTCATAAGCTGAATGGATTGTCACCTCTGCACTTCCAGCAGCTCTGTTGTTATTCTCATAAGGCTGTTGGCATGTAAGGAGCGGGTGTCCCAGAGAGCATTTCCTACAGTAAAGGTTTATTCTGGATTGCCTCTCTGGCCATGTAGAGTTCACAGATGTATTGAGCTCAGTGTACGTGTCTTTTAGGGAGTGGCAGGTATACACAACTTTGAGTTCTGGCCTGTTGCACATATAGATAGAAATACAGATGCCTATAGAAATGTATAGACATCTGTCTATCGTGGTAGCCTGTGATGAGTTGGACACAATTGCTTTATCTGTTAGGGATTCTTTTCTAAAAATGACAATATCACTTTCATTATAGAAAACAGCAAATGCTGGCAATACAGACTTCAGAAATTACACCTTCAGATGCTATCAGAATTTAACATAGAATATGTTCAGGAATACACTGAGTTTTCAGTGTGAAGAACATAAAGTTATTTTATCTAAAGCTTATGCTGAGCTTTTTGGAAGTCTAAATACTGTATCACCATATTTTGCTTTTAGATTTCTTCTGGTTTCTTTGCACAAGTATCTAAACAATATTTTCCTTTGGGATGGGTTAATTCTCTCTCAGCTTCATATTGGCCCTTCCCTCCTGACTTCTCAAAGTAAGCAACAATGGTGAATACTTCATTGGTACTATTCATAAGGCAGAGTTCCATCTGTCTTGTTAGTGGAATTGCAAACTTGCTTAAAACACTGTAGATTTCTGTTATTTTGTTAAAAGTGTTTATCAGTGTTTCTCGGCAGATCTGATGTTCTGCAGTCTGTTTTCAAGTAAAGTATTTTATAATTACAAGACGCCAGTGATCTGATAGGGAAACCCGAGAAACAAAATATTAGTTAAATAGTAACTATGTTGAGAAAAAAAATCATTTCATAAATCTCATTTGGCAGAAAATTAATGAAAGGTTTGAAAGCTTTACAGTGATGTCTCTTGGCAGCTTTATGGTTTTGTTTTCGGTCACTGTTGGTATCCATATGCGTATTTTCACAGGTTGTGATGCTGTCACAGGTTGCTCCACAACAGAGTCTGACTCTGACTGTTGTTCAAACAAGGAACTGATGAATCAACAGGCCAATGTCCAAAGTAGCTTGCTTTTCCATACCCTAGTGCTGAGGGTTTATGCTCAGATGTTTGGATGTATCCTCATGGTTTCTGATTCTTGTTCTAGGGATTAAGAGGTAGAGCAAAAGTGAAGAATGTAGTGGGGCACAGTTACTTTAAGTTCTGAGCCACCTGTATGTGCAGGATTTGCAGTCTTATCTTGGAATTTCATTCCCATTCAATGTTGTTGCTGCCTGACAGATAGGGACAGAAAGTGGTCACCATGTTGCTGTTTAAAGCAGCAAGGCAAACAATTTGGTCAGAATATCATTGTCTACTTTGGCATTTCTCCAGGATCTTGGATTTGTGTCCCTGCTCACATTTAAAGCTTCTTGTCCAATTCTTCGTAATAAATGTCAAAAAAATTATGCTATAAAGAAGGGAAGGGGCTCTTTTTAATGAACATATGTTGCAGCTTAGCTTATAGTCTGTTTTTTATGATTATCATTTTCTTAGTTAACATTGTGTATTCTAACAGCCTGGATTTAAGGAATCAGTGGAATTTTTAGAAGGGTCTGTGCCCAGTTATTTTGACTTGCAAGGAAGGATTATTGTCGTAAAATCGAAGCTAAAATATTGGCAATCCATCCTTTAACTGTGAGTCAAAACCTGAATTACCAGTACAGTAATACTCTAGGAAGGTGGGGTGCTCTAACTGTGAACAAATGTGCACCCAGGAGGTGATAGCCTTTCATACAGTGTTTTAATACTGAGCAAGTGTTGCTTCTGGTTTCAGTGAAGCTTGTAATGGAGGATGGTAGCCTTTATTAAAAGAGGAAGTAATATTAAAATGACTGGATTATTGGGGTTAAACTCTATTTTTGGCAAAGAGGTTAATGAAATAATCATTGGCAAAAAACATTAGCTTCCTTTTCTTTTACAAAGTCTTAAAGTTAAATTATGCTTCTTCTGTAAGTAGTTAAATTTCACTTTAGATTTGCTCCTGAACATGTTTCAAAACTTCAACTAACGTTTTATGTCAATGAGCGCTTTTCAAATCATCTGAAAAAACCCCAAAAATAACAAAAAACAAACCAAAACTAAACCCCAGAGCTTGAGGGGAGTTCAGCCGAAGCTGTTTGTTTTGCAGAATGACTGTTTATTGAAATAGGCTTTGCATTGTCAAGGATTGCTATATACATTTGTGTTGGGACAAAAATTGTCACTGTACCTTTTTGCTTATCACTGGCGTTATCATCTTATTTGGTTATATATGCCTCTCACTTGGACTTTATGTAGGTATAGATCCTTTCCTCTCTTAGTTTTCTCTGGCCTGTTGTGGGGGAAGATATATTCTAGGAGGACTGTAAGGGTTGTCCCATTGGTTTGCATAAAATCTTTTCCAGAGTTCTAGTTCTGTGTGCATTTGAATTTGAGATCCTTGGTGTTAGATTTCTGCTTCCCTGAATTAAGAGTTTATTGTATGGTCCCAGAGTGTCATGATGAAGAACTTGGCAAATTTGCTCTGAAGCTACATATGTGTCTTAAATAATAATTCAAGGTACTAAAAATATCAAGGGTCTTGCAGATTCCAGATGCAGCTTTTGACCTCCTCTTGCTTAAGTGCAACACTGATTGCAGACTTGAAGCATGGAATCCAAGTAATAGCAATATTCTAAGATAAGACTATTAAGATCTGTTAAAGAAGGTCAGACTTCTAACCTCACCCTTGGAACTGCACTAAATATTAACCCTATAGCTTCTAGAGGTGTTTTTAATCTTGTCCTTCATCATAAAATACTGCATCTGCCTCTGCCAACTTCAGAATTTTTCTGAGGAAGATGATGTTCCTAAAATCCTGCCCAGCAGAGCTGGGTTGGTTGTTTCCTTTACCTTTGCCAAGTGTCCTGCCTGGAGTCCCAGGCAGGCTGTGAGTGCCTCAGCCACTCTCTGGTTGGCTGTGGAGTGAAGAATGCGGAAAACTTAGAGCTGGTATTGGTAAATCGTGAGGAGGAACATTCAGTAATTGAAACAAGGAAGTTTGTTGTTCCCAGCATTGCCAAACTGACACTCTTCATGCACAACATTTAACTTTTTCCCTCTAAGCAACTGCTAAAACCTCCTGGAACCTCATCATGTGTTACAGCATTTGAAGATTTAGTGTTTCTTTGAAGAACTGGGAAAAGCCAAATAGATCATCAGTTGCTGCCTCTTAGCTTTAAAAACTTGAAGCAATTAGTAAAATACTGTAGAACTGTTGTTTTGTTAAGCAAACAGAGTTTGTGAAATGGCAGGTGGTCTACTTATAGTGGGCCTGACATGCTGGGATGCTGGTGAGTGTGTTATCCAGCAAAATTCAGTGTCTTTCTAGTTTTCAGTCCCAGTCAGGAATCAGTTTGTCTTAGATTGAAACTGTCTCTCATAGTGAAAGTGCAACAGTCTCTGTAAACTTCACTACTCTGTGTGAGCTCTTAGCATGCTTAATTGTTGCTTCCTTCAGCAGAGGAATAGGAAAATTAATCTCATACATTCCTTCAATAGCTAGTTTAAAGAAAAGCAAACACCAAAAAAACCCTCCCACCTCATTGATTAAGTGAGAGCTGGCCTGTTATGTAGGGAAGGAAGGGAAACAAAGAAAATACATTATCATGCAAGATATTATCTTTGCATAATAATTCCTCATATGTGCATGAATTCAGAGAAGGTAGGGTAGGATGAGACAGATTTGGTATCCAGAGGGTCCAAGTGAACTTACCTGCTGAAAATTTGTGTCAAAATAAAGAACTATAGTTCACAGAAGAAAACACTGGAGAAGTCTTTCATGTGGCTTTTTCTGATGGCCATGTTAATCTCTTCATGTAGTGTCTTGGTTGGCTACGGGAAAGAGCAGTACAGGCCTATTTTGAGAGTTCAAAAGTTTAAGCTATCATGTAGTGTTCTGTAAATGACTATTTAAAAATAGTACAGGAATGAGCAATATTTTGTGAAATCCAGTCATTAGTGCTAACAGGTATTTTCTCCTACCCTATCTACTCCAGGGCAAGCTTGAATTTTCTTGCCAATTCAATTTACTGTTTCTAATCAATTGCTCCTCTGCTTTGTGTGTACAGAAGTGTTGTGCAATTTTTGACTTGTGTCACATTACTGCAGACAAGCAAAAGAGATGATGGTATTTGAGTTAGATGAGGTTTTGTATTTGATTTTTTTATGATGATTTTCATCTTTTTTTCATCATTTAACAGCATGAAATGACAAAATTAATTTCTGCATCAGTGAGCACTATTTGATATTAAATACTGGTATTACGTTAACATCCTGGAACAGTCTCCCTCCTAATTTGTTGGCATAAAGTTCTCTGAAGTTATTGAAAAGCTTTGACTTTCAGAGAAAATGCAATTAGCCTATCAAAGATCACCCCAAAGCATCTAGAATTAATATTTGTGTAGAAAGTAAACAATTTTAGCAGTTAGTTTTGTGCATAAATAAAGTTTAGTAAAAATACCAGGACTTTTCTTTGTATTGCCTCAGCTTTGACTTGTGTTTGCAGATCAGAATCCTACAGCACTGGACACTGGAAGCACAGGCTGTTGCCTTGTAGTTAGGAAGTATAACAGGTAAATGTAGGTAGATGGGAGTGTTACAAGAAATTATTGTGAGCAGTGGGTTAGTATAATAGGTGATGCCTATGCTCTGATGAGAAACTAATCAGTTATTAAAAGATATTAATTAAAGAAAAAATCTTGCAGAAGGAGGGAGCTTCTTAGGTTGGGCATAAATACAAGGGGGTTTGTATCCTTAGTCATTATTTAGGCTGGCTGGTTTTAGAAGATTATATGAGAAATTTGTCTGCCTCTATGGTTAGGCTCATTTAACAAATGTATTCCAAATGTAGTTTTGAAGCAGAGGCAGATATGAAGTGCTGAGCGTAGTGTGGGGACCAACTCCAGGCTTGTTACTCTTAGCTACTTTAAAGCATTGTTTGCCCTGTATTTAGGTTTAACTGGTTTTGTGATTATTTCAGTGCAGAGGAGCAGTGGCTTGCACTGGCCTGTCCTTTCACTCTTTAATTCAGTACAGGCAATGTGCAATCTGCTGGGGTTTCTGTTGTGGAGGCTCTGCAGGGATGTTACTGTGGCCTTTACTTTCCTTTTTTTAATTGGTGTAAGAACTACCTGTGATGCTTTATAACAGCAGCAGCAGAGTGATGTGGACCTGAGCTGTTCAGTCCCACTCAGAACTGAGGTGCTTGGTTTGCAGTGCTCTGCTCCTCTGGTTTCCTACAGAAGGATTAATGCTACCATGTGTTCAGCTTGAGTTCTCTCTCCTCTCCTGCTCTTCTGGTGGTCACAGAAGTAAAGTGCATGTGCAGGCAACTACTGTGTAGTTCTCTTTTTAACTGGAGAAGGGGGTGTTCAAATTTATTCAAATTCACTTCTTGCTGGTGGTGTTTTCTGCCAGAGCTGGGAGGTAGGGAGGAAGTCAAATGCTCACAAATATAAGGGAGGGCAAGTGATGGAACATATTAGTGGAAAATCATTATGCATCAAGGTATTCACCTAATCTACTTTAGTAACAAATTCCTGATCTCTTTCCTGAGAAAGTTAAAAGACCTTTTTCATTCATTGTGAGATGTTTTCTGCTTTTTGCAAGCCTTGGTAATGAATGTAGAATTTGTGATTCTACATTCAGCTTATCGAGAGAGAACAGGGTTGTGGAGAACTATGATCATAATCGATTTATATTAAGTTAGCATTCTGCTTTTCAGAATTGTCATGATTTGGCTGAGCTGCTGACAATTTAACTCTGCCATTTGAGGGGTTTCTTAGAAAATACAAAAATCAGAGTCAAGAGATGAATTTTAATTAAGTGTGGTACTTTCAAAATCATCATCTGATAAATATCTTATCTAACACGATAGTTATAATAGAAATTAAATATATATCTTTATGAATAACCTACAGGGTGTGTGCTGTTAGTCCACTTACAGTGAGGAAAACAAGCTTGTGGCTTTGTGATGGATATGCAACATGAAGCAACTCCTGTTAATTAATGAGTTGGATTCCTTAATGTAATGTGCTTCAGCCTGCAGTCAAGAGAGTGCTGCTTCAGACCTGAAAACAGAACAAGCCATAAGCAAACTGAAAACTGCTCATGACACAATCACTCTTGTCTTCAAGGCACATTCCTCCCAGTGGCTTATTCCTGCTTGGTAGGCACTCCTAGTGTTCTTAAATGGTAAGATTTTTGTTAGATTATTTACCATTAAACATGTGGTTTATTGCATTACTGAGGAGGATGTGATCCACAGGATTCTTGGTCCATCTGTGGAGTGATGTTTGAGTG
The DNA here is from genome assembly GCA_008694505.1 of Cyanoderma ruficeps. NCBI lineage: Eukaryota > Metazoa > Chordata > Aves > Passeriformes > Timaliidae > Cyanoderma > Cyanoderma ruficeps. Next base: position 5,711,730 of record VZDJ01000074.1, read on the forward strand.
CATGTCAGATAGTAACAGCATGTGAAGCTTCTTGGCATGCAGGAGGGCTGCAGAAATTAATTCTGTGAGAGACCATAAGCGCATATATTTAAAATACAATGCATAAAAGGCTAGATACAAGAATGATAAACATAATTTTTGTTGGTGGAGGTCATCCTGTTATCTTCTGTGCACTGTTGACATCATCGTGTTTGAGATGGTAAGACTGTAACTTTACCTTCTTCCCATTTTTCTTACTCTTCTCTGAAAGAGTTTTTCACTGAAAGCCTCTGTGCAAAGTCCTTATCATTTACCAGTATCAGGTTTCTTTGGTATTTTATCACCTTTGTTTAGTAACTTGCTGCTTGGCATCTTTTGAACAGCTAATTACTGTAATGATCTGGATTCTAGACTTGCAGAGTAATCAGTTCTGGTGTGCTCTTCATTGCACAGGTTTCTGTGTGAGTGAAAATGCTCAGGAAATGATGAGAGTTGTGAATTGCTTGGGAAGCCTCACGCAAAAATGTTTCATAGATGTTTAAATAAAGAAATGCAACATTCCTTTTAAATAGTAAGATTTACTATTTCAGCCTTTCTTAAAGGAGAGGCTACATTTTATGGGATAATTAATAGAATTGGAGGACAAGTTTGGAGGCTGTCAACCTTATAAACAACAGAAGGGATTTAAAAAAAACAAACTTATGAAGTAGATGCAGCAGCAGCTCTAAATGATTTGTGCTTGTGTTTTCTGTTGAAGGATGTTAAAAAAGTACAGCATTAAGTTTTAGGTTCTTCTGACACTGTATTTCTTGCTAATACCTCTTGCCTTGTGCATTTTGGAGTGCCTTGAGTCTGCCAAGTGTTGTGTTGCGGATTTGCCCCCAGTGCTTATGTCTATGTTCCTCTTCAGGAATCCAGAAGTTGCATTATTCTGGAGAGTTCTGGGGCATAAGTAATTTTCTTGGCAGGAAGGAAAACTGAAACAAATCCAATGTTTTTTTCTCGGGTTTTTTGAAATCTAACTTTCCAGCCACCATGCTGGCACGTACACTGGATGCTTGTACATTTTGAAACCTTCGTCCCACAGACTTGTATAAATCGCTGGGTCTGAACACTAAGCTCTAGCGGTGAATTTTCAGCTTTTCCCCCAACTGTTTAGCTAATCAGCAGTTAAACAAATTGAGAACCTTGTGATGATTTTTAACAGTAGTGCATTCAAGACTTCTGTAGACACATGCTGTGACTAAATGTTTATGTCGTGTCAGCTTTTTAATTGCTGTTGTGTAATAGAGATTTTACAACTGATGTAGGCACAGTGATGATTGCGGAGATCGCCACAAACAGATCTGCTTTTGGGGTTGTTAGATTTCTCATTCACAGCTATTTTATCTGCTGTGGCAATGGAACTTCTTCACAGTGTATTTTATTTTAAATAATGCCATCCATTGAAAGTTAGATTGCTTGTCAAATCTGCTCTGTAAAGAAACTGATTTCCTGCTTTGAAGGAAAAGAAGACCCCTGAGTTCAACAAGTTTTCTCTGTGAGCATGATACATCTTGATGACATTATTCATCTACAGAATGGTAACATGTGCCCCATGCAGCAGGATGATGGGTCAACTCTTAACAGCTGAGAATCTTTCTTGGAAAGTATTCTCAAACAACCACCTGATGAAAACTGAAAGTTTGTATCAGCGCTTATGACGCTAAGAGGGAAACTTCCAGTCTTTCAGGATTAGGGTTTTTCCAGTTTTTCTTGATGATTTTGTCGGTATAAGTTTAACCATACATCCTGTATCTGAGCTGGCACCTTTACTGGGACTGAGAACATGATTAACTCTTGACATATTACATATGCTTTGGCTATTCACAAAGCTGGTGAAACTAATAAAGAAAAGTTGAACTTCTTTTAAGGAGGAGCTAATGTATTAAATTTGTAGCATATTTTTGGAAAAGGCATCTCTTATTTCTCACATAACTGTCTTACGTGATGTCTTCAACAGGTGCTAAAACTTTTCAGAGTTGAGGTCAGTGGCAGCTCTGATTCCCTGTTGTGTTGTGATCCTTATGGGTGCACAAGTGTGTGGTAGATGGTGAGAAAGTGTGTTCTCTCACACAGTAGAAAGAGGGTTTCTGGCTTGCAGCTGGACGTTTGCTATGAGGCTGAAGTTAAGCAAAGCACCTCTGTTTGGAAAACATCTTGAGCTTTCTCATGTTACTGAAGTGTATTTCTGTATTAGTCTTTTGAAAACATAATCTGTGTTTAAAGTTTCTAAAATGTTTGCTAGGATGAATTCTGCACAAAGCCAAATTCAAATCTATTTTTTGTTTGTACTTTTGCTGGAAGAGCAGTGAAAAGTTCTTTTATTCTAGTGAGCTTTTTTTGTTTTATGGTGTTGCTGTTTGCAGGGTAAAAGTTAGTTGTCAGCACTTGCATTTGTAAATCTCTTTTTGAGGGCTGATTACTCTGGGCTTAAAGTTGGCAAGCAAGATCTCAGCCCTAGAGCATTGTTTGGGGTTTTGCATGTTTTTAAATAACAGATCTATGTGACTGATTTGGTTGAGAGAACACATGCTGCTACTCAGACTGTAGTAACTCTAGACAGTGAAACAGACTGAGAAAAGCACACTCTGAATATGAATTAGAAAAATTAGAGATGTCTACTAATGAAAGCAGGAGGACTGGGGGCTACAGTCCAGGGAGGTTTTTAGGGAGGTCAGCAAGAGCAGTAGAGCTTTTGTTTGCTGTGTAACAATCAAGGAGATAGATGTCTTTTCCAAACTCTTTGTAAGGTTGTGGTGCATGTGGATGCAGCGTGTTTATAAATACCTTCAGACAGTTGCAGATTAACTCTGCCCATACTAAGATACCTAAACCTGCACTAAAATACAGTGTAAAGGTTAGTCTGATGTTGGCACCACACTAACACACACGTGTGGCTTTTGGATGACAGCAGTCCCAGCTCTGCTTGGCTTGGCACCCAGGCAAGAGTGATCATGTGGTTGTGTGCACTTATCTGTATAGTCATCCTGTGGGCCACTGCTGCTTTGTGTCTGGTATCTTCTGAAATGATGGAATTCTTATAACTAGATGGTTTTGAAAATACTTGACAGTAAAGAACCATGCTGTCAAGTTTAAACCACCCAAAAACACCACAAAAACCTCAAAAAAACCCAAAAAACCCTTCCTCCCCAAACAAACCCCACATCTTTCTATTTGTGAACGTGGTTGTGGATGTTGCAGAGTGACAGTAGGCTGTAATACCCATGTTGCTTGACCAGATAGTCTCAGTCCCTCCTGAAAATATTCTTGTAACTCCTCAGGTTAACCCTCTCAGGTGTCCACAGGGACAGATCTGTACAATGAAGGGTCACTGCCCCCATCATCCTCAAAATAATGAGAAAATGAGTAATAAGTGCCCTTGCTGTTGCAATTACTAGTTTTGCAGATGGAGCAGTGTATTACAGTTTTGGGGAAAGCAAGCATGGTTTGAATACTGTGCTATTTCTAAAGAAAAATATTTTAACCTGTATTTTAAGCTTCTCTGTCTTGCCTATTTGCAAACCGAGTTTGGACTACTTTTGATAAGTCTCAATAACATCTAGGCAGTTTCTCTTGGGATAGGTAGTTGTCAAAATAAGTGTTTGAATGTCTGTAGTAGAGTCAAGAACAGAGTTACTCACAAGTTGCTGAACTTACTACTCTATGATGACCAAATGGCAGTGGTCATCATAGTAAATTGTTTACAATATGCATTTGCAGAATTGAAATTAATGGCTGCTTCTAAAAAATCAGTGAAACACTGGCACAGGTTCCCCAGAGAGGTAGTGGATCCACCATCCCTGGAAACATTTAAGGTCAGGTGGGACAGGACTCTGTGCGATCTGATCTAGTTGAAGATGTCCCTGCTTCTTGCAGAGAAGCTGGACTAAGTGACCTTCAAAAGACCTCTTTCAAAAATTGTCATTTGATTGTGATAGCTCAGTGTTCTGCTGTAGATAGTGCTATCTCTATCCCAAACAGGTTTGACAACTTGCATTTTTCTCTTGAGTGTCTCCTGCTTATTCCTGCAGCATTTATTTATGCAAAGATACATTGAACTGCTGACTGGTAAATTGTATCTTTTAAAGTCATGGACAAGTTAACTCTTCACTTGGATGATAATTTTTATTGCTGCATTAAAATGCTCCCTTTACCTTGTCACTAATTTGGCTTATAAACTCTTTCAAACAGTGAATCTGTACCTGTGGTTTCTAGAATTACTACCAGCTATTGACTGTGGTTTGTATATATAAGCTTTTATATGAAGATATATATCAATACTAATGAAAAACATGCTAAAACATATCCTATGGAGAGCTTTTAACATTCCATGATTTTTATTGGTTTTCTCTTTCTGAAGTATCGCTGCCTTTTCTACAGGCCTTGTATTCTCTGACATGATTGTCACGGGAGTCTGCAGTCATATTTTGTTCTCTAGGAGTCCAATAAGTGGCAACTCTACAGGAAAAAAGATGGCATTAACTTACCAGAACAGCCCTGCATGTGAAATCATATTGAAGTATCTCACAGCTGCTGGAATTTTGCAACTGAGCACTTGACATCCTGCAGACTTGTAGCAGTGGGATGTATTAAGTGAAGAAAATTATAACAGCTCCCTTTTTCTGTGTTTGGGATCTTTCTGTATGCCTTGCCCATTTGCAGGAAGGCAAAGGCTGATCATTGTTAAAATAATGGGATTTGGAAAGCAGGTTTTATCCTCTTCAAACAAATTACTTTATCACTATTGTTTGGAGTGCCATTTTGATCCTTAGTGATCAAAATTCAACTTAAATATATGGGTTTGACATTGTAATTGCTAAAAATAATTTGTTTACAAGGTCAGTGGTATTAGTATGGTGTGTATCACACACAACAAATCTGTGTATCTAATTGAGAATGTGATTATTAGTCTGAGCAGTGCAAACAAAGTTACCTAGAGCTTCAATCTAGACCTGGCCTGTGATAAGCATCTTGCATAATCTCATCTAAGGGACTTCTGAAAAGCAGTAGAGTGATATGCTGCTCTAATTGCTGGTGGCTTGCCCGAGGAATTTGAAGTTGCAATGTGCACATTGCAGTTGTGTGTTGTCAGGTTGGCTGACAACTTGTCTATCCTCAGCTGGAATGAATGATTTAGCTGGGTATTTTGTGCTTGATGGCCAGTCAGCAAACACTCTAAAGGATATATGTGTTGTGGAGCTTTACTTTTTGTTTGACAGATTCACATGAATGTAGCTGTTTCCCTTCCTTTATCCATAGACTTACCAAGTTCTGGTGCTAACTCTGTGTACCAGAGGATGGAAGAGATTGCAGCATGGCTCTGGAAAGGCTGATCCTAGAAGGGAATGGGGATATGTGAGATAAGTAGGTGACAGAAGGATGCAAAGAGGTACCTTAACATTGATTTGGGGATCAAAATGCTGAGTAGGTACCACCGCTGCTGACTGAAACATATTTGTCTTTCTGTAAAGTAGTCTTTAGCTTATGAATCTGCACTAAAGTGTGTGTCCAATGGTAGTATGAACAACAGTGGAGGTTACATACAGTGACCATGAAATGAGTAAGGAGTCTTAGGCTCCTTTTAGAAAAAAAAATTAAATCCAAAATTTTGAATGGCTAAACACAATTTCTTTAAAAGACATGAACGGAAGCGTTCTCCAAGAGGCTTAGCCACTTCATGCAGTGTTAATGAGTCTGCCTCTTCCCATGTGAGCAGCACAGTCTGGCTATTTAATACTGCTTTTGAAAAATTGCTTTCATCCTGAGGATGATTTTTGGTTAGTTTATTAAATATAAACATCCTGAATGAATTCCAGACTTTTTTACATAACCTGTGAGTATATTTGTATGTAACTCTATGTGAGGGATGTTGTAACAATTTAGTTTCATTTTAATGTGTTTTTTTTTTGTCTGTACCATTTCTTCCTTGAGTAGTTTCTGTTCCAAAGTGAGAGACAGAGTGTTAGGAAAAGAAACTTCTGAGAGTATAACAGTGACACAGTACATGTGTTTCTTTTGAAAACTTATTTTTTGTGCTGACTTCAGATCAATAGCACAAAGTGATAAGCAGCTGTTCATGTAAGCTGAAATATTCATTTTCTTGGGGGTGTCAGTATATTTGTTTCCTCAACTGTATCTACAACATACCTTTTACATAATCCTGTAATACAGATGCTTGAATTGGTTCATAGATGAACATAACAATTTTCTTTGAACATTTTGGAATATATTCAGTCTGTGGTATTTGACATTTGCTTTTGTCCGCTTCAAAATACAGTGTAAAGGAGATTCCATGGAAGGCCATAATGTCCTATACTGAAATAAGGTATTCTTAACTCTAGTCTCGGAGTCAAGGCAGCCTGAAAGGAGCTTATGTTCCTAAAGAATGGAACAATACCATTAACTTCCATGTGCTGCAAATCTTTACATTTTCATTTTAAGGAGATTGCATGTTTGGTGTCACCAACTTGAAGGCAGTAAATCTGTCATGCATTGTTACAGATGCAGTACTGGAATTTCTGTATGAATAAAAAACTAAAAATGTAAAATGTAAGTTTGCATCTTTTTAGAAAAGAAAAAAAGTTAAAAGCCTGATTTTCACACCTCAGTATTTACTTTGAGACTTCATGCTTTAAATTAGCTTTTGTTGTTTTTTCAAGACTTTAAAAAATAACAGTATTAAATAATAGCATCAAATTTCAAAGTAATATCACTGTCAGACTTTCAGCTCTACTGAGCTTTTTACTTGTTAAATAAAGTAAGGTTTTGGGATGATAGAGCAGAAGAACTGGTTGAGCGTTACTAGTCTAGCAGAACTGTTGTAACATGCTTCTTAAATTTTGTGAAGATAAAGTGACCATCAAAGTACTTATAGAAGAAGGGTTAGTTTGTGACTAAATGCTTTAGTGAGTGGAGTCTGCCAGGTGGTATGAAGAAATCATGGTTTGAAATGCCGTCTGAATAATAAAGGTGAGAATCAAGAGAAACTTTCCCAATGGAATTTTCCTGCCCAGTGCTGTGGCAAGTGTTCATCTGTAATCCCAAGGCAGCCAGTGACTGGGAGCTGAGTGTATTTGTAAGGTGGCTTTATCCTCATTTTTTTTTTCCTCTGGACCCATAATCCTGTATTGTGTGGAAGTTCTTTGGTCTGAATCAGTGTTGTGTCTGGAGTGGCTGCAGATTCTCTGGAATTTCAACGATCACTTACAGAATCTTTTGTCTTTTTATTCCCCAGCTTACAAAGGTGACCAGTAAAGTTCTCTCTGAGCAGCCAAAAAGCAGACAGCTCATGACTTCTGATCAGGACACTAAAGTTGTGGCTGAACCGCAGGTGCAGCAAGTACAAGAAGTTAAGGACGGTTCTCATCTAGTAAGTATTATAATTGCATGTTCCCTTGGTGTCAGTGTTGTATGAAACGTGTTTCCTCAATGTCTTATTCAAAATTGTAGGTCAGAGCATTTTAGAAGACAGTTGGCTGACAGACAGCATTGCAGCATTAAACAGCCAGAACTGAGCGGTGGTTAATTCTCCATACTGACTAGGAACCCAAACTTGATTTTGCTTCAGCCCTGTGGGGGGATTTACATAAACTACAAGACATGGCAGTTTGCAGGATTAGGCTATGCAGGAATTGTATCACCAATCTTGAATTGGGTTCTTGCTCATACCTTACCATGTGAGGAAAATGCATGAAATGCACTTTGTATGTATGTGTAATTGAAAAAAGCACAAACCCATATAAGCAGGAATTCACAATCTGTAACAGGATTTTGCCCAGTCAGTTCTGCCAAGTGGCACGTGCTGCTGTTGCTGTGCTGCTGTGCAGGATCCAGTCAGTGGCTGTATGGGAAGCTTTTGGCAGATCATACAGTAGATTGTACTGTATGCATCTATGTTGCAGTAAATGTAACGTATGTCTTCAAGAAGATTGAAGACTTGATTTTTATTCAAATATATTCAGACTTTTGTCTTTGTTAACTGTATATTGGGAGGAATGTTTCCTCTTGGGACATCTTGAAGGGCTTGGTTTCAGTGCGTGTTCTGCCAGGAACTTTGCTTGTGCTATGCTAAGCAGCAGATACTTCCTGCTTCCAACTTAGCTCAGAGCAAGCATTAAGGGGCATTCTAAAGAACTTGTGCTTTTCTTTTCTAAGCAAACTGATGCACTTTTGTTTGTTCCTCTCCCCCCCCCTTTTTTTTATTCTGAGGTCTCTTCTCTGTTTTACATTTTTCAGATGTGAATTATTACTTACTTGACAGTGGAGGAAAAAATTCAGCCTGGTTTTCTGCCATACTTCTGAAAGTTTAACTTTTGAGATTTGCTGGGGGGTTTGTTTTTTGTTTGTTTGGATTTTGTTTGGTTTTTTTTTTACCTGTACCCAGGGCATTAGTGCCAATAAACCAGTGTATAAACTTGAGTAGGAGCAGCTCGTAGATGGGCTTCAAGAGCTTGGAGCTGTCTGTGTGTTCCAACAGGTGCATCAGCCTTAAAGGCAATTTATCAGTCTTCATATGGACGCTAATTCTTTCAATTTGACATCCTAGAATTTTTATTTTTTAAAAAAAATTGTATCTGAATCTTAATTCCTGTTCTTCCTTACTTATTTGGAGTGAGAGACCATAACCATTTCTTTATGGTTCAGAGACCTTACTGTTCTTTTAATGAGAAGAGAAGGCTGATGTCAATTTAGATATCTTGGAATGTATCCATAGTGCTATAATGGTACATTTCAAATAACTTATTCTATTGTGATTAAACCTTTTCTTTGGCTGAATATTTTAGCTGAAAAAGATAAGACCTGTAGCTTATTAGGCTTTAAGTTATACCAGTATGGTACTCTTATATGCACAGCATCAGAAGGTCATTCTATTGTATGAACATAATTACCAACATATTCTGTTAACAGTGGTCTTTTCAAAATGATCCCTTCTGTAATGCCATGCTTACATGAGTTGGTTTTTCCAGTGCTTCAGGACTTCACTTGGAAGTTCTGGGAACAAAGGTTATCGTTGGAGAAAAACTTCACAGAGTGCGGGAAAGAGTTAGCAAACTGAAATCATGAAGACACTTCCATCTTTCCATAAATGTGATAGGAAGGAGAAAAACTTCTGAAATTCTGACTCTATTGCCTTTAGCAAGTACATATTTCAGGTGAAGTGAAAATCATCTGTGGTTTCTTGTGTCTTAATTATTTTGAAATCAGGGGGCTAGACTTCAAAAAGACATAGGTGCATGTTTCTGCTGATCATTATTTCATTGTGTATTTGATCTGGGGCCATACTGCCATGGCACCTAGTGAGCTCTCTAGGAGTCTGTTTTTAATAGACTTGTAAGAAATGTGCTGAATTGTGTTCCCAGCTGTTTTGGCTGTGCTGTTCCACTGGGATCTCCTGATACACCTTGTCCAAGTGCTTTTGTTCAGGAAGAAGGTTACAGAATTTCTGTGGAGAATTTTGATGCCCTTCTGTAGATCCTGTAAAAATAGGTATTAGGCTAGTTCTTTATCTGAAGTGGCTATATAGAGTATTTTTTTTAGCTTATCTTTGAACGATTGCTAAATTTTTCTAGTTACGAACATAGTTATTCTGTTATTTGGCAAGAACAAAACTGGAAGACGTTGTTCTGTGAGTAATGTTGAATAGATAAATCAGTAGTGACTGAATTAAAATGCAAGTTTTGAGGTTGCAATGGAACCCTTCAGAAATCACTTTCCAGGGTTGCTGCTTGGAAGTACACAGGTCATTTGTTCACTAACAGTTTTCAAAATCTTAATCTCAGAGTGAAGGAGACAGTCTTCTGCATTGAAGTAGCTATGAAATTATGCTATTTAAAGCATAATGTAGATCAATCACAAGTCTAGTATGGTTCATTTCTAACACAACCATTCTTGAGTTTGGCTGATTTTAGGAGTATTTAACAGCAGAATTTTAGTAGTTTTGCACACAAGTAATTTGCAGGCAATTGGCATCTTGAGGATCTTCATGGATTTCTTGTCAATAGTAGCTTAGACTTACACATTGGAGGTACACAGCTTAAAGGGTAATAGCAGATTCTTAACTTTGATGGTTTACTTAGCTTTGGGAGTTAAGTGTGCTATTTTTTCAACTTCTTTAACCTAGAGGTGGTCTTTGTCACTTCAGGTGACATCTGCCAATTGACGGTTTGTATCCTGATCGACAATTACTCTTTCTGAGAGAGCCCTTGTTAGGCTGAACGCAGGAAAGTCAGCATTTAAGAGGCGGTTCACTCCATTTTAACTCATTTCTGTGTTTCCTTTTCAATAGTAACTTTTTGATGCTTGACATTAAGTTACTTTGAGGGAAGAAGCCAAGGTGCAAATCCCATGGTGGAGGTAGAGTTTGTATGTCCTGTCTCTGCCAGACAGGATATAACTGACCTTTAGTACTAAAGGTATGCACAGTCTTTTTCCATGTTTGTTGAGCCTAAACTCTTCCTCTGCCATGCTCACATTTGAAGGTGCAGCCTCTCAGAGCACTTTCCAAGGACCAAAGAATTTTCTTTTCTTGATTAGTCAAATTGAAGACCTGATCTGGAAATTTGAAAATATCTTTGGAAGAGATTTTTGTCATCAAGCGACAAGTTCTGCAAATGTATGTTCCAGTGCAGGATATTACAGTGGGGCCATTTAAATTTGCTGTCTGATTGCAATATTGGCATCAGCCATTCTTTCCCTAGCTGAATAATTGCCAGGTGCTGCCATGGGTTTCTGTTAATGGGAATTCAAATCTATGTGGTACACTGATTTTTGTCAATCCTTAAAGGTACTGTAAATACAAGTTCAATCATACTGTTGTTCTAAGCAGGAGAAAAATAACTAGAAATTCATGAAAGAAGGCACTTAGTTTTACTTCCCAAAAATGTTTTTCATAGGAAGTACTATACAAGGATGTCTAAGTCTTATTGCTGCTTGATTATTGTTCAAAAATCCTTTTGCAGCCCATTCAAGAATAGGCCTCAGAATAAAAAGGAACTGAGGAAATCAGGTTTACTAGTTTAATACAGGACTGTGTGCTCAGGGAAAATTCAGTTTACCATATAATCCTCAGATCATTTGACAATACATGGTCTTATGTGCAGTATGTGCCAATTTAATATTAAGCAGCAGTTTGTATAATGAGTAGGTGGTATTTAATAATTCAAGAGATCATGACTAGCTTTAAACAAGAAATGGGAGCATTAGACTTTAAACTGGACATGTACAGTATCAACATAATGAAGGATGAATGCTGGTTGGCGTTTGCTCTTTCTCTCATGGTATTCCAGATTTAGGCCATAAGAAAAGTGAATAGGCCGTAAGCATAGTTTTATACAGGTAGATGATTTCTAATGCTCAAGTTTAATTATTTGAATGCATACTTAAACTCTTAGGAGTCTATTATCCATGATCTGTTGGAGGGAAAGTTAGGCAATTTGATCAGCTGTTTCCAGAAGCCTGCAGTAGTGTCACTGCAACATCTGTTGTGATGCTGCTCTTCTCTGTTCCCTTAACTGGTGATGGGCATGGCATCAGGTGTGGCCTGGGAGTGCAGCATAATCACTGTTTCGTCAGGGCTTGTTACAATTGCATGATTTTATTATAGAAAAAGAATAAAGGAGGTTAGATTTTGGTAGGTTGTAAGGACTGTTATGACTTGTGTTACTGTGACTTTAAATCTAGATTGTTTTTAAACTTAGGCCCACAAGGCTATATCTGGGATAAACTCTTACTCCTTGGCAAAGAATAGGTACGTGGAGAAATGAAGTATACTCTTGTTAATAAGCACTTGACTTCTTGCCTTCTGTGTAGGTGTGTGCAGGGCATAGGACTAAATACCTATTAAATAAAAGTAATTGTTCAGGTTAGGAAAGTGCTGCTTCAGAGAACTTTTGTTTCATGCTGACAGGAAACCTGTTTAGGCTTTGAGTAGATGAGAAATATACCAGAGCTGAAATATGCATGAGTAAAGGGAAAAAAACCCAAAACAAAATAACAAAATTTACTCCCCAGTCCAGTTGGGCTCTGAAGTAGTAGAGCATGAACTCTGTTAAGTGCTTTTCAAGTCAGTGGCAGTGTTAAGCTTAGCCAGAAGGTGTCTCGGGTGATGTAGCGTAACAAGAGTGGCATTTTCTGCTTAAATTCATGTTGCCTTCTTTGTTTTTAAAGCTGTGATCTCACAATAAGTAGTATTGAGAAATTTCACTTAATGAATGTGCACTATAGCTGCTTTAAAATAGAAATTATCCCTGGAACCCTAAGATAAAAACAAAGAAATGAGTACAAAATGTGCCTTTGCACATGAGAAGAGTATGGGAAAACTAGAATAAGTTTCTGCGTGCCTGAATTGCTTCACCCCTTTTCTTCCCATTAGTTGATAGGAGAAGTGGTTGTTAAGGCGCTGGAAAAGTGGACTTTGCCCTGGTCTGTCTCTTAAAGACACTTAGCTCCTCTCTAGAAAGCATGAGTTAGTAATGTTAAAATCACAGAGGGGAAAATCTTGCTATTTGTTTACCTGATAAGGGAGTTTTCTGAATAGTTGGGAACTTTTTAAGTATTATTGTGACTTTAGGCTGACATTAAAAACAGTTAAATTGTTTGCTCATGGCGTTTCTTCAAAAAAACTATTATAAGTAACTCCCTCCCCCTTTCCCTGTTCTCGGTTCCAGGGAATGCTAGAGAGAGGAGTGACTTGGCATAGTTTTCAGTCTGGATCCAAGCATGTTGAATAACTTTGTCCCAGGGGAGAATTAAAAAAAATGCAGCAGATGGCAGCAATGATGCATCAGACTTCCTATCCTTAGGAACAGTGTAGCTGCAGGCACTTGGAGTCTTCCTGGGTTGGATAAGGGGCAGGGGGGAGGGTAGATTTCCTCTGATCTTACTTCACAGTTTCAAAGCAGACTTGCTGAGGAGGGGATGTACTTCTTAGCCAATTCAGCAATCTTTTGTGGTCAGAGTTAGTGGAATATTAGTTGCCATAAGGTGCACAAACAGTGGAAAAATAACACTGAGTTCAATGTTTGTCTGAAACGACATTTGAAACAGAGTTTAAGGGTCTGTCTTGTCTTACACTTTTACATATTTTCAATATCTTTTAAGTAACAGAGTAGAGTGGTGCTCTAGTTGTACACTCTGTAAGCTCTCTGAAGTACGGGGCCCAAATCTGAGATAATAGCAATGAATTTGAGAGGTTTGAGTGATGTGAGGTAATGGAAAGGCAAAAAAGAACAACTCTGTTTAGAGCAGAAAGAGATTGTTGGGTGTTTTCAGCTTTTTTATTGGGCTTTTATATTTGAAGAAACAGAGCCACTTTTTATTAGCAACTACAGGAACTTAGAGTAGTAGAAGTATTTCAATATGTAAATAATACATGTGTATTAAAATGGTTTAGTTGTAACAAGGTCAGAAGGAGTCTGTATATGTACAGCAACGAAAACTAGTGAGGACAGACTTCTGGAAGGAATAGCATTCAGTCAAATTACTTTTTAAATACTTCTGAGTTTTTAGTAAAAGAATACACAGTTTTTTTTCTGGGGTTAAGTGTAATTAATCCTGTCACAGTACTCACATGAGGTGGGTAAATGATCTTGAGGCCCCCTTCAGTGCTGTAAGTCACTGAGGAATTATGTTGTTTTTTTTTCATGCAGATAACAAATTTTAAAAAAAGGCTTGGAACAGAATTAGCTTCTGATAACATACAATGACTGCTCAATGGAATACATGAGGTCTTATCTATCTTTAGCCTGTTTTTCCTAAAGAAGTAATTGTGGTGTAGGTTCAGCTCTGGGGGAAGGGAGGAGAAGGAGAAAATGGTCCAAAATGTGTTTGATGTACACGTCAGATTTAAACATGTAAAGCCAGAATGCATTTATCCCTGTACAGAAGGTGGGAGTTGTATTAAATATTAAAATAAGTAGTTTCTGGCACACATGGGCATTGTGAAAGATATCATTTAAATATTTTAATTATTTGGATAACCAAAACTTTTTAGGAAATTAAACAATACAAGTTCATAAAACTCAATAATACTCCTAAACAGACTGTAATCTTGCTAGAAGGAGTTTTTGGCTTGAATATTACAGTGTATATGATGAAATACTGAAACATTGCTCAGCAGCTGGGGTTTGGACTTTGAGTGGCAATGACATATGAACCTCTGCATGGTTTTAAAGTGTGCTATTTTTGGCAGTTGGGTGTTGGCTTGTCTCCTCAGTAGCCATAGAAAGTTAGTGTAAAGGGGAAGGTGATTTGCAATGAGAAGACCCTCTGACACTACTTATTAAACATGGGCTGCTGCTTCAGTAAAGAATTGAGTAACAGCACGAGTGAGGAGAAAACCAGCTTGTTACAAAAATCTGTGGAAGAGGAAGCACCAAAGTCAAGGATAAGTAAAACTTTATCTTCAATTTTTGGAACTGTGGAAAGCCAGGATCTGCATACAGTGGGAAGGACAGTTAATGGGGCAGCTGTGACGGTCGGCATTGAACGTGTTTGTGGTGATGATTGCGCAGCGTCAGATTCTAAATCTGGCTTTTGGGGTAGAAAAGCAAAATATTCGTCATATAACGGGAATACTCCCCATGCGAGCCCTAGGAGGACGTATGGCAGACCTTTTAGCTTCTTTAATTCCTTTAGTCACCTCCTGAAAGTCTCTGGTACGTATGGAAATCTGCAGAGAAGTGAAGAAAATAAAGATAAGATTATTAAAAAAAGAGCACCAAAAAAACCTAATAATAATGGTCAGCATGTGAACAATATAGAAAATACTAATAGCAGTATTAATAATGAAAATGTAGCTGCGCAAGAGCATTGCTTGTTTGATCGTATTTCCAATTCACGTGTACCAGATATCATAGACAAAGGCTTACAGAGTGAAATTTCCTTAAATAGAAATTCTCTGGAGGATTATGCAGTTACATGTGACCATTCAAGGCAAAATGAAACAACAGTAAATGCTGAAGACAGCAAGAGTGACAGCTTACAGAAAGTTTTGAGTTCATGTAGAGAGATGTCTCCAGCATTTTCCTGTCTTGGTGTAGACAACAGTCAAAATGTCAAAGACGAGTTTTACAGCATTTGTGTTGTAGATGCTGAAGATCTGAAAGAGGATGAAGAGGTGCCAGCTACTGAGCATGAAGAGACTGCAGCAGACATAGATAACTCAGCTGTTACTGATGAAGGAATGTGCACCATGGCACGACCTCTAGACAGAGGGAAGGAATTTCCAGTGCAGCAATTGGCACAAATGGAAGCTAAGTTTAATTCACAGAAAGAACTGTTTGAGTATAAAAGAGAAGCTAGATCAAACATGGAGAAAAAGGATACAAAGGCATATTGTGGCCTAGACATCCAGTGTTCTTTTGATAACTTACTGAGTGACAGATGTCAGGTGCATAGGTTAAATACTGGCAGTACAGTAACAGATGTCTTAAAAGCAAAAGTGCCTGGTGAAATCATCCCTGAGAATCAGCAAGAGGAGGTATATACCCTGGGTAGTGCTGCCAGTTGGAATGAGTCACTGCATACAGCTTGTGATCCTGTAAAGCCTGTGGATGCTGCTGGAGAGGACCATTACAGCCCTAATTCAGAAAAGGTGAAAAACAGTGATGGTATTTCCAGTGTATTGTTACACACTGGAGTATCTAATTCAGGAAAACCTGAGGAAAGTAATCATTCTGATGTTGTACCACTAACTAGGCATCCCTCAAGTATTGTAGAGCAAATAAATACTAAACAGGTGGTAGAGAACATGCGGGATAACTTTAAATTATCATTAGAGTTACACGAAATGGACAATGCAGAAAAACTTGATGAAGAAGTCTGCTTTCTAGAGCCAGAAAGTAAAGTGAACTCAAATGTGGAAAAGAAAACACTTGAAAGAACATATGGTGATAGCCTAACATTTTCACCAGACTCTAGTGAACATCACAGCGGTTTTCAAGAATCCTTGAAAGAGGGAGAGAAATGCACAGGTACAGTTTTGCATAGCTGTGAAGCCTTGAACATGGCTGAAACGCAGCTAAACTTGGAGGGAAGTTCTTATTTTCAAACTCATAGTAAGGGTTGCACTGAAATCAAGGCATCATCTGAAGCTGCAATTAACAGTGGCGTGGAGGAAGATACCTGTGTGAGTGTCACTGAACTAAAAAGTAACTTGCATGAAGAAGCTGGTAACTTGAGCAGAACTAGACCAGGGGTAAGTGATGGCACTGTGACATCTCATGCACATAACCCAAGCATAGATGAAATGTTCCTAAAGGAAAACAGCCTAGAGTGTCAGGTTTCACAAGAGAATAAAGGTAAAGTATGTAAATATTCAATTTCAGAAAACAAAACCAGTGTCTCTTCTGTTTCTGTGGAATGTGAGCATATGAATAAAATAGACATGAACAGTAGACAAGATGATCAACAGGATGTATGTTCCTTCGACACAGTGGAAAATCAATGGATTGCAGAGACTGAGTCAGCCAAAATACCTGGGCATGTAGTAGAATCTGTAAAGCAGACAAAATTTGAAGGTCAACTAAATGAGTCCATTGATAACAAGGCAGAAAATGTAAAACAGAATCTGGATGCTAACATTGCTGATTGTGATAAAGACATCTTCAATTGCAGTGAAGTCTTGGCTGACAGTCAGAATGCTCCCTCTGACTCCACTGTACCTGCAGCCAAGGACAGTTGTATGTACAGGAGTGTAAAATTAAAACATGCCACTAAAAATCTGGAAGATGCTAGTAAACTCTTAAATACAGACCATAACTTTTTGCCTTTATTTTGTCAAAATGCATGTTCTCTTGAGCATGACAAACTGGCAGAAGGGCCTGAATTGTGTTGCTGTGCCAGTCCGGAGCCTGAAGTTGGGAACACTCAAGTTTCTGTTGGGCCTTTAACTGAAGAAAGATCAGAAACTCATGAAAAAAGTGTATGTGATGTAAATGAATGTAATCTTCAGGATAGTGAAGTAAACCAGTGTGTCAACATCCATGCCGACCTCACTGGTTTTGGTTTATCAACTGAGACTCTAGAACCTTTTACCAGGGGGAATTTGAAGCAGTTGCAAGCCAAGACTACTGAACTGAAAAACACCAGTTACATATTAAATACTCAGATGAATGACTTGACCACAAGCTGGGAACAGATTCAGCCAGATCACAAGATTTTCTCAAACAAAGAGCTTGGAGTTTGTGTTGACCCGAAGCAGGTAGACAAATATGCTGCTACTCCTTCGTATGAAATACCCAGTGCCTCTCGTGGTGCAGCAGGATTTCAGCAAGGCAGAGAGCAGACTGTGTTAGGCCTGATGGAAGATGGATCAAGTGACCAGAAGCACTCCTGTGACCTGGACAGACAAAATCCCCACGTTGAAATGTGGTCACATTTCATCAATCTTCAGACTGGCAATGCTGACTGGACAAATCAGCTGCTTTCTGACACGGTTCCTTCTGGTAATGGTGAATATCCAGTCGGCTTTTTATGGAATAATGCAGCTTCTAATGATACCATGAAGAATGACAGCCTGTGTATAGTTAATGAAAACTTCCAGAATGAACCTGAAAATTTAACAAGTGCTTCCTATGCGGTGGAAACATACCCATATCAACTGCTAGCACCAGAATATGCTGGTACATGGGGATGGCATAATAAAGACAAACTTGTAAGTATTCTGCAGAAGTGATTTGCTCTTAAAGCTGAAGCTAGGAGTTTGACTAAGCCAAGTCAGACTGTGGTTTCATTAGTTAAATAGATGTTATTTTGTCCTGAACCTGATGATTCCCATTTCTTTGGAAAACTGAATGGTGTACAGAATGCAGAAGTCAAAAAATTTGCTGAATATTGGGTTTTTTTAATTCTGTTTACATTGTGTGAAAGTTCAGTCATTGGCAAAGTAACTTGATTGTAGATTCTCAGTTCCTGTTTAACTTAGATAAACAGTGTGCAAAAAGGAAGCTTGCTACAAACCGTTCTTAGTGCTCTTTAACTTTGTATAGCAAGAAATGTTTGTGGATTTCCTGAAGTTCTTGTTTGGTAGCAATTAGGAAATCTTTTCCTTATTTCTGGAGGTGAGTGGTGCTGTAGAGAGGAGTGGCTGCAGGGGAAGTGAGAGGAAAGAGCTAGGCTGGCTCTTGGCTAGCTGGGCTAAGAAACAAGCGAGGATGTCCGGATACAATCCTGAGGTGCTCTGTAGACCCTGCTCAGGCAGGGAGATTGGACTGGATGACCTCCAGTGATCCCCTCCAGCCTTACCCACTCTGCAGAAGTCAACCTGCAGCAGCTGCTACTCCTTTTCCTTCCCTGCTGAGCTTCCCTGAAATTATTCCCCTCACTGGCTGTGTTGGAACAGCTGCTCTGACCTTGCCCAGCACTTGCAGTGTGGGCAGTGGATTGTACTTGAGGCTGTTTGCTGTCTCCTGGGGGAATCTTTTCATATTAAAAATGGGAACTGATGGATCTTGCTGTCATCTTTGAATCCTTACTATGCAAGTAGTTATGTCAAACACTTCCAATTTTTGCAAGTCTTCTGTCATTCAAGCGATTTGTTTAAGTAAAATTTTTGAAGGTTTTTTTTTTATTTATTTTCTGGATATGTTTTCTGTGCACTGTGATAATAAGTATTTGAATGCATGTGTTTAAGAAGATTTGTGGGGTTTTGGAGTGCCTGTCTTTAAAGACTGTAATGTTTAAGCATCTGTAAATTTAGAAAGCAAATTTTTAATAAGCTTTTTTAGTGTGTCGTATCATGACCAATATTCTTTCCCAGTGTAATTATATTAAAACACTCGACATGTATTTTTGGTATGGAATAATTCAATGCATTTTGCTCAAACATTAGCAAAACAAGTCTGATGTTACTCTAAAAAAGTATTGTGGTAGATGTTTGCACTACAGAGAGCAGTCTTTCTGAAGCACAGATGTAAACATTTATATGATGGTTGTATGTAACCATATGTAATCATTAAATGTGTGCATTTCCAATCCAGGTTAAAAGAGATTATCTTGAGATGATTTAACTGGCTTTGGTTATTCGTCCTTTCTGTCCTAATGCTCTGTTCCTCCTCTAGAAGTAATAACAGATGTCTTGCATATCTTATTGCTTTCAATTTTCCATAATGTTTCATTAAAACTGTTACATGTTTATATAATTTCAGAAAAATCCCTGTACTTTTGTGTTTTCTTGACTTTTTTTTAGTAGTATTTTGACGAAACAGATACAATAGCAATATAATGAACATCAAGTAGACATGTATGTTAGAGAACTGACTGAAGTCTAGGTCAAGTACAGGCTGAGTTAGTCTGTCAAAGGCAGAGAATGAGATGTTTGTTGTCATTTGCTGTGCTTGGATAGCCTTTTCTGGTAGTTCTTCATCAGGGAAATGAATACTGTGCACGACAGTTCAGTTGTGTTTGTACCTGAAATGATTATGGGAATTCAGTTAATATATTCAGATGTGAAAAAACATGAGAGTAAAATCTTGAGTTGTATGTCTGATACTGTTATTTGAAACTGAACGTATCTGTGCACCAGATGCCTGCTGTGCATCCCCAAAATGCATAATCAATTTCTTTTTGCAGGAGTCAGCCAAGGTTTCTGAGTTAAACCCCAATGCAAAAGTGTGGGGAAATCATATGTTACACTTGGAAGCAAGTGGTGCCACTGATGGTAGTGTGAGCAAAACGTGGGAAGAAATACCTGACCAGCCTCCAGATTCTTGTAAAGAAGGTATGAATAAGAGTTTCTGGCTGTTGCTCAAGAAGGTAAAATTCGGTGCAACACTGTCTCAATTTTAATTTTCTGTTAAAAAATTTAAAGCGAGTACATAAGCACCTTCATTTCAGCTTTAGTTGTAACTATGGTGTCGCTGTGATTAGAAAG
The DNA here is from genome assembly GCA_008694505.1 of Cyanoderma ruficeps. Classification (NCBI taxonomy): domain Eukaryota; kingdom Metazoa; phylum Chordata; class Aves; order Passeriformes; family Timaliidae; genus Cyanoderma; species Cyanoderma ruficeps. Next base: position 5,731,621 of record VZDJ01000074.1, read on the forward strand.
AACACTTTCTGAGCGTGTTTGTGGTGTGTGCTGCAGGACTGGACGCCAACGGCGATGGCGACAAAAAGCACCAGGACGCGGTGCTGACAGAGCTGCCGGAGCCGGCCCCAGCTGCCCCGGGCTCCGAGCACACGGACATGAACCCTTTGGCTCTCGATCATTCCGACTATGAGTCTATGCATGAAACCACCCAGACAGGTAAGAGAAGGCTAAGATGTGCTTGCACTTTGTTCAAAAACAAACTAAACACGTATTTTGAGTTGAACAGTGAGCATCTGAAAAACAAAAAAAGCCCCCCAAACTGTACCAGTTTTCTTGTACAATATATGCATTCTTTAATCAGACCCTAGGAATTCCTGTCTCTTTTGCAGTCAAACTTAGACATGTTCAGAGACTATTCTAGTCCTGCTTTAAATCTTACGGAGTGCTGCACAGAATCAAACAAGTGCATGTTTCTGGTTGGGTCAGGTACTGAGGTGAGATTCACATACAGTTCATGTCTCAAGTACTAATGTTAATCTGGGGAAAGGCCCGTTTTATACTTGAAACGCTAAAATAAGCAACATTTTAGTCTTAACTTTCTCGCATTCTTATTTAATTAACTTCCAGGATTTCTCTTCAGTGCAACTGTTAGTAGCTGTAGTTTATACCAGATGGCATGTTTTAAGAAGCTTCTGGAAACTAGCCTAGAGATTCACCATGCTTGTATTTCATTGAATGGGACAGAAGGTCTGCAAGATGCATGTAGGATTACTACTTGAACTGAGATGAGGGATGGGAAGGAGAGGAAAATGTGTTGGGTGTTTCTTGAGATTCATGACAGGTCTGTTTATTGTGCTTAGCTGATTTTTTAATTTAAAATTACATTATAGCATCCATAATAGCTGGAAATCAAGGCCACTGAAATCAGACGTAGTTGTGGCATCATCTGCTTATATTTAAAATCTGAAAGTTCTCATTAACTCTTCTACTTAAGGGTACTGTTGGGCAATATTAAATAATAAATAGCTGGCAAACAGAAAATTGTATTAATGGTACTTCACACTCTAGAAGGGAATACTATTCTTCAGATCAATGCTGGAAGTTGTCAGTGTGTCCTTTACGTGCCCAAAATAGTTAACTTTTAACAAGAGTCCAATAGAGTTGTAAAGAGCTGAACAGCAGGTCAGGTCTGTTGCACTTGATGAATAGTGACACATGGTTCCAAGTCTGAAATCTGATCTTACATATTTTAGTAATTATTTTTTAAAATGCATATAATTCTAGTCCCTGCCAGGTTTTGGACAGGAAATAGTGGTTAGAATGTGATGCATGTATTTCTCAGGTGTTGGCATTCTCTTCATCAGAGTAGAACCTGTGAAGGACAGCATGGTGGGAGAAAATTAGAAGTTACTTTAGGAAGATGAAAGGCTAAGGATATCAGAATTAAAGGATGAAAGTTAGTGAAGGGAAGGGTATAGAGGACAATAGTTGGTGTGAAATACTTTTAAAAAGCTAATTTACATTTGCATACATATATATTTACATGAACAATGTGCTACTAAATGTTTTATAAATCTCTAAAGGCTGCACAAAACTTCTACTCTCTAAACACTTCTCCCACTGACCCAATGAGTTTACCCTCTACTGGTATATTGTGTCTAAACTAAAAGAATCATGAAGTTCATGTTCTCCATTTAATAATTTTTAAACTTCCACATATAAGAAAGAAATTGATTTCACCTTCTTAACCAAAAGATTGTAAATTGATTACAAAATTGTGTTAGTAGATTGGATATCTGCTGATATTCAACAGCTGTATTTTTGAAAACCTTCTCTGAATTCATGTGTTGGTAAATTAGAGTGAGACCAGAAGTATGGAGTGCCTCCATTGCGTTGTTGCCTTGCATTGCATTAGTCAGGGTTTCGTCAGCTAGAAATTGGTTACTTTCCTGAGAATGGAATACAGATCTACAAGCCAAATCACTTCAGTATTTATTTTGAGATGTGCTTGTAGCTGTTCTTCTAAAGGTGCTTCAGATTTTTCTGTGTTTGGAGAACAGAGGTTAGCAAGTAAAGTGAGACTTGGTTTCTCTTTTCTATCTTAAACGAAAGGTGTTGCCATGCAATTTCGGTGGCTGGTAACTAATACATAATGAACATCAAATGAATTTGAAAATTCCTTACTAGTTATGTAGTCAGTAATAGACATAATGGGTTGTTTAAAATAGATATTGTGTAACATAGCAGAGCTACTTTTTAATCTGAAGTATTTTAACTCTTAGGTGGAAACGAACAGTTGCAGCCAGAAGGTCAGGAAGATTTACGAGAATTACTGAAAAAGACACTGGAATTCTGTTTATCTAGGTATGTATTTACCTAAATGGACCAAACTGGAGGATGACTAGCAACTTGGGACGTATGTCAATACATTTCTTTGTCGTTACTTAAAACTGAGTGGAAAGGATGATAATTTGGAAAAAGTAACACACAAATTTCAGTGTGTTATGTTGATGTACCTCTTAAAGCTTACCTGAAACCTCTGTGCCTAGTGGATAAACTAGCAAATATATGGATTTGAAATGAGAGTAGTTACAAACAATTACTGAGCACATAAATTTTTGTGATCTTTACTGGCCATAATTAAAACTGAGTAATTAGGCATTTATTAAGCTTTGTTTAAGCCGGTGATTTTCATTAATTAGCAAAAATGCTGAAGGAATCTGCCTTCTACTATGTGATGATTTTTTTTTTCAAGTTTCTTGGACAAAGTTAATCTGTGATGTTTCCCTATTTTTTTTTCTCCCAACAGAGAAAATCTTGCCAGTGACATGTACCTTATATCACAGATGGACAGTGATCAGTATGTGCCAATAATGACAGTAGCAAACCTTGATCATGTCAAGAAACTCAGTACTGATATGGATTTGATTGTTGAAGTGCTGAGATGTAAGTAAAAGTTCCTCAGTGCTAGAAAGCATTTTGGTTATTGATACAAAACTATTAATCTGAATTTTTCATCTCTTCTTTCTTACTGTATTCCAGTAAAATGCCATTATTTTTCTGTACAGCATTAAGCAGCTCAAGCAGTCTAAGACCATCACAGTTATGGACTGTAGTTTTATCAAAGCTATTCTGTATTTCAGCTATTGAATAATGATCTGTGCAAATAAGGAATTAATGATTTTAAACTGTGAGATGTGGTGGGACAACTCACATGACTGCAGGATCATGATGGATATCTGTAGACTTCTGTAAAGACAGGTGGGGAAGAAGGGATGGAGGAGTCTCACTCTGTTAAGGGGAACCTTGAATGTATAGAAATCAACTGCATCAGTCGTTGAAGCTCCATGGAGTACCTGGGGGTTGTTTCCATGGGGGATCTTACAGTTGGCATCTGCTACTGACCTAAACTAAGATAATAAGGCCAACAGAGCAATGTTTGTGTCACTTAAGTGAGCTCTGGGTCAGCCAAACCTAGTTCTTACAGTCGATTTCAATGGCTTAGATATTTGTTGGAAGAACAATACAGCAGCTCATGTCGTCCATCAAGTTTCTGCAATGTGCAGAGGACTGTTTTCCCATACAAGTGTTAGTTGTGCCAACCAGGAATGAGCCACTGCTGGACTCACTACTCAGAAACTCAGAAAACCTGCTTTGTAATTCCTCAGTCAGTGGAAGCTTTGGCTGCAGCACTCACAGAACTGTGACGTTTGGGGTCGTGCTGAGCACACTGAGCATTTCTAAGGTTTTAGATTTTGCAAGAGCAAACTTCAGCTTGCTCAGAGCACAGTTGGGAGGGATTCTGTGGGAAGTTTCCATGGAGGATAAAGCCACTAACTATACTAGTGCTGAGAGTTCTCTCTTGGAAGCACAAAAATTATTTCATCCCCATGAAGGAAAGTAGGTGGATCAAGAGACCCCCTTGGCTTAACTCAGTGCTTTTGAGTCTGCTCAAAACAAGAGAGAGGCATACCAGAGATGGAAAAATGGATGAATACCTGGTGAGAGCTACAAGGGCATTTCCAGGGTGTGCAGAGATGCAGTTATAAATGGAAAAAGCTCAGCTCAAATTGAATTTGGCCAGAACTACGAGTTTTGTAAAAACTAGAAATGGTTCTTCAGGCATGTGAATGATGAACAGAGGAAACATTGTCTGCTTGTTTCTTAATGTTCAAAAATATTTGAGGCTCTGCATTGTAAGCCTGTGTTCACAACATATTTTGGAGTGCAAAGCTACTAGGTTTGCTGACAGTTAAAATGCATTCTCGTCTTTTCTCTCTCAGCGTTGCCTTTAGTTCAAGTGGATGAAAAGGGGGAAAAAGTTCGGCCAAATCAGAATCGCTGTATTGTGATTTTACGTGAAGTACCTGAATCTACTCCCATTGAAGTAAGTGTTCCCTTTTCCCTTAGGACTTGGAAATTAGATTTCTTCTAGATTTCAATAAGCACATCACATTTTTTACTACACTTCTGGTTTCTAACTAAAAGTTAAATAAACTTCTTAAGCTTAGTTTATTGTGTTTGTTTGGATAAGAAATATTTTTGATAGAAGCATGTTGCTCACAGGAAGACTGTGGTAGAACCTGTAGTTCTGCAGAGGGCTGAGAAACTGAGAGTGATTTCATTGGTAGAGGTACATAATTTTCTTGGACTTTGTCTTACCTATATGCACTTGGTGCTCAGATCCTTGGATAAATAGACAAAGATGAAAGGGGATAAGTTTTAGACTAGAAAATGCCACTGTTGCACCTTGAAGCTTGTTCAAGTAAAGTGGTTAAAGCTTTGTAAACATTTCCATTATGCTGAGGTGAGAGGTGTATCAATAAGTCACTAAGGATCTCCACTGGCTTGTGGAATGAGCACAAGACTGGAGAACTTCATTCTTTGAAAGATACTTTATGGCACTCTGAGGAAGCAGGGACTATGACTAATGGAAATATTAGAAAAAATTATGGAGTTGTAATTAAACCATCTCGAATATTCAAAAAGGAGGAGAAGGTGTAGACTCTTGATGATGGGTATATATTTTAGTTTCTCCTCCATTTAATTTTACAAGGAAGACTGAAGATTCTGAAAGAGTTGCTCCTCTTAATAACCATCATACAAAAATCAGAAGTACTTCAGTTTAGAAAATAATAACAAAAAAGTAAGTGGCCTTAATAAACAGGAACATGAAACAAAATGCCAAAAGGAATTTGAGGGAAGAAGTTGGATGTATGCTATGTACATAGCTTAAAAATAGTGGCTACTTCTAGCTTTCTAAATGAAATGTACCCTTTCAAAGATTGCCTAGCTTTTAGTATTGTAGATTTTTTAAATTTTTTTTTCTGTCATCAGTTCGTCAGGCTGGATATATTAGCACTGGATGTTCACTCTTAAATGTTGGACAACATCAAAGTTCTGAGGAATCTTTATTTTCAGAAGAGCTGGTCTCCAGTGAAATGTTTTATGCATTGTGTTTAAATTTGTTGGGCTGGAAAAATCTAGACTTAACTAACCAAATTTAATAGTCTATGTTTTCTGGCACAGCAGAGGCAGGCTTTATTTAAGCAGCAAAATTCCGGGAGGCTATAAGGCCTCCCAAGTTGTGTTGCCTTTTGATGCTGCTCACCTCATATCTGTGACAAAACAAAAAAAACACACAAATGAGTAAAAACAGATAAGAAATCCATGGTCTATTTTTCCTGTAGAAACTAGCCAGTTATGTTTGAGGTAACATAACTTCTGTTTCAAATACTTGAATCTGTAGACATATGAGTTAAAGCTTTACCTGCACGTTTCTGCTGAAAGGGCAGGATTTTCCTGTCCCATGCCATATGCACAGGTTTTCGTGTGGCTCCAGGGTTTTGGAGACTGGGGAGAAATAGATATCTTTCTCCACCTGATGCCAGGTTTAAATGTCTTCTGTGGGCTAAATAGCTCCCAGCTAAACCTCTCTTGCAGTATGGCCTTAGACAGTGCTAGTTTGAATGCCTTCCAGTGGGGTGATCAGAGAGAGCTGACACTACTGCAGATGTTCTGAACTACTCCATTATGTTTTGTAAGCCCAGCTGTGCTTTCTGTCTTTCTTTCTCAGAGTGTCAGTTTTGCATTTTACATTGATGTTTTCTTCTCTCTATCCTTCCTCCCTCACCTCCCCACCTCCTTATCTAACCACTTTCCCCAGGAGGTTGAAGCACTTTTCAAAGGAGACAATTTGCCTAAGTTCATCAACTGTGAGTTTGCCTATAATGACCATTGGTTCATCANTGACAATTGGTTCATCACATTTGAGTCGGAAGCTGATGCACAGCAGGTAACACTGTTTTCTGAAGCATATTAGAATGTAAAATTAAATAAGGATGATATGAGGGTGAATTGACAGGTCATAAACTGTATTACAAATGTGTAACAACTAAAAAAGAAAAATACCCCAAACTGCAAAAATAATGCTTCCCCTTACATAGTATCCAGTTTTCAGTAACTATTAAGCATAGCACTTAAGAGTTTAATCTTGTTCACATAGCCTGGCTTCCTGGCTAAAGCTATGATTTTTTTGCACTGAGAATGTTGATATTTTGGGTGAGACATTGAAATGCTTCAATCATAACCATTAGAGTCTTGTTTTAATGCTACTGAAGTACTTAGTGATAAGTTAAATGTTGCTAAATGCAGATGATGTACGAGAGTTTGCTATACTTAACATCAGCAGACACTCCAAGAAATATTGTTAGGCTTACCCTGTCAAAACTTAAATTTCCTTTATTTCCTTCATTTTCTTTATTTAAATACATTTGACAGATCTAATGATTTCTTTTTTTTTAAAATTTTTTAAGGCTTACAGATACCTTAGAGAAGAAGTGAAGACTTTCCAAGGAAAACCAATTAAGGTAAACAGAGGTTTGTGGTGTTAGGGGTGGGGCGTATGTGTATGTTCTGGGTTTTGTGGTGCTCACTGTAATTTCCAGTATAAATTTAGGTGATCCATTCTCAGCAGCCATTTGACCTGGAGGTGGGTTTAGAAATGTTGCACATACCACTTGACTTCTTCTTCTCATTTCTAGCAGTGATATGTTCAGCCCAGCATCAGGCAGCAGGGAAGCATTCAGCTGTTCCCGCTGTCCTTGGAGGACAAAGCAGTGACTGATAAGTGTCCAGTAAAAGTTTGAGGGCTGCTATTTTGAACCATCCTGATTTAATTTGAAGGGCTGCTGTAATATATAATCTAACCTTCTTTGCAGGCAAGGATAAAAGCAAAGGCAATAGCTATAAACACATTTTTGCCAAAGAATGGATATAGACCTCTGGATATGAACCTCTACACGCAGCAGCGCTACACAACATCCTTTTACATACCTCCAGTATACAGTCCCCAGCAGCACTTCCCACTGTACAGCTTAATTGGCCCACAGACCTGGTCAGCCACACACAGCTACCTTGACCCTTCATTGGTAAGTCTCTTGATTCTGAAACAGTTGTATTCTTTTCAAAGCTGATACTATTTTCTTATTGAGAAGTAGGAAACTTATCCTGAGGAGGGGAGTTTAAGATTCTGGTTCTTCTTGAGAAACAGTGCTTCAAAATCCTTGCCATGGTGTGTAAGATGGATAATTTGGAAATCGTGTCTGATCTCAGACCGGAGTGTGATTCTCTTCTTAAACCTTTTAGGTTTTGAGGCAGTTCTTTAGTAAAGACTTGTCAAGATATCAAGTTATCTTGATCTTCTAACAGGAAGTTAGGTTGTAGGTTAACATGCTGAATTGCCCTATTTGGCATGTTCTTAAAGCAGAATATTTTCTGTGCAATAGTAACATCTTGTTTGACAACGAAAAGTAAAATTGCTTTTGCTAATTACAAAAATCACTTTTAAATTGCTTTTTAAATTATTTTCTTAAAGGGGCTCTTGGTAAGGCTTGAAGCTAGAGTGGTAGCAATAAATACTCTAATGAGACATCTACCGTATCCTTCAATGCTGCTTCCATCTTCTGCATTTTGACAGTCTCATCAGAATTACCTTGGCCCCTTTTAGTTGGCCTTTGTTACCCTACAAATACATGGACAGTTTCCTGTAATGACTGGGAGGCTCAGGTTTACTATCTGGAGCCTCTTTCTCCCCTCTGGATATGCCTCCTTACGTGTGGCTCAAAGAAATGAGGGGAGCACTGCTCAAAATTAGAAGTTCTTTAGATGTTTTTTTTGGCAGAGGATTAAAGTGTCCTTGAACAAACTTGAGCTAACATCCTCTGTACTGAACCACAGCTAATTAAAAAGTTGGTGTGCTAAACACTTCACACACAGGGAAGGGGACAGGAGTCCTTGCAGGGGGAGGCTTTCTGGGAGGAATGAAGAATGTGGAGGAGACAAGGTAACACAGAGAGGAGTGTTATTCCAGGAGAAAGCTGTCTTGTTAAGCAGCAGTGAGTGTGAATCTGCCTGTAGATAAAACAAAGACTGACTATTGCACAGTCTTTCTATGGGATACTGAAGAAGCTGGATGGGAACAGTGTATAAGACATAGATTAATAAGGCACAGATTCAAGCACAGCATACTGTGTATCTACCTTATGTTATCCTGTAACTATTTGTATCCAAGAAAGTTTACTAGTCCTGTCCTTTGGGGAGGACACCATGAGTTTGCCAGTGTTTAAGATCTCATACTTTCTTAGTCAAAACAGGAAATCAACTGTCTGCGCTTTGCTTTTCACTGTTTTGCAGTGTATTGTCATTGGTTAGCTGCATTCTATGTGCATGACTGTAACGTGATGTTTCTTGATTCTTTTGTAGGAAGAGCTATATTTGAATAGAAATCACTTGAGGAGAACAGGGACCATGAGGAACCATGACACAGCAATAATTTTCATGAGACAGGGTTGCAGTTTGCATGTAGAGACTTGTGTGAAAATGCAGCAAAGTTTCTCTATTCTGCTTCAACAAAAATGCTACCTTCTCTCATCTTGAATTTGAGATTGAATACCCCAGTAGTGTGGGCATACTATTTTAGTTCTGAAATTTGAATATGGCAACACATCCTCAGGATTCTAAAACTACCTCATTCTCCATCATGTACTTAATTGTATTTGAGAAAATATCTAGTTTTTCCTGTTTGGGGAAGAAAAATGGAAATTGGAAAGAGAGTATGTTTGAACCAGTTGATTTCTGTGCAGATACTTTTGGTATTATTGGAAAACAGGGAAAATATTTTTTTCCTCTAGAAGGAGCACACATCACTATATGGAAAGAAAAGCTGAATATTGCTAGGGTCCCTACTATGTTCAGTGTCTTCTCATTTTTTAGGTTCAGTGGTTGCTTTCTACCGTTGATGGAATTTTGCAGCACTCATGTTGTAACTCTTAAACCAGAAAGCACTTCAAAGCATTATTTTGATGAAACTTTGTTCCTCGAGGGGCTTTGTTACAGGCCTTTTTTAATGGCCTTTTTGTGAAGCCTGAGGTAGCATTTGCTGTCATGCATGCTAGGTTAGGCTAGCAGTAGTTTGATATGACAGCTTTGGGGTTAAATTTTGTTTTCCGTTGATTAGTGATTACCTTGCACAAGAAACCTTTCTCAAGGTTAAATGTATCTTTATAGCAAATGGTCTTAATCCCAGCTGTTTCTCACTGTTAAATAGAAGGTAGAAATAGTCTTGTTCTGCATTATTGTAGCTATTTTCAGGGGGAGAAGACAAGTAAGCATTTGCTGGTGCTAACAGTAACATTTCTTAAATGAAACTCACTTAGACATTTAAATAAAAAAGACAAAAGTGTGCTAGTGACGTTGCAGAAATAACTTTGAACACGCTTCAGGTTTTGAGGCATCCTGCTACTACAAGACATTGATGTGCTCCCGCCTCAGAAAATGTTTTGCGAATGTTATTTCTTTAGAAAGGAAGACAGTGTTTCACATGTAGAATAAGGTGGTAAGATCTGAAAAGCATCAGAGTTCCAGTTGGTATCCACTTATTCTCTAGGCTTTATTTAGATGTCACATGGAAGTAGAATGAGGAAGTAAAAAGAAGCTGTTGGGTTTTTTTTAGGGAGGAATTCACATACAATTATAAGAGAAACAGTTACAGGCCATGCAGATTAGAGGCTCTGACAAAGAAATATTTTGGTACTCCCAAGCCATGTGTAGTATGGTGTGAAATAGGAGGAGAGCTGTTCAACTTACAGCCAAGAATTTTGGCTTGATGTTTTTCAGTCCTCTTGAACTATCATAAGTTGAATATGTGTGGTGGCTGACTTCTCAGAATAGCAGAAATGGTTTTTTTTTTCAGAAATTTTGTAAGTTAGCTACAAGGCACTAGACAGATGCTGTATTGCTGTTTGAGACAATCTTTTGGGTACTGTCCTGCACAGAATGCCATAAAATATGGGGTTAAGAAAAGTAATGTGCAGTTTATAATGATGAGTATGCAATACATTTTTTTTAGGTAACACCATTTCCAAATACTGGATTTATCAATGGGTTCACATCTCCAACCTTCAAGCCTGCTGCTTCTCCACTGACAACACTCAGACAATATCCTCCCAGGAACAGGCAAGTTCATCTATCTTTTAACAATACTGTTGTTTTATCTGGCACATGGGGTTTTCATCTGCTTATTTTAGTAACACCAGCTAACTTGAGAATACTTGTGAAACTGAACCTGGTGCCAGAGGTGAGGTCAAAGGGCAGATGGTGCTCCTGATGTTAATGGATGTAGCGTATCAAAATGTAAATGGATAGTCTGAAAGCTGAGAACTTGTCTGTTCTGTGATTTAGGGTATTTAGCTGAAATATTCTGAAAGATGACATGTCATCAGCAGGATTATTCACAGAGTAAAGGTCTAGTTGAAAACAGACAGGGAAGAGGTTAATTTTGATAATTCACATGACCTGCTATAATGAATGTTGATCATTCTTATAAATGAAATAAGTGATAAAGGACTGAAGATCTTGCTCTTCTGAATTCTGTGAATAGGCTTAGGCCTCAGAAGATCTTTGATAGTGTGCGTATGTTGAAATGACTTTTGAATTTATAGGAATCCTAGCAAGTCACATATACGACATACAATACCCAGTGCAGAAAGGGGACCTGGGCTTCTAGACAGTCCTACAATATTCAACTTTTCTGCTGATCGTTTAATCAATGGCGTCAGGAGCCCACAGACGCGGCAGCCGGGACAAAGCAGGACACGGGTGCAGAGCGCTACCACCAGTTACACCAAGAGGGAGGTGGGGACTGGACGGATGGAACAGACCAGCGTGGACTCGTCCCCTGGCTTAGGGAGAGGAAGGTGAGTGTGCTCCATAGTTGTCTCCAAACAGCCAAGTACTGCTGCTTCTAAACGACTCTGTTTAGTGGAGGTGTGCTATTGTTACTGTTCTCAATACTGCTCTAAACTCAGACTCGCTCCTCAAACCTAAAATCTTGCAAAGTACTTCACAGAAAGTGTTAAATAGAGAACAAAGGCAGAACGGACTTGTATACTTTCCTACCAGATGAAAATCATTATTGGCAACTGATAAACAATTTAGATCTATAAGCTCTAATCCTCTATCATTTCTTCATCTGGTGCAAGAAAGTTTTTGTATTTTTTTTGTTTGACTCTACCAAAGTTCTGCCCAATTCCCTTGTTCAGCATTGTAGATTGTACACCTGAATGTGTATTAGCAGTGCTCATTCTTAACTTTTTCAGCTGAAGAATCAGAGTTTTGGCCAAATTGGACATACACGACAGCAAAGATGATGGATTGGTGTGGAGGGAGGAAAAATGGCTACAGGCAACTAAGGAAACTATTGTTATGTTGTTTTAAAAGCAACCAAACAAAAACCACAACCAGCTACCTGGGGAGCTGGAAACTGGCATATATATAAATACAGTTCTAATGAGTGCTTCATAAAAGTATTGTGTGGCTTTGATAATGGCTGTATTTATGACTCCAAGTAAATCACATTTTGAGTGATTTACTGAATTGGAAGATAACTCAAGTGTTTTGCAGATGATCTTATTTTAGACCTGTATCATTGCAAAATTAAATGGGTATTTTGTGCAGGGGTTGTAATAGTTTTCTAAATCTAATTTACCAAATTGTGTTATAACTAATGGATGAAAGTATGATTAAGAACACAGGAAATATGATTACTCAAACTATAGACTACAAAAATGTACAGGAATAGTCAGTACTTAAAATTATTTTTTGATGTTTCAGTATTGAATACATTTAGAATAATAAAAGTCAAACAAACTTAGAAAATACATTGAAACTGAATTAGAATATACTGCAAATTTTACAATGCTCCTTGGAGGGAATTTACCTGAAGCAGGGTTGTGGGCACAGTGCTGAAAACATTTTGAAGGAGCCTTACCTGGATTGAAAATAGTTCTCTGTGTTTGAGAAGTTACATTGATAAACAAAAATTCCTAACCTCCTTATTTAGATGCTGTAGTGTTTTGTCTAGTCCTTATATGTAATCTCTTCTGAGATCCTTTTAACACAGGAATTGCTTGTAACCAGTGTATTCTTACACTGACTTGCATAAGATCTATACCTTTATTTTAATGACAGCTTGCTAGGAATTCTTCTCTAAAACATTTCTTAATAACCTGTGTAGAATGAAGATGGATGAAATAGCAATTGCAATTAGTTTCTTCTGTTTTCATTAACCACTTTCCACCCATTTATAGTGAAGGTTCTCATGTCTGCATTCTTTCCCTTAGGAAAAACTCATATGGCTACCGAAAGAAAAGGGAGGACAAGTTTACAGTGAGTGTTCATGATCTTATTTGTCTCTAATAAAACTAGGGTAACAAGGCAATGGTGTGGATATTATGTGGAGTAGCAGATGACATAAGTTATTGCAGAAGCAGTTGTACATCACAGTTGATTAAAGACAACAGCTTATTAGTCGCTTGAGTTTACTGAATTTGGGTATCAGAGATTTTCCATTAATGTAGAAGTCAGGGAAAAGTTAAAATCACTCCTACAGTAGCAAAAAATTTCCATCTCAATTTTTGTCAACATGCCAGTGTTAACATTCAGGAATAGCTAAACAGCTGAAGCTGTTCAAAACACTTGATACTTCCTTATCAATCATGGTGTCAGTGAAGAATATTTTATAGTTCCTTGTGGCATAATGTGTGGCACAAATATTTGTTATGAAGTGGTCAGTTCATTTTCTTAAATGTCTCCTCCAAGCGCCATTTGCTAAGGGTATGGTAACAGTATGAAAATATTGTGGTTTGGGGAAACTGAAATTCAAGGTTAATACCAAAGTGGACTTGATACTTGAAAAGGCTGCAGTAAGTGTAGAGGAGACAAAACATGTTTTTATAGAATTTAAGGTTTGATATGCTAAAACCAGTCATTTCTTTGCAATTCATTTTTGCCACATGTGGCATATTCATGAAGTTGAACCAGGTTATTTCATTATTCATGTTACAGTTGTAAAGTAACACTACTGCAGAAGCCATAACACTTTCCTAAAGGTCTGGAATCACTGCATTTATGTGTTTGTGGCTGCTGCTGTTGCATAGCCTGAGTGAACTTTAGATAAAAGAGCAGGAAAGTTTAGCAAGTGATTCCTTCCTTTTGACTGCTCTAGTTCTCATCAAACTTCCCAGAGGCAGTGAGACCACACTGCATGCAGGATTTCCAGTACTTCTTCCTTTTCCCTTTCAAAGCTGCTTGAATTTTAGAGTGAAGTTTTCCTATTAACTTTTTTTCTGTATTTGAAAGAACAAGGAAATGGTACAAGTTAGGTGTGAGTGACTGGAGCGAAAGGATTACTTTGGATGCCTCCCTGAACAGAGTAGCACTTCTGACAGAGCTGATTGTAAAGATTATTTGAAGTTTGAATGTAAAAACTGGTAGATGTGACTTCTTTGGAGACCCATGGTTTCCTTCTATCAGCATCAGGTTGTAATTACAGCCTGGGCAGCCAGGTTCCTTCCAGTCTCTTCTGGGCTGAGAATCTTGAGTCTGTAGTATCCAGTGCTGCACCTTGAGGAGAGGTGAGAGCTGCTGCACACCCATAGCATACTTGGAAGGAAAAGATTAAAATTTTCCCCCTTCAGACTGTGGAAATAATTGAATCCAGTATCCTATTTCTTGTGTAATGCTGTAGCAATTAGATAGTGTACACAGGACACCACTAAAACTGGTACATTTGAATGGAGTAATGCCTTCTTTAGAAGACTTTTCTTTTCAAAGGAAAAGTTATAGAGTTGTGTGCACGTTTGCATGAAAAAGAGCATGAAACTTTTTGGTCAGATTGAGGGTATAGACATAAGCAAAGTACTGAACCTACAAGAAGTCAACTTGAGAAATTTTGTGCAGTTAACTTAAAATTCATTGAAGTCCTCCCTCATCCTGCTAATTTAAGGTGTTAATGCCGCTCTTAATATTTGAGGGTTTTAGGTAACGTAAAACGTAACATAAAAACATTAGCTATTGTAGAACTTCAGTCCCTTTTAAGAAGACCAAGTGCTGTAATTTGGACAATGACTTTTAAAAATTTGAGATGTTCCTCTTGCAGTTTGAGCTGGATAAGTGTAGTCTCTCTCCCTGACCTTTAACAGGTCATCTGACTTCAGTTTTGGAGATTAGCAGTCTCCATTGCTGTAGATTCTTCCAGGGGGTAATGCTGGGTCAGTGGCAGTGCTGGGAGTTGCAGTTGTTTTCCCTCTGTATTATTTCTTTCTCTGCTTCCCTCCTGACACACAATTCTATGGTAATTACATATAGTTTGTGAAAAGACCTCAAAGGTAGTCTTGTATCTGTTGTTGTTTTTGTTCAGAAGCGTTGTTCTCACATTCACACTGTCTTGACTATATACTCATATTTTCCTTTTCAAAATAGGAACTGTGTCAAAGATTGCTTTGCATTTGGTATTTTGTATCAGAGATCATCTTAGCACAGGCCTCAGCACAGTCAAGAGACAGTTCTTTGAAGAAAAACTTTTGTTTACGTGATGTAGGTGAAGTTAATTGGTAACTTCAGTTACAGCATATTACAAAGGAGTTTTATTTTTCCTGTGTAAATAAAACTTACAAATAACTTACTAGCAGTTCTCACAAGTGATCTAAAGCCATAGTACTTTTAACTCCTAAACTGCTCTCTGTAGCGCAGAATAGTTGCATTTAGCACACAGGTGCTGTTTTGTGCTTGAGACATTGGTTTTCTTCTTAGATAGTCTCTGTTTCAAAAATAGTTTTGATGCTTACCTTTCTGTTTTTACACAGTGCCAATATAGATTAATATTAATTAGATATATATTGTTATTGTCTGTGCTGCATACAAGACATGCTGTCTTGCCCTTTCTTCATATATCTGAAAATAAGATTCTTGTTGACTACTGTCTTTTTATTTAGGATGTTACTAACTGTACATAAATGGGCATTGTATTTTCACCGTATCATGATATGTAAACCAGTCTGTTTTCCTTTGTGTGTCAGTGTGTCTGTCCTCAAGAAGAGTCAGTGAGAAAACTTCTTACTATGCCAGTATCCCTAAAGCTAATACATATACCATGACATTTACATAATAATTAAATGTTTTATGGGCAACAGTGGAAAATGAAAGCATCTGTTCCTTGGTACTCTGGGTTTTTTGGGAGATGAGATGGGGGAGCTTTCTCCGGGGGTTTGCTGATACAAATGAAGTGCAGAATGCAGTTTAGAATTGCATGTATTTTCTGTCATCTAGTGCAGTAACCCCAACATGCTATTTCTATTCCAGAGAGGCCAAACACAGTCTCCACCACCCCCAAAACCTCCATCTCCCAGCTTTGAATTGGGTTTATCTAGCTTTCCTCCATTACCCGGGGCTGCTGGCAATTTAAAGACTGAAGATCTGTTTGAAAACAGACTGTCCAGTGTGGTAATAGGAACATCAAAAGAAAGAGTGAGTAGTGGATGCTCATTTCTGTCGGGAAAACAAAGATTTGCATACCTCTTGTTTTCTGATTTGGTGGTTTATACATGGAAAAACTTGTGGGTTTGCATGGGTTGTAACAACTGTTCTTAAGAAACAGCTCTCAAATGATGTGCTGCTGCCTTCTTTACTTTATACCTTAGAATTTGTTGGGTATGCTCTTTGAAATGGTGTGGAATATGGGCACCGGTATAATTTAAGCAGATGTTAATAGCAGAGATTAGAAAATATGCTCTTTGTTGTTCGTAACTGCCTCAGGCTTTTTGATAGACTCGGGTGAAAAGTATGTGATACATTTTCCCTCCTGCTTGAAAGTTAGACTTCTGAGTTGTATATAAAACACTTTAAAGTGACAGAGACAAACTTCTAAGCACTGAAATAAAGAAGCTGCCTACATAATCTCAGTACACTAGGCATCATAGCTGGAACAAGAACTGCTACCAAAAACAGCTAGATCCCAGTGTTGTCTTGTCATATTGCTCAGAAATATAAAAATACACCAGAATAACTTGGCAACCACTGCAGCATAGATGTAGTAGAGATGCAGCTGAAATTAATGTTCAGTAGCTTTTCATAGATTTCATTCTTAGAACTGTCTCTGCCATGCCATCTGTGAGTGACAGTATGTTCTCCTCCAGCAAGACTCACATAACCCCCTGCACTGTGGAGCGCTCTGGACTATGAAAGTCTGTATTGGCTTTTTTTGGTAGCTCAAATTTAGCTTGTGTTTTTCTAGCTGTACCACAACTTACGAAGTTAAGCCCTGCATTAGCAGTGTGAAGCAATGTGAATCACCACAATACCTTGCATCTTCTCCTGCAATAGGCTGGAGAATATTTAGAATGTTTTCTTTGGTACCCATGTATCAGAGGTGGGTAGAAGGTGTTTGTTGGTAAAGAAAGGGGGAGGCAGCAGGACAGCCAGCACCCGAGGCAGTGACTGTACAGACAAGCCATCTACTCTGTCTCCTGAAACAGGTAGGAGGGGCAGTATTCCTACATTCCAGGATTGTGTTTAGGGGGAATGTGCAGTTCAGAGCCACAGTAAGAGCAGTGTTTAACTTGCTGTCAGCCAGTACTATAGATTGTAGGCTATTCTTGGCTATAATTAAAATTTGAAGTATTGGCTATTAAAAATCTATTAATTTTGAAGTATTTTATCTCTGTTACTTATAAAGTGGTTTTTGACTGTTGTATTTCAGGTTTTAAATACAATTCTAGCATTTGCTTTTAATGCTGGAGCTGAAAGCTCTTTGTTCCCCCATTACAGATCTGGTACTTGCTTTTCACTGTAATTATGGTAAAGAACTTAGACTTCTCTCCTGTAGGGACAGTCTTCACATCAGTCAGGCACTGGAGCTTTATGATACTTGCAGTCCACTGTCACAATAAAAAACATCCTTCAATTTACCAGTTTGATTTTCCAGCATACTGGAGTTAGTCTGTACCATTGTGTGGAAGAAAGGGATTATGCTGCCTTTCCTTGTTGGCATTTAAATAAAGAGTAAGATAACAGCAGCTGGCTCCAAAGAGTGATTGTGTTCTGCTACAAAGCTGTTTGAGCTAACATCAAGTCTTGCCAATGTATACAGGCTGCTTTTCACCTTGATCTCAATGTTTTTTCATGTCACTTGATGTGGTGTTACAAAGCACTGAAGTAGAGTTACACAGTGCTTCCCTTGTTTTGTATAGATGGGCAAGTCCAATATATGGAAGCTGAGGGGACTAAAGGTGTGTAATTTCCAGCAGTTGTTATCCAGCATCATATATTTAAACTCTTTGCTTAGTGATGCTCTTCTAGAAGTAGCTAGGGAATGGCAGGTAATAATCATCCCACATTTTGCAACTAGGAAGTGCAGCACTGTCAGATCAAGGGCTGAGTGTTTTGGCAAGGAAAAGCTCTTGCATATCTGCTTGACTTGAAGCTATTCACACTTAACTATGTACCTACAAGTTCTGATGCACTTGGGCCAGAATGCTCAGCAGCTTGCAATTTCAAGCTTTTGCACACAGTTACAGTGCATAAAAGTATAAAAGCTGTTCTGTTATTTCTAAACATCCACCTTTTGCAGTCTTTTACTTTGAATCAAACTAGGCTTAGATCTACTGCTGTAATCTATGCTGCCTGATTTTAAAACAGTGCCATCAAATGCCATTTTCATTTATAACAATGACCATAGGAGTCTTAGGGTTTATGCCCTTTTGAATGGTGGCTTGACTGGTGGAAAAGGAGGGTTACCTTGTTCCTTCTGTGCTTGTCTTCTCCCATCACTTCCCCTTCTGCATACCAGAATCTCTTCAGGGTTTAGAGCTTTTTAGGATGAGACAGGTCAGAAGCAATACAAAGAACATAGCACCCTTTAAAACAGACAAAATGATTATAAATGTGAGAGATGTTTTTCAAAATACAAAGTTGTCTTTTCTTATTTTGTGACAATTTAAATTAATACATGCATCTTGAACCTATTCGGCATTTATCTGGAAGCACAGTGTCACTTCGCACTAGAAGAACCTTTTGAGGGCTATAGAAAAAGCCTTTTGCTTGGTAGCAAATCATTATATTGGGACGATGCAGAATTAGAGTTTTGAAGAAGACAGTTCTTAGTGCACAGCACTAGGAGACTTCTGTCTTCATAGGCTGCCTGTGGTTATGTGAACAGGTGCAAAATTTTCAGGTGGAAAGCAGTCCAGTCACTAGTGGTATTCCCCAGTATTGGGGCTAGTCTGGTTTGACAACCTCATTGGTCATCTGGACAAGGGGATTGAGGGCATCCTCAGTAAGTTCACAGACAGCACTGAGTTGGGCAGGAGTGTTGATGTGCTGGAGAGCAGGAAGGGAAAGGTCTGCAGAGGGTTCTGGACAGGCTGTATTGAGGACCCAAGACCAATTGTGTGAGGTTCATTAAGGCCAAGTGCCAGGTCCTGCCTTTGGGTCACAACAACCCCAGGCAATGCTACAGGCCGGGGACGGAGTGGCTGGAAAGTGTCTCTGTGGGAAAGGACCTGGGGGTGCTGGTCAGCAGCAGCTGAACAAGAACAAGTTGTGCTCAGGTGGCCCGGAAGGCCAGTGACATCCTGGCTTGGATCAGCAGGACCAGAGCAGTGATTGTCCCCCTCTGCTGGGCACTGGTGAGGCCACATCTCGAATCCTGTGTCCAGTTCTGGGCCACTCACTACAAGAAAGACATGAGGTGCTGGAGTGTGTCCAGAGAAGGGCAACAGAGCTGGTGAAGGGTCTGGAGCACAAGTCTGGGATTGTGTAACCTGGAGAAAAGGAGGCTCAGGGGAGAGCTTATCATTCCCTACAACTGCCTGCACAGAGGCTGCAGCTGGGTGGGGGTTGGTCTCTTTTCCCAGGCGACCAGTGACAGGACAAGAGGAAATAGCCTCAGGCTGTGCCAGGGGAGGTCTAGGTTGAAAGCCAGGAAATTTTTTTTTTACTGAAAGGCAAGTTAAATGTTGGAACACAGTGCCCAGAGAAGTGATGGACCACCCTAGGAAGTGTTCAAGAAATGAACAGATGTGGCACTTTGTGCCATGGTCTAGTTGACAGGGTGATGATTGATTAAAGGGCTTCTCTAACCTTAATGATTCAAAGTGATTTTTGTCATTCAGATATGTCTCAAAGAGACGTGAAGCTTAAAGCTTCTTTGGAAATAACCACAATGTGTTATTGGTCTGTGTTTCTAAATAAATGTAAAGGAAAGATAACATATTCATCGCAATTACATATTGCCTCCTTCTCTACCTTCCTAGAGTCAATTTACCAGTATAAATTAAACTGTGAACTGTTTCCTGGTTGTGCTAATTTTCAGGCAAACCATATTAATTGGATATTTTGATTGTTCTTCTGTGCCTTTTTTCCTCCTTCAGAACATTAATGTGGATGCAAGTACAAACACTATTCCATCAGGAATTCCTCGAGAGCCGTTACCAGTTTCCTCTACATTGCCCAGGACCTTCGAAAGGTCTCCTTCGCCACCCCAACCTACTGAGTAAGCACTTAATTACATGGGGATAATTATTCTGCTCTGAATCACATTTGCATTTTCTTTCATCAGGCAGAACAATGTAAATAGCTATTAAAATCTTAATCAATGAAAGAAGTAATATTTTGTCGTACTTGTAGTAAAGGCAATAAAGCTTAATTTCTGAACAATATCATAATAGTGATTCAATCATAATAGTCATTTAGCAGAAGAAAATTTAGTGTTGTGGTTTAGTTTCTGTGAGTAGAAGTAGTTTAATGAATACCTTACTGTCTTGTATTTAGATAGCTTTGAAACACAGAGAGTACTGGCCCAGTGGGCAGTACTGATGTCCATACCATAAAAAGTTTTGTGGTAACATTTTATTTGGAACCTGCAAATCAAATAGCTGAGTAACTAAATGCTATTAGAACATGACAAATTACAGGTAGTGACACATTGCACAGGAATATATTTTTTCTATTTTTGATACCATTTTTGAATGCAATGCTAGTTATCATGTGCTAGGCAAATTATAGCTGTAACTACTTCCAGTCATACTCAAACTTTTTAGACCTATTATGAAACCATTCATCTGTCCTGAAGTTTCACTTTTCATGAGCCTTGCTTCCTGCTGGATGCTTACAGGGACTCCAAAGTTGTGGATAAACAGCAGAGAGAGACACAGAGTACAGAAAGACTTTCTTCTTCCACACTGAGTACTGCATGTAAATCGGTACAAGTCAATGGGGCTGCCATGGTAAGTGACCTTATTACTTCACTTTTTTGTGATGATCCACTTTGCATTTAACAGAATATTGCTGTACCCAGTGTTGCTTAATCATGTGAGCTCAGCATCCTAGAATTTGTCCAGCAGCTTTAAATTTGCTTACTGTGCTTCATGATTACTTGCATGATAGAATTATGCAATTAACAGTACAGAAGAGATCTCCTTATCTGAATGCTTTTCTTGGTAGTATCTTTGAGGTAGAAGTATTAACACATATGTTGATATTGAAACCAGAGTATTCATCACGTTTCAGCTGGTTTATAGTTTGAAAGGGAAGTATTTTGCCCTATGCCAGAACTCCATTTTTCTGGCATACTGTTTTACATTTAATCTTTTCTTCAGCTTTATTGCTATACAGCTTCTATAAACTTCACACTCAAGCCCTCATCTGCATATTTAAATGCAGCAGTCTTTTGGGACAAGGACTTCACCCTTTTTTGTTTATAGTAGTATTTTCTCAGGATGCTTTGTTTGACTCTGTCCTGTTTGTTTGTGATTTCCCAGGAACTGCGAAAACCTAGTTATGCGGAAATTTGCCAGAGAACAACTAAGGATCCTCCTACATTGCAACCCCAGAAAGAACAGAAGCCAAACACTGTAGCATGTGGGAAAGAAGAAAGAAAGCCCACAGAAACAATAGAGAAAAACAGAGAACCTCCTCCTGCAAAGTCACATCCTGGACAACCCAAAGACCAGAGGAGACAGTCAGGACGCAGATCGTCCCCTCCAGCCGTTGGCAAACGCTTAAATAAAGAACAGAGTACCCCTCCAAAATCTCCTCAGTGAAAATAACACCTGGGAGGGATTTGAGAAGAGGTCTGTTTCCCACAAATTAAACCCATGTTCCCACTGAGATACCTGAGAATGAGTTGCTGGTTAGGAGCTTGCAGTGATACAAGGCATGTAACAATGCCTGCAAGTTATTTTTCTGTGAAATACTTTCTCCCCTCTTGAACAAACATTCTATTTTTCTGGGTATTTCTGGATAGTTGTTCTAAACCTTACATTTAGATTGGTGCTTAATTGGAGGTGAAGCTTAGTGTGATTTTTTTTTTTCAAGGTGTAAAATATTTGTCTTTAAAAGAAAATCAACTTTTTATTAAGCCTCTCTGTGGCTGTGTGAGTGCAAGCTCTGTATAGTGAGTTTTTTCTAAACTGTTAAGCAGAAACATGCTGCTGCAATATTTTTAATAAACTGGTCTGCAAGTACATATCTAAAGTGTCCAAAAGACTGATAACGGCAGCTAGTGTGTAGAGTGCAAGAAAGTAGATATATTTTACAAATTAGTATGTGACCTTGAAGACTTTTTTTTTATTGGGCTGCTGTACTAAGTGTCAGCAAATGAACTTGCACTTTTAGGTTAAATGAGTAGCTGTTTCTAGCATTTTTAAAAACTTAATCTTTTTTTTGATGTTTTGCACACACAGAATGAATTCTACAGGGCACCATAGCAGTCTTTCTGAAATATTTCCTTTTTTGACTTACTGCAAGCAAGTAACCATCTTCTCACTCCAGAATAAAACTGATGTTATAATTTGCAAATACAAAGCACATTGTGAATAGAAAGAATCAAGTCTGTGAGCTTCTATGGTGGTGAAGCCTGTTAGTGGATGTTATCAGGAGAAAGCAGAGTAGCCTTCTTGTGATAACCTTAGCTTCCCTGTGCTTGTAAGGGAGTTAACTGAGTCAGCGCTGTATATTCTGGTTACCCCTGTGCTCTGTGTAGACTTTTTTTTAAAACTCTGCCCCAAGTGCTCTTTGAAAGAGTTCATATCTTAGTCAGCCTTGTGTTGACATCTTCCTGTAACTACAACCATTGGCATATGGATTTAAATTTTTCAAGACGTGAGATAATGGTGTTTGTTTTGTGTGGTGGAGGAAGAGATCCCTGATATTTACCTCTGGGATGAGGTTTCTCACACTTATTTACTTTAGAAGTGATGCGCTTTCTGAAGGACAAGGATGCACTAAATTAGCAAGTTTCTAATAAAGTTGAATATAAATTATTTTTGTTTTAAAATGCCTAAAGCTTTTCTTTAAGTGTTTAAACTGCAGGAAGTTCAGACAAAACTTATTCCTGCTGACTATGACAGTACAGTTTATTCCACAAAAATGTTTATTTAAACAACTGATTTTTTTAAAGAATTATTTCCATCCAATATTTAAAGACTTGAATTTTATTTAAACTTGAAAATGACTTTGCCTTAACTTTTGTACAAGACAGTTTAGAGTTAATGAGGTCTGACCCCGTGGAGGGTTAGCATGAATGGCATACAGAATTACTCAGTTACAGTATGTATCTATTGTCACTGGTCTTACTGGGTAAACATACTGTAGTACAGGAACTAGCAGCAGTTTTTGTAATATACCTTAAAGATCTTAAACAGTTGATCTTTTTCAGATTGTTGAAAAACCTGTAAATGCAAATAGTCAATACTGTATTAAATATGTGCACTTGGAAGTGTGTGCTTTGCTTGTACAGTTGTAAATAATCAGAACATATAAAAAGGTACCCTAAAGAAAAAAATCTGATAAAAATTATTGATATTATAAATGTTGCTGTTGAGCTGGATGTAGATAAACTAAATGTTGTGGTTTGAATATTACTTTAATTTGTTGTTTTTTCTTTTTCTTATTTTATTCTGGTGTGTTGAACTGACTCTGCCTCTTCACTGCAAAAGGGAAATGGAACGAAAGTCTTATTTGAAAGCCCTCAAATGTTTTCCTAAAGTCCCTTTAAAACCAAACAATTTAACCAATTCAAAAGTGTTCTGCAATGTAAATAATGAATTTCAGCAGTCAAATTGTAATTTTGAAGTCATTAATGAAAATCAAGTCTAATTGGGGAAAAACTTGACTGCTGCAAAAATATACACTTGAAGCTTACTTGTCTGCTTTCAAGAGTATCAGTGCATGGTTCATAGAACTGTAAAATAACTATAGAAGTTGACTCCTGATAAATTTCCTATTACAAGCATCAATTGGTGACTAGTTGGCATTGTAAATCCAGCCTGTTGTATGCTGCAGAATTGGTCGAAATAGGGCATGTGGAGTCTGTTGATTTTTCTTGTTTGAAAAGCGCACTTTGTGAATGCTGTGGGAGGAGATAGAACCCCAACACCATCACCAAAACTGCTCAACTACTTCTGTCATTGGATTTTTTTATCCCCTTCTCCTTTCCCCAGCGGCAGTGAAAGCGGTAGCTAGATTTGTGTATGGTTTAGGCCAGCTGTATGATTAATTTTGTTTGTCTGCTGCAAGTGAAAGGCTTTTTTACCAGCTGCAAACAGTGGCACGTGGTCCCTTCCAGCGGCTGTGAGCGGCTCGTCCTGGTGCTCAGCCGGTACCTGAGGTGATCTGTTGAGACCAGTGGGATGTGTTGTGCTGTTCTCATGTATTCTGCTGCCATTTGTGATAGGTCAATACACTGTAATTACTGCTTACCCAGCAACAGTCTGTTGCATCTGAAGTTTAAACCTTCCTCTGATGTGGTTTTATAGCTTTTTTTTTTAAAAAAAAAAGTGACAACACGCCAAATCGCTGTGTAATATACAATACAACTTCTCCTTACTGTATTTTACTTGGAGATTTATTTCCCCCCACTCAGTGACAAAATGGAGTTTTCGGAGTAGAGTTGTGAAGTTGCATGCAGACTGTTGCTACGATACAGAGAGGGATTAAAACATAGCTTTTAAAATGAAAAACCTCCCAAAAGCAGTAGCTAAGCTCAAGGTTCAGGGACACAGTAATTAAAATTGGCATTTTACCCTGTTAGAACTGTGTGGTAATGCTTTTCATTTTGAAAACAAGTCAAAATGGGATCTGAGATTCTTCCAGGAATTTTTTAAAAAAGGCTGTTTTCAAACGTGAATGTAATTTCAGATTAGTCCCCACCCCATAACACTGTCACTTGGAAATGTGTGAGCAGTGGCTAATTTTTGATGTTGCTGCGTTACCTTCAAATCCTTGAGCCATTGGTATGGAAGGCCCTTGTTGGAGCCTGGTGCAGTGTATCAGGAGCAACAGCTGGCTGTAATGGTGCACACCTATCTCTGTATCTCCTTCAGCTACAGGTAGGGGTTTTGTGCTTTGTAACCTATTACACTAATAGCAGCAGACAATCCAAGATTTCTAAGGAGACCTAACAGCTGCCAATTCACGAAATAGAAGTGTAATATGGGAGCCGTTTTGAGGGTTTTTGTTTTTGTTCTTCTTCCATTAAGACTGGAATCAAGCTTACATGTAAACTATCAGTAATTTAAGTTTCCTTTTGTGTCATAAAATGTAAAACTGTCTAATTTGAAAAAAAATATGTAGGTTATGAAAAATAAAGATTTAGGCACTGTTGAATTCCTGATTTTTTTAATTAAACATTTCTTCAGCAGTATTTTTCATTACCTTTTGTCTTTTGCTCCCATTTTTGGAAATTGTATATTTCTAATTTTGGGAAAAAAAACCCACTTTTGCTCTCCTGTTCAACACAGCTCTTGTAACCACCACCTAAGGCTCTGTATCAGGAGTAGGACCCCCCCTGTGATACATCTCTGAAAGCTGCAGTGTCTTTCTCTATTAGGTAACTATGACTGGTTAACTTTTTTAAAGCAAGCACAAAAGCTGATGTGTTGTTTACTGAAAGTTCTATTCATTACTGGTTTCATCAATTTATTAGATAAGGTATTGGCTTGGTCCTAAATATGGGGTTTAATGTTTGGGTTGGTGTTTTGGTTGCATGGAGCTTGAATCTGGAGATGTCCTGGGATGATTTTTGGCTTTAGCTGGTTTTAGAAGTTCTTCTTGAAGAAGGTCTTGCATCTAGGAAAGAAGAGCTTCTGGGATATCTTCTGTCTATGTAAAAGAATGTTTTGGAAATAATTCAAACACCACCCCACTGCCCCCTTTTTTTAATTGTTGAGGTTTTTCTCTTATGCAGCTATATCTGACCAATTGTAACAATGGATGTAAGTATGGAAGTACTAACAATTGCTGTGGTTTATATGCATCTTAGGAAGTATTGCAGTGTTATTCCTCAGGCTGATGATTCTGTAAGCTCCTGGATAGGTCAGACTGTTACTGCTCCTATTTCCTCACTACTGTCTGCTCAGCAAAACAGGCCAACACAGGAATACCAGCCTGCACTGGGCACTGAGCAACTCCAGGCTGGAAAATTCACTTAACCATTGGGCTTCGGTGATAACCTGGGCTACAAGTAGTTGAAGGCAATCAGTTTTCACTTGAGCATGGGGTACCCAGTTCTGCCCTTGGGACAAAGTTTTCTGCAACTTAATGTGTAAAAATGCATGGAAATTTGTCAGCAATATTGCCATAATTCTAATCTGGCTCTGTAGGACCACCCCAGCTCTGACAGAAATTGGGGATCTGTTTGTTTGCACAAAAAAACTGGGCAGCGTTCCCTTTGTGCTGATTTTCCTCAATAAAAAGTGATGTTCAGTGATGGCTGCAGCAATGTTCATGCTAAACACATGGTTTTGTGTCATCTTGGACATGATGAGAAAAACTGAATGTAGAAAATTATGTGCAATTTGAGCATCAAGAGGTTACTTATTGTCACAGAAACTGCTTCATTACATTTTCATCCTAAGGCTTCTTTAGAAAATAAGATTTCTTGAAGTTTTAAGTTTTCTAATACGCTTTTCCCTCACAAACCTTTACGTTAAAACCTCCTGTATTGGTATAGCTGAGCTTTTATTACTGCAACCATTTAAGTCGGGAAAGTGATTGAATTTTAAATTTTGCTGGTGTGTAGATGAAAGCAATGTTACACACTTCATCTCTGCCATTGAGAGAATAAGCTCTGTAACAGCCTGGTGCCATCTGGTTATGGTAGCTCAGTTACTGCAGCCACCACTCATCCTGGATATGCATCTTGGCATGTATTTCAATGCCCAACGTAAATTGATCAGGTAGAAATTTAACTCCTATGGAAGTGGCACATGTAATACAGTTCCTGAGCTGTTGTGCCAAATCAGCACAGAAATGCTGCAAAGAGGCTGGGTGGCCTCATCCAATCCTGCCGGTGTGCTCCCTCACATCTGCACACTCGCTGCTCTGAAAGTACCTAAGAGAGAGGAGGGCTTGGAATAGGTCAGAGGCTTTTGTTGTACCAGCAGTACAGTGGAGGAAGGAACAGGGGTAGAGTTGATGCCCAGAGAAGAGTGGCATGGTGATGGTCCTGGCAGAAGCACCTGCCAGGTGCAATCAGCCAAAGTAAACTGAGTGTTGGTACAATTGGCTTACGACAAATGGAAGGCAGAAACCTTGGCTTAGATGTTGCCTTGCTCCCTCCAGTGAATGTGGCTCCAGTCATCAAGCTTGGTCGTTTTTGAATCTTTTTCTCACAATGGAGAGGAGAAAGGGTCCAATTTCTGCTCTAGCATTTTTGGTTATTATGTACAAGCTGTAAATGTGCTAAATCTTAAATCTCTCTTAAGACAGACTATTAAAGGTCTCTGTGCATCTTGTTGCAACTGGTTTGGGAGCAGTTCACTGTTTTGCAAAGTGGAGGGCAAAAAGTGGGGAAGGGAGTCAAAAGATAAAATCACTCCCTAATTTCTCTGAATTCCCATCAGTTTGATGAGCAAATTGTTCTGTGTGCTTGTGTCACACACGTAGGGTGCAGAAGCCATCCTGCTTCACATGACTTCACATCCCATTTGCTGAATGCAGACAGCATCCACAGAGCAGGAAATCTACCGTGGCTAAGGCTGCTCTGGGGAAGGACGGAGAAATGGAAGAATTTAGAGTTGTAAAACATGCCAAAGGTGACAGATCTAAGAAATCTACATGGGCGGAATTACTGATGCACAATGAAATGTGTCCAATGTCTTCCAGAACAAAGTCACATGCACACTCTTGGTGCAGCTTGAGATGTCAGCCCAGGTAGAAGAGTGAGTGAGATTCAGCAGGTCCAGCCTGTCACCTCCAAGGCCTGGGGTGTTTTCCAGGAACCCACAGTTCATAGGTTATGGCTCACACAAGAAATCTTTGTCACTTTTGCTCTTTTGTCTTCCACTCCAGTGTACCTAATTAGCTCAGGTTTAGGGTGCCAGCATGGAATGGAGCCGGCTCTGCACAGCTGTGGCTCACAGCCCCCACAAGCCAGCCCTGTTTGGGGCGGGAGGCAGCTGGTGCCTCTCCTGCAGGGGGGCAGCAGGATGCACTTTGTGATGAGGACACAGGTGGGCAGTTAAATAGGATCTGTGGGGGAGAAGGCCCTTTTACTAAATGGAACTTCTTGGGATCCGTGGTGGCTGTGTCTGGCCTGACCCACTAAATCTCTTACTCAAGGATCTTGTTCTTTAGAAATGGGTTGTGTAAAATTCATAGTCATTTTCTCTCTCTTGTTACATTCTCCTTTTCCTCTCTAGTCATTCAGTGCTTTCTATTCTTGGGAGCTGTATCACTTGTGGTAGATGGCAGCTCCCTGCTCCTAAGAATTGCACCTGTTTCCAGAAATACAATAGACTCAACATTTTGAAGCATTTCAGTTTGCTGGCATTTTATATTTTGTCCCACTCAGTAAAGCAAATTTGGTACTTAGAGGAGGATTATCTAGATATGTGTTCAAAACTATAATGTATCAAATAAATTCAAAAAAGTATGCTCTATCTTTTAATATTTGCTGTTGTTTATGGTGTTTGTGTGATGTTTCTTCATTTCTGTGTTTCCTGGAGTCTGTGTCCCTCCTGCATGCTGGTAATGTGTCCATCTCCTCTGGGATGACTCTTGCTGGTGCTGAGGGAGGATTCCTGCCTTGAGGCTGTGGCAGATAAGTTTTGGAGAGACTTGTTGATCCAGACAGTGGACGCTGAAGTGACAGATTTGCTAGAGTGATTTTCTCAGTGGATTTTGCTGCTTGAACTGCCAAACAAATACCTCCTTGGTAGCAAAGTCTGTTTCAGATAAACCTTTGTATTTTACTGTTCATTTGAACTAGTGATTCCCATGGAGACACAAACTCAGCCATCCTGAGTGCTGATCCATGCTTTCATCCCAGCCTAGGAAATCCAAAGGCAGCCACACTGGTTTGGACACCTGTAAGTTATGTGCTGGGTTTAATGCACATTGAGCTTGAAAATTTAAAAAAAAAAAAAAAGAACATCAAAACAAAACAGGCAAGATCTGCTCTGTGGAACTCTTAGTTCTGACACAGAAAAGGAGATACAGGTACTACAGGTGGTTCTGGAATAGGAAGGCATGGAAGTACAGCAGAGCTGGACTTAGCAACACACCTTATGCTTCACTGTTCAGCCTCAGCAGGTGCTGCTGTCTCAGTGGTTCTGACAGCCCAGGATGCAGCAGACATTAGCATTTATTTGGTGTGAAAAGTCACTACTTTGTTTCTGCATCAAATTATGTAGAATTGCCTGAAATCAGACATACAATCCCCTTTTCCTGTAACTTCAAGTTGTAATTTCTGTTTAGGGTTGCTGATTGTCTACCATATTTCTGGCTATGGTTTATCAAAGATTGGGTTTTGTCACTATAGGAACACAAAATGAACGACATGCACATGGTCAGGTCGTCAGGGCAAAAAGAGGGAAGTTTATTTTTCTACTTTGATTTATACAGATTTTGGACAATGATCATGGATTGGACAATGAGGTTCCCACCTCTCCAACCACACTGGTCATACCAGAAGTCTATCCATTGTCTCTCTGCAAGAGAGGAATGATAAACAAGAACAGTTTACAATAACATCACTTTGTTTATATGAAAATCTGTGAGAAACTCCACTACAAAAATGTAAACATTAGAAGGCTGAAAAAGATCAGGGTGACAGGTTTTGTTGGATGTTGTAGAGTTGGTGACCTCCACAAGGTTGGAGAAATGGCCACCAACAGAAACCTTACAAAGTCCAACAAAGGGAAATGCCAAATCCTGCACCTCCTGCTGCAGGGACAACCACAGGTACCAGCTGGGGTGTGGAAAACAGCTAGAAAAACAGCTTTGTAGAAAAGGAAAAAGAAAAATGTGCCCTTAGAGTACAGAAGGCCAGTGCCATCCTGGGCAGCTCCCAGAGCATTGCCAGCAGGTCAGAGGGCAATGATCCTTCTCTGCTCAGCGTTGGTGAGGTCACACCTGGGCTGCTGGGTCCAACATTGGGCTCCCCTGTCCATAAAAAGTCATGGACACACTGGAGTGAGTGCAGTGAGAGCTGTGAAGATGATGAAGGAATCTGGAGCATCTGTCAAACAAGGAGCATGTCAGAGCTGGGACTGTTCTTTCTGGGGAAGAGACAGTTCGGGGAGATCTTGTCTGTGTGCACAAATACCTGAGCAGGGGAGAAAAGATGTTGGAGACATATTCTTCCCAGTGGTGCTCAGCAATATGAAAAGAGACAGTTTACACAAACTGAAACAGGGAATTCTGCTTGGGCAAAAAAAAAAACCCTTTGGTTTCTCTAAGGATAATTCAACACTAGTGGAGGTTGCCTGGAGAGGTTGTCTCCGTTTGTGGAGATACTTGTCACCAGACTCAGCCTCCCCTGTTCCACAGCCACCTTCAGATGTTTGGCAGCATTTCTGGGGAAACCTCAAGGTTTTCTGATTCCATTTCTCTGAGAATTGGTGATCTAAAAATTCCTGTGCACCAGGAAGAGAGCAGCAGGCTGAGCCAGGTGGCTGTGGAGTCTTCTCATGCTCCATGGAGGCTTGGGCACCATAACCACATGACCACTTCTCCATCGTGTAAAATGTTGGTCCCCTTGGTCCCCTCTGCTTCTTACAGTTGTCTTCCCATCCCTTGCCCACAGCTGCCAAGACAGACTGAGCTCAGCAAACTCCCAAGCAGATGACACTAGATTTGACTTGTAAGCACTTAAGTGGGGGGTTTTGTTAGGCTGTTGTCTGCTGATACAACGTAAAAGAGCAAGAGATGTGTATATAATACACAGAAATTGAGTTACAGACCACTAGGCAGTGGCTGGGACTCAGCTTACAGATGTACATAAATTGAATTGTCTGCTTGGTCCATGGAGATCGGATCAATAGCCAATGGAGCCTGGAGAGCTGTTCATCTGCATCTTGATCAGCTGAATTTTGATTCTGTGTCTTGGATCTGCTCGAGTAGCTTTTCAACTCTGTTGAAACATGGAGGTAGACATTTACACAGCTTGTATACACACCTGTACCTCAAAGGCTTGATCTTTCATATGTGCAAATGGCCAAGTGATGCAATTCTTTATTAATATTAACATGCATAGCATGTTTTTTATGACATTCTTTGTTAGAAGTGGCTGCAACTCGTAGAATGGTTTTCTATTTGCTATTAAATGTTTTCCCATGCAGCACAAACTACAGAAACATACAGGAGTTCTGGTCTGAAGAGATTTCGTGAGGTACATGGTGCTAATAATGCCAAAAAATTGGGTTCAATCTCCCTGTGGACCTTTCACTGAGAGTTGGACTCAACTTGACAGTTGGATCCTTGTGGGTCCAGCTCAGAATATTCTGTGATTCTGAGGTCTTTGGTTCAACATCTTGCTCAAAGGAGGATCAGAGCTGGTTTCTTAGGGCATTATCCATTTGGGTTTTGAAAGCCTCCAAGGATGGAGACTATACAACCTCTCTGGGCAGTCTGCTCTGATGTTTGATTGCCCTTTTGGGGAAGGACTTTCTCCTTAAACCCTTGTGCCTCTTCCCCTTTGTTCTCCCTCTGCCCTGCTATACAGATCCCTGCTCTGTTTCCTAGATGGCTCCCCATAGATATGGAGGGAGCTGCAGGTTAGTTTCCCCAAAATAATCCCACCTTAGTGCTGATCAGTGCCAGCTCCCTCAGCCTCCCTGCCAGGGTGAGCTCCAGCCCCACATCTTTGTGATCTTCTCTGGGCTGGCTCCAATTTGCTGGTTTTATTGGCCCAAAACTGGAGCAAATATTTGAGCTGTAGTCTGCCTTCCAGAACTTTTCCACACAAAGGAGAATTATTCTAGTTGTCTTTCACCTTTGCATAACTAGAGACTTGAAAAATTTCAGAGCTCTACTTCTCCTAAGAGGTTGTGTAATACTTGACCAAGTCTGAAGTGAGACAGAGGCTGCTTATAACCCTGACCATTGCTCCTCTGGGTTGATGAGTTCTTGTTCTTTGGGTTTTTTTTCTAGTACCAAGTGGCTGCTATTAAGAGACAATAAATTTTTGAAAGTATGGATTGCTCAGTATAATAGGGAATAAAGTCCTAGAAAGGCCTTCAGAAAATGAATCTGTTGCCTTCCTTTTGCTCCCTTTGTGCCAAACAGATTATTTGTTGCATTCATTTTGTTTCCACAATGGAAACTACCTTCCCAAGCAGCCTAGACCAGTGTTGTCCAGACCTTATTACCCTTTTCCCAGCCTCTTCTCTTTTCCAACTTTGGCCAACCCTCCTGGCTCTTCTCCCTGCTCTGGGGCATGGGGAGGGAGTCTGAACTAGGAATGAGCTGAGGCAAAGGAAGGGACAGTCAGGGAAATGCTGAATAAAGCTACAGTTCCTCAGCATTAGGAGGGTGAGGAGGGGTTTGGTGCTCTGTAGAGCCCTGTGTGCCAGCAGGGCTTGGCCAGCGATGGAGGGAGGCTGCACAGCCTGGCTGGTTGCCCTGGCCCCACCAGCCCAGCCCTGCTGGCACCAGTATGGGGCTTTTTTTTTTGGAATGTCTCTCCCAGACAGTGCTGGCTCAAATGTAATGCTTTGCTGGCATTCAAGTAAGAGGGTCATTCCCTGTTGCAATTTTACAATCCACTTTATAAAAAATACCATTGTAGTTTTGGTTTGCATTGCAGCTGCTATTTAATCTGGTCAAAGAGAAGAAGCAGAGAACTTGTACAGCGTTATTTAGGATGTTGTCAGTGTTTTGGCACTTATTTCAGCTGTATGAGTTATAAAACCAAAGACCGTGTCTCTGCAACCTGAAGAGTGACTCTTGGCCAAAGCTGTATTGTAGTAAACTAATGTTCTGAACACCTTTTCGACTGCATCCAAGAATACTTTGCTAGATGGAGCAGTTGTGTTCTCAAAGTGTTCTTTTTCAAGGACTAGGAAATTATCCCTATCTTATAAATACAATCCCAGTGCATTAAACCATTGACAAATGCAGGGTAGCCATTTATTGTGGTTTAACCCCAGTGATCAACCCAGCCCCACACAGCCGCTGATTCACTCCCACACCAGCGGGATCAGGGAGAGAATCAGGAGGGTAAAAGCTGGAAAACTCTTGGATTGAGATAAGGACAGTTTAATAGGGAAAGCAAAAGCTGCATACACAAGCAAAGCAAAACAAGGAATTAATTCAGTTCTTCCCACGTGCAGGCCACTGTTCAGTCATTCCCAGGAGGGCAGGGCTCTGTCACATGCAGTAGTGACTTGCAGAGACAAACCCCTTCACTCTAAATCTCCCTCCTCTCCTTCTTCTCCTATGCTTTATAGACTGAGCATGATGTCACGTGGTTTGGAATATCCCCTTGGTCACTTGGAGTCACCTGTCCTGGCTGTGTTTCCTCCCAGGCACCCCCAGCTCCTGGACACTGTGGCCATACAGAAAGCAGAGAAGGCCTTGGCTCAATGTGAGTCCTGCTCAGCAATAACAAAAACATCTCTATGTTATCAACCCATGTTCAGCACAAATCCAAAACACAGCAATTGTGAAGAAAATTAACTCTACCCCAGCTGAAACCAGCACACCATTCTAAATTTATTTGTCTTAAGTGGTCATCTGATGGCTCAGTTTATCTGCACTTAGATAACTGGTCGTGGCTCAGCTGCTCTGTTTGAAGCAAATCATCTGGATGCATCTGCTGTTCTGTGCTCCCAGCACTGGTCTAGGACTGTATGAGAGGGCTGAGCTACCTTGATCAGCATCATGGAATGGATTGGGGTCGGGAGGGACCTTAAAGATCATCTTGTTCCAAATCCCTGCCATGGGCAGGAACACCTTTTGCCCGCCCAGGCTACTCAAAGTCCCATCCAGCCTGACCTTGAACATTTCTAGGGATGGAGCAGCCACAACTTCTCTTGGGCAAGCTGTTCCAGTAACTCATTACCTTCATAGTAAATGTGTGTTCCAGTAACTCCTTATCCTCACATTACCCTTCCTAATGACTAACCTAGATCTACCCTCTTCCAGTTTAAGACTGTTACCCTTATCCTATCACTACACTCCCTGATAAAGGGTCCTTCCCCATGTTTTCTGTAGATCCTTTTTAGGTACTGGAAGGTGCTCTAAGGTCCCCCTGGATGGCCCCAGCTCTCAGCCTGTCTTCACACAGGATGTCGTGTGGGACAGTGTCAAATGCTCAGCATAATCCCAAGTGGATGACATCAGTTGCTGTTCCATTACCCACCAATGCTGTGGTGGATATCCACCTACTCCATCTTAGAAGACAATCACATTTTTCAGGCACAGTCTGTGCTTAGTGAAGTTCTGTTGCATTACCAGGCACCTTATTATTTTCTATGTGCCTTAGCACAGTTTCCAGAAGAATCTGCTCCATGATCTTGCCAGGTGCTGAGGTGAGACTGACTTTCTCAGTCTTCCTTGTTTTCCTTTTTACAAACAGGGTTATGTTTCCCCTTTTCTGCTCAGTTGGGACTGCCATGACTTCTCCAATATGACGGAGAGTGGCTCAACCACTTCATCCAAAAATTCCCTCAGGTCCCCCAGATGCAGCTCATCAGGTCCAGTAGTCCAATTTGTGCACCTTCAGGAACCTGCTGGATTGCTTGTGCCCTGCTGTGTTGTCCCTTAAGACCCCCAGGAGGAGCAGGGCTTGTGAGGCTGCTCCTATCTGTCTGTAGAGGGCCTCATGCACTTGGTCTTCCTGGTGGAGCAGCCTGTAGCAAACAAACCTCCCCAACAAGGTCACCTGTCCCTTCCCTTCCTTTAACCCTGACACATGAGCTCTTCTCCATGCCCACATAAAGCTCCAGGCACTCCAACATTGACATAAACAGCAAGCAAACAGCCCCTCCTCATCTGCCCTACCTCTCCTTCCTAGAGAGCCTCTGTCCTTCCACTCAAACACTCCAGTTACAGGAGCCATCCCCCCATGTCTCCATGATGCTGATAACACCACGGCCCTGCTCGCCTGTGCACATCTCTAACTTGTGATAAGCTCCTATTTGACAGAGACAAGGAGCACACATGTGGTTCATTAGTGCACATTGCCTTCTGGTGGCTGTGTCTCTCAGCCCAGAGGTCTGGAGAAAAAGCAGCTTCCTTTTATAGGAGTGTCTTTCAAAAGAATTAGCCACCAGTGTTGCTAAATCAACTGTCTCTCACCCACTCTGCTTGTACTTAAATCCATCGCTGGGAAAAGGGGCTTGCCATAGATAGCAGAATGCTGTGCTATTTAGAGCATATTGGTTCTTAAAATTACTGAAATGTGGCATTAAATACTGAATTATCAGTATCAATTCTCTTTCAGCATGAGTAATGTGGTTTTTACTAAGCAAGAAATCTGCAGATAAAGATTTGTTGGATCCTCTTTATATTTTACAGTACTTAAGAGATTGTCCAGTTTCACAGATATTCTTGGACAGAAATTTCCCAGCAGCCTGGCACACCAGCCTTCTCCCACCAGCTCTCAGTAGAGAACTCTACATGTTGCATCTGGGTGTTCCTGTCCCTGGGAGGCCCAAGTGAACCACCCACATGATGTTGGTTCCATACAGGGAGATGCTGGAGCTGTTTGTGAACACTCCACAAATTGACTTTTTGTCTCACAGAGGTGCCTGCAGTGTGTTCTCATGTGTAGATACCTAAATGATGTTTAGATACCTAAATGAGCACCATGTATCGCACTGTCTTCAGCTAGTGACTTAGCCTGTGCTGGGGAAGCCTTAGTGATATTTAAAAACAAAGCAGCAAATCCTTGATCATTTTAACAAAAACAAAGAAAGCAAATAATTCCATGCACATTCTTAATGAGTTTGCATCTGTTAGCTTCTCTTGCTCTTTATTCAGGGAGATAACAGGCAGATTAAATCAACCCCTTTAAGCCCCACCTCAGGCCCTGTGGTCAAGGTTAGACCTGTGCTGCTGGGCTGCAGCTTTGGATATTTTCTTACACCAAGGAGGGAATTCCCAGAACTCTCCAGGCTAACGTTATTGTTGGTGATCAGGGCTATAATTAGCTTTTTGAGAAGACTTGCTGGGAGATCTGTGTTGAGCCAGGCAGACCAAGCTTATTGACAGAGCCAAATAAGAGTCTACTGATTATGGTTCTGGGAAGAGGAGGCTTCAGTCCTCCTGGCATCTGGCAGCATTCCTTGAAAGTGGAATTAAAATGGAGACTTGTAGGACACCACACAGAGCTAGGATTGGGAAAATACCCCTCTGTTGTTGTGTACCCCTTGGCTGGGAATAGAACATAGCAGGCTTCCATCCAGGTTAAGGCTTTTTACCTTCTTCAGTCACCTGAGGCTGAGGAGTGGTGGCAGTGTTTGTGGGTTAGGTGAAATGACAGCTGTTTGGTGGCAGGGAGAAAGCTGGATCTGTGCTTATGGAGGCACAGCTACCCAGGATGGAGTGTCTTAGGGGTAACCTGAGTCAGGGGCTGGATGGCCAGGTGGAATCTGTTCCTGCTGCCTTGGGGCTGTTATGGCTTCTCCCAGCAGCGTTTGGGCTGGCATAGGTGGGAGGTTCCCATCACAGAGCTTTGGGTTTATGCCAGGGGTGAGTTTCAGCACAACACAGGTCCTGGGTATTTAAAATACTGCCTGAGGAGACAGGTGTCAATATTCACTGAAACAAAATATTTAGGAATGTCAACATATTTAATGGGATGGAATTATTTTCTAATTAAATTGTTTGTGTGTACTTGTGCCTAAATAACTGCTGCTCTCACAGGACTGCAGTTTTCCCAAATCTGGTCATTAAGGTTTCCAAACCTTAGCCACCCTCTCCCTGTGTAGTTATATATTTTCCTAGTACAAAAAATACTTTAATTAGTGTCACTCAAAAAAAAAAAAAAAACAGGAAGGCTGGGTCTGCACTGGTTAGGGATAGAGCACAGAGTGATGGAGGACTTGCTGTGGGAACTGCTGCCTGGTTGTCTATGGCACTTATTATGCCACAGATAGAGATCATGCTGGTTCTTTCCGGCCTTCAGTCTACAAATCTCTGCAGAAACCCCCTGCCCCACGTTCTCTCAGGCAGATGGGGAGGCAGATGAAGAGGAGAGACACACCACTTCAGCTGGTGCCTTGCTGGTGCCAGAAATTTTAAAAAGCAAGTTGGAGGAAGGAAAATGTGCAACAGCATGGGCTGAAACTTCCCAGTGAGGATTTCTGTGCTGGAAGGACACACAGGATGGTGGCTGGGGAGAAGTGGGGACTGTGGATCAGTGATTTGACTCTAACTGGAGGAAAAAGAGGAAAAGAGGGAAAAGTGTGACCCTGAGGGCTGGGATGGTCTTTTCCACCTTGAGCACATTGTTCATCTCACACTGGCATGGGGAATGGGGAGTTTGCACTGCTTCCCTGTGTTAGATGAAGATAACAACATCCCCTGAGAATCCTTGTAAACACTGTGGCACAAAGGACACAAACATCTCAGACAAGTGCAAATTTCAACATGTCAGGTGAGAAAATTAGAATGACAGAGAAGGCAAATGAGAAGAGGGTTGGTATCTGGGATTTCAGTGATTGATACTGACAGGTCAGGCAAGAATGAAGGGTAGAAGGAGTGGCTTATCAGCTGAGACAGAGGGAAGCCCTCTGTAAGTGCTGTGGATCTGGTTTTCCCATGAATTTGTGAGGCTGGTGAGTTATAGCTGGTTTTTGAGGTATGCACAGCAGGAGAGGTGATGTCTTGCCTAAGACACCTTCAGCACTTTAAACCCAAGTCTATTAATAAATACCACAACACTGTAAGTATTCTGCTGTTTATTGGGGGGAGGAGGGAAGTGACCTTTCTGTGTTCTTTCCCTCTCCCTGGAAGCCTGTTGGGCTGTGATAACCCACTTAGTGGGTGCGTGGGTGGCGGGTGATGGCGTCAGAGTGACGAGAGGGAAGCTGCTCATTCCATATCCTCAGTGCTACGACACTCTAAAAATAAACACGTCTCACATGGGGAGTCTCTGGCTGTGCCTTGGCTCCTCTCAGCTGTTCCTCTCCCTGGCATGTCTGTCAGGGCTGCTCTGCAGCAGCTGATGCACTGCGCTGCCTCTGAAACCTCTGAGTCCCCAGGGACCAGGCTGCAGGATGGCTTTGCATGGCAGGGAGCACAGAGGAGCCATGGAGCAGTCATCATGCCCCAGTGCTGGAATTTCAGGGACCAGTGCACCTGCAGCAAACAGCTCCTCTGGGTGCCAAGCTGTGAAGCAGAGATTTGGCCTCATCCCAAATCTACACCAGCAGCAATGAGAACATAGAGTGGGTTCAATTCAACACACCTGGCCCAGGTGGGCAGAACTGTGCTGGATGAAGGGACCATCAGCTGTGCAGAGCAGGGGCAGGCAGCTGAGCTGGCTCAGGTGGGAGGATGTCACAGGCAGGAATTGACCAAGGATGGTACCAGAGGTGGTGGGAGAACTGGAAAAGGGGATCTGTCTCCTTAGGTCATGTCAGGATGCTGCAGTACTCACCACTCATGCTGTGGGCAAACATAGGCTGTGGCAGCCTGGTCCCGTGGTGCAGCTCAGACTGGCAGTGCAAACACCTCAGCATGAGCTGTAGCAGCAGAGGGCATGACATGGGGCTTGGGCACATCTGGCACACTCAGCTTGGGACAGGAAGGCTTGCCTGGAGAAGCAACACTTTGACAGGTGACATATTTACACATAGCAACTGTGAGATGGTTACTGCAAACACAAACATGAGAAATGAAAGAGAACAAAACATAAAATAAAACTCTGGAGGACCTTGTTGCTGTAAGAAAAACACAGGTGCCATTGCTGTAAGAAAAGCACATCCACCATCATCTCCCTTCCTTTCCTTGCATTTCAAACATGGGCTCGGTGCCTGCCCTGCACACTCCAGCCCCGCTGCCCATGGGAACCCACTGGAGCAGGCTGAGCTGGGCTGGGAAGAGGCTGTGTTTGGGCTGTGATGTTTGTGCCACCAGTGAGACCAGCACTGCTTAGTGGAACCTGCTTTTGATGAGGTCCTCCTCACCCTGCCCATGGAGTTGTCACTGGCTCTTTATCCATCACCTACATCATTCCTGCTGCCTCATTTCTCCAGTTCTGAGCGGGGACAGTTCAGCTTGGAGAAGAGAAACTGCAGAGGGGTCTTCTATATGTGCAAAATATGTGCTAAGGGGAGTCATGAGAGAAGACAGAGCAGGCCAGGATCTCCTCAGGGTGTCCAGAAAATGGATGAAAGGCAATGGACTCAAACCAAAGCATAGGAAAGTAGATTAAACATAAGAAAAAGCTGGTTTATGGTGAGGAAGGTCAAGCACTGGATCAGGTTCCCCAGAGGTTTTGGAGGCCCCATCCTTGGACATGCTCAAACCTGATAATTCACAGCAATGAGAATCTGCTTTGACTGACCCTGCATGAACAGGGGGTTGGACTGGATGATCTCAAGAGGTCCCTGATGTTTCCAGCCAATGTGCTGTTGTGTGGTCCTGCTTCTTCATCCCTCCCCCAGCTCCGGCTGGCCACGTGACCTGAGGCACAGCCCGGCACAGTTTTCAGCAAGCTATTTCTGGTGCAGTCTTCCTCCCCGTGAAGCCCCTGGGTCCTCCCCTTATTGAGCAGTGTCAGGAGAGATGGATGCCTCATCTTCACTAAAGCACAATAAAGTGGCACACTGGACTGAGGGAGATTGAATGGTAGATGAGGGAGAAGGGAGCTTCTCTCTTTTAATTGCCTGTGGGACATGAAGGCAAAGCTTGTGGCTTCCATCACTGCTCTCCTGAGCTGCTCTAAGACATTAACCAGAAGAGGCTTGGATTGTTTTTTAAATAAAATAAAAAATACTTTAAATGGTAGCAGGCCAGAGATTCCAGCATCATTTCAGGCTGAGATGGCATTAGAATATAGCAGCTTAGTGAGGAGAAGGGCATCAGTCTCAGGCTGCTGTGGCATCCCTTTGGCCAGGCAGGTTAGTGATGGACGGGAACTGGCAGAGCAGGGCTGGGGTCAGTG
Source organism: Cyanoderma ruficeps (assembly GCA_008694505.1). Taxonomy (NCBI): domain Eukaryota; kingdom Metazoa; phylum Chordata; class Aves; order Passeriformes; family Timaliidae; genus Cyanoderma; species Cyanoderma ruficeps. The sequence continues at coordinate 5,771,339 of VZDJ01000074.1, forward strand.
TGAGCAGCTGTCCTGTCTGTGAACCTGGCACAGCACAGGTGGAGCTGGAATTCCGTCTCATGGGGAGGGAACAGAACACTGTGCTCCTGTGACTGTTCCTGTTGAAAGCAGCAGCCTGGGCNCTCGTGTGTGTGTGTGTGTGTGTGTGTGTGTGTGTGTGTGTGTGTGTGTGTGTGTACACCTATAGTGCTCTTCATGGGACCTGGGAGTTGTCCAACCAAACTGTTTCCATAAAGAGGAGAAAATTATGGAGGAAAGCTCATTTTCTGTGATCCTACCCTGTTTATTGATATAGGATAAGCATATATGGTGTCACTGCATCACAGGAGTGACTGAAGTGAAGCTAAGTTTCAAGTTCTAATAGGCAAGAAATGAATCTCAGAGGTGCTGTCCCTCAGCTTTTCCATCCAAGCTTGCCTGTACAAGATGCCTTTTCTGTGTCCTCTGCAAGTTTTTTAACCCCTGTGTCACAACTTTTAGAGAACACCCCCTGTATCTTGTTTTTGCTGTGTTTTCAAGTAAGTTCAGGCATTTAACTGTGAAATTATGATGATTTTCACAATCTGAAACAGTAAAAGAAGGCTGGGACTTCCCACAGCTAGCTGGAAAAGGGAGCAGTGGGCACGCACTGTGCTTACAGCACCCTTTGTGGGGGCTGTAACTTCCCTGAAATGCCCTCCTCTACCAGCCTGCAGCAGCAGCTGCCATAAGAAGTTTCCATTTTCCATAGTTTCTTCCTACAGAGTCTATGTCAGATTTTAAGTCCCTGAGAATGGTAGAGAGTAGAAGATAAAGGGAAGAAAACTAATGTCCTCCAGAAGCCCTGATTTTGATTTTGGAGGAAAGACCACAGCAGAGCCTGATTAAGGGGTGGGGTTTGTCCTGTTATCTTTTCTCCAGCAGCAACATCATATCCCACTCCTTGCATCTTATCTGAGGCTGCACTGCTGTCCTCTCCTGCATCCCCTCATCTGCAGATCCCCCTGGATCCTGTTTTTGACAGGGTACTCTAAAACAGCAGTGGCTTTCCTGGAGAAGTTTCCTGGCACTTTGCACTGCTTGTGCCCTGTATGAGCAGGAATCCTGCTAGTAGATACGAGGAACTAACTGAACAGATAATCAGACTGAGAGAAGCAGAAATTCAAACCAGTTTTTCTTTGTGTGTGACACTGAACAGCTCATCACCTTGCAGTGCTCGGAGTCGAGAGGGTAACACACTGAAAAATTCATGTCAAAGTTTTGAAACATACTGATTTGGAGGCACAAGAGAAATAGATCAGAAACAAGAATAAGCATTTTGAAATTGAAATTGAGTAGTTAGGCAAAATGTACGTAATCACAACTTGCTTTCTCAAAGGGAGGATGTGGCTTAAAACTCTTTGTTTTGTCAGGCAGCAAAGACAAGAGGGAAGACTTACTTCTGATCGCTTTTCTTAATTGCTTCCTCTGTGACTGTACAGAGGAGGAAAAGGGAGAGGAGGGGAAAAGCTGTGGGTAACACAGGATTTTTAGGATGTTGTTGGTGCCCACGGCAATTCCAAGGGAGCCCAAGGCAATGTCTTTTTGGAGGGATGAGCAGTTGGTCAGGAACCCCCAGGTGGTGTGTTGCCACAAGGAAGGATATCAGACCTTCTAAACTGCAGTCTGATGGGGGGTGAGGCCAGTGTGGCACTGCTCCATGGCTTGGAGAGCTCTGCCTGTCCTCCTGCGGGCCTCTTGTCCATTTGGTGACCAAGTTGCTCAGCCCAGTCCTCATTAGGCTGGCTTGGCTCTGGTCACCTTGAGGCAGCTGATTCCCAGCCCTTCACATCAGCTTACCGGGATCTCAGCATCATCCTAGGGCTGCATCTGTCTGCCCTGTTGAGGTTGGATGAGTCCTTCATCTCCCTTTCACATCATCTCCCATTCGTGTTTGTGCCTGGGGTGTCCTGCTGCTCTCCCCTACTGTTGGCAGCTAAAAATCAGGTGACAGCTGCCCTGTTTTACAGAAGTTTTTTTCCCTTACACTTTGTTGAGCAAAATGCAAAAATCAAGTACAGGCGCACACAAAAGTGAACACAGGCACTGGGAGCACTCCCCAGCTCAGCCGCCTTTCCCACCACGTTTTTGGGAGAGAGCTGTCAGGGTAGCAGGTCTGACTCAGCCTGATGAGGTGGTGCTCAGAGGCAGAGATTAAGAGCAAGTGTGAATTAAATGAGGCTCAAAGTGTTCAACAGCAGGCACTTCCCCGGTGTAAACATTTTGTCTCGAAGCTTTGTCAGGTTTTAATCTAAAGGAAGCAGCGAGACTGGAGCAGACAGGTCTTCGGTGGGGATACACCTGTCCCTACCTGTGGCACGAAGCCGTGAGCTCCTGCCTCATCTGTGAGTCTGCACTGCTTTTGGCACACCTGGGCCCAGTTTAACAGCAGAAGCAATGCCAGCATATCCTGCCCCCAGCCCCTCCTCTGCAGTGTCACCTCTGGTTCCTACAAGGCGCCATAAACCCTGCTGACAGTGGCTCTTGTGGCATCACTTTTCCTGGCATGCTCTACCTAAACCGGTATCAAACCATACAGTTACAAAATAGCGTTTTCTCCCTCCTCTTCTATTTGTCCTGTGCATTTCAAGAAGGAAATTGCAGGCTCTCTTCCTTCCATTTAATTTTTCTCTCTGGCGCTAGAGGGCAGAAGGAAGGACGACCCTGACCTGTCTCAGCAGCTATCCAAGGGTGCAGAAATAAATCTGGCTTGAAAGGCTTTTCTCTTCGCCCATTATGAGCGTTCATCAAGGGCTTTATGCCCCAGCCTCTTTACTGCTATTAAAGTTTAATACTTCGATATTGCATTTCAGAGGTAACACAACGCGAGCCCTACGTGCTCCCGGGCAGGCACCGCGCCGGAGCGGCATCCCCGTCTGCTCCGGACAGAAAGCGGGCAGCTGTGGTTTCTGCAATTTGGAAAATGACTTCGTGTGATGGAGAACTTGCTTCTTCCCTCGTGGCAAGGCTGCCTGCCCGCCCTCAGCATCCCTCTCCTTTGGGAGCCTGGTCCCCCCGCCCAGTGCCTGTGGGTGTTCCGCGGCTCCCCAGCAGGACAGGGGGAGGAGAGCGGGATGTACAGGGTGCGAATTGCCTGGGGGTGGTGATGGAGCCGCATTACAAGCCAGGAAATACCAGCTTTTAGCAGGCTCGGAGGATTTCTCATTAAAGCCGCTGAAGATCGGGGCACTTTCACGGGGCTTGGAGACGAACGCCTCATCACATGTTTCCTCTCTCTGCCAGGAAAGCTCTGCCTGGGAGGCACCAGGGCTGCGGCACGGAGGATTACACCCCGCCGGGACGCCCCGGCCCCCAGACTGCCTTTGTCGGGAGGAAAAGGAGCATGTGAGCGGGAGCACCGCGATGCCGGCCAGAGGGCCCCGTGGGATGTTTGCTCCTGTCCCCGTGGGAAAGGCACAGTGGGTTTAATGCCGGGTTTGCTCCGGGGTGAGGAAAAGCAGAAACCATCTGAACCAGCTCCTCCTGCACCCCCAGCTGCTGCTGTTTGCTGGCTGAAGGGTGAGGGGCAGATGGCAGCCCATAGCAACTCCTGTTGAACTAATTAATTTTATTCTTCGCCGGATTTTTGCAACTTCTGTAATTAGCACGCATGATATAAGTATTTAATCCAAAAATAAGACTAAAAATATTCTTCCTTTTTGTCTTTTCATTCAGTTCATCTCCTCAGCATATCCCTTACTAGGATGAAATCATCCAACATTTGTGGGTAATGGAGAGAAACTAAATTTCTTACATTCAAATGAAACTGCACTGAAAAGGGTTTTCACAGTCTGCCACACTTTCTGAGATTAAGAATTTTATTTTGTTTTCTACCCAGGAAAAGGAATCTCTCATAGCTGGCAGTAAAAAGGACACCAAAAGAGCTTGTGGATACTCCACCAGTCAGGACACTTAATTTGTGGAAGAGCTGACTCTGGGTTTATTGTCTTCTCATTTTCATTTCTTCCTCACAGTTTTTCTAAAAAAGCTCTGTTTTTTCAAGCAAAATTTTGGTTCAACAAGTCAGCATTTCCTGAGTGGAGAGAACAACTGTCAAATCTCCTGACCACATCCTACCACAGGAGCTCTGAATGCCCAAATCCAGCATTTTCTCACCTCATGCTGCAGCAGCACCTGGGAAGGAGTGATGTCCTGGGCCCCAGCTCTGTGCAGATCCTCCACAACACTGGTCATTTCCTGCTCTGTATTGCAATGCTGATATTTGCATCCTGGAGTAAATTTAGCAGCTCAGTTTTGTTTGTGCTCTAATGCCTAGTTCTTCATTCCTGGCCTGCACAGGCCCGTGCTGCTGAGCCTCAGGAGTCACTGCAAAGCCCAGCCCCTTCTCCTGGCCCGAGGGCAGATGAATGCAAGGACAGTACCAAGGAAGAGGTCTATTGGACCCCAACTCTTCTTTATGTTTGGATAGTTGACACTTCTGCAGTCTGATGGCTGAATTAGACTTTGGTTAACTGAAGGACTATTGTCTTTGTGAAAACAAACCTGAGAAACTGGTTAACAGATGATACACACTCATAAACAGATTTTTGGGTGAACAAGTAACTCCTGGCTGAAATGGGCTTGTAAAGGTTGTTCAGCAAGTAACACACACCTTAATGGCAGTTAGGTTTCTTCCCCAAATAACATGTAAACTCAAAAATGTTTGTCATAAACTTTGAATAAAGAGCAATTGAACAAACCAGAGCAAAATGTGTGCAAGGAGCATCCAAGCTGCTGTTTCTGTGTAATGTCAGCAAACTTTTAGGAGGCTGAACAAATCATTGAGTGTTTTACCCAGGATAACATTTGGAAGATGTCAGGAATATATGTCCATAAACACCAAGAGATGGGACAGGCACAGGGAATGATTCCTACTCAGAATGAGACTTAGCACTTCTCCAGTGGAAACAACCAGTTTCAGGCAAAAGGTGATTGTGTTCAGTGCTGTTGGCCTTAGACAGCTGCTGAGCACTCTGTTCCTTAACAAATGTGTCTAAGGCTCTCATGGATAGGAAACTTCAGTTTTACCTCTGATACTATTTCTGTATAGAATGAAAAGTACCAACTACTTCAAAATCCCTGCAGGGGAACAACTAACAGCATGTCTATCTCATGAGATCACTCTGCGAGGGGTGCTCATCCTTCCTAAAATTTCTGGAGTCCAACCACCACCAGGTCCTCTTACTGCTTGTCAGAATAAACCAAGGCTTAGCTGGTCATAGAGTGCTCCATAAAATATTTTAGTTAATAGAACATTTGCACATTTCTGCCCTATCCTTTTCCTTCAGCTGGAAGCTCTTTAGAGCAGAGATTTAATTCCCTCACCATCACCTGAGGGGACTCCTAATACAGTGGAAACATGAAGGAGGAAAGGAGGTTGCTTTGGTTTGTACTGCCTATGGAACTGGTAACTCCCCAAATTGTTCTGCAGTATGGTGCAAGTGTTTTCCAGGCACCATGCCAAAGGATGAGCATAGTCCTGGACAACCAAAGCTTTCTCCAGCCCTGTGTGTTAGCCTAGGGCTCCATCCTAATGCAGCTGTGGCATCTCAAGCACACAATAGATATCACTGGGATTTGGAGTAAAGATGTGCACTCAAGACAGCTAGAGAAACGAAACCTGAATAAATAGTGTATGTTTGATAAGAAAAGGAGATAAAAGGAAGCAAAGAGGTTTTCTGTGAGCTACCCTCTTGCAGAGTGTGGTACCACAGCTCTCTTGCTCTGACCAGATTTTAGGAATTGAAGAGAGCACTTAGAGCATAATGCACAATGACAGCTGGGGACATAGAGTGGCTCTTGGCTTGGCAGCAGCTGCCCTGGGTACAGGAGATTCCCAACCTGTCCCTCCATCTCTCACACACCATTGCAGCAGATGGCCACCTCCACAGAGTGGTACTTGCCTACTCTGCTCCCAAAGCCTGCCTCTGGTGAAGCCTCTGCTAAAAATATTCAAATTAAAAAGTGTTTAACTTAAATGGATGGGTGAGAGTTTGGGGTGAGCTGCGATCCACGCCATGCCAGTCCCAGTGGTGGCATTCTGCAGAGGGGGGAGGTAGCTCTCAGCAGCCCAGCCCAGCCTGACCCTGCCACAGGTGACAGCTCAGTCACACAGGCCTTGGGGGATGCTGAGAAGCTTTTCCAGGTGTTTATCACCTTCAGGGTTTTGGAGGCCTTGGGGGCTGTTGGCAGAGCAAGGGAGTGCTGGTGGCCCTGAAGGGCTTCCCTGCTCTGTGTACTTCAGCACCATTATGTTCGGAGCTCCTTGTGGAAAGGGGAGGGAAATCTGCATCTCTGAGCAACCTTTGCTGTTTCTTCTTTTTAAAGCCTAAGGACAGACTCAATATGGGCTGTGTGCTGTGTTCATTTGGGCAGTCTGACCATACATGTGGTGGATACACCGCCAAAAATCTCTGCAACAGGCTTTTGTAGTTCACTGAGTTTTCATTCTATTACAAATCAACATGCAAACCATACATGTGGTGGATCTTTTTCAGGCAGCAGTAGATTGATGTGAGAAGCATCACAGTGGTGGAGCCTACTCCTCCAGCAGTGTTGACAATGAGTGCGTTGGTGAATGGTCTTTCTGCCAGATCACCTTAATTTTATCAACTATACCTTGCTAACATGACAAATATGGCATGATGCTCTCACCAGTCTAGAGGAGATGCACACAGGAAGGGAAAGCAGAAAGGGTTTGTTTCCTGCAGCACCTGGGATAGATGCAGGGGAGAATGCCAAAGCTGGTCCTGCTGCCCAGCAGGACATGTCCAGGTTCATGGAGACAGCCCCAACCTCTTGCACAGCCCAGCAGCACAGCCAGCTCCTTTCCTCTTCTCCACAAGGAGAGGGACAAAGCTGAGGGAGGTCTGGATCTCAAGGGAGGGGAAGGCGACCCCAGGGTCTGATTGCAGTGTCTCCTAGGCGGAGGAGATAGACAAAGGTGATGCTGGTGCTCAGCACCGCTGCCCTGCCCATCCTGCAGCACCAGAGCCCTCCATCCAAATCCCACCCCTCAAATTTGTCCTGTGGGAACTTGTGGCACACAGAGTCCCCGTGTGGCAGAGGGACCACGCTGCTGCTGAGGGCTGTGACACCCAGCAGGTTGGCCTGTGTCTTGCATGTTTGTCAGTCACAGCCCCTGTCTCACCCATTTCTGGGGGTACTTACCCAAAACCACACAGTCTCAGTGTGATAGAAGGGCAGGGCTTCCTCTGTGGGGAGATGAAAGTGGGGATTGCTGAGTAACTCTCATCTCAGTTCGAAAAGCCAAAAGAGAGGAAAAAAGTGATCACTTTCATGTGTTTTCACTAATGTGGTTCCCTTAGCAGGGTCTATATCATTGGTTCTGTCTGATTACAGAAAATAAACAATTCCCACCTGACTACTGCCATTCCCACAATGGTTTTCTTCAACAACCTTTAGCATCTTCAGACTTCTGCTGAAATAATGACTTCTGCAGTGATGGAGAGAGGAAAATTGTTCCAGGGAATCACAGACACCAGACCAGAAGCTTTGCTTCTGCTTGGCTTGTTTTACCTGGACATTTCTGTACCTCAGATGTGCAGCCACCACACAGACCTATGGAAGGGTGCTCTCCAGCCACCAGGAACCCAACACTCTGGAAGTTTTTGCATGCTCCAGGCACAGAAATTGGAGCAAACACTGGGGCTGAGCCAGGCTAAAGAAGCTTAGCCTGCAAGCAGTGTTTGCAGGGCTGGTTCTCCCTCTGCAGTGGTTTGGTTTCTGTTCATTTCACTCCCTGCTCAGCAGGCACAGGGTAGGAGGGGAAAGCTGGTCCTATGGAAAAACCGAGGGCAAACAGGCCAGCCAGTGGAAAAATGCAAAAATACAAACTCTAAGCATGGAGGCTTCCTCCTCTGATCATGCATAGCATGGTATGGCATTTTTTAGGGAAATAACCTGTTATGGTTTATATCCACCTGGAGACACAACAGCTCCAAGACATAACTTTGCTTTTCCCTGTGTATCTCCAATAGTTCCCTGTAGTTTTGGATCTTGAAGAGCCTCTCCCAGTGGCAACCACTACCCCGTAAAGAGGAGTTTCTCAGTGGTTGCAGTGTACAAGCAGGATGTTTCCTCCTGTCACATGTTTGATGTGCATATAAAGGTGCCTGTTCTGGGGACAGCTACCTGCACACAGCCATTTTCCACTGCTCATTTTCTTTTCCCCTACCTGCTGAGCTGTGAATTCCCTCATGCACCAGTGGAGCTACTTCTCATTAAAACTAATCAGCTGAGCAGATGCTGAAGAAAATAATGGGCAGGGAATAAAGAGAGCATTGGTCATACACCGCCAAAAATCTCTGCAACAGGCTTTTGTAGTTCACTGAGTTTTCATTCTATTCCAAATCAACATGCAAACCAGCTCCACTGGGAGGAGATCAGTTCAGTGAGGAAAGGGAATTTCAAATTATGAAGGATTGATTGCCAAATGCTACAGAGGGGACCCATTACATGAAATATTCTGCACCAAACAAAACTTGCAACGCAGTAATGGATGTAAGTGCAAGTCAATCTCATCCAACTGCCACCACTCATAATTGGAAAAATGAAAACCCCCAGCCCATGCCCTGAACATCTCCCTGCAATACAGGAAGATAAGAAGGATAGTCTCACTTTCAGTAAGTTGATACACACTGCAGAGAGGAACCGAGCTCAGAAAATGTCCTACATTAAGTTAATATTCGAGTATACAAATAACTGAGGGCCAAAATTAGCCTTCAGTTGCATTAGTGTAAATGCAGCACAACATCCCTGGTAGATGGGATTTTCTGGACTGTAAATGGAGGGAGGATTTAGTCCTTGGAAGGCTGTAACAGGAAGAAGGCAGAGTGCATCCCATTATCTGGCTTTGCAGGGGAATTGATAGTGGTTTGTGTATAAGTGTGATCTCCAGACGTCTGGTGAGGGCCCTGCCCGCAGCACAGGCGAGGCTCAGGTACAGCCTGCAGTACAGGAGCCCACTGGGGAGGCTGCAAAAACACAGCAACAAAAGGTGGGGAGGCAAAGCTGTGTTTGCTAAAGACATTTGTTCTAACCATTCCAATTAAAAGTCAACATAAGCACATTTTTAGCATGTCAAACATACCTGCTGTTTTCCTGGCAGGGATGCATGAGGAGTTTCATATTTCATCTGTTTACCTTGGTGATGCTGCCTGATACTCTCTCGCATCAGATGCCCAGACAAACACATTTTCACACTTAACATAATTTTCTCATTTTGCTTTATAATTTTAATTTGCAATAAAACCCATGGAATCTCCTTAGCTTATGATTCACATTGACAACTTTTTGAAATGTTGTATTTGTGATCAGTATTTCATTTAGATGCAGAGGAAAAGAAACGTTCAGTAAGGTTTTAATCAAATGCACCAAAATTTTTTGGTGACATTATTATCAAACTAGCTCAAACATCTTCAGGG
>VZDJ01000074.1:5780808-5815723 GCA_008694505.1 Cyanoderma ruficeps
TTTGTTTTGTTTTGTTTGTTTGTTTGTTGGGTTTTTTGTTTTTTGTTGACTGTTCGTGATTTTTATTTATCCTTGATTTTGTTTGCCTACTTTTGAAATCATGTTTATAACCAAAGGCACAAATGATTTACCATTAAAGCTGTACAAATGGTAAATTTTCCAGTTTAGGACCCAAGCTGGAAAATGAGAGACCAGTGAACTACATGCATTTGGAGCTGGTTTGAAACACAGTATTTCTTCAGGACCTAATTTTTACCCCCTTTAAGAAGTCAGCTCAGCATCAAACATGACCAAACATTGAATTTTGCATGGTCATGAATCCACCTCTCCTGATTTTTTGTTTTTGTTTTTGTTTTCTGAAACCCTTTCCTGGGCTTTGTTCTCCAAACCTGCACTCTGTAGAGGTGAATGCAAGAATGCCTGGAGGAGAGAGGATAACAGCACAGGATAAGGAAGAAACACTTTCTTGGAAGTAGATTTCCTGGGGCTGTAAACTGGGAGTGAAGCCAGGCTGGGGGATTAAGGTCCATGTCCTCGTGCGTTTTGTGAGTTCATCCAGATTTCCACGCTGGGGATATGTCCTTCTGTAATTAATGGGCCTTAAGCTCAAGTGTGAATAGGAAACCTGTGAACAACCCTTCCTGGAGCCGGAATTTTGTAGCCTTGGGACTCAACTCTACTCGGTCTCAGTGTTGCTAAAAGCAAGTTGCTCTTTTTGTGGAGCTGCCAAGAGGAAGCACTCGGGACTGTTGGGAGAATTGAGTTCCCAATGCAATCTTAGAACAAAGACTTTAAATACCCAAATCCCCAAAATTCCATGTGTGCTCTCTTTTCTGCTTCTCACCTCTCTCTACATATTCCCCTCTCTGGTTCTTTTGGTTTCCTTTAGCCCATGAGAGCCTTGGTTTTCTCCCTCAAGCTCTGTGTGGATGGAGCAGCTCCTTCCCTCTTGTGCAGCCAGCAGAGGGGGTGGTGTGGGTCCCCTTTGCTTTTTATATGAGCGGTACAAAGGTCACATAGGAACATCTGTTTCCCAAATAATTATTATTCCCAATGCACGAGAGCTTTCTGCATATGTTCTGCAGTTCTTAGTGGCCTCCTGGTGGCTTCTGAAGCAGATCCCAGCGAGGTCAGGTGGCCAGCACATGGATGACTTAAGAGGACAGGATCTCATCCTCATATCCTACAGAAGTCATGGGCTGATCCCTGTTTCTCATCCATAAAACCTTGCCCAGGCTTTTATTCACCATGCCATTTACTGTCATATCCCATGTCAACAGCATTTCTCTTTCTCCTATCAGCAGGTATTTTTTTTTCCTATAAGCCTATTTCTTTCTGTTTACTTCAATTCATCACCCCTACTTGTCTTTACAATTTTTTTTAATGTTTTTCCACCTTTTCTCTGTTTATATTTTCAGTAACCTCAATCCTGTGATGGAGGAGAAGGAATAAAAATAACAACAAAATCCCTTACTCTTTTCATTTCTTAGATCAAAGATGACTGAGCAACCAAGAGGGAGAATTCAGGGCAGCCTTTGATGCACATTATTGATGTTGGCTTAGCATGAAAATCTCCTTGTGCTATTTTTGGTCCAATTATCAGAGGTCCACACAATTAACCTGAGACACACTAGCCCCATGTGAAACAATGAAATTTAAGGACTAGGGAGGTTAATTCAAATCTTAGATGTGTCTGTGATAGGAGATTACTTACCCCGTTCTTTTGTACTTGCTGGAAATCTTGTGCTGAAGGTTTTGATATTGCACTGAGGCTGTGCTTGGCAGCCTGGCTCTCTCTGACATTCCTCACTGCCTCCCTCTCCCGTGGACTCTGAGCCCTGCAGCTCTGCTGGTCCTGCATTAAAGGTGCTTTGGCTCTCACACCTTCCAGCTTCCCATGGGAAACCCTTCACTGGCATTGAGCTTCTACAGCACCCTTCACAGCACCTCACCTCCACAGCCTTCTGCTTATGTTGTTTGTGGGGTTTTTTCCCCTTTTTCCTCTTTGTACACAGTTTTTGATGACCAAGTTTGTGTCAAGACAAGATGTCGCACTACAGAGACAGGAATCTTGGAGACCCACAGTTCTGTCTTCAGTGGGTGCTGGGGTTGTCTGACTCCAGCCACTCCTCAGAAAACTCAGTATTAGCTGTAGCTATGGATATAATCCTTCTCCATGCAGGACTTGAGAAACTGCCCCAGTGTCCAATCTGGGGCTCCCCAGGAGAAGACAGGGCCAGACTGGAGTGGAAAGCTACCAAAAACAGTCAGGGAGACCACTTTCTTTTTTTTAATTTGCAGGCCTCGGTGTGTAACTGAATGATATCTTCATTCAGTTAAGATATCATGGCTCAGATCCACAAAATGATGTATCCAATTGCCTGGGTCTCTTTGGGATCATTCATTCAGAGCTGCTGTGCAAAAAGACCCCTCTGGGGCTTGCTTCCTTGGAGCTGGCTGGTGTTTCCACAAGATCAGGTATGTGAACATCTGGAAGATGGCTCCCCCCTCCCTCATACCATGCTCTCCCAGTGCTTCCTTCTCCACAGCTGGCTCTTCCTGTGCTCAGAGGCAGCACAGCCAACCTCTTGCCTCTTCCTCACTTTGTCCCTGAGAGCAGAGCTGGTCCCATTCATCCATGCTATGGCACTGGCTCAGGGCTAAAAGCCAGCCTGAGGTGCACCAGCCAGTCTCCAGAGGAATGGTCTGGAGTTACAGTCCAGCAAGAAAGTTTGTCTTGCAGGTGTCCCAAAACTCCTGGAAGAGCGCAGATGAGGTCTGGACTGCATCAGAGCCAGACCCACTACACATTCCCTCTCCAGGGCCTGCAGAAACTTCTTTTATTACTTGTAGTCTGGCATGGAGCCTGCTGGCACACACAGCCGTCCTCCCCTTTTGTGGCCTCTGACAGAGGCAACTGACAAAGCTTTTACCTACACCTGACAGGTCTATGATCAGACAGCACTGGGCAGCTGATGTGGTTTCCTACAAGCACTTTCTCAGGAGCTGAAGATTGTTTCTGCAATCAGGTTTCTTCTGAGGGAGAAGGAAACATTCCTCTTGCCCCCCTGAACATAATCCCATATATCAGTCATGGACACACCTTTTGTGACTGGGGACTCCTTAGCTCTTATTCCTTTTTTCACAGCTCTAGGTTATGATGAGAGTTTTGTCAGCCTTCTAAATTTTGTCCTTCTTCCCTAGATGTACAGTCCATTGTTTACCAGCTGGTGTGATCCCACTCTGCCTTGAAGAGAGCAACTTTTATTTTAGGTAGATTTGGATCCCTTTTGAGATGTCAGATTGCCATTTGCAGCAATGAATTATGTCATGGTGAACAGCTGCACCTCAGACTTTTGCTGCACTCGTGGTAATGAACTCACCTCAAACTGAACAGGTTTGCCTCCTGTCTTGGAACAAAAAGGCATAAAGAGAAATTTTACCTGTTTGTGCCTTGGCACATGGCAGCTATGGGTTTCCTTAGCCCTTTTTTTGTTCATTATATAATTTTTTTGCTATATATTTGACTATATGGAGATTCATCGGCTTATTAATCTGCAAAGCACTTTCCATTCACACTGACTGGGCTCAACAACTCTGGAGTGTTTCAGAAGGCTGGATGGCTCATTACTTACAGGATCATCAAAGTGGGAGACAGATAACAAATAGTCCATCAAATCATCCAGCCCCACCCCTCTCAAGAAGAGATTTTCTTTTTTACTTATCACTGGACTGTTGAACCAGTTCAAACCCACTTGCCAGCAGAACTTGTGAAGGATGAGTAAAGAGCAGCCCAGGCAGCTGAGGGAGAGCTGGGTCTCTGCCTTGCCTCACACACTGTGTCACCTTCATGACACATCCCAGCAGGAACACCCAGGGCTGCAGAGAAGGGTGGCAAAGCAAACCTGTCCCCCTCAGGGTCACGAGCTCCAGGCCAGGACTCAGAGAGTCACAGGAGCTGCCTGTAACAGGAGCTTGGTAAATTTGTCACTTCTTATTCTGAGGCAATTTTGCAGATAAAAAGAAGGCTTGAGTCCCCAAGGCTCTCCATCTGGCACCTTTCAGGAACACTAAATAATTTAGTAAAGAAAGTCTTTACAGGTTCAGTGATCCCCTGCTATATCTGACACAGCTCAGTCAAAGCTCTGTTGAAAATAAAAATGCCAGACACTAATGCTTTCTAAACATAGTCTGAAGACCAAATATTGTTAGAATTAACTTCATCTCACCTTTGGTCACTGTTTCTGGTTAATGCCAAACCAAATTCTTAAAACCAGACTTACACCTCTTGTAATAGTTTTGTCTTTGTTAATTGCCTATGCTGCCATTTGGATATCTTAGCAGGTACTGTGAAAATGCCTTTCTTTGTGAAGAAGTTCTTTATTCTTTTTAGATTCCGCAATTTTCTTAAGCATAGTTGCTAACTGCTGTTTTCCTGTGCAAAATATATTTTTTTCCCCCTTTTCCTCATGTTCTTTCAGTTTTATATAGAGAACGAACAGCCTGCCTGAGTTTCACATGCTAAATGCTCAAAAAAATGGTTGGTATGTCTGGACAACCAATTTGAGAAGTCTTCAGAGAAACTTGGTTTGAAAGCTAGGGGTGCTCAATACTTGCTGAAAAGAATCCTGGAAACCAGAGAACAAAACACATGTCCCTGCCCAGGTATTTCAAGCAGGGGATCTATTACCACCAGTGTTTGTGAAAGCTTTTATTCTCCTTTCCTTTTGTCTTCTCCAGGCACAAAAGGTACAAAGGAAAAAATGACATGACTACTACTTTTCAATACTCATAGATTTTCCAATGTTCCTGCAACAGTGGTGTCTGGGAACCAGTGATAGGAAGCCTGGTTTTTAGGGCCTGCCAAGAGGTGTGAGGCTGCTCCTCCTGGAAGCCAGAGGAGGGTCCATGCTGTGGGGAGGGAGGTTACTGAAATGGAGGGATGTGAAGTCCTGCTGAGAGGGGCCCTTCCTGGTGAATGGGACCTTCTCCCAGATAAAAATACATTTATATTGAAGGAAAGGATTTGTACAGATTGTATTGTGTGGGAGAAAGGGACAGCATTGACTGCAGATATTCAGAGGAGCCTTGGGGAAAACCACTCTTAATGAGCCACAAGATGCATCTCTTGAACCTGGAAGAGTTTGCAATTCCTGTGTCCAAGTTTAGTCTGAGTATATTTACTCCAGTCAGAAGCCCTACTCAGCAGGTCCTTACAGCCTGTTGGAGTCCACAGGAGTTGAACACATGCTTCAGTGCTTTCAAAGCCATAAATTTCAACTTTCCCCCCAGTTTCTGTGCTCCTCACACACTGGTCTGTGCATGTACTAAAGCAACACCAACCAGTCAGTAGAGCTGTCCTCAGATCACAGCATTCCAGGCCCTGCCAACTCAAATCTCACCAAAGGCCACAAGAAAATATTAGGCGACAGATTTTGCCTGTGAAAGACACAGCAAAGGGGTCTTCAAAGGCTTGGTGGTGCTCTCAGTCAGCAGACACTCACTCCCAGTGTGTCTGGGGAGGGCTCTGGGCTGGGGGAGCCAGGCAGACGGAGCGTGGTGGGAGCGGCGGCGCCGGCTGAGCCGTGTGGGAAAGGCCCCACGGTGAGACACGTGTCCTGCCAGAGTGACCAACCCAGGGCTGCTGGGAGGGCTCAGATGGCATCTCACCTGGCCCCATGTCCCAATTCTGACCTCACCAGCTGCCCTTCCCACAATCACTGTCTACTCTGCAGGAACTGTCCCCATCAGCAAGGCAAAATTTTTAAGGAGGTATCATTTTGTCCTTCTGTCCATGGCAGAACTGGCTAATTTACAGCCTACAGATCTGAGTCTCTAAGAAACCATTTGTCCAGACTCTTTGATTGGTATGTGCTGGGTAAGTCCTGCTGTGTCCTAGTCTGGGTTAGGAAATTGTATTGCATCCTTGGAGCAGGAGCTGCCTCTTGATTGAACTCACTGCCCCACCAGAAGCAGTTGCATTAGAAACCAAGATCCACATTTGGTACTCTGGCCATCAGAACATAATGTGGGTGAATCAGGCTGCACAGGGAATTAGAGGTATATTTATGTAGCTTATCTTCCCACAGGTCAAATTCTCTCTTGGAAGGAGAAGCTGCAGCTTTCTGGCACACAGACCATCTCAGAGACATTGTTAGGAGTATTGTAGGCTTACTGGGATACACAATGTTTCCAGCCCTTCCCAAGCTCATCAGAGAGCAAATGGAAAACAATAACTTGCGTAAATGCACCTTTTGGGAGCTAGGAGCAGCAGAGCAGAACAGATGAAACCCAGGAGATTTGCAGGGCCTTTTGGGACCCCAGGGAAGAGCTATGGCATTGAAAGAGAAAATTCTTGTATATTATCTTGTATATAATTGGGCATAATTACACCTTTGATCTTGTCCATATTTATGAAATAGTGAATGGGGAACCCTGAAGGAATTCAAGGAAGAAATCACCTTATTGAACCCTCCCTGTGAATCGAGGTCTACCGTAAATCACATTCCTCTGCTTGCAGTACCTCCCCAGAAGGGCCGAACGGCTCTCAGTGCTCCCAGCCCCATTAATGTCATCTTTGCAATGAGCTCTGCCAGGTCGGTGTTGACCAGGCTACATTTTGAAAATCATAGGAAAAGCAGAATACTTGGACTGCATAGGTCTAGTGACATGGGTTAAATTTTTCTTGTCTCTTCATCCCATAATACAAATCCCTGATTGTGATTTACCTAGGATAACAGACACTGTTCCACTCACTGTTCTTGCAATTACAGTTGTGACAATTAAAAAAAAAGCCCCCTATCATTCAAGTATTTAAAAATAAGGCCTTTTTATTTGATGCTTAGTTTCCTGGAAGGTTATGGGCATCTGCTCAGATAACTCTGTTATTGCAACACAAAATGTAATTCTGATGTGTGTTTTGAGAACACCAGGGGTAGTTTTACTACACAAATAAGCAAACAGAGGGATGAATGGAAACACTGTTCAATTGAGAGTTCCTCATTGATAAAATACCTGTCACATACTTCTGCCTGAAGCACACAGGCACATTTGTATACCAACATGGCAAGTGGTCCACTAATCATATTCCAAGTAAGTCCTAAAAAGGAAAATTCCTACAATCTTCAAATGTATAGAGGAGCAGATGGATGATGGTAAACTCTAAGTGCTTTGCTGGCTGCCTGCCTGCCATCCTCTGAACAAGGGCTAATAATAATACCACTTAAAAGAGCCGCTGAAAGGTTAGATTAGTTTCACTGCTGCAATTTGCAAATAATCCACTATGTGAGTTTACTACATCCTTTGCTATGACCATGGTCAACAAATTTCTGGGTGCAGTATGTTTACCCACTGATAAGGGCTTGTGCTTACCTTCCAGCGAGAAGAAATCAATAGAATAGATCTGGGTCCTTGTGAACTCAGTGGCAAAATACAAAGGAAGTTTCACCAACCATTTCTTTTTACAACTCCCAGTTTATTCAGTCAGGGAGCAGAGAGGAAAGCCTGTTCCCACTCACCTTCTGGCTTTTTTTGCAGCTTTTTAAGCCTTTCTTGGCAGAAGTTTGGAGTCTTTCAGTGTTGCATGCATTGAGGGAAGTATTGTCTCACCTTGAACTTCTGGGCAGGCATGTGGTAAATCCTGGAGTGGTTTCCACAGCTCTGCCCTATCATGGCCAGGGACTATGGGGACCTTTCCTGCAATCACACTCCCCCCAAGGGGCTCAGGGCTTCATGCTGCCCCTGACCCCGGCAAAATATTGCAGCCATTCTCATCCCCAACAAAACGTCCTGCTCTGAAGGAAGCAAATGTGGGGTCAGCAGTAAATGCAATGAACTCTCTCTCATCAGACACCAAACAGAGACAGAGCTACTGGAATTAAATAGCTGGCAAGTAACTCTGGATTTATGGGCTTCAAAATGAGCAAGTTTGATTTTTCTCTTTTCTGTCCTCCTTTATTTCTTACATGATGAGGTCTGTGAACCTTTATGTCCAGAGGCATGAACAGCCATTGCCCTCCCCCTCTTTGAGGGTTAATAACCTCTGGTTTGGATTTTACTAGCATACAGGGAAGGCCATGTTTTTGCATGAAACCATCACCACAGAAGCTACATAAGGAAACAACATGCTCTTGGAATGACATAATATTGTGGATTAACCCCAGCTGGCAGTTACGTCACACACATCTCATTCGCCAGTCCCAGTGGGATGGGGGAGAGAAACAGAGACATAAACGTGAGAAAGCTCATAGTTTGAGATAAAGACAGTTCAGCAGGTAAAGCAGAAGTTGCACACACAGGCAAAACAAACCAAGGAATTCACTCATCATTTCCCCTTGCCAGGCAGTTGTTCAGGACAGCAGGGCTCCATCACCTGTAGTGGTGACTTGGGAAAGCCAACGGAGTCACTCAAAACATCCCCCGTCTTCCCCCAGCTGTTACTGCTGAGCATGGTGTCATATAGTGTGGGACACCCTTGGGTTAACTGTCCCGGCTGTGTCCCCTCCCAGCTCCTCATGCACCCCCAGACTCCTCACTGGTGGGCAGTGCAAGAAGCAGAAAAGGCTTGGCTGTGTGTAAGTCCTGCTCAGCTGTAACTGAAATATCCCCGTGCTCCCAGGAGCAATACAAAACATAGCCCCACTTTGCTACTCTGAATAAAACTTTCTCCATCCCAGCCAAACCTAGCTCTTTTAAATTCCAAACAGATTCAGAAAACAGCTGAAGATAAGAAAGATGAGAACTGGCTCACAGAAAAATTACCATGGCCCTTGGATCTGTTTGGATTGACCAGTGTGACACAGAAAACACTCGTTCTGTGTTTCCTGAACCTCACATCTCCAGGAGTCTGAATGGCCCATCCTGCTCAATCTGTTAATTTCTTCACTTGTTTCCCTCTCTAATCAGCTGTTTAGAAATTATTATTTCTTCCATTTCAATTGTGAGTAAACAGGAGCCATTCCAGCTGCACCCTCCTTACCAATTCCTGCTCAGACCATTGACTGTCTCGGTGAAAAGACCAAGTTTACCCATTTGACAGGAGTTTGGTCACCATATGACTCCTACAATCTCCTGGACAGGACAGGCAGGTGTTGCAGGGAGGCCCTGTGATAGGGAGAGGTTGAGCCAGAGCAACATATGATCTGACCAATATGGTTAATCACACGTTCTCCATTTATTCTGCTTAAGATGGCAGGTTATATACAGTTCTATATAGTTTATAGTTAGAGCAACACTTTCATTGACATACAGCACAGAGAAAAATGCAAACACACACTGTTTGACTTATTCTTACGGTGGCTAAAGCATGCCCACTGATAATTGCACTCAGTGACCTCTAGGAAACCCACTATCTAACAATAATACCTTAACATCTAATTTCTTCTGCACCACAATTAATTTTACCTGCGCAACAGGCTTCAAGGCCTCAGAGCCTTAAAGGCCAAGGCTCAGCCAGGCAGGACTCAGTCTGGGTAGTTCAAGGTTTTATTGAACGTCTCATTCTAAGTACAGAATGAGACTCTTTCTCTCAGAAAATCTGCTACAGGCAGGCTGTGATGCTCTTGCCACTGGGTGATGTTAGTAGCAGGCTTTCAAACCTCCTGGTCACCTTAATTTTTGATACCTATGTGACATCTCTGCCAAGCAATCCAAACAACACAGGCAGGATAGGAATTTGCTGTACAGGGAACTTCTCATATTAAATGGAAACAAAATAAATCACAAAACCCATCGATAACACTACACTAACCCACACTTTGCAGAGTTAATGAATATTTTTTTCCCTGCAGCAAAAACTGCCAGCCTTCCCTCGGGAAGCACACCAGGCCAACAAACCTCACTGCACTCTGGTGTACCCATACACAAAGCCCAAGGAACCACAGCAATCCCCTGCTGACCTGGGAACTGATCCCAGCATCACCAAACAGGCTGGTGCAGGACTGTGTTATTGCCACTGCTGTCAATACTAGCCCATCTGTTTGGACCATTTAATACTTTCTGTCACTGAGAGGTTCTGCACTGCTGGTGTTTGCAGCCAGCCTTTGAAATGTTGCAGAAGGAATCCCTGGAGCTATGGAAATGCATTTTCTTTTTTCCACAAGAATTCACCTAGATTTTGCTGAGTTATGAATTTTGAAAACGGCAATTTCTCTTCCATCCTTTCATGTTTCTCCTGGAAAAGGTTAGCAGTGTATTTTCAGACTAATTGATCCTGACTCTTCTTGTGCCCCCAAGCAAGTCTACAGAGCAGGGCTGGGAGTGCTGGGAGGGGCAGCTGCAAACCTATGGACTGGACAAGCTCATCCAGCACAGCTGGAACCTCCAAGTTGGGAGAGCAAGATTGGGTTGGGGTGGGCTCAGTGAGTCCCTTCCAGGTGTGATAACCAGCTCTGGCTGGACAGGATGTTGTGGAAACACGGAAACAGATACTTGGGTTCTGCAATCCTCCCCTCTCGTGCTCTCTCTGGGTGTGTGATCCCTCTCCCCATCAGCAGCTTTGCACAAGAACCACATGGTGTGACCAGACCTGGGCAGAGGAGGCCGAGGTGTGGCAATGCCCAGGAGTCAGTGTGCCCTCACTAGGAACACTGTACAATAAATGCACACACAAAAAGACAAGAGCAGACATAAAATAATTCTGGTTTTACCTCTTTTTTTTTTAAATTATACTGAAAGTGACACTTAGCAATACATTAAAAGAATTCTATTTAAGCTTCGAAGTCATGCATCAGAGATGAAAGAAAGGGGTGATTAGTGTGCAACCTTAATTCCGTCCCCTATCTGCATTATGCCACAGCATTTAATTGTCAGAGCACTTGTGCCTCGGGGACAGTCCAAAATGAGAGTTCAAGAGGCAGAATCAAGACTATTTTAATGCAGCATTAATTTCTCAACATTGCAGTACACAGGCTTTGCATCCTGAGTAGCTTTTTGAATGTAATTTTAAAATTAAGAAAGAAAGTCTGCAGGAAAGGAAGTACAATTATTTATGAATGGGAAACTGAGATGTGAAGCAATTAAGAAAGCTGTTCAGCATCACATTAAAAAAATGGCAGTGGAGAGGAAATTAAACCTAGTTTCCCAGTAGAGTTTTTGATTGCAGGAACTGACCCATGGTAGAATACTTCTGTGCAACTGTTGTTTAAAATAAGATGATTTATGATTTTTAAAACTTTCATCTGTAATGTTTGTGTTTTTTAAATTGTTGGACTGTCACCTGTACTTTAAAAGAAAAAGTGTCCATGTCCTAAAGCATGTGTAACAATAACTTGAATAATATAGGAATGTCCTTTCTACATTTTCTATTATCCAAATTATTGCATTCATTTTTTTTCACTGTAAGATGAGTTAAGAAAGCAATGGCACTGGGACAAGCTTTTCCTGCAGGCCACCCTTCCCTCCACCCTATCCTCGTGGTTGTGGGGCCTGTGGGATGTGGAAGGCTTTCTGTGCTTCTGGTAAGTGATGCTCAGCACCATTTCCCAGGAAAAGTAATTGTCCATTAGTTTTCCATCTCTGCATCTGGGCACACAGCAAAAAAGAGCCTGGAAGGCATCATCTGACCCTGGTGAGGAAAGAACAAGGTGCTGCAATGCATCCACACCAGGACGCCACTGGTGCCCCTGGCTGACCTGGAGAGACATGATCAAGGAAACAACAGTGTCTTGGAAGAAGTTGTGGGGTCTGCTTGTCTCAAAAATTATTCTCAGTAGACAAAGGCTTTTGTGGTGGGCTGGGTGACCTTTCTGTGGCTAAGGAGCTGCTGTGAAGCTGCTCTGACAGCTGAGCGTGAAGCCTAGGCCTCACTCATGAGGAAGCTCAGTGGTGGGGGTCTCAGCTGCTTCAGCAGAAATGTCCTTGTGGCTACATCCCTCTTTGGTCCTTCCTCTGCTCATTTCCAAAATGTCCCACTCAGGTGCCCAGTGACTACCATAGCACCTGCAGCTTCCAGGGGAGGACGGTATAGGAAAGCAAACAAAGTGTGCATTTTCCTTCTGCCACCACGGAAGGGATCCTAAGAGGCACGTTGCCCCCATCACTTTTCCCCAGCCTGTTTCCAGTTCACAGGGGGAGCACAGCTGCTTTTCCCTGCAGCCCTCTTGAGTTCAGGACCTTTCTCTGCTCCCCTCCTTCTGCCAAGTGCCCAATCCTGGTCTCTCTGTGCACAGCAGGCCCAGGTAACCCTGCCCAGGCCCCACATACGTGTGCATCCTCTGGTGATGAGACAGAGCTGGGAGCCAGGGCAGGGCTGCCTAGGGGACCTCCCTGCCATTAATCCAACCTCCTCCAGGACTGTAGCCTTGTAACTGCAGCCAGCTTTGTCTAGGAAACGACTGTGAGCTTTGGGGGCTTTGTCCCATCCTGGGACACAGTTATGCAGCCTCTGTTTGCACAGATCTGTCTGCCATGAGCTTTGTGCTTTGTGCAAACAGCCAGGAAGCACAACTGATGGCAGGCACCGAGGTTCCTGGGCTCCCACAGAGGTAGTGCTCTGTGTTTATGAGGGATAACGCTGGAAGGGTTAAGATGTATGTCTGAGCCAGTAGGGATAAATCAAAAAAAATATTCTCTCTTCAACTTCTCTTCATCTACATATATGGCCTTCAGCTCAGCCTCCCACTAGATTACAAACGCATCCCCACAGCTCCCTGTGAAGGAGCCAGGGCTTGACTGAATCTCTCAGAATATTTTAGGTACAAGATCATCCTCCCTTCAGCTGGAACTCTGAATAAAACCATCCTGTTGCCCAAAAAACATCGCATAACCAGCGCTTCTTTTTTTCTGCATGCTTCGGTTCTGCCATCAGGACACCTGGTACACACAAAGGCCTTTATTTAAGCCTTTATTTACTATGAGGGATTTATGGCACAGCCAGAAATGGAAGGGAATTCTACTTGATGCCTTGAGATCACTTTACAGCTCCCATCCCACGCAACCACCTTGGAAAGTGTGATCTGCTTTGTCGCCCCTTTTGCAGAAAAAAAAATCCATCTTTCCCAGACTT
Organism: Cyanoderma ruficeps; assembly: GCA_008694505.1. Taxonomy (NCBI): domain Eukaryota; kingdom Metazoa; phylum Chordata; class Aves; order Passeriformes; family Timaliidae; genus Cyanoderma; species Cyanoderma ruficeps. Next base: position 5,793,812 of record VZDJ01000074.1, read on the forward strand.
TCCAGGTCACACTTTCTTTTTCAGCCTCCTCAAGGATGCAGCTACATTTTCCTCACAGCTGAGTAACTTCAGAAAACTGGGGACCCTGGTCAGTACTGTTGGGAAAAGAAGAGGTGAGGAAGTAAGGAGAGCTGGGAGATCATTCTGTGGAGGTCTCTCCAGTGGCTCAGATGTTTTCCTGAAGTTCAGGACAAGCTCACTGAAGTGACTGGGATGCTCAGCAGAGGAAGTTCATCCTTTTATTTCCTCCTGGAGCTGTTTTGTCTCACTCCTGGAGAGGTGCTGACCATAGGTTTTCTCCACAGCAGGCAGTGGGCTAGAGGACTGATGCAACCCTCAGTGGGAATAGACAGAGACCTCTGAAGAGACCAATACCCATAAAAACTGAATTCAGGCTTTTGTTTCGTAGCTCATCCCAAAGGAAGTCAAGTTTCCTTGTATGGTGAGGATCAGCCATGGGCTCATATCCAGAACAACAGGCTGGACTCACTCACCCCAGCATTCATCATCACATTGGGATGGATGGATGGATGGATGGATCCCAACAATATATCTAACAGGGGCATGAGGAAGATGAAGGTTCCAGTTAGCTCCATTTGACATTGTGGATGAAGCTTTGAATGTCTCCCTGCTAAAGCAGTACCAAAGGCACTGCTGAACTTCCTCTTGTCTCTTATGTTACTCCCTTTCCATGACCAAATGAAAGTTGGCCAGTTTGGTCATAAAATCCTGGGAATCTGTGGAAGTCAATGACAAATTCCAGCCAGTTTGTAACATTATTAATGAGCCATTAATTATCTTGGATGGAAGAGCATCCCTACAAGACTGCAGCATGGAGAGACACGTGTTCTGTAAAAATAAATTAAAAAAAAGGTAAAACTGTGATAATAAAAAGAGCTTGTTTTCAATGAAACAGTTGCTAAAATATAACAAATACCCTGACAGGCTAAGCAAAGTTACAAGCTGAAGAGGAATCCTGCTTTTCAGAAACAGGTTTTGATGCATGGTTCTGAACTGCTTCTTCACCAGCTGTCTTACCCCATCAGTGAGATGTCTGAACTGGGCTATGGTCTGTTCAAGGACTCAGAGCAACCTGTGCCACAGACAAAATAATTCCTGCCCAGCATTGAGCCCAGACAGATATTTTTGTTTTTGCTACAGTGTCCCACACTGACTGCAGCAGGGCCTCAGCTCAGCACCAGCCTGGAAGCCCACCACCTGCACTCATGCTCACCCAGGAGACTGGTGATGCTCCATCTCCAAGACCAAGCCAGGGACATCTCTGCCCTCATCCAGGGGCTGAATGAGGACTAGGCCATCGTGTGGCTTATAGTGCAGTGTCGAGGTTGGAGGCTTGAGGTTGGAGGGGACACCCTGAGGCTCAGGAGTACCTTCTGGCCAGTTTTACTCAACCCACTGTTTTTATTTGCATGATCTCCATGGCACGGTCTGCTGTTTTGTATGTGTGAAACAGCAGTTGAAACACAACTTGTCCACTTTGCTTATCTTCTGGGCCTGCCTTAAGGCTGGATCTTGTGACATTTCCATGTTATTTAAATTAGACCCAACCTCATCAGATCCCAACTGCTTCCAAGAAAGTGCAACACCAGGCCTGCTCCCTGCAATCTTCCCAGGCATGTGACACCAGACAGGTTTTTTCTCACCGCAGCTTACAAAATCTGGTTTTCACTGCAGTTTACCCCAGGCATGTTTATTATTCTATTTTGTCCCCACCTTGCAGTCTATATTTAGGACTGGCTTGTAGGATTGATTGCTGGGTGTGCCATCGTACATCTGCCTTGACTGTGAGATGCAGGCAGCTCCATTCTTCCCATTGTTTCATTGCTAAATCACTAATTCATTTTGCATCAAAGTGTCAGACAGGATTTTGAAAGCCTTACTCACAAGCATGAGCATTTACCCACATTAATAAGCTTCCTTATGTTAGGGGTGTGCTTCCATGCCTATTCAATGAATAAAAGGGTGTGACCCCCCAGTCACGATGTTAGGAGGCAGATCCAGCTCTGATTTTGGTTTTACCCATTCCTGATACTCTCAAGACTTCCAGCAAGTCACATCTATACCTGATTCTTTCTGAGCCTGACTGGAGGCATGTACAAACACAGGCAAGGAGCTCAGTGCAAAGGTACCATCTTGTCAGTCCACACATAAGGAAAGAGGGAATTTTGGGCCAATTTGTCCTTCACCTCAGCTACAGCACAGATTTAACCCTTCAGAGTGCCATGAAGAGCACAAGATATGCTGCTTCACTCTAATTTGAAGGGAGAACATATTATCTTCTTAGGACTTTCTCAAAATCTGAGGAAGCTGAGAATAATTATGAGGTTAAAAAGAGGGGGCAAAGCAATTATGGCTAACTTGCAGTCTCGTATTTCTATGGAAGATCAAAGTAACCTATGTATTAGAGGAAAGACTAATTTCCAGTGCAGTGTTTCTTACCATTTCTGCAAATGTTGCTCCCTCCTTAGTTTAAAGTAGATTTTTCTACAGAAGTTATTCTTCCAATATCTTATATTAACGTACACTTCCATCTCTCATATATGTATATATTTATAGATATAGATATATTTTTACATATATATGTTCATTCCAGCTGTATCAGTCCCATCTCCTCTTTTAATATCAATCTTGGTTTATGACCTCAAGTAATTTGCAAGAGGAACACAACTTGTAGTTCTGAGATTCTCAATTTGGTTTTAAGGCCACAAAACAAAATCTTAACTAAAACTCCTTCAAAGGATTGTAGGATTGTCCAGTCATTAAAAAGATGGTATCTCTTTCTGAGGCACATTTGGCTAGCCATGAGAGTCACATGTTGTACCAGCATGTATCTCCTATTCGGATTTATTAGTGATGGATGTTAAATAAATTTATTCTAGGAATTAAGTTGGAAAGTGGACAGACCAGCCTTATTGCATTTAAACTCATAACTCTGACACTGTCTCTCTTTTCTATGTTTGAACAACTTTGTTTTAATAGTTTGTTTACAAATACATACTGGCATGTCATCATTTTAAGTAGAATTAAATTTTGACAGCAGGGTGGTACAGTGAATGAGGTGAGACAAAAGAAAGAGTCCTTGGTTAGGCTCTAAATAACTGACTAATGCTCAGATTTTATGTCACCTTTAACTTTCACTGGCTCGAAGTAACTTAGTGGGTCAATTAATCCCCATAACAGAAAGCAATTGCATTGCCGTTCTAATCCAGGCTGCAGAGAAAAAAAAACACTGTGTTGTTTTTAAAGAAAGCAACTGCTGTACCAAGCCAGGGTCCTGGACAATTTATTTAGTGTCAATTTGTGACAGCCCCCAAGATGTGTGCTGCCATGTCTGTGCATTTAATGTCATGGACCTGGACATAATTGCTTGTCACAAATATTGCAAAGTCCATTAAAGAGCTTATTCCCTTCAGGGGAGAACCAGAGCTGCACCTGTGATCCGTGTGGCAATGGCTTTGTCTGCAGAGACCTGGTGCAGGACATCCTCATCCTTTGTTCCGTGGCCCATCAGATATCAGATATAATATATTCCTATCCCCTTAAGCAGCGGATAAATTTGCTCTGATGCCTTGTTGAGGAGTGTGCCCACGTGGTGAACGGGAGTTTTATGGTTCATTATCTCTATTGCAAGAATGGTCACATGCATTGTGCACTGAAACATGATACGGTCCTAAAAAAGATTATTATATATGCATTATTAGATAGCAAGTTTCCTCATTAGTCTTCCCACTGTGTTCACTTCCATAATATCTGAGGTCTACAGCTAAAACAGGAGGTATGAACACACTGAGTGCAGTGGTGGCTGGTTTTTGACACTGAGCAGATTAAAAATGTTTCCTACCTGCAGGTAGGAGCTGGATGACTCCTGGATACCTAGAATAAGAGGTACCAACACTAAGGTGAGATAAAGGTGTAATTCAATTTTTTTCGTCAGACTATTTTGCCTTTTAGTCCTAAGCCCCCTTCAGGAAAAAGTGAGGACTAAGTACTGCAAAAAGAAGATTGTTACATATACTTTATTCTTTTCAAAGAGAAGGCAGTTCACATTATAACCAGTAATATAATGAATGGAGCATTAACCCAGGATGTAGGTGATAGGTTAAATTTCTTTCTATTACTGTGGAAATGTCCCACTGATTTAATATATATTATCAGTTCTTCTTTGATCCAGTGAATGTGCACAGTGATCAGACTCTGTTTTTTGCAGAGTGTACAATTTTCTGGCTTTAGCTCCTTCTTCCCATGTAGACTTTGCATCATATCCTGTCTTTGAAAGTATTAGTAGTTTCTTTGCCACTACCTTGGTGCTGGGAAGCAGCATTAAACCTCAAAATAAATCTGTTCTGGATTCATTTAGCCAACGACTTGTTTCATTTTCTGTTTTATTTAAATAAGCCATCTTTTAGGTATGTAAGTTTCTCTGTATGAACCTTTGTATATGTGAGTAATGCCTCAGCACCACGTCAGTCCCTGAGGTTCGTCTCCCAGCACCTGTCCCTGTTAGAGGCAAGAGGAGATGGCCACTGAGCAACATCAGACAAAAGAGAGACCAATTCCCATGGCAGCTGATGGAGAGAGGAAAGGCAGGGCCTTTCTGTGGCTGTGTTTTATCGATTGCAATGCAGACACACACTTTCCTACGATGCAGTGCCACTCCAGACTGACATGGGAGAGGTTTTCTGACAGGCCCTGAAGGTTTGATGGCCTTGTACCTGCTGAACATCAGCTATCTTGCTTTAGTAACTGTGAAACTGGGAAGCTGCAGCTACCGAATTCAGGGGATTACTTTAGAGGCGAGGATGTAGAAAGGCTCATGGCAATAAAAGTAACAGCACACAGATGGAGGTGATTTGTTATGGATTCATATCTTTTTCGGAGGTCAGATTGACATTCATCATGCATGGCTGCAGTGTAGCTCCAACACAGGACACAGAATCACTGCAGGTTAAGCACAGGGAACAGCATTCCTGCAGGTAAGGCACAGGCCCCCTGCCACAGATTCACCACTTTCCTTCACATTTCACCTGTGTAGAGTCTTACCTCCCATGGCAGGGTCAAGGGCTTTTGCTTGGAGTATGAAGCAACAGGAAACAAGGCTGCTCAGGATTCATCCTGATAAAATTCCCTCTCTTTTTGCTGTAATTCAATTGCTTGCTGTCTAATTAGCCAGCCCGCTTACCAGTGCTCATTCAGATAACACTGATCTAGGGGAAAGCTGGTGCTCCTAACTCACCATTTGCAGCTGTATGAGACTGCAACTGTATCAGATGTCCCCTTATGAATACGACTGGCAAAGCTTAATAATTAATGTTCCAAAAAAAATGAGCTGATGAGGCAAACAATACTCGTTTCCTTCAGTGAAAAATCAGCCTTTCTGGTATGAGTTAATTCATAATCATCTGCCTTGAATTATGACACAACAAAAACTATTTCTTCCAGTCTTCTATGTAGAAATAGGAAAAGAAATAATTAGCATGTGATGACGGAACTGCAAAGGGTATCTTTAGTTCAACCACGTAGTCTGCTGCACTAGCCACATGTGGAACTCAATATTTTGATTTCAAATGAGAGCATTCCTCATTGTATAAATGATTTTGCAGCCATTGGTAAATAGGATTATGTAAAGGCCTGACTCATGGGATGCTATATTAAAAAGGATAAATTGATGGAGAGCATCCCATGAAAGGCCTCAACATTTCTGTAGATTTAATAAAATTATCAAGCAATTGCAATCACAAGTTTTGCTGGAATATTTTCCCTTTAATACTGAATGACAGACTCTCTTAAAGTAGCAGGAAAGGAAAAAATTAAAAAGAAAAGAGTCTGTTATCCTAAATTGACCCTTAACTCGTGTTTAGCAAAAAATAGGAAGAAGCAAATATCCAGACTACAAGGAAAAACTCTTATCAAATTCCTAACTAGAAATTATATGAAGAGTGCTAGACCATAATCTCTGAGATCAGCTCTTTAAAACTATATTTCCCATCAGGAGTGGTTCAGAAGAAAAACTTTGTGCAAAGCTGATACTGCTATTTGTCAAATCCAAGGTTGCAATGGTTTTCATCATTGTTTTTTGAGTGCTATGAAATGAAGAAGAAACGCTATTGTTGGTGTTCCTGCATTGTGTATTATCTTTTTTAATGAAGGAATGATATCCTACTCAAATACACTTTAGTTTAATCACTGATGAATCAGGAGTCCCTCCCATACTCCCATCAAAGCTTCTTGAACATCTGCAGGATCTGAGCTTCGTTTTTCAAACAAAATCATTTCTAATCACTGTGTTTGAAGAGGATAAAACCTCAACTTTTAAGTATGAAGTGAGTGCAGACTGATGCTATTCGCTGTTATGAGCTGAGATAGTAAATCAATAGCAATATGAAAGATGAAATCCCTCCCCATCTCCCACCTTTCATTTCAGTAGGCTGAAGACTCTGCAGATTGTCTCTGAAGGGTGATTTTAGCGTCAATATTGTTATAAATTTATTTTTCTGACAAAGGCTGTGAGGAACATGGAAATAGGACTGAGAGATCCTTCTGGGTCACAGAATTGACCTTCCTGCCACGGCAGCACTACAACATACAGCTGTCTCCAAAAATGAACAGTGCTATTTTTCAATCTAACTTTGTTTTTTTGGCCCACACTATTCTGATTAAAGGCTTCACTGCTTCAGGGTAGCAGGTACTTTCTTCTAAAACCAAGGCCAAGTGTATTCAAGATCAGCTTATACCCATTTGAAAGTGTGCCAGCATCACTCTTAAGTGTAAATCGTTCTTCTCTTTTCTTGATGTTAACCCAACAATGAATTTAACTGTGATCACACCCCACTCTCAGCCTTCACTTGCCAGACTAAACAAGTGAAGGTCTGTAAATCTCCTTGAAGCTGGCCACCACTACCCTGATCCAGCTGGAATTGTGTAGGCTATTTTGAGTAAGACTCACCAGTAATGTTATGTAAGTGGCAATAATATTATCCTGGTTTTGTTGGGGAAAGTCACCTGTGAATCTTTCCTTCTTTTTTTTTATTTTTATTTTAAATTTTTAATTTTTTTAAAAAAAATTGGCAGATCTGAGAAGAAGAAACCAAGAAGAATTATCCAGACTGATGAGGTTATTTAAAATATGCCTATGGGCACCCAGTTAACAGAGTGCCAACTCTTTTGACTGTTGAGACAGAACTGGTGAGGCTGAGGTCCCCAGGCATCGCAGATGACACACAGGCTGAAATGAAAAAGAGGAACAAGGAGCATTAGTTATTATATCTTAAGTAATTGTTTTTGTAATATATTTTTTAAACCAAAATTCTCTCACCATAATAATTTTTCCTGCCCTGCTGGTGACACTCTTTTCTTCACAAGAGAAACCAGTATGAAAAGCCAGGAACTGCACAGAGCAAGGAGGAGCCCTGGGCATGAAAGGACCTGGTAAACCAGGCAGGAGGGAGAGGGAGCTGGCAGTGAGAAATCCATCCCAAGGCCAGTCCTTCACAACAGTGCCACTGCAGGGTGCTACTGTCAGCCCAGCACTCTATATCACCTATCTGAATGCCTTATGACATGGCAACGTCCCCACCCTGATGGGAATTTTCAGAAAAGATACATTATAATAAAATGCAAATAGTGTATTGTGTCTGAAAATGCCCATAGCTGAGTGGGCAGCGTAATGACATTAATTCAAGCTTCTAAACAATATCACTGCTATTGGTATTGATCTGACACCCATAATTGATATTAATGGGCTGTATGCACAGTTAAGTTACTCCCTTCTAAAATATCACCTTGAAATTTTCCACTGCTGATAACGCACAGGGGTGGGTCTCTTTCCAGAACAGGTAATTAAAATGTAGCCAAAGACAAAGGAATGGAAAGCAGCAGAGATGGAGACAGAACAGCTATGCAAGAGTGTCTGTAATAAAAGAGGAGAAGAAAGACAGATGATAAAATGGTACTAAAATGGCCTGTACTGTGGGTTGGATGTATTTGTACAGAATGGTCATGTCTCTAGCTGGCAGTCTCTCAGTTACACAGACATAGGATAATAATTTGCTTTTGCTATCAGCCTGGCCCAAGAGAAGTGTGCTGGCCCTTTCACTAAGGTGAGGCTCCAGCAGTAGGAAAGGGCCCAAGCTGACTTTGTGCCTTGATGCACACAGACTCAAAACTACCAAACCAGCTTTTGTTGGTGGGCAGAAACATCACTGAGGGGAGCAATCCCGAGCTGCACTGCTTGGAGCACCCAGCCGCCACTAGAGAGAGCACTTCAGATCTGGTCTCAGGCAACACAGAGCTTATAGTAAGTACTGAGGTGAGAACTGCTTGTGATCCATGCAGACCTGCTCCACTAGCTAAGGATTTCACTCTAACCCACATGTGAAGCATAGCATCTGCTGGGCTGGGCTGGTGGATATGCAATTCGAGTTCTGTTGTGGCCAAGTCCATAAAGACACCTTAGGCTGAATTTGAAAGCACTTCAATGCATCTTCCATCCTTATGAATTCTAGATTAGGCTGAAAACACAAGTTGTGCTGTCTGATCACTGAGAGTGAGCACTCAGGACCTCTTTCCAGTGTTTCATGTTGGCCTAGGGACAGACAGAAGCACCAAACCTTGATCCTGGGGAAATGAGTGCTGTAAGTCAAGCTTAAGTAACGAAACATTTCCATTGCAGTATCTTTCCCAACCTTATGATGAAGCAAATTCACATGCTTGCTTCCCCAGTTTCCCAGAGCTGTTTTTTCCACACCTTTTTTCTGACAGCATATTTATTTTCTCCAGATGTGTTTGCTGTGTCATCTTCCAGCGTCTTCCAGCCTTCCAATACCTGCATTCCATAACTATCAGTCCTATTGAGAATGACATGGGAAACCAAGGGTTTGCTGCTCTCATAAACCTTCCAGAATGCCTGATAGATACGTAGCACCATAGAAAATTTCCTGATAGCCTGTAATCTTCAGGAATCCCTTAACAAAAATAATCCACGTACCCAGAAACAAGAAGGAAAGATGCATATTACCTGAACGTAGTCCCAGTGTAATCCCTTAGAACTAATTGCTTGAAGTGTGGGAAAGAAATCTGGTGGGGTGTAAAAGTTGTAGAATTTTCTTACTGCCCAGGAAGCACAGTGCTGCTTTTACTGGGCTTTGCAAGTTAATTCTGTGCAATGTCACTGATAATACTCAGACACTTCTTGCTGTGTGGGTAGGACCAATGCAAGATGGTACTGATGCAAATATAGCTTGTTTGCTGAAAGTGAACTGGAAATTGTTTCACATGTTCACTAAGCTACACCCCGTGAGGCACATATCAAAATGCATTCAGAAGTGGATGTTATTTCTGTGCATCAAGAACATAAATTAGAATCCAGGTTTCATAAAGACAGCAAAAGATGTATCTACCAGAATGGAGAGAGCATAGGTTAAAGACAAAAAATTGAATTTCCCCAGTTTAATGAGTCATTACAGACCACCTGAGCCACTGGCCCTAACCATGTACATGTCCTTCCCCCCTGACAAATGTGAAGTAAAACCCTGAGCAGAACTGATTTACAAGCTGGCAGGAGTGATCATGTTCTCCCTGACACTGGCCCAGATGATGTTCAGCAGTGTGTCCAACCAGGACTCACATCCTTCTCTGCAAAGTGGACACTTACTGTTTTTCTGGTTCAGGCTCAGGAAAATCAGCTGCTACCAGCTCCAGCTTTGGGAGGGAAAGGAGCACTTGACACTGCTCACTGAGGGGCTGCCAGCCCCTGTGCTGGTAGCTCAGTTGCTTTGTTAAGTGGATCTCCAAAGGTCTTTAAAAGTTGCTTTGATCTGTAATGATGCTGAATTCAGAACCTTGCTGTGGATTTAATGGGATCCAGAAAAACTCAGCATTCCAGGAAAACAGTCTGCTTAAATCTGTTGGCAATAAATACACTCAAGAGTTTTTTTTTATCTTGTATTCATTACCTTACATGTTGAGTCAGCATTTTAATGTCTGGGTTAATAGAAAGCAAAGCATTTCTACCTCTGTCTGCACTGAACCAGCCACCCTTTCCATGGAGTGATTAAGGCAAAAGGTAATCACAGTCAGGGTACATTGCTTCAAAGTTATATATGCATCTCAAGAGCTGTCACCACCTTTTCACTGGACAATACAGTAATTTTTATACTCCAAAGAAAGGTGCGTAACTTGCTAGCTAACTTCCTGTGCATTTAGAAATAACCTGAAATACCAGCAAGTCCAGATGCTGAAGAACACTCAAGTTTCATGGCTCCTTCCCTGACCTTTTGCATATTGCCAAGCATGGCTTGATTTTTGTATGAAAAAAGTCATATTTAATAATAGTCTACATCCACTTTCTGCAAGAAGCGTGGCTGAATACCAAGTGAACTCTGCTTTAAGCTTTGTGGTGAGCTCCATTCCATGTTCTAACTTTAACCATTCCCATTTCCTGACCTTGCACCTCCTGTGCTATCTCACAACATGAACTTCACTGGATATTTTTTCATTTACACTCATTAAAGACAGAAACCATCTCACTACGTGTCTTAAAGATACTTCTACATTAAAAACTACTTTCTATCTTTCTGAAGTAATTTCTACTTCAGGTATATAAATCTTGATTAATACATGTACATCTGATGCAAGAGCAGTGTCAAGTATTCATCTCTGTAGCCTTTTACAACATGATTTGACTACAAAATGTCTTTGAATATTCATATGAGTACTAGAAAACCCATTAATGGTTACAATTTGGGAACATTTTAAACCAATGAGATGAAGGTCAGATGGGATGGGGCTTTGAGCAACCTGGTCTAGTGGAAGGTGCTCCTGCCCATGTGCTAGATGATCTTTAAGGTCTCTTCCAACAAAAACAATTCAATACAGGATTTTTCCACACAGCTCTTACTCGTGTATCAACCTTTTTGGGATTGAATACAATCTAGCTTTTTGACTGTAAGTGACCTACAAAGAGGAAAAAAACCCCTTAAGCACCTTTCCTTTTAGTTCAAATTTATTTTTTAAATAAACATGACTTCTTGCATTTGTCTCTTTTTGCTGAATTTGGCAGAGGAGAAAAAGACACTGGAGTGCTGCAGACTTTGTGGAAATGGATGGTGGGCAGAGGAAGGAGACCCCAGTTGCTGCCCCAGAAAGAAGGGCTATGGGTCAAGCCCAGGTACACTGAGGTGTAGGGCCTTGCTATGGGGACTGGCCACTGAGGAGGAACAAGACTGAAACTCCCACTCCTTCTTTAGACTTTGAAGGAAGTGAAAAGGTCTCGCTCTCGCTCTCTCTCTCTCTCTCTGGCCCTTCATCAGGGAAAGCCAAATGTAACAATTCTGATACATATTTACCACAGGAAGACAGAGTAGATAAACATTGTACATTTTTAATCCTGTATTTGAACAAAGAGGACACAAATCCAAACCAAGTTAAATTCCCAGGACTCATCTAGTATGTTTCTCCACAACCAGTGCAACTCCAGTTGAAACTCCAGGAGGTATGTATTCTGTCTCCCTGAGAAAAACTCAGGCTCTTAATATACTACCAATTAGAGTTAGAATTATGTATGGATTGTTTTAATGGTTTATTGACATGCCAGTGAACTAAGTACTTTGCTTTATTAGTATCATTTAAGTCTGTATTAGAAAAGCCATTATAGAATTTCACTTTTAATAGCAATAATAATAACAATCTAGATTTTTGAAGGAAAGGCAAAACTATCTATCTGTCAATTCCACAATACAACCACATAACAAGCAATAATCCTAAAAGCATGTGAAATTCTGATCTGATCACAGAACTGATAGCAGAGTAGCTCAAGAGTTTCTAAATGCCACTTTGTTCACAGTGGTAATTTCACTTTTATGTGATATCCCTAAAATAATCAATGGTATCTGCATTACACAGAGCATTTCTTTCTGATGTATGCCTTTCCATGAACTTATCCATCACAATTGTGCCCCAGCACTATCCCTTGTACTAAACTGCGAGTAGTTTCCAATAAAAAAAAAATTGTCCATGAGTGGTTACACTGTAACATACAAAAAAAAAAGCTTCTTCATTGGAAAGTATCCATTACATACAATAACAGTGATTGATTTTGCAACATCTATTTTATGCTTTCAAGCTACATGAAAAGAACTCTTTTACTGCGGCATTTAAAAGCAAGACAACACAGGAGGGGTTTTACTCCCCTTTCTGTAACAGAAATAAGCATGAAAGGGACAAAATTTTGGCTCATCCTTTTAGGTACCTGAAGAAAGCTGAAATAATGGGGCAGGTGGTGAGCCATTCAGGCATCACTAGCAAAGCCATTCAGGTGTCACTAGCAAAGCCAAAGCCATTTTGGTGTCACTAGCAAAGGGTGAGCACGTGCCACCAGGTCTTGTCATTAATGTTACCTGGGAAGGTGAGTAAACAGCATTTCCTAGGAACAGGAGCATTTCACATGTCTACCGTGCTCTGAGCCTGAGCCAGCAGCTCTCTCCTCACCCACCTGCAGCACCTCCTTCAACACCCGTCCTGAGGGACCATCTCTGCAGGCCACTTCAAGGTCCTGGAATATTCAGTTGTCACGGCCCAGGCTGATCCCTCATCCAGGCTGAGCAGAAGGTGCTAAAAAGCCCCTGGGACTGATGTGCCCTGCCCAAAGCTTTGGGTCAGAGAGGAGCTCTTCAGAAGCAAAGTCACAAGGAGCACAAAGTCCCCAGTGTGGTGGCTGGAGTCCCAGGGCACAAGGGAATGTGAGGAGTGTGGATTATTAGAGACAGTGAAGACAGAGACATCTTGACATCTGGCTTTAGAACTGAATGATGAAGCTGGGGATGTGGGAGGTTCGTCCCTGGTGTATTCAGAAACCAAGGTCTTAGCCAAATGAAAACATTATATGAAGGAATATATCTAATTCATGCAAACACAAATTTTCATCCAGAAAATGCACTCAAGCAAAATATCAACTGGCTACTCTGGCTAAAGACATAATAATGTCCTCTTCCCCTGTATGTGTGAAATAGTTTCATAAGGAGTTTTTTTTTTTCAAATGAAATCCCAGAAAACATTATATGATGATCTGGAATTAGCTCACCTGTCCTGAATCAACATCACAGCTCAGAGAGGGGTGAAATCTTGAAAAAAACACGAATCAAACTCTTTCCTGCAATACAAACTGTTCTATTATTTTTTCCAGAGAACTACATGTAAGAAAACCAAGGACACATGTTAACTCAATGGGAAGTTTTTCTTACTAATTACAAAAAAATGGCAAAACATCAGTACATTTAACAAACTTTCTCTGCAAAGAAGGTTGAGGAAAAGGAAGTAATTACTTGAAATCTTGCTCTGGGCAGAATTTCATCTGAATAAATTATTTCAATAGTGCATGACACTAAGTCTTCCCTATTACAGACAATCACACTAATTTAACTGGTGTAACCATTCCAACTTTGGATTAATGGCACTTTTACTTCATCTTGGTTTTGATTTGTTCCCAACTGATGCAAGCTAAATGATACTACTTCAGTTTAATCTGAAACAAAAATGGTTTAGATAGTTTTAAACTAAAACTGCTTAGAAGAAAGCTGTAATCTATTCCCATTAGATCTAGAGGCCTCACATCAAAATAAAGATGTTCATATACAGACTTGTACCAAAAATATACAAAGGTTTGAATTTCATTCCATCTATTTTTCCCCTGCTCATTAGTACCCAGACAAACCCAGGATCAGGTACTCACTTGCTTCCAGTGGTTTAGCACTTCATACATCTGATAATATTTCAAGGCAAGGCAAAAGTCATCCTCTTGCCTCTGAAGTGATGTAGCAGAGGTTTTAAAGGTCAGTAAACAGATCAGCTTAAAATCAAACCAAGAAACAATAGAAAAAGAGCAAGAAAAGAGAATGAAGCAAGATTAAGGTATGTGATTGAAACCTGTTCTTGGGATGCTAAGCTCTCCTGCTTTCTCCAAAAGGCAAGATTTAAATCCCATAAAGTGAAAACTTATCCCTCTTAATTATGGTGAAAGGGCATTTTTGTAAAATCTCAAGGATGGTCTTAAAACCAGAAGGAAATACTGGACGCATTTTTATGCATAAGAATTGTCTCAGTTCTTAAGTAAAATTGCTTTCTTACATTGACAAAAAAAAATGTTTAATGTTAGGTAAACATGGTATCTGTGAAATTCATGGCATGCCCTGGAGAAACACACAAGTACCACTAAATAAGTGTTCCTCACAACACCTGATGATGTAAGTAAATATTCTGTTTCTACACAGCTAGATGTTACCCTGTTCTCTGGATGATAACCCCCAAAAATTAAATTATTTCACTGTTAGCTCTACTGCCTCTGGAAACCAACAGACCTTAGACAGGTGTCTGTACTTAAAAGCATTAAGAAGGAGAAAAAAGAACTAATTTTAAACTTTGGAACTGAAGTTCCCAGCTGTCAATCCTGACCTGAATTTCACGGGCTATTTAAAACACAAATGTAAAAGCTTGTCACCAAAAGTTAAACAGGATAAAGATGATTAATCTGAGCTGCTGACACGGGATTGTAGGCCAGTGATGTCATGTTTGTGGACTTTCAGTATTTCCTGGTAAGAATAGCTCCCAGGGCCAGAGAGAAGAGGGGGCAGGAAGCACTGTCTACTGTTATTAAAATGGTCCACTGAGCTCATGCCTTTAAGGAGGCTCAGACAAATAAATAGTCAAACATTAACCTTTTTAGCTTAGAAAGGAAAGAAAAAAAAAAAAGCCCATGTACAATGAAAATCAGTACTGTGGTGAGCAGAGCCCTGTCTGCAGGTCTGGTCCTGCCCAGATATTTGGTCCCCTTCTGCTGCAGATGTGGCTGCTCACCACGGGGTGCATTTGTTCACACATCAGGGACACGGAGCACTGATTCCTCGTTTGAGAAGTACATATTAATTCATAGAATCAGAGCCATTTAGCCTAGAAAAGACCTTTAAGTTCACCAAGTCCAACCATAATTCATTAATCTGCTGCATAAGCAAGGTGAAGACTAAATCAATGACCTAAACATTTGCAGAGAGCACACCGAAATGAAAATAACTATAACTGCTGGTTAATCCTGTTTCCAGAACTGGACTTGACTTCCATGTAATTATTTAACAAAAATTGACATAAATTCACAAGTAAGAAATTCCTCTTCTGTGCTTCCCTGAGGCAGTGATAAATCATGCACCTTAAATAACAAGTGGGGGTGTGGTTGGAGTCTTTGACTGCAGAACCAGGTTAGTTCAAAATCCTGGGTTTTGCACTCATAAATCAAATAAAGAAATGTCATGCAAAGGAGAAAACTTCTGGCCTGTTTCATTAATGGCCACGTAAACAACAAACACTTGTCATTTAAACTCTGGCAGGAGTTTTTTTGGAAATGGCTAGTGAGATTTTTTTTTTCAGGGCAAAGTTTTGAATTAAAAAAAGAAGTCAGATCTTTCAGAAAAAGTATTTCTATGAGGAAGCTTGAGTGCAGTTCTCTTCAAATGTTCTCCAGATCTCAGCAAGTCCTAAAAGACTTCAGCTCATACAGAAGCTGGTACTGCAAACTTGAGCTTGCAACAGAGAAATGTTGAAGACCTCTGTCAGAACCTCATGGTAATATTAGAAGGAAGAAGAGGCCTCTTCTGAGAGAAAAATAAATGTGGGAGGTTCAGGACAGGATCAAATTAGGCAATTTTCTCAAAAGAAAAATTAGCTTGCCTATGGCAATTGCTCAGAGATGAAGAGCCTGGCCAGAAGGAAACAGAGATCTCTGGGCTGGGAGGAATGAGGGTTGACTTCCCACAGAGCATCCCTGAGGTTGCACTGTGTTTGCTGGAGGCGGACCAAAATGCATACTTGTTTTTTGGGAACAAGTATCCAGAACCAGTTGAGCCAGCACTGAGGTGCACAGACTAAAAGGTGATAAAGAGCTAAGACTGATTATTAGTTATTTGGATTTAGCTGAGTTACATTCTTACATGGGTTGTGATGGTGAAAGTGATGACACCAGCAGTATTTTCTCAAAGGTGAAGTTACTGCCTCAGGAATGCAAAAGCTTTCTACTTCCAGAAAGACAGAAGAAATCAGTTGATGCAGGTAAGTAGTGAGATCAGTAATTGTCATATGTTTACTGCCATTTGTGCAAAATTGCAAAATTGCTAAAGGTAGATGTCAGACGTAAGAAAGTATGTAATTGGAGCAGATTGTAAAGATAATTATAGCACACTTCTCAGACGACAATTCAAGCTTTTTTTTTTCTTTTTGGTTGCTAAGTAAGAAAAGATTGAAAATGAAAAGGTGGTGCTGCAGACATTGCAAAAGTGTATGAGAATATTTTCACTGGTATTTAGATGGGCACTATTTTTGCTTTCAAAAGTCACTGATAATTCAGGTTCTACATCTGGTTGGCATACATGCTCAAAGTCTTAAAACAAAAAATGAGCTCCCATGTCAGCTGGGAAAACAAGTAAGAAAAAATACACTCATCTCAGAGTGTATTTTTTCTGTGACCACCTAATATTTAAGTCACAGAGTTATTGATATTCTTTGGATGTGCGTCTGTTACTCTGCACTAACAAAGAGTAACTTATCATCCTGATTATTATCAAGAAAGCATGAAACTCTCCTAAGACTACCCCAAAATATCAAAAGCATTCAAAATTGGAGTATTTTGAATTTTTAGAATGCATCATCACTGCAGATGATAACCTTAATCCTAATTTTATGTGATAATAATCAAACTGAAATGGATTTAATATATTTTAGGTAGCAGAAATGGGGCAAAATGGTTTATGGTTAAAATATCCTTTTATTTTTAATAGAAAAATAAGTAATTTTCCTCATCTTCTGAATAATTTCACATTTCTAAGGATGTTTGTTGTTGACTACTGTGGATCCATGAAAATATTAAGGCATGCTCATGTAGGAGTTTATCCATGTCAGTAGAAAGAATCTCAAGATGTTTTCTGGTTATTGAAAGTTATTTTTATGTGCTAATTGAAGATTAACCTGTTGTAATTTTCATGTTCTTTAGGTAAGGTAAAGATGGTATGCTCAGAGAGGCATATTAGACAACAGAATATTGTTTGTATTAGTTTTACAATGTGCCAACAGTTCTGTATGACATCTTAAGGCACCAATCTTCCTTTCTGTTGCTAAAAAATATGATATAATGAGTTAACTGGAGGGCAAGTTATTAAAAATTGCTAGTTCCTTTTTTATCCATGAACATTTTCCTTGAAAAAACTTTACAGGAAAAAAACAAACCAAAAAATGTAAAGGAATTTACTCCAGGAAATTTGGTCTCCTATACTCAGCCTCACATTTCTACTTCAGTAGATTGAAAAATTCACTAAAAAGTTTAAAAATTTTGTTGAAGAAAAGCTGACAACTTTTCCAAAAACTGTAAGCATCACTGATGCTCCAAAGCTTGACGAGAGGGTGAACAGCTCTATTCCTGTAAGGCCCATGGTGGGGTGAGAGACCAGCTCTGCTCGTGTGTGTGTTCGGATCTTTTACTGTATTACGGAATATTCTTATAGAATATCAGGACGTTTCCTATCTCCACATTTCAGTGCCCTCAAAATCTCTGAACTTGTTAAATGTGTTATCAATTCCAACCTCAAACAGAGCAGTGGGGAGGATCTTTATTTTGTGTAAACAGGGTTTGCCAGACTGCAGGAGCCTAATAAACACATCTTACGTGGGACTAACTTTCAAACCAAAGTTAATTTAAACTGTGCCAAGAAAAGCTTTTTATTAGATTTTTGCTTTTAATAAAAAGAACAATGTATGAAAATTATTAAAATGCACAAAATACCATTGTAAAAATTTATAATAATCATATAGCTCCTTTAAGAATAATGGAAATGCAACACTGAGAGAGAACAATCTAATATATTAAGAGAAAAAAATATTTCCCAAGGTTTCCTTTTCCTTCACTTTTCTGTGCAGAACCTCACATTGAGCCAAGAAAGCTCCCTTTTATGCATCTTAGCTCAAATCCAGTTTCATCAGCATGTGAGCTAATATGCCAAACTATGTGCAGAAAGAGCTTGGGCATGAATTCATGTTCCCTGCTGCCAGCTGTGCTGCGAGGCCAGTGAGCTCTGGCACAGGGACAGGAGGAGAAAGGAACTTTGCAGTTCCCCCACTACCAGAGCTCATCTGCAAGGAAGAAAATGACTGAAGGTTGTGAAGCTTCCTCTCAGCTGTCCAGGATTTGCTGCATGCTCTCCTGTACACTGAGGTAGATCACTCCATCCACAGTATTCATTTGGCTTTCCTGGGATTCACTTTCATAAACCACAGTGAATTAAGAGAGGGACATCTAAATTATTTCAAAGTGATAAGGCAGAGAATGCCCAGATATGCAGCAACTGACATCTGCCTTGTGCCCATGGTAATTAAAGGGACTTCAGGTGTCTAAACAGCTTGGAGAATTGGAATATGATACTTGCTTAGGTGGCACAACAGAGAATGAAAATCATGTGTGAGAAAGGCCGAGTGGTTTCCCTTCCCCTTCCCCTTCCTTTCCTCTTTGTTTTCCCTTTCCTTCTCCACCCCCTTATGCTTCTCCAGGACAAAAATTAGAAGATGTGATTTGATTTAATTTTTAAGTGTGAAAGGAAATTAGAATCCAACTTGGAAATAGTTATAGAACCCTTTGCATGCCATTCACGGGAAACTTGATTAATTTATCTAACTAAAGAATTCTTTCTCTATTTAGTCGGCATCAGGCAGCCATCAAGACATGTTTGTGGTAGATACAGGAACAGAATAATACACTTCATGATCTGTTTGTGAGACATGAGCAGACAGATGCAAATAGATGGAATGGAAGTGGAGAGGTGAAGGGGAAAAAATAAATTGACTTCAACAGGAAAAAAGAAAAGCAGTACATCATTTCGTAAGCAATGCCAGACAAGCATGTTCACCCTATCCCGCAGTAGGATTATTTCCTACAGTATATTCATGATTACTTTGTCTACTCTGGTTTTAATGTTTCAAATTATGGGGATTCCACCATTTCCTTTGAGAGCCTCCTCTGCGGTCTAATGCTGCTCATCCCCTGGAAGCTTTCCCTGATATGTGTTTCAGCTGCCTTTCTTATTTCCATTACATTATTCAGTTATATCCTCTTTACCCTGCTTTTTTCCCCACTTCAACTTCCCTGGTGCTTCCGCCTTTCAAATTATCACAGGCAGCTGTTTGGCCCATCTCTTGCTGCTGCTTCACAAACTGAGTAAGCACTTCTGTAATCTCTTCTTATAACCCAGTCCCTCCAGGCAGCTGATTATTTTGGTTGTTTTTCTGTGAATGCCTCCTGCTTTTGACTATTTTGCTACATTGGCCAAATCCCTGCTCGCCACCTGCCTCCGACAGAAGAGAAGCTGACCTGTTCATTCACACAGTCCTTCCTCTTGCTTTTGCTAAGGTGTGCAGGAGACATACACATCATTTTAGGTGCTTTAAGTTAACAGTGTCTCTACACCAGCGCTTTTTCCTTTCCCTAAATATTTTTATTGCCTTGTCCCCTTCCTAAAGTTGAGATGCAAATGTTTTCTAGTAGAGACCTGGCTTTGGGCTGAATCTCTGCAAATGTGGATACATCTTTTGCTGTGAGAGAGCTAGGAAGAAGATTTTTTACCTAAGCAAGGTCATTCAGAGGTTTCACTCAAGTACCAACATCATAAGGCATCATAGTCACCAGTAGGATTTTTACCTGCTACACAGGTACTGTTAAGTAAGAATACACTTCCTTCTGACCATGCTAATTAATCACTGCATCCAAAATGCAAATAGCATCCTGCTCTTCTTGGATTGTGGAACTTTCCCACCTCACAACCTCTTACCTATAAACCTAAAAAGATCTATGAATAAAGACCAACTAGATCAAAAGTCCTGACTTGCTTCTCTTTCATTCCAATTTCAGCATTTTGTCAAAACTATTGTGCAAATTTATATGCTTGAGATTTCCTTCCTGGAGTCTGGGGTCTGACACTTTGCACAAGAAACGTCTCCTCTCGAGATCAGCCCAAGGGGAACAAAAGGGTTTTCCAAAGGAGGCTGCCATGGTCCCATGCACGTCCCCATGCCAGGGCTTGGCTGTCAGAGCAAGGCTTCCACAGCACTGACCTCTGTCTGCACCTCGCCCCAGGTGATGGGATGGCCCTGCCTGCCCAGGGGGGCCCTGTACACCTCCAAGACCCTCCACAGGAGCCAAGAGCCAGGACATCACCCTGACTGTTTGATGAATTCAGTCATTTCCACTTCTGCTGGATGACATCCAACCCTGAGTGATTGCTCTTCCTTTCAAACACCAGCTGAAACCCTGGGCTTGTCATGGAAGACCCAATAAAATTCAGTCTTAATGATGTGAGTGTTCAATCATTTCTCTTTAGGTCCCTTTATATAACTTCATAAAAGGAAAAATTTGAGAAGCGGCATAAACCAGCAGTATAGACTCTCTAATGATCAGGTACCAAGTTAAATAATTATATTGTATCAGCATTGGGGAAGTAAAGTTGCAACTCAGAGATACACATCCCTGAAGGAAGCTGGACCACCACAAAGCCTTCCCTTGTCTCCCTCTTGGCTGCCTCCACCATACTTGAAAAAGCCATTTCTGCAGAAGGCTAATACTTTCAGTCTATTTCATCCCACATAACAGAACAAACAAAACTCGCATTCTCAGGTAGGAACCCTGGAGCATATTTGGATTTAATTGCATTTCTTTGTTTAGATCTGGACGTAATGAACAAGAAAGACCTGTATAATTTTTCAACGTCTGTATTTGAAACACGCAGTGCTCAACAAAAGGTAAAAATTCTGACTCCTGTGTAGCACAGTGCTGGAGGAGAGGCATTTGTATAGCCCTAAATAATGTGTGTCACCATGCTGCTGAAAGCAATGGCCCTTCTCAAAGGAGGCTGACCAGGTGGATTTCCTCCTCACTGCATGGAAAAGAAACTCACGAGAGGTAACTAGAAAACATCATATATGACAATAAAACAAACAGAAGCACCTTAAAATTAAGGGACACTTTGTGTGCTCGAGCCTTGTTTATGGCAAGCAAACTCCCCAAAGTCTCCCAACCAGTTCTGCCACTGGTCTGGCTGGAGTGGTGCTGGCATTGGCCATGGCTGGGTGTAAATAGCTTTCCAGTCTGGGGCTGGTAACCAGTGTAAAGACGAGAAACCACCAGCCTTGCACACACTGCAGGAGTCACTCCAGTGCTAATGCCTGTACAGCACAGCTGGTAGCATGATGTAATTTGGTTTCCTTCACAACGTAATAAAAAAGTACTTCGTTCAGTATAGTTGCAGCCTAAGCTTTATCTTTTCAAGAAACTCCTACATCCTCCTCTTTCACTGACTAGAACAGTAAGCTGGTAAGTCAAGGCTGACCTGGGGAAGATTATGACTTTTCCTTTCTGCTAACACTGTGTCCCACAAAGACCTGTTCTACTTTTGGGACCCCCAAGGATTTTTGAAACCATAGGTGTTGTGGTGTCTTGCTTCTTCCTTCTTGTGAGGAATTAAAAAACCCACCAAACTGAAACCAAGCTACTAATCCCCAGCCCAAACAAATAAAATGAAGAAAATATGTATGGAGGGAAAAAAGGAAGATGTTCCTGTGGAATATATTTGTTGATTGGAAAGGCATTTTTATTAAATGCTTTCAAAACATTCCTTCTTTTGTTGGAGTGGTGTAATTAGGAGTCCTCAGTCCTTTTTACCGTGTTCACCAGATACTGGCTCAGTGTCAACCGGTACACATGTCAACTTTGTTCTTTTTGTCATATTAACATTCCTACTCTTTCATGGCAACACGTATCCATATACACACCAGAATTGCCAGGGCTTGTTTGGAATAGAAGAGAGAGAGAGAGAGAGAGAG